>VDFB02270651.1:410451059-410502499 GCA_007258455.2 Sequoia sempervirens | reverse complement strand
AGAATTAATCAAAACCCAATGGTCAAATTCGAGTCCGTATGTAAACCCTAACATCGATTCACACACCTAATGATAGGAAAACTAAAATAATATAATAGAATTCTCAGAAAATACAATTCTTTGCAAAATGGCAACCTAAGATTTGACGAAAATGAATTGGCTTACCCACTGTCACCGAGGATGATAACCTTTAGCAGGGTTTTCCTTCTCGCAGACATTGTCAAATTTCGTGGCAAGACTGAAGGGCTTTTGTGCAAAGAAGGGAAGCCATCATATGCTTGTGTATGAGCATATTCTGAATCACCGGCAACTACTTTGACATGACCTGAAGCCGCAAGCTCTTGGCAGATGAGAATGGAACATATTGTTTAAAACCAACAGTAAGGATCTCTTCGCCTGAAAGCCTTCTTTCTACGTGTCATGAAGAACAATAGACTAAATGAATCAACCATTGCTAGACACCACGTAGCAGAGAGCAAAACCAACATTACATCCACAAGAATTGACCGCCTCAATCTGGACGCCCACTTGCAAATATTATTAAAGGCGCGCCAGGAAATTTGAATACATCTGCAATTTAATCGTACAATATTTATTAATGCCAACCAGTTTCGTAGTAAATGTGAGCTACCAGCGCAGGCGTAGAATGCGCGTTGCGTACGATACAACCACACTGTCGTAAACAGATACTCCCAAGATTTAAAAAAGCGACGGAAAAAATCAATGGCCCCGATCATTTTGATCGTCTCCTTGAAGGTAATGAACCATCGATTGCACATTTTAGGTTGGGCAACTTCACATTGGATACGCCTTCGGCGTAAAAAATAAAAAATAAAAAAATAATAATTAGTTAAAGGAACTAATACCATGTAAAGTATAAGGGTTTCAGTATTATCATGCCAAATTATCATCATTTAAACAATTTTTATTTAACTTTATACAAAATTAGTAAATGTTCTATTTTGAGAATAATTGTGAATTTTTTTTAACTCTTTCTAACACCTTGATATATAGTTTATGGTAGTTTGTGTATATAATGAATATTTATGTAAGTATTTCTATGCTTCTTATTCTTTTAGCAACTCTTATCATATATTGATATATGAATATTGAAAAGAATAGTTAGATAGAAGATCTAATTTTATGCCTTATTATTGTTAGCATGTGTATATGAAATATACTTTCCCAACTCTTTTTACTTCCAATGTTAAATTACCAATAGCCCAAGATACCAAGTTAGATATATATTGCTTCTTGTATCATATCCTTGTAGGGAAATGAGATTATGCAAATGAACATGTATTTATTTCAACTCTTCCTTTTATTAATGTAACTATTTTCTTTAGATAATAATTTAGCAATTTGACATGAAACCTATCTAATCTCGAGACATTGTAATTTGATGTGAATACTATATCTTACCGTATTATAATTAAGATAATTAATGCATGTCATGCTTGTTTGGCCTTCGCAGGTAAATAAAAGTTGATTATGTTGTTGTCTTATTACTTTTATGACTCTAAATCCTTCTTGTTGAGGGGTTAGATAAGACTTTTAGTTATGGTTAGTGCAAATTATTTCAAATTATGTCTTTTAAGGTTTTACATGTAATGAACTTGTTTAAAAGATTAAATGATAATGGAAGAGTACTTACTTCTTTTATCACTACTTATCCCACTAAATAAGTGGTTGCCACTCACCATTGAACAAGTGGAAGAGTTTAGTTTATTTATTCAATCTTAAGTTTGGTTATTGACATCTTGGTTGTCGCTCATCACTAAACAAGTGGAAGAGTTTAGTAACGTTATTTATTCAATATTACGTTTGATTATTGACTATTGGTTGATGCTCACCATTGAATAAGTGGAAGAGAATGTGTATTTCTTAATTTGTTACTTACTCCATTGAATAAGTGGTTGACACTCACCACTGAATAAGTGGAAGTTTAAATTATTATTTTTATCTAAAAGTACAACTGCAAAAGTAGATACATTGATTATGTATTCTTAAATATTATCATTGGAATTAAACTTCCGTCGTATGCTCTCACCTTGTCGTTACAGATCTTGGTGATAGAAAATACAGTTGATCCAATGATTATTAGATGTTTTCCTTATTTTGATGTTAATCTAGATATTTCACCTAATATTTGATTATGGAAACATTTTGAATTATCCTACTATATTCTTCAATATTATCATTAGAATTAGACTTTCGTCGTATTCTCTCACCTTGTCGTTAAGGATCTTGGTGATAAAAAAATGAAGTCAATCCAATGATTATTAGATGTTTTCCTTATTTTATGTTAATCTAGATATTTCACGAAATATTTTATTATGGAAGCTTTATGAATTATGCTATTGTATTCTTAAATCATATGATTGGAACTAGCCTTTTTTCATATGCTTTCACCTCTTTGTTAAAGATCTTGGTGATCAGAAAATGGAGTCGATCCAATTATTATTCTATGTTTTCCTTATTTGTTGTTAATATCTAGATGTCTCACTTGATATTTGATTATGGAAACATTATGAATTATGCTACTGTATTCTTAAATCTTATCATTAGAATTAGACTTTCGTCGTATGCTCTCACCTCACCATTATAGATCTTAGTGATAAAAAAATGGAGTTGATCCAATGATTTTTAGATGATTTCCTTATTTGGTGTTAATATAGATAATTCATCTAATGTTTCATTATGGAAATGTTGTGAATTATGTATTATATTCTTAAATCCTATCATTGGAAATAGAATTTCATTGTATGCTCTCACCTTGCCACCATCAATCTTGGTTATCAGAAAATAGAGTTTGAACCAATGATTATTAGATGATTTCCTTATTTTATGTTAGATACTCGAATTAAGACATTTCAACTAATATCATGTTTAGGAAAAAATGTAAATGATGTTGCACTTGAGTGGGTGGAAACCAATGAAGAACTAGTTGGGGAAAAACAGACCCCAAAAAGTGTTGCATACCCATTAATACAATGTTTATAAATTATGACTATCAAATAAAAAACATAGTTTCATTTCGAAACTAAGATTATTTGTGTTGAGAAGTTGTTGAGATGATTTAGCATTGTTGTCATTGATGTCAAAACCTGGGATCTGGAAAGTTGTGCTCTGGATGATATACATAAATGATCTATCCTATTGAGTGTTATGATGTTGCATAGTGCGGATGTTATCCTTGATCCAGATATGACAATACTTCTTTTTGGTACATTCGTGGAAGATAGTTAATGCAGAATAATGAAGACTAATCTTTTGATGTTGGCCGTTGTGCTCAAAGCTTATTTTGGGTATCCTTGTTATCCAGACATTCATGTAGCATGTTACAATCTTTGGTATGTCTAATTGTGTTTCTCCAATTGATACTAGAATTGATGAAAATCAAGACTTGGTCTTGGTTGTGGCATTCCCATTGGCTCCAGAATATATTTCATGTAATTCAAAGTTTGTTATCTTTTGATAATTATGTTATCTTATGTATGACCTGTTTATGGGTCCCATGGTAATGTGGTAAGAAGATCTTTATGTGCGACCTATTCTTTGGGTCTGGTGCTAGCGTGAAGCCTTATTGAATATTTCAAGGTTGTTCTTCAAAGCCAACATGTTTGTTAGGATGACTTATTTTGTTCTACGAGTACATGCATACATATATATATATTGAACATCTCTTTGGTTTTGAATGAGAAGTGTGTCGTGTGTGCGAACAGAGAAAAAGGGTGCGAAGGATTATGTGACAAGAAACATAGAAGGAAGAGGAAGGCAAGTGTTAGGAAGAAGTAATCAGTAGTGCAGAGGTTGTGTAAGGAAGGTGTGCAGAAGATTCTTGACCGGATCTACTGTAGAAAGATATTATGCTCTAAACTAGAACTGCCTTCTTGCATATGTAGATGCAGCTTCATCAGTTCATGTTTTTGTCAGTGAGACTATTTTTTTTTGTATTAATCCAGCAGTGGGTCCACCGACAATGAGCCTTACCTACAATGAGCATTTTGGTAGTGAGCCCCTTGTAAAAATCACCTTAACTGGTGTCACCTTAACCGATGTTTTATAATTGAGAATTAGCATTCTCTGTGGTTTTTCCCTTCTTGGGTTTCCACGTAAATTCTGGTGTTCATTGTGCATGGTGTTGTTATGTGCTTTCATGTTTATATCTGTTTGATTTTGTGTTTTGTTGATTTCATATATTCTTTGATTTTAGAGGTGATGAGTTTGCAAAAATCCCTTTGAATTTTTATCTTATAAACTTTAGTAGTGCCCGTAATTACTATTTGAAAATCCTTTAATAATTATTTTCAAATTCTCAATTAATATGTTTATCTCTTTTTAATAAAAGAAAAAACTCTTTTTCAATATATATATTTTTAAAACCAATAAAAAAAGAAATTTGAATATGAGATTTACTGTAATATTAAGATTTATATTTTTATAAAATAATATACAATAAATATTGAAAGGCATTGGGAAAATTCACCACAAGCAATTCACCACCAGAAAATTCACCACCATGACAAATTCACCTCAAGGAAAATTCACCACCAACAATTCACCGCCATGGAAAATTAATCGCAAGCTTTTAATGCAATGAATTTTCCACAACGATGGATTGTTGGTGGTGAATTTTCCTTGAGGTGAATTTGTCATGGTGGTGAATTGTTGGCAGTGAATTTTCCCACAGTGAAATGCTAGTGGCGAATTTTCCTAGAGACATATTGAAACAATCTTAATACTAGCAGTCGCATGCACAAGCATGCAACAATCAGCCGATAGGGGTCCACCACAAATGGCTATAGAACCAGGTGACTCAATGGTCTTCAAAGAGGGTTTGTCATTCAAGAATCTGTATCCAAGATGCTAGATTATAACCTTTCACAAAATTTGTGGGTTTTAACTAAACATTACAGAATTCAATGATTCTATGACAAAATTTGTGGGTTTCAATTGTAATGTTATAGAATTCAATTATTCTATGCAGACAGACATAAGAATTCACACATCTAAACCCTATATTGATATATTCTCATTTCCATGTGGTTTTATTTATTTTTAATCATTTATTTAATTTCTTGGATTTTGATAGCCACATGGCATAAATAGTCAAGTGAAGGAGTATGAAGATTTGCTCGAATAATGAGCAAGTTTATCCTCGAAAAAACTCAAGAATATCCCCACCTACAACTCAGGCCTAAACTCCAATAGATGACAGAGAAAACAAACAGTTCATTAAATTGAATGAGGAAAAATATCTCAATTTGAATTTCAAAAGATAACAAAAAATTTTCCCAGAGTGAAAGATTATAGTTTAGCAAACAATACTGAAATAATGTTATAAAATAGCTAGCAACGTTAACCTAATATTCATCATTAGGTGTCCCCCAGAACTTTCTTCAAAGCCATTCGTAAATATCATGCTTTATAATTACCTACAGGAAATACATAATTAGTACTCATGGCATGTTAGAAAAACAAGAAACAACAAAAATGCCATGCCATGAGATACGTCTGAAACTAGAAGGTTCTTTGAAATTTGTTTTTATAGATACTCTAAAACTAGAAGGTTCTTCGAAATTTGTTTTTATTGGAAACCCATCAAGTTTAGAAGAGTGTAAACCTAGCCAGTTAACTTTGATGGCTTATCAATCCATCTAATCCTCTCCTTGAGAAAAATGGTAAGCAAACATACACCAAGCTAGTCATAGAGAGCTTAAATCTAAAATAATGTAATATACCTAAGATAGACCTTGCATTTCTCTTCACATGTGTTAAAGCAAACTTCATAGTTGCTAAAACTAAAGATGAGGAATGCAACTACAAGTATCATGAAAAGTAGGGCCATTCACTCCAATCCCAAGTGTATACAAGCATACACACTCTATAATACAACAATTAATTTGACAACAAACCAAAATCCAATGAAATACAGGTGGACCAATTTTCTTCAAAAGATACAAATAACAGTAACAATTTTCTTTAGAAGTTGAAGGAACTTCCCAAATACAACAATTGTAAGGCTTAACCAGCTACGTGAGCAATTCTATACAGAAGCTAGACTAATTTCATCATAAGGTATCTATGCCAATTTGCTTCATAAGGTTAAGTAACCTGCAGAATATGACAAAATGATAAGAGTGTTAGGCTCACATTGCTAGTGTCCAAGTAGAAGCTTCCTTTGAGAAAATAATTCAAATCACAATTCATGTGAAGCATTCAATCCTCTTGTAGAGAAAAAAAACTCATCAGAAGAAAAAGCATATAGAACCAGACATTCATTTTGTATGGATATTTTATTAGAATTTTTATCAATGATCAACAATGATCTGTATAGGATCTAGACTATTTGCAGAATCAAATGCTTAATTTTTACAATGATTATTCCAAGTTAATTAAATCAAAATTAACTTATGGAAATAATTAAAATGAAAGAAATAACAAAATGAAGGAATTAACAAATTGAGAGAAGGTGAGAGAGAAGAAGAGAAGTGCAAACAGTGTTTGATTACGGAGTTCGTCACAAACGTGACTACGTCTCCGGGTCCGCTCCAATAGAGAGATCGATCCTATTAACTCAAAAAAATCAATTACAAATGCACCACAACCATTCTTCAAGCACTTTGGCAGCGTAACGACGCTCTAACGTGCAAGAATGACTCAAAATAATCTCCTCAAGACCTCTATTCCCTTGTCACCTCAGCTTCAATACTTCATCAATACTTCACCTGAAAAAAAGTGCCCAAGAACTCTTAGCCAAACTCCTCCCTATACCACCCTTTAAATACAAAAAAATGGATCAAATTGGTTACTAACCAATTGATTTACAATATTTTCCAAATCTTCCTATTTTACATAATATCCTCCATTATTAACATATTAGGATTATATTAATCCTTTCCAAGTATTTTTGACCCTTCAATTTTTCTTATTTTCGAGCTTTGTGGTTTTGGAGGTTTTGATTTAATCTTTAAAAAGTTTATTGTTTGTTTTTTTATTTTTAAATTAGGGAGTTTGTTGTATTTTAAGGCAGTCGGTTTTGAATAATAGGACAAAATAAACTGATGCCATTAATGTATTAAGCGTGTTCGATGGCTCGTTGGTTAGCCAACCTTTTGTTAGCCCGGAGGGTGCGGGTTCCAAACCCCCACCGTCCATTTTAAAAATAAATTCAAACCGAATACATAACAAAACACAACGGCCGCTAAAAACAGTAAAGGCCACGTATGTGGTGGAACGGTCGGGCGAAAAATTCGCAGATGAGAGGTTCGGGGTTCAAATCCCTGAAAGTTTTTTTTCTTTTTAACAAACAAAACAACTCCAACCCGCCGGAGGTTTAAGTGAGGCCACGTGTACGCCCGGTCTTGCGGCGTGTCCAACTTCCCGATTATTGTGATGCTGATTGGACTTCGGTGACTAATTTTGCCACCACCGCTGCCCCAACTTCCGGGCAATGCGGATGTCGCAGGAAAAGACCGCGATGTCACCATCGATTGGCTTACGTCACGAATGAATCAAGCGCCATGTGTTCTGCCGGAGTGTTCGTCCATGTGGATTCGATGCGTGCGGATGATTGGCGGCGTCATCATCTTTAGTCACCTCAAAAAGTCAACTGCAAACTTTGACCGCTGATAAGTTGAGCATACGATGTCGGATTTCGATGAAACAAACACCGTCAGAATTGTCTCAACGAGCTCTTCGCGATGATGCCAACTTCAACAACTTTTGACGACATCATTTTTCACTTCTAGACACCCTTTGATTCCGGTTTGACCCAGGTTTGACTGGCCATATGCACAAGCAGGACTCCTTCACCAGCTTACGTTCGAGGATTCGCGTTGGAATCGGGGATGGCAGAATCACTTCGATGGTCGCGGTCTGGAGATTTTGGAACACTTCAATTTCCACTAAAATATCCGGATCGAGGCCTCCCACTAAAGACGGACCTCCAAAAGTGACATTTACTCTAACAATAAGTAGAGACTTGGCCTCCCCACTTGTCTTGTATCCTTTGTACATCTGAATACCTGGCTCACAAGCACAATGAAGACTGCAGTAACATTGTTGAACACAAACATTATTCTATCGCTTCCATAAGCTTCTACATCAACTGTCATAGCCACTATCCAACAAAAATTGACTAGCATCAAGCTGAACAATAATGCAGAAATGAAAGAGAATAAATCAACAAGATATCGATCCTTCACAACATAAACATTTTTACCCAAGGATTCATCAATGCTTTCAATCATCATTCCCTCATGTTGTACTGTGGGTGCATCCTGCAACATTTGACCCTGGTTAGCTACTCCAAGTTCAAGTTTAGAACCACCTATCTTGGCCGGAACAAAAGAGAGTTAACTCTTTACTTGCATTAATTACCCTCTTTAACTGCCCTGTGTTTGAAAAAGAACGATCAGTCTTAATCCTGTGAGAATGTACAATATACTAAATGCCATCTTTAAACAAGTGATAATGATTCTTTTCCCTGTAGAAAATTGCTTTTCTGTCATATAAATAAGGGCTACCAAGCACTATCCCATAGATATCTAGTGGAACCACATCAAACTGTACTTCATCCACAAACTTACTAGTGATTGTGAATCTTAAGGTGCATTGTCTTGTTACTTGCAACTTATCATTTTCACAAATCCAACCTAGTGGATAAGGTTTCTTATGCTGTGTAGTTTTAAATCCCAAGTTTCTTACAACACTTTCAGAAATTAAATTCACTTGAGAACCACTATCTATGAGTGCTTCAATTTTACTGTTCTTAGCAACAACCCTTAAATGAAACAACTCATTCCTTTTCTTATCTTCAGAGAAATCATTAACTGTAGAAGTAGAAGCACAACTAGCAACAGAAACACTAGAAATAGGAGCTTTACCTTTTAAACCCATAGCTGTTATCTTAGTCTCATCATCTGAATCTGAACCAAGATCCAAAACAACATTTGTGGCTTTCTCCTTACCTTTTTGTTTCTAATTACGTTTCTGAGCCCACTTAGGCCTCAGTTCAGGATGCAACTGCCAACAATGTTCTTCATCATGACCCTTCCTATCACAATGAGTGCAAGAAAGTTTCTCATCCTTCTTAACTATAGTTGCCTTCTTTCCTTTCCCTGTCTCTGCAACCTTAGAAGATTTATTTACATCATTATCAAACTTATCAATAAAAGATCCTTTTCCCCTTGACTCTAGGTGTGTAGCTTGAACAGACACTTCATCCAAATTACAAGGGTTCAATACCAAAATAGAATGCCTAAGGTAGGAATGAAGACCTCCTATGTACTTCAACAAATTGTCCTGGGTGTACAAAGGAACATTCAAAGCAATAGCCCTTTTCCTGAATTCATGGGTGTATTCTTGAACAGATTGACCCTTCCCTTGCCTAAACATTTGCCAGTCCATCATTAACTGTTGCATATGTCCTAGGGGATAGAATTGCTTTTTAAGAGCATTAATAAATTTTGTCCAAGTTAAATTGACTCTACCATGTTGTGAAACTTCTTCCTTACACTTACTCTCCCACCAGGTTAAAGTTGTACCTCCTAACCAAAGAGTAGCTAATTGGATCCTATCAACATCATCTAATAGGTTCTGGACTCTACAATAGACTTCTACTTGCTGGATCCAATCATCCAATTTTTCAGCATTAAGTTCCCCACAATACTTTGGTAAATCAAATTTTACATCCAACTTAATTTTAGGCTTATTCCCACTCTTGAAAGGATTAAAAGAAGTAGAATGAGGAGAAGACGGAGAAGAAGGAGAAGAAGGAGAGGAGGGAGGAGAAGAAGAAAAGGGGTGATCTGGTTGCTTGCCACCATCTCCATGTTGTTTCCCTTCCTTCTCTTTGCGATCTTCTTGCTTCGACGAACCTCCTTCACATTCTTTCCGCTCTTGTCTCTCTTGAAAAAGAATGTCCACCTTAGCCTTCATCTCGAGGAATGCTCTTCGAAACTCCTGCTCACTAATTTCTTCAGGAACCTCCATTCCAGAAATAGACATCTTCAGAAATGTTCTACGCTTCCCGATCTCAGGATCAAAGTCTTCGAGCTTGCCTTCACCCTTCTGAATCCTAGATCTCGTTAGCATTCAAAACAAATAACTGCAATAATAGTCAACTGAGCTCTGATACCAACTTGATCTGTATAGGATCTAGACTATTTGCATAATTGAATGCTTAATTTTTACAATGATTATTCCAAGTTAATTAAATAAAAATTAACTTATGGAAATAATTAAAATGAAAGAAATAACAAAATGAAGGAATTAAAAAACTGAGAGAAGGTGAGAGAGAAGAAGAGAAGTACAAACAGTGTTTGATTACGGAGTTCGTCACAAACGTGACTACATCTCCGGGTCCACTCCAATAGAGAGACCAATCCGATTACCTCAAAAAAATAAATTACAAATGCACCACAACCATTCTTCAAGCACTTCGGCAGCGTAACGACGCTCTGATGTGCAAGAATGACTCAAAATAATCTCCTCAAGACCTCTATTCCCTTGTCACCTCAGCTTCAATACTTCATCAATACTTCACCTAAAAAAAAGTGCCCAAGAACTCTTAGCCAAAATCCTCCCTATACCACCCTTTAAATACAAAAAAATGGATCAAATTGGTTACTAACCAATTGATTTACAATATTTTCCAAATCTCCCTATTTTACATAATATCCTCCATTATTAACATATTAGGATTATATTAATCCTTTCCAAGTATTTTTGACCCTTCAATTTTTCTTATTTTCGGGCTTTGTGGTTTTGGAGGTTTTGATTTAATCTTTAAAAAGTTTATTGTTTTTTTTTTTTTAAATTAGGGGAGGTTTGTTGTATTTTAAAATGATTAGTTACGAATAATAGGACAAAATAAAGGCGATTATGCATTAATGTATTAAGTGGATTCAATGGCTAGTTTAGTTGCTCCAACCTTTTGTTAGCCAGTCGAGGTTCAAACCCCGTAGCTATCCATTTTAAAAATTCAAACCGAATACATAACAAAACACAACGGCCGCTAAAAACAGTAAAGGCCACGTATGTGGTGGAACGGTCGGGCGGAAAATTCGCAGATGAGAGGTTCAGGGTTCAAATCCCCGAAAGTTTTTTTCTTTTTAACAAACAAAACAACTCCAACCCACCGGAGGTTTAAGTGAGGCCACGTTGCATGCCGAGGAGGTGCCACGTGTCAACTTTTGATTCACTGACGGTGCTGACTGGACTCGGTGACTAAGCTGCCACCTCACTGCTAACTGCGTGTACGGATGTACAGAAAAGACACGTGTCACCATTTGATTGGCTCCATACGGATGACTCAACTGCCACGTGTTCCACCTGAATTCGTCCATGTGGATTCCGTACGGTACAGACAATTTGCTGACGTCATCATCCTTAGTCACCTCAAAAGTCAACTCAAAACTTTGACCACTGATAACTCTCGCATACGATGTCGGATTCCGACGAAACGAATGTCATCAGAATCATCTCAACGAGCTCTTCGCGATGATGCCAACTTTGACAACTTTTGACGACATCATTTTTTTCACTTCCTGGACGCACTCTGATTCCAGTTTGACCCAAGGTTTGACTGGCCATAACTTGCACAAACGGACTCCTTTTCACTTCGTTCGAGTTGCGTTGGAATCAGGACGCTGAGATCTTTCTGATGGTGCAGATTCTAGAGATTTGGAGACACTTCAATTTCCACTAAAAATATCCACTGGATCAAACAAACATAAATCTGAATGAATATGAGTTAGCAGAGCCACACCTACCTCATACTATGATGCAATAGGAAACTACAAGGAACTTCAAATTTCATCCACACAATATAAGGTACAAATAAAATAATAATTTGAAAGCATTCAAGAGAGAAATTGTGCACAAATTCTTCTTTATTGAATTTAGTGTGAGTTTTTATGAAGGTACAAAAAAATATCACAAGTTGAAATCATTCAAGAGAGAATTTGTGCATAAATTCTTCTTTATTGAATTTTGTGCATGAGTTTTTCTGAAGATTGTGGTGACCAAAAATTAATCACAATGTGAAATCATTCAAGAGAGTATTTGTGCATAAGTTAATGGGAAGGCAGCCATGATCAGAAGTAGCAAATGGGTGATGGCTGATGGGTGGAGTCCATCCATGCATCAAATTGGTCAAATCAAGTGCTACAACAATACAGGACATGCACTTATATCGCATTTAGCGTTATCCATTCAAATGCTAGAGATTCAAGAATACCATCCAAGAGCAGTTGGTGGTGTTTGTACAGTTGATGTTGGAGTTGCAGTTGCAACTACCCTGGTGGACATGCATGCAAAATGTGGAAGCATAGAAAAGGCACATGAACTATTTCACAAAATGCCCTTAAGAAAAATTATCTCATGGAATGCAATGATTGCAAGATATGCACAATATGGATTTTGCAAGGATGTTCTCAAAATCTTTGAATTAATGAACCACTCTAGAACATATCCTGACATTATAAGCTTTGCTCTAGTGTTCTATATGAATACAACCATGCAAGTATAGTGTCTTCAAGATAGTCAGCCTGACAAGAAGGTCAACGATGCAAGCATAATGATCAACTGTAGGTGTAATGCAATAAGGGTTACTCATGTGATCGAAGTATGTATTGGTGTACAATGGGTATGCCAAAGAGATGTAGAAGGTTATTTTGAAAAAAAAATTGATCTATTTTTTGGTACATTTGTGCAATAAAGGTCTCAATGGGGAAGTGATATGCATCCATTTACAAGTATCCAAACGTGAATGAAATAAAACCTTTGAATTAGGAAAATAATTGTATTGCCACCCCACACTGCCTTACCTACTTCTTTTTTCGTATGCATTGATTCACCTGTCAAGCTACTCTCATGTACAAAACTTGTACTAAATATCACAAGGCCATCTAGAGGAATTTTTTTGCCAACTTTCACAACAAAAATGGTGTTAATTTTCATAGCCTTAACAAGCACTTTTTCCCCAATTTCCTCGGTCACAACTGATATAGTCCTTTGGGCCTATACATAAGTAAAAGGCTTCATTCCCATGGAATTTAGGCTTGATCTCCACATTGTGCTTGTCATCTACGCTTCACCAAATTGTCTCCTTTGTGCAATATGTTTATGAATGGATGAGATCACTCCCATTGTCTTGCATCCCTTCTCTACTATTGCATGTATGATAATGTGTATAAGGAAAATAAAGGCAAAATGTAATTTAAGACTCACAAAATTGTAAAAAAAAATGTAAGTTCAAGGGAAGTGAAAAAATATATAGTGGGTTGATCACAATATATTTTTCAAACCAACAAACTTGTTATAACTTAGTACATATTCAATTTAAAATGACATGTCCTATGATATTTGCAAGTGGTCTCCTCCCTTGCCCCTCTTGCCTATAGAAATTCCACCTCCCCAATAGGTACAATTATGAATGACATGTTGTAGTTGCAAATATTGGTATAGTCCAAATCTATAATAGGATATGGCATCTATCACAACATAATGGAAGGAGATGTTTTTAGATGTTATAGATGCAATTTTAACTATTAATCTCTCTTCTCTCGATATCTATTTAGGCATAATGTAATTTAAGACTCACAAAATTGTAAAAAAATGTAAGTTCAAGAGAAGTGAAAAATATATAATTGGGTTGATCACAATATGGCAAACCAACTAAACATGTTATAACTTGGTACATATTAGGAATGACATGTCCTATGATATTTTCAAGTGTTCTCCTCCCTTGCCCCTCTTTTCTATATAAATTCCACCTTCCCAATAGGTACAATTATGAATGACATGTTATAGTTGCAAATATTGGTATAGGAAATCTATAATAGGATATGGCATCTATCACAACATAATGGAAGGAGATGTTTTTAGATGTTATCTATAGATGCAATTTTAACTATTAATCTCTCTTCTCTCAATATCTATTTCCTTTTATCTCTCTTATCTCTCTCTCCCTCTACCTCTTGGTCTCTCTATCTCCCTCTTCCCTCTTTGTATATCCCTCTCTTTCTTAAGTCCTCTCTTTGTTCTTTAAGTCTCACTCTATTTTTTCCTCTATCTTCATACCCACCCTCTCTCTCTCTCCTATTCTTCCCCCCTCTATCCCTCCCTCTTTCTATCCCTATCTCTCCCTTTTTCTCTACTACAAACATAACATGACCCTACCGGTAATGAAGCCTAATTATCTTCCTCATTCAGAGGTTTTGTTTCGATCATGTTTGGATCCCTATTGAAGTATGCATAGTTGATTATAACCTATCACTTCTCCATTGAGACCTTTGTTGCAAAAACATTATTTGCTAAATGGCCTACCAATTTACCTCACGTACTGCAAAAATTTTACACAAAATAGACCCATTTTTTTCCTAATTGACCTTCCACACCTCTTTGTCATACCCATTGCACACCAAGGTGTGATTTCTAGTTATGCTAATATATAATTAACTACGTAGGGTAAAAGATGCCATAATTTTAAAACCTTAGTGTGCTCATTATTAGGATCTTGGTTGTAATTTTCATTTTAATAAACATACTCTAGGGGAGAGGACCCAGTAGTTGAGCATGTTTCATTAGTTGTGATAGTAGATCTTTATATAATGCCCAATAGTTGTGATAGTAGTTGTTTATATAATGACCAATATTTGTGACATGACTACCCATAATTAAACAAAATGTATTCCTTTGATCTAAAAAGCAACAAATCATGTGATGACACATCAATGCTCAACTACCCATGATGTGAATGTACAAGTAAAGGTCAACTACATCTTGACAAAAAACATGTTGATGTGGCATTATATTTGATGATTTGGCCCTGAAACAAAAGCTGTAAGGTGCTAGCTAAGCTGCTATAAGAATTAAGAGTGATTTGAAATTTCCCGCGTGGGATAATTAAGTCTTGAAGTTAAGGTTTTACAACCCTCTTGGGTCCTCTCTAAAACCTGGTCAAAACCTTATTTTCAGGCCCGTAGCTTTCCAAATTGGAGAAGTGAAAGGTGAATACCAGTGAGGAAGAGTTTGGAGGAGTGGAAACCCATAGTGGCAGGGAAAGCAGCATAAAATGACGAAAAACAACCAAAAAATGGAAAAAAATGATGAATGGCTAAGATTCGTTTAATTGTCTTGCGTACCAATCGCAGATGGTCGTCATTACACTTTTATGTAGCCTGGATTCATAGAGGGAATTCCTTCAAGCGTAAAACTAGTTTGAATAAAATAAATGGAACATGTGATAAATAAAAAGTTCTAGAAAAATAGGCCCGAGATCTCCGGTCATTTTTTCTATAGATGTATTTACAATATCTATACTAGTATTTCCACAGTATTTGCATGAAGTTAGGTTAAATTTTGGGGATAAACTGATATTTTATTATTTCCAGCTGTCACTATGAGTATCCCACTTGCATGATTGACATGAATGGGTTATGAAAATTTTGGTTAATGTTTTTATGGCTTGAGAAACATATCTGATCTTTCTAAAAGGAAGACATTGGAATATGTGTATGTGTTTCTCTATGTGGGGAGGATACTATTATTTTATCATTTACGCAGTCAACTTATATTTCTCCCATTTGCAATGATTTGATTAAATTTGTGGGGAGGAAGTACGATGATGTATTAATTTTGAACCACCATAAAAATGAAAATGATCTTTCGTCTCATCAAACTTTGTGGTTGAAATTGGTTATGAAAATGTAAATAAAAGCAAACAAATATGCCAATAGCAGTAAGATTTTTAAATTGAATACTCACCAAAGCTTTGTCTCTCATCAACTTTGCATTGAATGAGCCAAATTGAAAGTAGGATTAGAAAAAAAAATATTTAAACCGATTAGTGGGAAAAGTAGGCATCATAAAAAACATGATTGTCAAAATCTTAATATGGGTTTAGCTTAATGTTTTGTAGTCAATCATATGTTAAGGTGACAGCCAATGGAATCCTTATGGCACAACAACAACAACAATGGTGACCTACACAGAAATAGTTCAATTAGTATTTTAATGCCTTTCACAATTTTGTAAACCAAAATATTTGTTGCTATAGAGAGATTATCCATTCAAATATAAATTGACTTTAGAAAATGCCAACACACTACAATTGCAAATATTTCAACAACTCCATTCATTTCATCTCCAAACTTGGTCTTGCCTTCCTTAAACTTTCTAGTTACTAATGCTTCTTTTGTATTTCTAGTAAAGTATCTGAACAAATAGAACATAGTCAATATACGAAATGCATGAAAGTGACAAAGATAAATAATTTATAACTGAACAGTCAAAGGTACTCTAACTTTCCTTATCAAAAGAATAATTAATACAATAACTGCAACTATGAGTTCAACCTTACCAATAAATGTGGCAACACCATTTAGACAAACCTGTTGTAACAAGGAACCATTTTGTGTGTTCAAAATTTTAGTTTGAAACTAACAACATTAAATAGACATAATGGATATTTAATCAGTCAAAAAAGTCTAGGATAAACCTATAGTTGAGTTTTCTCCCCATTATCCTTTGATATACTTTCCATTAAAACACCTCACTCAGTATTTAATCCTACTCCAGTAACCTATTATAAGCCAATAGAATTTTTCAATTGATTAATCACAATCATAAAGCATAACAACATTTTTTTGCATAAACACTTACCAGCATTGTTCCATAGCCATCTACTACCTTACATCTAGACATCAAAAATGGATATTTTTGATCTTTGTGAACCTACAACCAAAATGGTGTAGTTATAGTTGATGACAATGTCCGAACACTTGGCATCAGAAAATTATATCTATCACATTGCAAACAAACCAAGGAGGCAACATAAGAGAGAGTGGCATACATATTCTCTTTCCCTAGTCATACTGGATTCATCAATTGATAAGGAATGTCCTTCAATTAGAATGCCATTTGCAGGGACCTAAAAAGAAATGAATAATGATAAATCTCTAAGAAAACAATAGTCTAATTTCCAGAATGGACTATTGAATATATTGGATAATAATGTTAGGCAGTTTACATATATACCTAATCACCAATATTTAAAGGTAGAACATCACAAACAAGAAGATCAAAAATGGAAACTTTAAATCTTCTCCCCCCTTGGATAACCTGAACAGGTAATGCAAATATACTGTCAAATCAAAGAGACTAATAGTAAAAAAATAACTTGATGAATTCATCATGTCTGTTAATGAAATATAAGATGGAGGAAAATAACAACAAGAAATACACCTGCAGTTGAATGTTCCTTTTTTCTTCATTCAAATTTTGGAACTGAAGAGATTTCTGGTAGTCACTAATTGCTGCAAATCAAAAAGAAAGGGCACACACTTGTTTTTGAAATACAACAAAATGCTCAACAAAAGAAATTCCCATATGAATACAAATTCTTGAAATAGTTTTCCACATCACATAAATGTTATTGGAGAAGATCATAGGAAAGAAAACTCTCTTAAAGTAGTCCTATTACTTTAGGTAGCTAAAATTTGTTTACACTCTATATAAAATTTGAGACTTCAATTTTGAGTTTTTAATTCAATTTAAGAGATCTTAATCTTTATGAGAAAGATTCTATATAAAGGGAAAGTAGCAAGCACAAAGATGAACAAAGACCATTTCAAATTATATCCAGCGAAAGAAAAAGCTACAACATGTAGAACACAATCTTACTTGTGACAAAAATTATAAGAATAATAGCAAAAGCTATACTTCCACCATCATACCACCCTTCCTTGATGCCCTACATATTGCAAAGTAAAACATGGCTACAAAACTTCACTATTTTGAAAGAGAGGGAATTTTAGCCATATCATTAGGAAAAATGCAAAAGGAACAAAAGATATTATGGCTTACTTCAGTCTTTATTTGAAAGCTGGGTGACAAAGCCACACAAATCATTAAAATTACTAAAGTCGTGTCTTGACAAGCTTCCCATAGAAAAACCTTAACACCAAAGAAATTAACATATCAATGATAGTAACCATAATCTCAATTCCATAAAAAATTAAAACAAATCACAATAAGTGTAAATGTTATTGAAAGCATAATAAAGTAAAGATTACAAAGAAATTGCATGCAACCTTTTAGGGATATGTATTTTCCCCATTCACATTTTTATGGCATAGCAATTCTTTAGGGTTTTCTTTAATACCCTTATCAACATCAGTGTTTAAGTGATTTACTACCTCCTTTACCTATTACCAGTTCAATCTGTTACAACCATAGCTACCTTAACAAAAAAATTCCTGAAAAACATAATGACCAATATTACCATGTATAGATCATTTTATTTTCTTACCCCCCCTATCCACTGTAGACTATCAAAGTCTTTATCTCTAACTAACTGAGCAAGCTTTTCTGCCTCAATTTCAAAGTCCTCTATGGGATTATCTAGAAAAGGAAAGATCTTATAAGCTTCAACGTCATATGGTGTTTTTAATGTTGTCAAACAAAAAATGGAAAAATCAAAAGAACAAATTAAAATGCACTTGGTTTGCAAATCATGCAATAACAATCAAATTAAAGTGCACTTGGTTGGCTAGTGAATGTCAATTCATATAGGATAAGATAATAATAGTATACACAAGAAATCCCAAAATTGGTCCATCGGATTCTAAAAGAACAATGAAAAATAAGGAATAGCGAGTGGAAGAGCAACAAAATTTGATAAAGGAGTGCATTCAACAAAATGTATATAAAAACAAATCCTGGAAAATTTACCTGTTTAATAGTAGTGGTGGGATGATTAAAATGGAAATTACTGCCATACCTACAAAATCTGGTACACATGTAGTGCCCACAATCAGGTTGGCTGGACTTCTCTAGGTAGCCACTGAGTTTTCCCTCTGCTTCCAGTGTCATCTGCGACATAGATTCTGCATTCTCAAACACATAAACATCGCCTCAGAATTGCTTAAAAAATCATGAGGAAATCAAACAATACTTATATGGACGTGATTCTTGCTTCGTTGAAGCTCAAATCAGGACAAAATAGTTGAGATGTTGGGGAAGTAAATCATCAAGAATTCGAATCTCAGAAAGCAATTGTCAGCAGCTAACGAATGAAAGCACAATTTCCATATAGAAACTTAGCACACAATTAACATTAACACTAAACTTACCCCTCAAAGTTCCTTCGCCATAAGACGACACCCGAATGCCTTTGTCATTATCATCCATCACTTGACGGCCTCTCCAGACAGTAGAGCCCTGTCTTCCTCAGGAAGACTTCAGCAGGAGAAGCTGCCAGGGTTAGCCTCATCTCAATCAAACGAAGCCAAAAATAGAAAAAATGATTCTCTAAATTGCTACTATAATACCATATATCCATTAATGCCAGTGTTTTTACATGTCAGGATCCTATAAGTGGCAGCTAGGGCAAAGTCTAAAAATAACAATTTTTTAACAGATTACCAATAAGATCCTTGTAATGATGAGCTACAAGCCAAATACATTAAAAATCACATAAATACAAATTGAAAATTATCTGTATTTCCCCTACACATCAAAGTTTCATGCACAAATTTCTTCAAACCCATGTATAAAATATTCTCTGCCTAATGCTTTACACAAATGACCCTATTATTTCTCTCACATATACATAATTGATGTATTAGCTTCTCTAAATGATGGGAATGGTAATAGACTTTGGCTTTTTCGACTCAGAAACAGGGTGCTTAGCAACTGTAACAGTCAAAACCCCATCTTTATAAGTCGCCTTGATATCTTCCACATTCGCATCTCTTAGCAGGGTAAATTTCCTCATAAATCTTGCCCTTCTCCACTCTAGTCTGATTATCTTAATCTCCAGACTGAGCTTTCTCTTCTTCTTTTAACCCGCTATATGAAGAATATTGTTCTCTACTTTAACCTTGATGTGATTGCTCTCCAGGCCGGGCATATCAAGGACAAAGGTGTAAGAGGTGGGCTCGCCTCCAGTATATCTACAGAGGTCCTGAACATTGCCTAAGTGGTGTCTTTCACATACCTACACGCAGGTCTTTGAAGCTTCTTCTCCTCCTACTCTGGCATGTTCAACAACTGCTCTATATCCCTTACCAAACTGTTCATTCTCACAACTTAGAAATTTTCTCTTTACAATGGCGATGAATGACACAATACAATGCATAAAGTCTCTAATCAGGGAAAAGTCTAAAAAGGATCATGAAACCCATCGATAATTTTTTTTAAACCAGAGAATATTCTATACAAGAATGATAATATAAACCAACAAATTCATTAATGGTTATTTTTATAAATAAGCAACTAGAATTAAAACCCTAAGCTCGTAAGATGGCATTTGTTGTCATTAAATCTAGATTATTTTTATGATGCTTTTTAGATCATGAAAATCTCAATTGAATTGAAAGACGAGCATACCTTGAGCCCATCGACAGAAAGAAGGCCGTTGATTATGCATTCTTTGAGGCCAGTGCCCAACACTATCACATCATACTCTTCATCCATGACTAATTTGCACAGGTGAACCGATCAGAGAAAAAAATAGCCAAATGGGTGTGTGTGTTTTTTGTTAAATGGCGATTTGGGTTAATTATTAAGGGTATTGTGGGTACACAAGACTAGGGTAAATAAAACTGAGTGTAGTGTGCAAATGGTTAGCGTGCAAGCTGCCTAGTATTTATGTTCCATCGATCATCTTACTTCCACCTCAACCTGCCTTGAAGCCAAATCAGTTCCACCATTTGTTCGTCAAAGTTCGGACTTCGATCTCATTTCCACACTTAAATACACATTGATTCTAGCAAAATTAACCCCAAACATGCATAAAATTCCACAAATTCACCATCACATTTCCCAAATCGTATATTTACAGCCTAAAGCTCGCCAATATTCCGTCAATTGGCATCATACAACTCCTCTTTTCTTACCATTTTCCCACAACAAAACCATAAAATTAGCACACCTGCTTCACCTAACTTTGGCCATCGATTGACTGACTTCCTCCAATGGTTCAAATATTTTCACCGATTTGTATCTCAGGATGTAAATGTAAATCTCTCACACGTTCTTTCGAAAATAATAATATATTTATGTTTTGTGCGGCGTGAGAATTGAGTGGCATTTAATTAAGGGGTCCATCATGGCCAATGGCCCATTCTGTGCTGTCAATACATGCTGGAAAATATGTCCTATGACAATGAAATAGTTCTCGTCTTGAATGGCTTGACAATATTTCCCTTTATTTTAATTGTTTCCTTGTGTGGAAAACAACATAGGTATATAGGCAATACAAGAGGGGACATAAAATATTACTCTATCGTACAACCTGGCTGACAATTCAGCTATCCCGATGCCGAAAA
This sequence comes from Sequoia sempervirens, assembly GCA_007258455.2. Classification (NCBI taxonomy): domain Eukaryota; kingdom Viridiplantae; phylum Streptophyta; class Pinopsida; order Cupressales; family Cupressaceae; genus Sequoia; species Sequoia sempervirens. The sequence continues at coordinate 410,481,155 of VDFB02270651.1, read as the reverse complement.
AATTATTTCGGCCTGGGCTGACAAAAATTCAGGTGGAAACTTCAAACAAAATATCCTATCAGCTAATTATATTATATAAATTGTGAAAAATTCATACAAAAAAATTTATTGCCTCAAGAAAGATTGCATAAAATTTTATATGTTAAAAATTATAAAATAAAGAGAATTGCTTTTGATTTCAATTGTAAATACTTTTCAAAATTTATGCATACTAAAGAGAGTTTTGTTAAAATTTGTTCCCACTTTAATATTTTCGATTTTCTGTAAGATGCAAATTGCAAAATAATGTGAGCTCTGACTCATTTCAATTCTTCTAAATAGTACAAATGGAGATCAAAACATAAGATTTACTCCTTTCAATAGAGATTATACATATACCCATCTATCACTTCATTCAAACACAACATTAATAAATAATTACCATATTTGAAATTTAAAAATTCACCTATTCAACTAAGTGAACACTAAAGAAAGGTCATTTTGAATTACCTTAGATGAAGTGATTGGTATAAGAGATTTCAGTTTAGCACAAAGATCTCTCATTCGATTCCTCCTCAACTCTCTCTGCAACCATTGGCAATTTTATGTTGCCACATTCAATTGAGCAACTCAGTCCTCCCAATAAAACATGAAATTTTTGTTTTCTGGGTAAAGCAGGTACTCCAATATCTAAAGATCTAACAGCTAAAACACAATTTTTAGGTTCCATGACTGATGGCCATTCTAGTTTGGGGTTGAGGTCCTTTTATAAGAGTCCAAGGGAATTTGGTGGAAAGACTACACATTAGACTGGCATTTGTTAAGTCAATGATAATACTAATTAGCCGATAGGCTATTTGTGTCAACTTTGCTTAGAATTTTTGTTAGCCTCACCGTTTTTCAAACTTCCAGTGGTTGGGAAAAAGGTGGCAGATGGGTTATAACTTTGGTTAGAATTTTTGTCAACCTCCCATATTTTTGGCCTTCCGATGGCCATGAAAAAGGTGGTAGAGGTGGTTGTTGGCTGCTTTGGGAATAGGGTGGAATTTTTCGGTCCGCGTGGATAGAGAAGGCTGCAAAAATTAAACCCTAGTTCACATCAACATTAATTGTTGTATGCTTTGCGCATACTTGGGATGGTCATAATAACAGCTTCCGTTTAACGCCTCGGAGAATAAAATGAATGTCTGGGAAATTTTCAATAAGGAATTGTTTGGTGTCGTTCTGTTGCTATACCTGATATGAGAGCCGTGAGCGACGAGGGTAATCTTCTATGAGGGTGCAAGCTGGATTAAGCTTTGTGCAGCTTCTACGAAGGTGGGTGGAGGTTGTTTTGTGTTTTTTGCATGGGTGGATGGTTGGAAATGCAAAAGAAAAGTGTCGTGTGTGATAATATTTTACCGATTTTTGTGCAGGAAAGTTGGCGAGAAGATGTGTTTGAAGCAAGTGGGAAGAGGTGCATGTCAAAGAAACCCTTGGCGATATTGTTTGATTTGTGGTTCACGGTCTATGCTAGACTATATTGCTTGATTTTCCATAAGGTACTGTTGATTGTTTCAAATCTCTTGTCTGATTTATGGTTCACGTTTTGTGTGTATGGTTTTGCATGGATTTGATACTGTGATTTTTTGTGGGTTTCTATTTATGGTTTCCATTATCTGCGTATATTTGCAGGCTTCGAGAAACAAGGTAGCCTAGAGAAAGCTGGCAGAAAGAGGTTTGTTTGAAGCAAGCGGGAAGAGGTGCATATGGAAAAAATTATTTTCCATATTGTTTCATTTGTGGCTCGTCGTTTTTGGCAGGAAATATTGTTTTATCTGCGATAGGGTACTATTGATTGCTTCTAATTTTGATAAGGGGTTGTTGAGAAAAGACTATATTGTTTGGTTTAAGGTTCACGTTTTGTGTTTATGGTTTTGCATGGGTTACTATCTGTCATTTTTTGTGTTTTGTGGGTTTCTCCATCTGGGTCAGTCTTTAAACCAATACTGTTTGATTTATGGCTTTGGGTTTGTGGTTATGGTTGCAATGGAGTAAAATAGTCAATCCTATGTGCTTTGTGTTAGCTTCCATTGGGCGTTGTCGATTATAGTTATGTTGCTTAAGCTATATTGTTTCATTTTGGAGAAGGTGCTGTTGAAAAGACTGTATTGTTTCAATTTTTGAGGAGGTTGTGTTGAGAAAGGAGTGTTTTTTGTATGAGTTTGATACTGTCAATTTTCAACGGGTTTCTGTTTAATGTTTGCGTTTTGTTGGTATGTTTGCAACAGAATAAGATTATTGAGGTTATGGAGTTTTTGTCGATTGTTATTGTATAGCTCGGGCTATATTGTGGCTTTTTGCATCTGGGTGGCTATTGAAACCAATATTGTTTGATTTATGGCTTTCATTTTCTAGTTATGGTTGGAATAGAATAGAATAATTAATGTTGTTGATTCTATGTTTGGGTACATTAGGTATTATTGATTATTGTTCTCTGCCTTAGGCTATATTGGGTATATTTTAATATCAATATATATGTGTAAGATTAAAATTGTTAAGGTTATGCAGTTTTGGTTGGTTCTTATTGTATAGCTCGGGCTATATTGTGGCTTTCTGCATCTGGGTGGTTGTTGAAACCAATGTTGTTTGATTTATGGCTTTCGTTTTCTGGTTATGGTTGGAACAAAGTAAAATAATTAATGTTGTTGATTCTATGTTTGGTTACATTAGGTATTATTGATTATTGTTCTTTACCTTAGGCTATATTGGGTATATTTTAATATAATATATATATGTATATATATATGTATATACGTGTATATACATACATATATTTATATATATCTTAATTTTTTGTGGGTCTCTCTTTATGGCTTGCATTTAGTGGATATGTTCACAATGGGGAAAAAATGTTGACCTTATGCAGTTTTTGTCGATTGTTACTATCTAGCTTAGCCTATATTGTCTCATTTTTGATAAGGTTATGTTCAAAATGCTATATTGTTTCAATTTTCAATAAGGTGCTATTCATAGAAGAGAATATTATTTGTTAAAACAAATTATGTTTCATTTATAGATGCGTTAGATGGGTCAATTTTCGACGGGTTTCTCTTTAATGTTTGTGTTTTGTGGGTATGTTTGCAACGAGATAAAATTGTTGAGGTTATGCAGTTTTTGTCGATTGGTATTATATAGCTTGGGCTATATTGTGGCTTTCTCCATCTGGGTTGTTGTTGAAACCAATGTTGTTTGATTTATGGCTTTGGTTTTCTAGTTATGGTTGGAACATAATAAAATAATTACTGTTATTGATTGTATGTTTTGTTACATTAGGTATTATTGATTATTGTTCTCTATCATAGGCTATATTGGGTGTATTTTAATATTAATATATATGTGTATATATATACATATATATGTACATACGTATATACACATATTTATATATATTTCAAATTTATGTGGGTCTCTCTTTATGGCTTGCGTTTAGTGGATATATTGGCAATGGGATAAAATTGTTGACCTTGTGCAGTTTTTGTCAATTGTTACTGTTTGGTTCAGCCTATGTTGTCTCATTTTTTATAAGGTTATGTTCAAAAGGCTATATTGTTTCAATTTTTGATAAGGTGTTGTTCATAGAAGACAATATTATTGTTTGGTTTAAGGTTGGCATTTTGTGTCTATGGTTTTGCATGGGTTCCTAGCTATCATTTTTTCTGTGTGTTAGCTTGCATTTGGGCATTGTTGATTATAGTTTTGTTGCTTAAGCTATATTGTTTCATTTTGGAGAAGGTGCTATCAAAAAGGTTGTATTGTTTCAATTTTTGATAAGGTTTTGTTTAGAAATGAGTATATTTTTTGATGGGTTTGTCACTGCTAATTTTTGAGAGCGTGTTGTTGAGAAGGCTATATTGTTTCTATTTATGATGAGCTTTTGTTCAAAAATGAGTTTATTTTTACTTGGGTTGGTTACTGTGAATCTTTGTGGGTTTCTCTTTATGGGTTCTGTTTTGTGGCTATGTTTGGAACAAGATAAAATTATTTACCTTGTGCATTTTTTGTTGGTTATTGTTGTGTATCCTAGGATATACTATTAGATTGTTGATAGGGTGTTGTTGAAAAGTGTTTAAATTCTTGTTAAGGCACTCTTGGGAAAAGACTGTGGTGGTTTGGGTTATATTTTTGCATTGGTTTGTAAATTTCCATTTTATTGTTCTCATTCTTAGGCTATATTGTTTCATTTTCGAAAAGGTGCTATTGAAAAGGCTATATTGTTTGCATTCTTGATAGGGTTGTGCTCAGAAAGGAGTATATTGTTTGGATGGGTTTGTCATTATTAGTTTCTGAGAATGCACGATTGAGAAGGCTATATTATTCAATTTTTTGATAGGGTTGTGTTGAGAAATGAGTATATTTTAACTTCAGTTTGTTTCTGTGAATGTTTGTGGGTTTCTGTTTATGGCCACTATTTTGTGGATATGTTTGGAATAGAATAAAATTGTTGGTGTTATGCACCATCCCCACTGGACAAGAAGCATAGATCAAATAGAAATCATAATTAACCTATGAAAAGAACAAGCATATTAAGCAACATATATGAATATTTTCTGCATCTAATTTCAGATAGATACATGTCTGCACATAGGGATGAATAATGTGTGTCTCTAATTTCACAAACATACGTATGTATACATAGGCTGACTGAAATGAGCAAGAACAAGACAAGGGCTGTTGTCCACCCTGTGTTATGAAAAGAATAAGCAGAGCAACAAATATATACGGATGGTGTTTACATCTAATTTGACATACACAGATATCCACAGTGGAGAAAAGAGGAATAAAACACTACAAAATAGACACATACTTTTTTCCATGCATATATCTGTAAGCAAGAGATTTGTACATATACATCCAGCACATGAAATAGATGTATTTAGAGTTGCAAAAAAAAAATTCCACATCAATGTATATGTCTCAAAAGTTAGTTGTAGAGGAATAAAACATTCTATATATACGCTTAGAAAGAAAAATCTATACAGACATATATGTATCCAAAGCTATGTGTAGACAATAGCCATATATATCCATAGGTGGACCTCAAACATGTGAATATTGTTTGCATGAAATGTCAAAAACACACAGATCTGCGCATATGAAATATCAAAGTCTTGCAATTCTCGTTAAGGCATTGGAATTTTTATCGATTGCTGATGGCAAGCTTGGGTTGTTTTTTTTGGCTTAGTTTGTTGCTGTACAGTTTTTGGTGCTTTGCAACAATCAACAATACCCTTTGGAAAATAACATATACTATTTTAGAGATAGTCAAGGAATGCTTTTCTCAGTCTGCACCTCTTCCCTCACCGCCGCCCCGCTGCCATCGGCTACACCTCTTCCACTTTCGTTCAAAAAACCATAAAATAGCCTGCAACTGGTTTTGCAAAAATTCCACAGCCAATGATTGGACTTGCACCTTTACAAAATCTTGCTTTCCACGCTCACAGCTACTATATATATGTATGTATATATATATGTCTATATATGTATATCTATATATATATATGTATATATATGTGTGTGTATATATATGTGTGTATATATATATGTATGTATATGTATGTATATATATGTATTGTTTCAAATTATAATATGCTTTTGTTTAGCAAGGACTCTATTTTAGGATTAGTTTGCTACTGTTAATTTATGAGAAGGTGTTGTTGGGAACACTATATTGTTTCATATTTCCATAAGGTTTTGTTAAGAAAGGGGTATATTTTTGGTTTGCTATGATGCTGTGAATCTTTGTGGGTTTCTCTATGTGGCTTGCATTTTGTGGCTATGTTTGGAACGAGATAAAATTGTTAAAGTTATGCAACTTTTGTTGGTGTTGTGATTTTTTGTGGGCTTCTTTTAATGGTTTCCATTTTTTGTGGGCTCCTTTTATTTAATGGATTCCATTTTTTGCTTGTGTTTGTAACATAATAAAATTTTAAAGATGGTGCAGATTTTGTTGATTATTGTTGGGTGGCTTGAGCTATATTCCTCCATTGGTTTGTTACTTTGTATTTAAATGAAACAATGTTGTTATCAACAGTGACAAACCCATACAAAGAACATCCTTGCAAAAGCTGAACCATCAATCAAACAATATTGGTGTGAACAAACTATATAGATTTTTTTAAACACAACCTTATCAAAAAGCTAACAATATACCCTAAAACAACGTAACTTGTAAAACATTAACTATTTCATTGCAACATATTTATATATATGTATATATATATTTATATATATGTGTATATATATATATGTATATATATGTATATATGTATATATATATCTATTTGTATATAAATATGTATATATATATGTATTTATATGTATATATATATGCATTTATTTGTATATATATGCATATATATATATCTATATATATATGTATGTATACGTATATGTATATGTAACATCCAAAACATTGACTATTTTGTTGCGTTGCAACCATAGATGGTAAATGGAAGCCACAAATGAGACAATATAGCCTAAGGTGGACATCAACAACATGAACTGCATAACATTAACCATTTTATTCCATTGCAACCATTACCATAGAATGCTGAAAATCATAGTTATAGACCTATGAAAAACCTTTGGCATAAAAGGGTGGCCCATATACAGTGTTAGCTCTCAAAAACACAGGAAAAATACCTCAGGAGGTTGCCAATCTCTTGATACATTTCAAGGTAACAGACAAGGCCAAATGATTTAGACCTTCTACTCTTCAGGTGCTGCTAGACCTAGGCGGGTGTACCTATAACAATGAAGCAGACTTGACCAATGTTTATTCCTTTAAAGTGATTTACCCACAATGGAAAATAGGAGTGGATAAATGAGTTTTATTTTGGTATAAATTGTATAAGCAATATCAAGGAAAAATCTAATGTGTTCATATAAAAAAAATGAATGAAATTAAACAGTGGAATGGTAGAGACTAGTGCCTTATTGGGTGTACGGAGTCAAATGATAATTTGAAATGAATAACTTCTTTCTGGTAGATACTCAAATTGTTTGGGATACAATTTTAAGTTTATCACTGGTATAAACATGTAAGGATGTGACTACTGAGTTCTTCTTAATGATCCAAATGAGATTTCCTAATTACTATGACTGGCTAAAAGGACTTAATCTTTCCTTGAAAGAACCAATTAATCCAATCATACAGATACAACAAGTGTGCACTAATAAACTGAAAAATATCCTCAAGTGATATATTAGTTTAAACAATTAGAAAACATCAACCTTGGAGACAACTTCAACAATACTTCTAATTAACACAACAAACAATTGATACCAGAAAAATGTCACCACATCAAATGAATTCAATTGAAATCTCCATTGTTTCAAACATGCATCATAGTCTTAGACGAAGAGATTCTGTATTCTATTGTATTTTTTGCTCGCTTTTTTTTTCTCTCGTTGTAAAAAATGGGTATTTATACATCAGCCATATGAAAAGTCGTATCCATTTGTATTCAAATCTCGGGTGGTCCTTTCATTCGGGCTTTTACCAAAATTTTCTAAACACCCGTTGAGATGTCCTACAGTCATACCGACGTTCTGAGTCTCTCTAACTACCATAGATTATATATCGCTTTGATGTCCTGCAGTCTCATCGATGGGCTAAGTCTCATCGATAGCCTATATGTATCTTTGCTTCTATCACCAAGTTGTCTTGTAGTTATATCGATGTTATGAGTCTTCCCAAAAGTTATCCTTTCGGTCTCAAGTGTATCGCTATGACTCTCGCCGATGAAAATTATTGCTGTGACTTAGGGGGTCGGCAAAACATTCCACAACTTACTTTGTGTCTTGCCGAGACATCTCCTTCAGTTCATTTTCTGATCGCCGAGACATAACAATTCTCCTATCGATGGAAAAACACCCGATGTGACCTTCCGAGATCTCTCCGATGAAGTTTGTCTCGCCGATGAATATTCCCTCCAAACATATTGCTAAGTCATTACCAATGTTATCCCGTTGATGTGACATAGGGGGTCGGCAAGACTCCCTGACTTCATCCTGATGACAACAATGAAATCCACTCTTGCTTTATCAATGAGACCAAATGAATGCTCCGAGACATCACACCGACAACTTAAGTCCGGCTGATATAGTTCTTTGTGCTTCATCGGTATGACACATATAGGCTCGTTATGACTTATACCAATGAAGATTTTCTTGCCGATAGGATCCTCTGGTCACTAAGACTGTGAACTGCATCATGCTGATATGAATCCTCAAATGAAATCATATCGGTATAACATTCCTGATCTCTTGCCGACAGACTGCAAAAGACACGTTAGTATAAAATGCTTCATGGATCAGTGAGACCTTTATCATCTCCTGTTGATATGATTTATACATTGAAATACTCAGGGTTAGATGAATTCTATGGGACCACATGACATAATATGGGAAAATATGTTATGAAGAGAGGATTCCTGTGCTTATGGCATGGACTTCTTAGGAAACTTTTGGGTACAGACAACCATGAAATTTTTAAAATTTTATAGTTCTATCAGTGGCTCCATCTGGGGATGAATGATTGTGAGATCATTGCAAGGATCCGAATTTCTAGGTGAGCAGACCAAACTCAAGGTGATGGACTAGTGAGCAAGATGGAATGAATGGAAATGGAGATGAACATGACCCTATACTACTGTACATGGAAAGATTTATTTTAATAGAAGGAATTTCAGGATTGTCCATGCACTGGAAATTCCTGTTCCTTTTATTTCCTAGACTACTGTGCATGGAAGAGAAATTTTTGAGAGGATTGTCAAGAGTTTTCCATGCACTGGCAACCCTTAATCCTTTGTATTGCTCAAGAGAAATAATGCTTCAAGAATTTCCCATGTACAGGCAACTCCTGTTCTTCACTAGTCATGTTTTGCAAATAATATGAATCTTCACCTTTCTTGCCAACAACAAAAAAGGGTCCCAACCACAAGGCTTCAAATTTCCCATGTTTTCCCTTCTCCTAACACCTTGCATTCCACATTAACACTAGATCATTTTCTTCGAATTTTCTATCTTTTGCTCTTCTATCAAATAAATACTTCATTTGTGCCTGCAACTTCACATTCTGGTTTTGAGCTAATCTTCTTACTTCATCAAGCTCTGCCAGTTGTTCCATTCTTTCCTCCATTGGTTTTGGAATATCTATATCTTCCTGAAGGATAAATTTTTAAACTGGTAACAAAATTTATAAAGCCATCCTAGCTTGTGTTCCATATACCAATTCAAATGGGGATTTTCCAATTGCCTTTTTCACAGTTATCCTATCAGCCCACACAACCAACCTCAATTTTGAATCCCAAGCCTTTTTGTTCCCACCTAGCATCCTCCTTATGATCTTCATAAGACTTTTATTGCTGGACTCTGCCTGACCATTAGCTTGTGGATGGTAAGGAGCTGCATAAGAAATAGTGATACCATATGTACTGCAAAAATCTCTAAACTCATCATATAAGAAACACATCTCATTATCTGTAATCAATCTTAATGGTGTACCAAATCTGGTAACAATGTTATCCATTAAAAAATTGATCACAACATTACTTGTTGCTTGTTTGGTTGGGATTGCCTCCACCCATTTGGTGAAGTAATCAGTAGCTACCAGGATCCACTTATGTCCTCCACTTGATTTCTTTTGTATTTCCCCAATAAAATCAATTCCCCACTGATGAAAAGGGGCTTCAACCTGCAAAGGTCTAAGTGGTAAAGCTCCCTAATACTTCATTTTCCCTGAGAACTTTTGGCATGCTTCATATCTTCTTACATATGAAAAAGAATCATTAAAAAATTTTGGCCAGTAATAACCTACAGAATAATGGCCTCCATAGACCCCTTCATGCATCTCTCTCAAAACATGCTTGTCCTGTGACTCATCAAGACAAAGCAACAACATCCCGTCCTCGTTTTTCCAAAACAAATCACCTTCCATGAACATATATTTGGACGCTTGCAGCTTCAAGGTTCTTCTTTGATTATCACTTAATCCTTCAGGACACTTCATGTATCTGAGGTAATACATGATGTCTATATACCAAGGAGTATGCTCAATACTTGCAATTGCATTTCCTTCATCTTCTACATTACAAATTTGATTTGCTTCAATATTTGTTTCTGCCATTAACTTGGCCAAACCTTGACCTCTTACTAATTTGGTGATTTGTATTTCCATATCAAATTCTTGAATTTTATTAATCCACCTGCATCTCTTTCCAGTTACCTCTGACTATGTCAAAATATCTTTAACAGCTACATGAGGGACATAAGCTATCACTTTGGCTCCAACAAGATATGGTCTAAAAGCTTTTATGGCTTTCACCAATGCAAACGCTTGTTTCTCCATTATATCATATTTCAATTCTGACCCCTGCAATGACTTACTGAAAAAAGACACAGGTTGATCATGACCTTCCTCATTCTTTTGTAACATGACAACAACTATAGTATGCAACGAAGCAAATGAAAATATTTGAAAAGGTTTTGCAAAATCTGGAGATTTAAGGACAGGAGCCTCCTTGATGGCCCTTTTGATGGATATGAAAGCTTCCAATGCCTCTGCAGTCCATTTTATCTTTTGTCCCTTCCTTAACATCTTTGATATGGGCTTAATAATTTCAGCAAAATTAGAGACAAATCTCCTAACAAAATTGATCTGTCCAAAAAATGACTGGATGGCCTTGACAGTTTTAGGAATAGGAACTTTATCTATGGCCTCAACCCTCTCAGGATATATTCTAATCCCCTCCTTTGACACAATATGTCCTAAGAGTTTACCTTCTGTGACTGCAAAATGACATTTTTTAGGGTTCAGACTAATATCATATTCTAAAGCTTTAATAAATACCTTTTCTAGATGTTCTACATGATCTTTAGCCCTTTTTGAAGAAGCAGTAAGGTTATCTTGATATACCACCATGATAGCATTAATCAAGTCTGCAAATGCTACATCCATAGCTCTTTGAAAGGTTACACCTACATTTGTGAGACCAAATGGCATTCTCACATAAACATATATTCCCCATGGGGTTGTAAAAGTTGTCTTGTACTGCTCAAATTCTTTGACTTTGACCTGGATGTAACCAAAGAACCCATCCATCATAGATAACAACTCACACCCTATTACTTTATGTAGTACAACCTCCATATTAGGTAGAGGATAATTATCCTTGAGAGACGTCATGTTTAAATTTATGAATTCCACACATAATCTGATATCCCCATTCTTCTTCCTCACAGGAACCAGGTTTGAAACCCATGTTGAATGCCTAATTGGTTTGATAATACCTCCATCTCTAAGCTTTACCAATTCCTCCTGCATTTTTGGTTCCAATGTTGGGTTGAGAGGTCTTTGTCTTTGCCTAAATGTCTTTGCATCTGACTTCAACGGGATTTCATGTTGAAACTAATCTTCCCTATATGCTTTGAGATATTCATAAGACCATGCAAACACATGTTTATATTTTCTCAATAGTGTAATCAACATTCTTCAAATTGTCAGGCTTATTTTCTTTCCAATGTGTACCTTTTTTGGTGCCAGTTCAGTCCCTAAATTGACCTCTTCAATATCCTCTCTCTTGACTGGTATCTGTTTCATGAGGGGCCGATCATTTCCATCATATACCCTTTCTAATGCTACTAGCCCTTTGGGAAGCTTATTAGTTTTAAGCTGTAAGACCTCTTTCCCAAATACTATCTGCTTTCCATCTACTTCTTCAACAAAGGCATTGAAATCAACTTCTTGAGCTTCATATTGATCTATACAGTGAAGAAATTTCAAGAGGTCAACATCATCATTAAAAACCTGCCAACTGTATATATTTTCAGGCACAACGGATCTTGTTTTGAACTCAATTTGAGACACTCTAGCCAGTGTGATCATCTCTTCTCAATGCTACATTGGCTAAAAAGTCTACCATTATGTTTTTTGACCTCTCAATCCATTCAATGGAGAAAGCATCAAACAACTCAATTGTGTCCCATAGAACATTCCTATATTGCTTCAGCCTCTTGTGTTTTGCTGCATATTTTGATTTAACTTGAGAAACAACTAGCTCAGAATCCCCTAGAATAGCTAGCAGCTTGATCTTATGTTTTACAACCATATTCAATCCTATTAGTAAAGCTTCATACTCTGCTATATTGTTCGTGCATTCAAATGCCAAAAAAAATGAATATTTAAATGTGACTCCTTCAGGTGAAACAAACACTATTCCTGCTCCAGTACCTTCTTGGCTACATGCTCCATCAAAGTACATTTTCCACACACCATCACAGTTTTTTGCAACATGTTTATCAATTGGATCACCATTGACTAACTCTGGCTTGGCTGGTTCTATCTTAAAACTTCCAAGATCCATATCACAAAAGCAATTGACTTGATCTTGAGGTACACAATCTATAATTGGGTTCATCCTTGGCTCCCTATACAGTTTAACTTCCTAGCCATTCACTGGAATTGTTGCATAAGACAAATCAAATTGGACATTTCCCCCAACCACTACTGTCCATTGTCTTGATAGAAGCACCCCAAATTGAGGAGGGGTATCGATTACAGTTATATCTATATTATAGGCCACCTGAGGATAAGTGGCTAATTTAATTTCAACATCTTTCATAACACCTACTACCGGAACAAGCCTGCTATCCATTGCATAACACTTCCCTCCATTAATATCCACCCACATACCAAGTTGTTTCATAACTCCAACTGGAATGATATTGATAGTAGCGCCAGAGTCTATCATGCAATTCCTCAACAATTTGTTGTTTATAAGAAGCGTGGTGAAAAAAGGTTCAACTTGTGGGGAATTTACCAATACATCATTTAGAAACACTTTTGGGACAATCATCTTCTCTTGCTTGTTAACCGTTTTAGTGGCCATCTGATTTTTAGAACTCGTACTTTTCTCATTTCCATTTGATATCAATTGAATTGCACTATCCCTATACTCCTTAATTCTCATCATCTTGAGCAGTGGGACAATTTTTTTTACCTATGATAAAGCCTAAGAGAAGTCAAAAGAAGAACGTTCTACCTTAATCACTTTCTTTTGCTCCAATGTTCCTCCTTTGCTTTCCTCCTTTTCCCTTTTATTCAATTGATCAGTTTTCTGCTTCTCTTTGTGTAACTCTTTATCCTCCTCCTTTTGAACAAGATTTTGTTCGTTCTTATCATGTTGCTTATTTTCTGTTCTCTTCAAAACTCTTGGTGTTACTTCTCTATCTTTCATAAATATTCCCCTGGGAGCACCTTCCTTTTCATTCACTGTCCTATTTCTTAACCAATACTTGCTCTTTGCTTGTTCAACAACAGCAATGGTTAACCTTTTTATTTCCTCTTCTGTGGGTCTCCTTATATCGCATTGAGTAGACACCTCAACATAGTATTGTTCTACATAACTTTCTTTAGCATAAGAAAAAACTTGTTGTTCAACCAAGTGGACATTGCACCTTTGATTTGAAACATTGTACTCAGAGCCTTCATCTCCTGAAGATGAATACTCCTCCTCAGTAGGGTGAAAGGTATTTGAGGTCAAGTACACTGTGTGATCCTCTCCACTGTCACCCGCTAACATTCCTTCTTGTTGCATTTCTTGGGCTACAACACAGTGATCTGGGGAATGTGGCCCATCACAACCTTCACACCAGAGATTATTATTGACCATATACACCCCCTTCTTCCTTAATAGATTAGGTGTTTCTTTGTTCCTGGGTCTATCCATAACAAGTTTTCCATCCTTCCAATTTGTATTGTAAGGCATGTCATGTAACCTAGGCCTCTCACTTTTGTATGTGTTCTCCTGTTTGTATTGATAATTATTGACTTGTTGAGGAACCCTAGGATTATCTCTTTTACTAATCATCCCAGCAACTTTCCTGTTGTTTTCAATGGTTAGTGCTATCTTTTGGGCTTCAGCTAAATCTCTTGGAAACCTGTTTCTTAGTTCATACCCTATTTTTGGATCGAATGCATTCAAATAAATACTCAATGCTGTAGAGTCTGACAACTTTGACCTAGGTGGTATCTTATTTTGCAATTTGCTGAATCTCCGGTTAAAATCATAAATTGAATCATTATGATTTTTTTGAATCCGTACTAATTCATGTAAAGCGACATTTGGTGCACACGTATTTCCATACCGTTAAAGAAATCGATCATGAAATTATTGGATAGAATCAACAGAGGTTGTTGGCAAGCTATTGAACCAATCCCTTGCTTCTTCGATGAGTGACATCATGAACAACCTCATATGTAAATCTTCATATGATATATCCAAGTATTGGACAAAAGCATTAAAATTCCTAAAATGATCTTCAGTAGTAATTGCACTGCTCCCTATAAACTTAGGAACAAGACTTCTCCAACTGCTATCCATAGGGTAAGGGTATAATTGAAACCCTGCCAAATCAAATTGTTTGATCATTGTTGTATATTTCTGAGGGGGAGGATTATGCAAGTTTTGATACTGGTACACTAGATTATTGTATTGTGTATGAAGATATGGCACATATTGTTGACCATGAGGTGGTTGTACATTTGTATGTTGTGATGCAATATACTGTGGATGGTTTGGTTGCTTGTATCAATTTCCCATATGATTTTGAGGAGCCTTTGATGGGTCTGAAGGCCCTGCATTATTATTTCCCTACCTATTAGGCGGTATATACTTTGAAAAACTAGTTGTCTGAGCATCAATTTGGGCTTTTTGCAATTTGAATTCTTGGATTGCTTTTATCTTTTGGATCTTTTCCTGTTCAGCTTTTTCTCTTTCTACTTCTTGTTTATGAAACTCCAACTGTGTGTCTATTTCTTCATGAGTTGAGAACTCATAATTTTCTTGAGGAGTTACATGATCAATAGGATCATTTTGATTACTCTCCATTCTTTGATCATATTCCTGTTGATACGCGACTCTTTCAGCCTAAAGTTTAGCCTCAAATTCCACCTATTTCTAAGGATTATAAAATGGATTTCTTTGTTCTTCAAGGGTATAAGGTTCTCCACTTGAATTATCTCTCCAAGTATCATAACGGTCATATGTCTCACAATGTGGTCTTGATGCTTTGTCTTTGTTTGTTATGCACATGTACTCATTTATCATCTTACCCTTATCGACCTTATCATCCTTATATGTCCACTTACTGTTGCCAACAAGACCTCCTTTGTATTGGGATCTTCTACCATTCATGTTGAATTGATGCAATATTCTTGCTAGAGTCGCCACTCACTTTGTTAAAAGTGAGAAAAATGAAATTATTCTTGATTGTATCCCCAGCGGAATCACTCTTTTTGAAAATTCTCAAACTATGAATCTTTCTTCAATGACTCTATATGATGATCTTCAACCGGATAACCTGAAATAATTTTTTCCCAGCAGAGTCGCCAATTTGTTAGCTCTCAAAAACGTAGGCAAAATACCTCAGGAGGTTGCCAATCTCTTGATACATTTCAGGGTAACAGACAAGGCCAAATGATTTAGACCTTTTACTCTTTAGGTGCTGCCAGACCTAGGTGGGTGTACCTATAACAATGAAGCAGACTTGATTAATGTTTATTCCTTTAAAGTGATTTACCCACAATGGAAAATAGGAGTGAATAAATGAGTTTTATTTTGGTATAAATTGTATAAGAAATATCAAGGAAAAATATAATGTGTTCATATAAAAAAAATGAATGAAATTAAATAGTGGAATGGTAGAGACTAGTGCCTTATTGGGTGTACGGAGTCAAATGATAATCTGAAATGAATAACTTCTTTTTGGTAGATACTCAAATTGTTTTCATACAATTTTAAGTTTATCACTGGTATAAACATGCAAGGATGTGACTATTGAGTTCTTCTTAATGATCCAAATGAGATTTCCTAATTACTATGACTAGGTAAAAGGACTTAATATTTCCTTGAAAGAACCAATTAATCCAATCATACAGATACAACAAGTGTGCACTGATAAATTGAAAAATATCCTTGATATATTAGTTTAAACAATTAGAAAACATCAACCTTGGAGATAACTTTAGCAATACTTATAATTAACACAACAAACAATTGATACCAGAAAAATGTCACCACATCAAATGAATTCAATTGAAATTTCCATTGTTTCAAACCTGCATCATAGTCTCAGATGAAGACATTCTGTATCCTACTATATTTTTTACTCACTTTTTTTTCTCTCGCTGTAAAAAATAGGTATTTATACATCGACCATATGAAAAGTCGCATCCATTCGTATTCAAATCTTGGGTGGTCCTTTGATTCAGGCTTTTACCAACATTCACTAAATACCTGCTGAGACGTCTTGCAATCATACCAACGTTCTGAGTCTCTCTGACTACCATAGATTATATATCGCTTTGATGTCCTATAGTCTCATCGATGTGTTGAGTCTCACCGATAGCTTATCTGTATCTTCGCTTCTATTGCCAAGTTGTCTTGTAGTTATACCGATGTTATGAGTCTTCCCAACGGTTATCCTTTAGGTCTCAAGTGTATTGCTATGACTCTCGCCGATGAAAACTATCACTGTGACTTAGGGGGTTGGAAAAACGTTCCACAACTTACTTTGTGTCTTTCCAAGACATCTCCTTCAGTTCATTTTCTGATCGCTGAGACATAACAATTCTCTTGCCGATGGAAAAACACCCGGTGTGACCTTCCTAGCTCTCTCTGGCAAACCCTGTCTCACTGATGAATATTCCCTCTAAACATATTGCTAAGTCATTACCAATGTTATCCCGTCGATGTGACATAGGGGGTCGGCAAGACTCCCCGACTTCATCCCGATGACATCGATGGAATCCACTCTTGCTTTATCGGCGAGACCAAATGAATGCTCTGGGACATCACACCGACGACTTAAGTCTGGCCGGTATAGTTCTTTGTGCTTCATCGGTATGACACATATAGGCTCATTATGACTTATATCGATGAAGATTTTCTTGCCGATAGGATCCTCTGGTCACTGAGACTACGAACTGCATCATGCCGATATGAATCCTCAAATGAAATCATATCAGTATAACATTCCCGATCTCTTGACGATAGACTGCAAAAGACACATGTTAGTATAAAATGCTTCATGGATCGGTGAGACCTGTATCATCTCCTGCTGATATGATTTATACATTGAAATACTCAGGGTTAGATGAATTCTATGGGACCACATGACAGAGTATGGGCAAATATGTTATGAAGAGAGGATTCCTGTGCTGATGGCATGGACTTCTTAGGAAACTTATGAGTACAAAAAACCATGAAAATTTCAAAATTTTACAGTTCTAACATACAACTTATGTGTATACATATATATGTATATGTATATTTGTATGTATATATGTATATATATGTATGCATATTTACATCTATATATAATGTTCATAACATTTGGTATTTTGTTGCGTTTATATGTATATATATGTGTATGTATATATATGTATATGTATAGTATGTGTATGTATGTATATGTATAATATGTATAGTGTGTACATACATATATGTATATGTATATGTATATGTATATATATGTATATCTATATGTATATATATGTATATGTATAGTATGTATAGTATGTACATACATATATGTATATATATGTATATGTATATATATATGGCTATTTGTGTCAACTTTTCTCAGAATTTTTGTCACCCTCCCCGTTTTCCAGACTTCCGGCAGTCGGGAAAAAGGTGGCGGATCATGGGTTATAACTTGGGTCATAATTTTTGTTAGCCTCCCAGATTTTTGGCCTTCCAATGGCTGTGAAAAAGGTGGTAGATCATGGGTTATAACTTTGGTCAGAATTTTCATCAGCCTCCCAGATTTTTGGCCTTCCAATGGTCGTGAAAAAGGTGGCAGAGGCTGTTGTTGACTGCTTTGGGAATAGGGTGGCATTTCCTGGGCCGCATGGATAGAGAAGACTACGGAAATTAAACACTAGTTTCCATCAACATTAATTGTTGTATGCTTTGCATGTACTAGGGATGGTCATAATAACAGCCACCGTTTAACACCTCGGGGAACAAAATGAATGTCTGGGAAATTCTCAATAAGGCATTGTTTGGTGTCGTTATGTTGCTATACCTGATATGAGAGCCATGAGTGACGAGGGTAAGCTTTTGTGAGGGTTCAAGCTGGATTAAGCTTTGTGCAACTTCTACGAAGGTGGGTGGAGGTTATTTTGTATTTTTTCAATGGGTGGATGGTTGGAAATGCAAAAGAAAAGTGTCGCCTGTGATAATATTTTTCCCATTTTTTTGCAGAAAAGTTGGCGAGAAGAGGTGTGTTTGAAGCAAGTGGGAAGATGTGCTAAAAGATTATATTTTTGCATGCCTTTTTAATTTTGAATCCAATATTGTTTGATTTATGGTTTTCATTTAGTCATTATGGTTGCAATGTAATCAAATAGTCATTGTTATATAGTCTATGTTGAATGTTGTTCTCTATATTGTTAGCCATTAGTTTTATTGTGTGTACTTTGGTTGGAATCCTTGTGAGCCTTTCTAGTTTTTGAGATTCCTGCCGAGTGAGGAAAAGGTGGCGAATGGCCTTATAAACTCTTTAAAAAAAATTTGGCCAGAATTCCCGGTGGCCTCCCCATTTTAATCCTTGTGGTAGTTGTGGGAAGGGTGTCAGAGGCAGTTGTTGGTTGTCTTGGGGATATGTCATGTGTTCCCCGCTGTGTTGATAGAGAAGGCGACTAAAATAAAGCGTTGGCTTGCATCAACATTGATTTTTGTATGCTTTCTATGCCTTGGTGATGGTTGTAATAGCACCTTCCATTTATTTACATGTGGATCCCATTTAGTGGTGATGGTTTCCATGTGGCCAAGTAGTTAATCTTGTGTAGCTTATGTTTTTTTCCATAGGGCATTGTCACTATCTGTTGTCTAGCGTTGGCTAGGTTGTTTTGTTTTAATTTGTGCAACCCTGGAAAAAGTATTTGAATTGTCCCTTTAATAGGTTCAAAAAGGTGTTAAACACATGTATGTGGAAACCAATGTTCTTTGATATGTTTAATATAAATAATATTGTTATAAGAATTCCTTTTGAAGAATGAAATAAATTAAAAATTTCTTTCGAAATAAATAACTATCTTCTCAAAACAATAAATTTGAATGCTTTGTCTCCCTTTTTAAATAATGTCTTCTTTAATATATAATTCTTATTAAAATAAGTTGCAGGGATGCTTCATATGGTGCTTGATTAGGATAACAAGGTGTTGAGAGGGAAATATTTTCCCATCAAACCTTGGAATAAACACCTTAAGGGTCAATCAAGAGGACACACATATAGGTAGATATATATATATATATATATGTGTGTGTGTGTGTGTGTGTGTGTGTACAAATGTAAATATTTATTTATGTAGAGACTGCTATATCTAAATAGATGTGTATACCATATTTTTTGCCTTGATATGCAACTAGCTTGTTCAAAATTATAAAGAGAACAAACATCCTGACTGAATTTTCCCTCATTTTCCTTAACAAGAAGGTTAGGAGTTCAAACCTTTTGTTAGCTATAATATATTGCATAGTCTGAAGCAAGGAATTATTACAGCAACAAAAGCATTGAATTTGTAGCCTTCTCAGCCAACCAGCTAAGGGAAAATGTTGTGTAGATGTTTGGTCTCTTGAATGTTGGATGGTATCGAGATTAGTTGTTGTATGGTTTGTGTGTGCTTGCAATAATTGTTATGATAGTTGTTGTTTATCCAATTGTATATAAAGTGTGAGATGAAAGATAGGTCTTGTTTTGTATTGTACTTAATGTAGGCATTAATGTGCATATAAATGAAACAATATTGCTAACAGTCACCCACATACAAAAACCCATAAAATAGAAAGAATCTTGACTTCAAGATTTACCAAAAATACACTAGATTAACTATTTTGCAACCATTCACACAAAATGGAAGCCATAAATGAAACAATATAGCCAACAGTCACCCACCTACCAAAACCATGAAACTACATAGTCCTTTGAACAACAATCAACACAATGAAACAATATTGGTTTCAAGAGTAAGCTAGATGAAAAATCCTACAAAAAACATGTGAATTCAACAAAGGAAATGTAGAAAAAAAAAAAGATGTTGTTGGCAAGCCCATATTGTTTCAATTTTCAATCAAGTTTTGTTGAGAAAAATAGTATGTTAGATTCACATGGTGATGAAGGCATAGCGAGACTTAGAAAATAACCCACAAACAAGAGAATAATTT
The DNA here is from genome assembly GCA_007258455.2 of Sequoia sempervirens. Lineage (NCBI taxonomy): Eukaryota > Viridiplantae > Streptophyta > Pinopsida > Cupressales > Cupressaceae > Sequoia > Sequoia sempervirens. Next base: position 410,460,900 of record VDFB02270651.1, on the reverse strand, counting down.
TATTATTTAGAAAATGGAGCTTCTTACATGCGAGGAGGGACCTCAAATCCACAGAGTTCTACAACACATGCAAGTTCTGGCTACAAAATCACCCTTTAAGCAATATGTGAGCTTGTCCCCAAAGTTACCCAAAATTAGAAACCTGCCCATAAAATGGGGGCTCCTCTTGGTTTGGGCCAAACAACATTCAAATTTGAGTTTAGGCGGTTTGGCGCCAAAAATTACAACATGAAGTTCAAATTTCAAAAGAACATTTGCAATTATATCTTCTAGAAAGTGCGCCAACTTCCCGGGGCCATAACTTTTGATCTGGGACTCTGATTCATGAACCGTTTGAACCATTGGAAAGGTATCAAAGTCAATAACATGCTCAAAATTTGCTATGCCAATTTTGGCAAGTTTTGGGGCCTTATGGGAGCTCTAAGTGCCTCAAATCTAACTCAAAAGATTTTCAGGTGCAAATCTGGGAAACTAAAACTGCAATATCTTTCAACCCAGGAATAGAAAATAAAAATCATAAATTGGGAATTTCATTATGATGAAAAAGGAATCCAAAATGTAAAAACATCTAAAATTGAGAAACTTAAATTTAACTATTTTTTTGGGTGATGCAAGATTGCCCTTACACCACTGGATGCTCCTGCATCAGACACCCAGGGTAATTTGAGAAGTGACCCGTCACGTCTCAGATGGTTGAGGAAAACCCAACCGGTCAACACTACCTTAGATAGCCAGGATGAATCTTCCACATGCCTTCCTCTCCATTTCACCAGATATTCTTCATACTGCCTATTTCTGGTACTCCTTCCCACACGACTATCCAAGATTGCTTCAATCTCCTCCCTTTCTAAAGTAGGTGCTGGAATGCCATACTGCCCTATTGCTAGTGCTTCCTCCATTCCACCTTCATGATACTCTGTCAAATCTGAAATGTTGAACACAGGGGAAATGTTGATTCCATCAGGCAACTCTACCTCATATGCATTCCCTGAATCATGCTTCTTCAAAATCTTATAGGGACCGAATTTCTTCATCTTCAATTTGTTATAGGTTCCCACGGGAAACCTTTCTTTCCTCAAGTGGACCATTACTTCATTGCCAATCTGAAACTCCTTATTCCTCCTTTTCTGATCTGCCTTAGCCTTATATTGCATATTCATCTTATTAATGTGTTCTCGTACCTTCTCATGTATATTCTTGATGTGCTCTGCAAAATCTTCAGCTTCAGCACTTATTTTCTTCTCTTGGTCCATCTTCCTCAATTCTGGAGCTGTTCTAGGGCTACCTCCATACACAATCTAGAATAGTGATCTACCAGTGCTTCTGTTGACAGAATTGTTGTAAGAAAATTCTGCCTGGGGTAAGATTAAGTCCCATCCCTTGGGTTTATCTCCTACCAAACATCATTAAGGTTACCCAGACTCCTGTTAACAACCTCTATCTGCCCATCTATTTATGGATGGTGTGCAAACTAAACTTCAACTTTCGTCTTATTCTTCCACAAGGTCCTCCAAAAGTACCCACAAATTTGGTGTCCCGATCTGAAACAATACTCTTTGGCAGACCATGTAGCCTCACCACCTCTTTGAAGAACAAGTCACAATGTGGATTGCATCATGGGTCTTCTGACATGGAATGAAATGTGCCATCTTCAAAAACCTATCAACCACCACAAAGACTGAATCATTCCCTCGTTGTGTCCTTGGAAAACCAAGAACAAAGTTCATACTTATATCCTCCCATGGCCTCTCTGGTACAGGTAAGGGCTGATATAAGCATGTATTCTGGCTCACTCCTTTAGCCATCTGACATACCCTGCAGCTTTGTACAAACTTCTTCACATCTTGTGACAACTGAGGACAATAATAATTGATAGAGACATGGTTGGATTGAGTCAATCACTGGCTCAATGCTCTGAGTCCTTTTCTTAAGAACTCGTAAGGTGTCACTTCATCCACCATTCAACTTGTAGGTCCTCTGCTAGTTTAGGTACCCCTGGTTCATTGCCAACCCTGCTGTCATTTCTAATTTACTACTATCAATTTTCAAGACCAATCTCAATGCCTCAACCAAGCATTTCTTGGTGCTTTCCCTCTCTTCACCAACTAGTCCTTAATCAACCTAAAGACTAGTTAACCTCTAAATGTTTCCTAACCTACATTCAGGGGTGTGCATGGGTTTTCAAAGCTTTAAAACAGTCAAGGAATGATTCTTTTCCAAGCACAAAACTCCTTCCTTCTATCGCTTTCATTAAACCCTAGTTTAGGGTTTGGAAAGGCTACAAGAATTAGGTTTCCTCAAACAAAAAAAATGTTTAATACTCCTCCCTGCTCAATGAACACCACAACTTCAAAGAAGGAACCTTGGCTAAAATTTGGAGCATTTCAAGGTTCTTTTGGTTTCTGACCTTCTCAGGCCGTACACAGGGCTATCACTATTTTTGAGAAATTTAGGGCTTTTTAAGCCTTTTCTTGGATACAAGGAGGATTGTCTTCTTCCTTCTGCCTCCAGAGGACTTGGTAATGATTCTTGCCACCTGTCAGACCTATGTAAGGTCTCCAACAATCTTTTCACACCTTGGATTTCAAATAGTTAGTCACCCCTGCACATTTGGAAACACTTTTTTTGAGTCTTTCCTAACCAGGCATGGTCTGCTCGCCTAGGAATAGACCTTTGGCATGCTAAATGAACTCCTACCACTTCCTAATGCTAACCTATATACAATAAAGGAGCTTAGCCATGTTCCCCATGTTCCCATACTTCTTCGTACAGTGGAAGTGTGGGCTAAGGCTCCATTTTTATTCCATTTACCATTTCGAACAGCAAGTAAGATAAAATACAAAATTTACAAGAAAGAAAGAAAGCGATGTAACAAATATTCAAATGGTGCAAAAAGAACTTACAGAGGCTTAATACATGCTAAAATAATCCATAAAATGCCTCATCTAATTCATTCAAGCAGCTGCTACAGAAAACAAAACAGAAAAATAGAGTTTTCCATGTCAAAATTGCTATTTTTTTTATTTTCTTCTTGAAACTGCCAACAAAAAAACTTCTAACCCCCTTTAAAAGTTGAGAACCACCTTTTACCATGCTTAGAAAATAGTTAGGATTTCATCTTTTTCCTAAGAACGAACAAAAGATAGCTTTTGTAAAACACAGCGTGTTTTGCAATTTTTACAAAAACTTAGGAATCAACCCCACAAAGGATTCCCAACTTATTAAAATTTTAACCTCAGCACCAAAAGGTCCTCAAACACAATATAAAGGTGTTAAAGACCTTAGACAACAAAATGAAATAGATTTTTAAAACAAGACTTCAAAATATGCTTGCACCTTGGCACCTTGGCACCTTGGCAGGTGCTCCTGCACCATTCTCCCCCTCTCAGCACAAAGATCAAGGAACTTGAGGTGGGATCAGTGATAAATCGATGCCTAACTTCTTAAAATCAGCTTCCTCAACCCAGGTAGCCTCTGATTCATGTTTGCTCCTCCACTTGACAAGGTGCTCCATGTATACTTTGTGTCTTGTAGCTTTCTTCACCTTGGACTCCAAAACCTTCTCTTCCTGAGGCTTCTCTTGATTAGGAAGGGTTATATTACTGATGTCTTTGAAGATTTCATGATTGTTCTAAGCTTCATCACTAACTATCCCCTTATACTTGATTAAATCAGCAACATTGAATACATGAGATATACCCAAATCTGATGGAAGTTCTACCTTGTATGCATTCTTTCCATACTTGGCTAACACCTTGCATGGTCCTATTCTTTTCATTTGCAGCTTGGTTGACATTCCCTTATGCATCCTTGATTTGTTAAGATGAACCATAACATAGTCACCTACTTGAAACTGCACATCTCTCCTTGACTCATCAACTTTATCTTTCAATTTTTGTGTTGCTGCTGTGATTGTCTTCTTAACCAACTCATGAATCTCCTTCATGGTTTGAGTGAAGTCTTCTACATGTCCACTCATATTCTCCATTGTTCCAAGGTCTTTGAGTTCACAAACTCCTCTTGGGTGCATCCCATACACAACTTCAAATGGACTTTTCCCTGTAGTTCTATTAACACTGTCATTGTAAGCATACTCAGCTTGAGAAATTACCATATCCCAGGTCTGTCCATATTCCTTTGTCAAGCACCTCAATAGGTTACCTAAAACTCTATTAACCACCTCTATTTGACCATCGGTCTGAGGATGGTAAGCTGATCCAAATGAGAGATTTGTACCCAATTTGCTCCACAGTGTTTTCCAAAAATGGCTCATGAATTTCACATCCCTGTCTGATACAATGCTCAAAGGAAATCCATGGATTCTTACAACTTCCCTAAAAAAGAGATGGGAAATATAACTTGCATCATGTGTAGTCTTCCAAGGAATAAAGTGACTCATCTTGCTGAATCTATCCACAACTACAAAAACACTGTCAAAACCAGTTTTGGTCTTAGGAAGACCTACTACAAAATCCATGCTCACACACTCCCATGGTCTGTTAGGAATTGGCAGGGGTTGATACAACACAACATTGCTAGCTCCCCCTTTGGATTTCATGCAAACAACACACTGTTCTACATACTTTCTGACATCTCTTGCCAACTTAGGCTAGTAATAAAATCTTTATACCAGCTCTAAAGTTTTATTTATTCCAAAATGCCAACTAAGACTGCCATTGTGTTTCTCTTGGATCAGATTTTCCCTCATTGATCCTCTTGGGACACATAACAGATTTCCCTTGAATAACAAACCATTTTGTAGTGTATACTCAACATATTGACTATGAAAGTGATTTTCAAAATCTGAACATACCTTGTAGGCTTCTGAAAAGTCTTCATCATCACCATAGAGGTCTTTGAAACTCTCTAATCCAATGCTTTTTAGTTGTATCTCTTGCACTGTCAACATTCTCCTACTTAATGCATCTGCTACTTTGTTTTGTTGTCCCTTCTTGTGCTTAATGGTAAATGTAAAGGCTTGGATGTACTCCATCCATTTCAAATGTCTATTGCTTAAATTCTCTTGGGTGTTGATGTAACTGAGTGCCTAGTTATCCGTGAAGACTACAAACTCTTTGGGTAATAAATAATGCCTCCACTTCCTAAGGGACTGCACTAAAGCATAAAGTTCCAGATCATAGGTGGAGTATTTCTGCTTGGCTTCATTGAGTTTTTCACTAAAGAAGGCTATAGGCCTACCTTCTTGACTAAGGACTCCTCCTACTGCTACTCCACTTGCATCACACTCAACTATAAATAATTTATCAAAACTAGGTAACAAAAGTATAGGTTGGGTTGCTACCTCTTGTTTCAGCTTTTCAAACCCTTTATCAGCTTCTTGTGTCCATTTAAACCTTTCTTTTAGACCACCTTTAATAGTATCTAGCATTGGTGCACATATACCACTACAATTCCTGATGAATTTTCTATAAAACTGAGCTAAACCATGAAAACTCCTTACCTCTGTTGCTGTGGTTGGTGTAGGCTAGTTTAGGATGGCCTCCACCTTACTTGGATTCATCTTCAGGGTTCCTTGGGATACCACAAAGCCTAGATACACAAGTTCTTGTTTGAAGAACTCACACTTCTCGAGATTGATTGCTAATTGTTCTTCTTGCAGCCTTTTAAGTACCATTTCCACATGTTTCAAATGTTCTTCTGCTGTCTTACTAAAAATTAGTATGTCATCCAAGTAGACTACCACAAAAATCCCTATGAAATCCTTAAGCACCTCATTCATTAGTCTCATGAACGTGCTAGGGGCATTTGAGAGGCCAAATGGCATCACTTTCCACTCATACAAGCCATCATTTGTCTTAAAAGCTGTCTTCCATTCATCACCCTCCTTAATTCTGATTTGGTGATACCCGCTCTTAAGATCTAACTTGGTGTAATACTGTGCTCCTCCAAGGAAATCCATTAAATCTTCAATTCTAGGTATTGGGAATCTATACCTAATGGTGATCCTATTAATTGCTCTAGAATTAGTACAAAGTCTCCATTTACCTCCTTTTTTTGTTGCCAAAACCACCGGGACTGCACATGGGCTGATGCTCTTTTGTATTAGACCTTGACCTAACAATTCTTCCACTTGTCTTGCCACCTCTTGGTTCTACTCAGGGGTAAGTTTGTATGCTGCTTTATTAGGCAATGAGGCTCCAGGTATGAAGTCAATTTGATGACTTATTTCTCTCTTTGGTGGTAGAGTTGCAGGTGTTCCATCACTCACTATGCTCTTGTATTTTTCTAGCAACCTTTGAACTGTTTCAGGTATGACCGTCTTCTCAACCTTTTCTTCCTCTTTGGACTGCATTAGGACCACATAACCTTCATTCCCTTGGTGTAGATCCTTGATGAACTCTTTGCCATTGCTCAACATAATGTTAGGAACCTTGGACTGTCCTTCATCATCCTCAATCAATGATTGCAACTTGAAGGTTCTTCCATCCTTCTTGAATTCAATGGTGTTCTCCTTCCCATGATATATAGCACCTCTGTCATATTGCCATGGCCTACCAAGAAGAAGATGGCATGCATCCATGGGTAGTACATCACAAATCAGCTTGTCTTTGTAGCCTCCAATTGAGAATTCTACTGTAACTTGCTCATTCACTAGAACACTCTGCCCTTTATTCAGCCATGTGACCTTGAAAGGATTGGTATGAGGTACCTTCTGTAATTTTAACTTAGTTACTACCTCCTCAGAGATGATATTATCTGTAGAACCAGAATCTACAATGACCTTGCATACCTTTCCTAATATCTTGCACCTTGCTCTAAACAAAGCTCTCCTTTGCTTGGGTTCTTCCTTGACCGGTTGTCTGATCAACACTCTATTAAACATCATATTTTCACCTACTTATGATTCTATATGACTGATCTTAGGTGATTTGACACTCATGGTGTCCTCTTGTGCATAGGCCACTCTTTTCTCATTGCTAGATGAAGAAGCTTTCTCTGGGCACCTATAAGCTGGATGACCTAGCTGATTGCAGTGGTAACATTTCATGGTGGAAAAGTAAGAGTTACTTTTGCCTGCTCCTCTTCCTCTATTTGAACCCCCTTGAGGTCCTCTTCCTCTATTAAATCCTCCTCTTGATGATGTTTCACCTCCATGCTCAGTAACCTTAGATTCTCCTTGGGTTCTTTGATCATTACCTCTTCCTTGGTAACCTCCACACTGTCCTCTTTGATCTCTGCCTCTGCCTCTGCCCTTAGAGGACTAATCATGATTTCTTTTATTCCTCTCTTCAATCTTTATAGCCAGCTGATAACATTGGTGGACTGTCTTGGGGCTGAGTAAAGCCATCTCTTCCTGAATATTCCACTTCAAAGAATTAAGGTACCTAGCCACTTTTAGGCTCTCATCTTCTGCCACATTTGATCTCAAGCAAAGCTTTTGAAACTCTTTAGTATATAGGTGTTGACATCTTGATCTTTTTGTCTTAAACTCTGCCTCTTCTTGTGAAGTTGGATCTCATAATCATCTGGCATATATGCTTCTTTCACTTTAGCAACCATTCCTTTCTAGGTTGATATGGGCTGCTTTCCTTCTTTCTCCCTTTCAGTCTGGACAAATTTCCACCATGTCAACGCTGATCCTCTCAACCTTGATTTTGCAACCTTCACCTTCTATCTTCTATGACTCCATCACATTCAAAGTGGTTCTCCATTCCATCTATCCAGTCCATGACCAAATCAGGATCCATCTTTCCATGGAATAATGGTATGCCCTCAAGTCCTTTTCCACTCAGGGCTTTCAATGCCTTCAAGAAAGGCTCCTCCTCTAGAACAGGGTCAGGTTCAGGGACTTTTTCTTCCTCTGCAACCTCTTCTTCTTTTGGCACTTTACCTTCCAACCTCACCTTGTTCAATGCTTCCTCAAGCTGCTCTATTCTTTCCTTTAGAGACTTGTTATCCTCTTCTTTCTCTTCAACCATCTTGGCTAACTGTGCATTTGTCACCATGTTGGGTGTTTCACTTGATTCAACCTCTAACATATAAGCTACTTTCCCAAATCTTTCAATGCTCTGATACCAATATGATAGAGACAGGGTTGGATTGAGTCAATCACTGGCTCAATGCTCTGTTTCCTTGCCTTGAGAACTCCTAAGGTGTCACTTCATCCACCATTCAACCTGTAGGTCCTCTGCTAGTTTAGGTACCCCTGGTTCATTGCCAACCCTGCTATCATCTCTATTTTTCTACTATCAAGTTTCAAGACCAATCTCAATGCCTCAACCAAGCATTTCTTGGTGCTTTCCCTCTCTTCACCAACTAGTCCTTAATCAACCTAAAGACCAGTTAACCTCTAAATGTTTCCTAACCTACATTCAGGGGTGTGCATGGGTTTTCAAAGCTTTAAAATAGTCAAGGAATGATTCTTGTCCAAGCACAAAACTCCTTCCTTCTATCACTTTCATTAAACCCTAGTTTAGGGTTTGGAAAGGCTACAAGAATTAGGTCTCCTCAAACAAAACAAATGTTTAATACTCCTCCTTGCTCAATGAACACCGCAACTTCAAAGAAGGAACCCTGGCTAAAATTTGGAGCATTTCAAGGTTCTTTTGGTTTCTGACCTTCTCAGGCCGTACACAGGGCTATCACTATTTTTGAGAAATTTAGGGCTTTTTAAGCCTTTTCTTGGATACAAGGAGGACTGTCTTCTTCCTTCTGCCTCCAGAGGACTTGGTAATGATTCTTGCCACTTGTCAGACCTGTGTAAGGTCTCCAACAATATTTTCACAGCTTGGGTTTCAAATAGTTAGTCACCCCTACACATTTGGAAACACTTTTGTTGAGTCTTTCCTAACCAAGCATGGTCTGCTCGCCTAGGAATAGACCTTTGGCATGCTAAATGAACTCCTACCACTTCCTAATGCTAAAATATATACAATAAAGGAGCTTAGCCACGTTCCCCATGTTCCCATACTTCTTCGTACAGTGGGAGTGCGGGCTAAGGCTCCATTTTTATTCCATTTACCAGTCCAAACAACAAGTAAGATAAAATACAAAATTTACAAGAAAGAAAGATATCAATGTAAAAGCTATTCAAATGGTGCAAACAGAACTTGTAGAGGCTTAATACATGCTAAAAGAATCCACAAAATGCCTCATCTAATTCATTCAAGTAGCTACTACAGAAAACAAAATAGAAAAACAGAGTTTTCCACGCCAAAATTGTTGTTTTTTTAATTTTCTTCTTGAAACTGCCAACAAAAAAACTTCTAACCCCCTTCAAAAGTCGAGAACCACCTTTTACCATGCTTATCAAATAGTTAGGTTTTCATCTTTTTCCTAAGAACGGCCAAAAGATAGCTTTTGTAAAATACAATGTGTTTTGCAATTTTTACAAAAACTTAGGAATCAACCCCACAAAGGATTCCCAACTTATTCAAATTTTAACCTAAGCACCAAAAGGTCCTCAAACTCAATCTAAATGTGTTAAAGACCTTAGACAACAAAATGAAATATATTTTTAAAACAAGACTTCAAAATATGCTTGCACCTTGGCACCTTGGTAGGTGCTCCTGCACCATTCTCACTGATAATGGCAATGGTCTTATCCTGACCAAAATGTCCTGCCATTCCTCCACTATGATTCTCCTTTATTAGGTTCTCCCTCATGGAACTCCTTGGGATACACAATTGAATTCCCTTAAATAACATGCCATCCTAGATTATGAAATCCAACCACCTTGTCCTGTCCACTGTAACAAGTTCCTTGCAAGCTTTCCAAGCCTTTGCAAAATCAGGATCTTCTGCGTACAGTGTCTTAAGTTCATTGAACCCAACCGCTTCAATCTGCATCTTTGTCATCAATGTATGCCTCCTACTTAAG
>VDFB02270651.1:410390403-410450959 GCA_007258455.2 Sequoia sempervirens | reverse complement strand
TCAGTTTCCAAATGTGTCAATATTACTATTTTCTTTTAGAGTTGAGTCATAGTCATAAATATCTCATTGTTGCCACTATGCTGAGTTTAATTTCCTTGTAGGCTAAAAATGTGAATCCAGCCTTAACAAGACATACGCTACGATCTATAGATGTTGGAGATGCTATCCCATCTCCAATCCTCCAACTAATGTCTTACCAAAAAATAGGAGGTGATCAAATCCTAGTCAACCGGTACAAAGTCATCCTCTCTGATGGAACCCACATGCAGATGGGAACTTTTCCTACAAAATACAATGACCTTTTGTTTACAGAGGAATTGAAAATAGGTTCGATTGTGTGCTTGACAAACTATTTGTCTAGAAAGCTACGAGAATCGAGATTTGATATAGTTCTACCTTGCTTGTACTTGTAGTTTCCTACTTCCTTGTTTGTGGGGGCTTCCTTTTAAAGTATTTAATGTTCGTTTCATTCCAGGGCAATTGTCATACTATCCCTAGATGTCAAAATGACAGATTGCCAACTAATTGGGAAACCTAAATATTTGTTTAGAGATCAAGAAGAAAAAATAGTTGGCTGCAACTCACCCTCCCCATCCAAATGATCCTCAACCTTTGGAATTAATACATCCCCAAGGCAACAAGATGCTCCTACAAAAATCAGCCCTATTAAAGGGATACATGTTTACCAAACCAAATGGATGATAAAAGGCCATGTAACAACAAAGAGGGATATGCACCATTATAACAAGTAGGGGTGCGAGGGCCAAGTATTCAACTTTGATATTATTGACAATGAGGGAATAGAAATATGGATTACATGCTTTAATGACATAGCAGAGTTGCATTATGATAGGGTTGAGGTGGGCCATAATTATTATGTGTCAAAGGGATCAGTGAGATTAGTAGACAAAAAAATTAATAAGTTAAATAGCCAGATGGAAATCATTTTAGATCAAAACTCAATGTTAAAATGTTGTGATGATGAGGCCTTTGTGCCATAGAAAGTATTTAAGTTCACGCCATTAAATGAAATTGCAAATTTCACTAATAATAGTTTGATTGATAATATTGGGATTGTAGTGCATGTGGGAATGGTATTGACTATACAAAGAAAGGATTAGTCCCAAACAATTCAAAGGACTATTAAACTTAATGATTTTTCATCCTTTTCAATTGATGTTAATTTGTGGGGCTCAAATTGGGAAGCAAAGGGTCATGAGTTGGAGAGGTTGTACACCCCTGGTTCAACTCTCATCCTTGCTGTTAAAAATGCATGTGTTGGGTACTTCAATGGAGTTGTTTTGAACATAGCTGCAAGGAATCTTCTATATATAAATCCTGACATACTAGAAGCACAACCATTGATTGAAAGAGGATATATTGATCCACCTACTGTTGAGCCCCCCAGATAGTGCCTTGAAAGGTTGCTTAGGGAAATGGGAGAGTCACTATTGCATATATGTTGGACCACTGCTGTGGCTTGCCATAGACATTGCAAGCTACTCTCAAGGCAACAATAAAATATATAAAAAATGATGCATTCTATTATGCTGCATGCCTGTTGGAGGTGAATGGTAGGCAATGCAAGAAAAAGTGTGAACAATCTAAGAAAAATACATGGTTCTGCCCAAAATGGCAGACAACAATAGCTGATTGTGACTTTTGATATTTATTGCAGCTAAAGATAGAATACCACACAGGTGAGCTTTGGGAAATTGCTTTTGATGAGGCTACAACAAGCCTATTGCAAATGTCAGCAAAACAAATTTATATGTTGCAATATGAGTCTACTGCTGAAATGACTGTTGAGTCTGTTATCAATGCTGTCACCTACACGTCATTTATTTTCACTGTTCTAATTAGAACTCAAACTTATAATTCAGAAACAAGACTAAAAACAACAATAGTGAAAGTTGCAAAGGTTAACTTTGAAGCTGAGTGCAAGCTCTTACTATCAGATTTGTCTGCTATTTCTCCTACCGTGCAACAGTCTCCAGAGATAGTTGTCATACTGCCTTGAACACCAAAACAACCATGGCTAATTGGGACTTTGCATATTTCTTATAGTTCATGTTGACTGGACATTTACTTTGTTTTGTTCCCTCATACTACTTGTCACATCAAAAAGACCTTTCCTTTCTACTGCTATTGCTTTGTTGTTTGTTTGACTAGTTATATATTAAGACAATGAAGTATAACTTATAATGTTTAAGAAAAAAAGATACACTTGTTTTCTTTTCCATTATTCATGTTCCTTATAATTTCGTTTCGTCTTAATTGTATATTTCTGGTTTAATTTTATGTTGTTTATTTATATAGAGTTGTTTTCCTTTTTAAGAGATGTATCACTGTCTACTATGCATATAGATAAATATACATGCATGCAGTTGAAATTTCCCATTGCCTTCAACTTTCTAGTACAAATGTGTGTAAATTTCTGATTTAATTTTATGCAGTTTATTTATGGACAGTTGTCCTTTTTAAAAGATGTATCACTGTCTACACCTACTCATATATCTACTTGTAGACATAGTTGTATGTATGTGTACATTTACATATGCATATAGATAAATATACATGCATGCAATTGAAATTTCCCTATGTAAACAACTTTATGGTACAAATGTGTGTAGATATATGTACGCATATTGGATATCTATGCGTATATGCATACACAATTTAATATTTACAAGTATCTATGAGTCATTTTAAAGAGAATGTTGTTTTCATCTTGTTTACAATGTTCTTAGTGCATAGAATATCTTGACAGAGTTCTGTGGAGATATATGTGTCTATGATGTATTTGTCTATGTAAGTATGTATGCCTGGGTATCCATCTAATTCTTACCAAGTGTTCTTGCTACTGCTTTGCGATCCCTAATGATAGTGACATGCTGGATGTGGATGTCATATGGATCTTGGCTATAATGTTTGTTATGTATGTTGTGCAACTCAATCCACAACCCAGTGCTGAACAATGCATTATTGAAAATGTTGTAAACTGCTCAATTAGTTTGGTGAATTTTAAATGCAAATTATTATTGCAACCATTGGAAATATATGTAACACATACATTAGACAATGTTCCCAAGGTAAGCTGTCCAAAGTGACGCTTGTTTCCTCTGCTCAAGCAAATCAAATAGTTCAAGTTATACAGGTTGCCTTGTTTTCTATAAGGCAATGTTGATTGTTGTTCTCTATCTTAGGGTATATTGTTTCCTTTTTGGTAAGGTTCTATTGGGAGAGACTATATATTTTATTCAAACCAATATTCTTTGATTCATGGATTGGCTTTTGCAGCATGTCCCCTGTGATATTTTTTTGCCAATCCTTCTCTTCGAAAACAAGCCAGCGGTTTGCACAGGTTTGTCAATGTGATTTTTTTTATGCGCTCCTTTAAATGGCCTCCATTTTCTAGCTATGTTTGCAAAAGAATAAAATTCTTAACATAATCTAGTTTTTTTTTGTCGTCTGTTGCTTGCTACCCTGGTTTTTTTTATCCATTGGTTTTCCAGTCACAATTTTTTTATGCTTTGTGCAATCAACAATGCGTATATATGTTCCTCTTCAGAAAGGCTCAGATTTGTCTCACAGGTTAGGCATATAGAAAGATTGCAGTGAATACCAAGCAACTAAATTGCTCACTTCAACTATGTTTACATACCAACAATTAGAGTGTAGTATAAATCAAGCAAGCTGATCTTCTCCAACAAAATTGTTCATTATCATAATCATCAAAAGTTTCTCTTCTTTATGGTAAGTGAATTGCTTCTCCTTTCCTCTTCACCTCTTTGCATATAGAATATTCACCCTGTCTAAATTCACTTCATTATCATTTTTTATATGTGACATGTAATTGTGGTATTACATAATAAGCGGCTGAAACATTGCTCTCACCATTGACCACAGTGGTGGACAATTTATTTTCTTGCTCGGGCATTTGGTGAGAGCACACGATGCTCCATGAGCCAATATGGTAGGGTGGAAATTAGGCCTTGTTTTTTTTTGTGCATACTGCATTCTGTGACATGCACCAGGTATGGATAAATTATAATTACTCCATTCATCCCATTGTAGGTGGAGAGCAAATTATGTAACATAAAATATAGAACTTTGATATATTTTGATTTACACATTGTCTATCAATAAAGCATGATCACTACACTAAAATTCACACTTTGTATGCACATAGGCTGTATATGGTCTAGCCTTTGCACAAATTTTTTTGCATAGGACTATAGCTGTGAGTTTTAGCTTTCCACCGTGATGGCTGTAATGGAATAAAATACTTAATGTTATGCAGTTCATTCTATTTTTGCATAATCACCACACTAAACTTCACACTTTTTTGTTATTGTTGCAGACCATATTCCAGCCATAATGCGGTATTCGATGAACTTATGTGTTACAAACAACCTTCCAGAATAATGATAGTGACTGCAAAATTAGTAACAATGGTCAAATATACAATCAGATCGTAATGTACCCTATATTGATTGTAATAAGCAATATTCATTTCACCACTGATCAGAGTGGTGGGCAATGCATATTCTTGCTCAGGGGTTTGGTGAGAGTCCATAAGGCTCCATGACCCAAAATGGTAGGGTGGAGAGCATGCCTTATTGTGTTGAGTTTTATTTTATAGTTTTTATGTACAAATTGCTATCTTTCTGGCATAGGATTTATAAAAAATTCATATGTTTTAGGTTATGGTTACAACATAGTAAAATAGTTGATCTTATACACTTTATGTTAGATTCCATTGGCCATTGTTGATAATTGTTCTCTTGCTTAAGCTATATCATTCCATTTTCGAGAAGGTGTTGTTGAAAAGGCTATATTGTTTCAATTTTTGATAAGCTTGTGTTGAGTTGTTGTCAATTACATCTGGCTCTCTCTTTATGCTTTCTCTTCCCTCCGTTCTTTCTCCATATCCTGCAAAAAATTAACACAAAATTATCACCACCCACACCTTTTGCAACCATTGACGCATGCGAAAAACACAAGATAACCTCCAACCACCTTCACAGAAATTCCACAGTCGATAAACACACTTGCACCTTCACAGAAGCTTGCCCTCCTCACTCACAACTACCTTCAATAACAAGATAAACCGAGAGAATGACACCTAACAATATGTTATCGACAAATGCACAGACATTCCAGTATACATGCTAAACAAATGCTCTTAGCCAGTTCTATAATCTCTTCATATTCATATTAGCTCCAAAAAACATGCTTCTCCCTTGGGAGAGAGAGTTCAAGAAGTGGGATGTTGATATTCTAGTATACATGCTAAATAGATGAATGAGCTTTGCGAATAAAGTTCAACCAACTATGAAGATGAAGTGATTATAAGATTGGATAAGAAAATGGGAACATTGATTTCACCATTCATCACAGTAGTGGCCACCCAATATTAGAGAGCATGCCTCATTTTGTTCTCTTCCATTTTATCTTTGTTATGTGTACAACTAAATTGCTCACTTGAACTGTGTTTTTTTGTGATTACGTGTCGGCTTGTGTTTCTATTTTGCTAGATACTACAACATACATAGCAACAATTAGAGTGCACTATAAATTAAACAAGTTGATCATCTCCAACAATACTATTCATTGGCATGATCATGAAAAGTTGCTCTACTTTATGGTAAGTGAATTGCAAGGGTCTGATGATAGCTAATGATGCTCCATAACCCAATATCGTAGGGTGGAGAGCAAGGATCGTTTTGTGTGTCCAGACTACAATCCATTTCATGCAGAAGGTCTAGCCTTTGCAGTAAAAGTTTTGCATACGAATGTAGTCGTAAGTTTTTAGCTTTCTGTCGCGATGGCTGTAATGGAATAGAATAGTTAATTTTATGCAGTTCATTCTATTTTTGCATAATCAACATAGTAAACTTAACACTTTTTTGTTATTCTTGCATACCATATTGCAGCCATAATACGGTATTTGATGAACTAATGTGTTACAAACAACCTTTCAGAATAATCATAGTGGCAGCAAAATCTGTAACAATGGTCAATTACACAATTAAATCCTAATGTAATCTATATTGATTGTAATCATCAATATTCATTTCACCACTGATCTGAGTGGTGGGCAATGTATATTCTTGCTCAGGGGTTTGGTGAGAGTTCATGAGGCTCCATGACCCAATATGGTAGGGTGGAGAGCATGCCTTATTGTGTGGACTTTTATTTTATATTTTTTATGTAGAGATTGCTATCTTTCTGACATAGGATTCATAAAAAATTCATATGTTTTAGGTTATGGTTACAACGCAGTAAAATAGTTGATCTTATACACTTTATGTTAGATTCCATTCGACATTGTTGATTATTGTTCTCTTAGCTTAAGCTATATCATTCCATTATTGAGAAGGTGTTATTGAAAAGGCTATATTGTTTCAATTTTTGATAAGGTTCTATTGAGTTGCTGTCAATTCCCTCTTGCTCTCCCTTTATGCTTTGCATTTTGTGCTTGAATTTTTAAATTTTTTCGCTGATCATATGATTGATCTTAGCCAATTTTATAATCTCTTCATATTCACAGTTTCTCCAAAAAACATGCTTTTCCCTGGGAGAGATAGTTCAAGAACTAGGGTGTTGATATTCCAGTTTACCTGCTAAACAAATGGATGGACTTTGTGAATGGAGTTCAACCAACTGTGAAGATGAAGTGATTGTAAGACTCACTAAGAATCAACATCCCACTTCTTGAACTCTCTTTCCCAAGGGAGAATAGCCGATGATGTTCCATGATCCAATATGGTAGGGTGGAAAGCAGGCTTGCTTTTGTGTGTCCAAACTTCAATCCATTCCATACATAAGGTATGCCTAAATTTTATTTGCTTACCATGTTCTACTACAACTACATTGCATCATGTTTGTAATTAATTGCACAAGTCTGTATATTTTCTGATTTATTTATTGTATGCCAATGGTATGTATTCATTTCACCAATGATATCAAGGTATTATTTTTAAATTGTTTTTACCATAATTCATCTAGCATACTTTGTTACTAGCTACGAAAAGATCCTTAGTTTGTATCATAAAGAATTGATGCAGTGGCTAAATTATGGGGTGGCATTATATAATCATGAATTCAACTAATTCTATGCCAACATTATTATTTCCCAGTTAAATACACATTAGTAATGTGATCAATTATTTAGACATTGAACCTTATCCATAATAATATTATATTTTGATTAACTAGAATAAAACTTAATAATTTATTTGTATTATTTAATGAAATCTTTTCAAATTTAATAATAATATTAACGTTTAATTAACAACTTAGCTACATAATATTATTATTTATCACACCAAAATAGTTACCAATAATAATGATGTTATCACAAAATAACTAATTGAATGTTAATAGAATTGTTCTTTAACCAACACTTACACCTCTATATGTGGATATATATATTCAACAAAGTTACTTTTTCACCAACTATTACTTACACACTTTATGCTTTATATACACATCCTCCTTTTAACCCATTAGGGTTAACACCCTCCCTCACTCCCCATTATAATTTCAAAAAAAATAGTGACGATAAACTATAAGGTAAAAATGAGACACTATATTGTTGCCACTCAATCACTTTAATTATCGCCTATAATATATCTAGCCATCTATTTAAGAAAATTATATAACAATCTAGGATTGTATTAATCACATGTGAGGTGGGGCCTTATAAACATGCATTGCATATTACTTTGTTATATAGGTGGAGTTATGACATCTAATCATAAAAATGATATTCATTTTCTCGTGTGTACTAATATGCATGAAGCCCAATCTGATAAGCTCGTTGATAATTCACAACATTTAATGGTTATCTTCAAAAAAGTGAATCTCATCTTATTGTGACCTCATTAACCCTAAGATTGTTATAGATGATGTACTATATTATTTAGAGCATGCTTTGATAATGCAAAATAATGGGTATAGGAGCCCCACTACGCTTCCTTTAGAATTCTACATGTTAGACTTTGCAGATGCAAGGAGATATGGAACTCATATTAATAATCTACATTTTTCCATAGTTTTGTTACTGTGGATCTTGCTCTTTTGTGAATATTGTTACTAAAACATATATTATTTGATTTATGCCTTCTTTTGTCTCAGTATGCCTAGAGTGCAATGAAATAGTTACTATTATACACTTTATCTTCCTCTCTGTAAGTCATTCCTCATTGTTCTACTCTATGACATATACCTCATGTTCTTAAAAGCGCTCTATTCTTTCAATTTTTTGTAAGTTGTATTGTTCGTTGGATTCCCTAATATGTAACTATGTTGTCTGCATCTGCTATGACATATACCCAATGCTGCATATGCCTTTCATAGCTACTATTTCCACTCATGCCATTGACATTCTAATCTTCTTCCACTCTCACTATTTGCACATTGCTTGCCTTTCATGTGGCTCTCCACCTATCAACTCATTGTTGCGTATTACTACACGAAACTACTAGTATACTAATCACGCATATGCATGCATTTGTTTTAAGTCAATGATATACTAATATACTAATCACATCACCCACATTAGATTCATTGTCTTTGATGGAATTTAGTCATATGTTACATACAAACCACTATACTATATTCTTCTAGAAATCTTTATTTGGTTAAATTGATTGATCTGCTGTTTTATAATCTATTTTTGGTTTTGTGGACGTGGAAAGTTTTCTTTTATTATGTTTTACTATTTAAATGACTACCCACGAAAAATATTATATGGTGTAACACTATCCTCCTTTTAGAATTCTTATCAACCAGAAAGAACTCATTTTATTTTCACACGGTACAAAAATGAATAAGAGCATGTGAATTCACCAGAGTTTTAGTTTGGCTGGGCTAGTCGATTGGGAGATTTTTAACTCAATCTACGAAAAATATTCTTCCATAAAATTGGGTAATTGTATTTGATTTCAAATGGCTATATATGTCTATGATATTTTATTATTAGTCTGAAACAAGTCTCATGTCTGTAAATCACTGTTGAGTTGCCAGAAAAAAAGTTTCAGCTATTGTTTAATGGTAAATTAGCTGTCATAAGCCTCCAAAATCTCACTTATCATGTAATAGCCACATGCATGTTGATTTGCTAACTAGATGAGAGCATTCTATTTTCATTTGCAATCTTTTTTTTCTAATCTGATGACAACTTTTCTTTTTCATTTACATTGTTTTATGTTTTAAATTTGCATGCAAATAATTTAAAATCAGACAATACCCAATTTCTTTAAAAAAAATATCTAGGTTTGTCTAAGTGGAAAAAATCTAGATTTTTCTAAGTTTATTTCATTCCATTATTGAACATTAATTATTAATTCTTTAATCCAACCACATGCAACTAGAATTTGCAAAACATTGCATCCATACACACCTATTCACAAATATGTACTCTCTAGTTCATATTAGTGTACATACATATAATTTTCTATTGACATAATCTTTGAACCTCCTTTAGGTACAAGTGCTAGTTTGTATAATGCTTACAAAGCAAAGTTGTCATTTACAGTAAATTAGAGACTAAAATGAAATTGACCATTTAGGTTTGTTAAGAAAAACATTCTTTATGATTAATTTAGTTTTATTAAGAAAATGTAATCAATTAAGTGAAAATAAATTAATTTTTGATAGTTTGGTGTTGAGTTTGAATGGTGTTTGAGTGGGAAATCTTTAAGAGGAGGTTGTAGGTAGGTTTCTAAAATAGGTGTTGGAATCTATAAATTTTCTTTATTTCTAGTGCATGATGATCTTCCAGTTTGCAAAGAAATCTTATTTTTAGGTCTCATGGCAATTAGTTGGCTTAAAATTTTTGATATTAAAATTTTGAAATTCGTCTCATCTTTATAATCTAGTTGGTAGAGAGTTTAGATAAATCATGGGAGACATGCAAACCTAGTTTCATAGTTCCTAAATAAGTTTTGATGCCTATTTTAATGTGTTGGTGATTCCAAACAGTTGATCCATAAAACCTTGTAAAATTTTCAAATTTCTCTATTCTAACAATTTCCCATGTGTTTCTTAGAGGAGTTTTAGGGTCAGAACAAAAAAATTGTTAAAATTTCTACTAAAGGGCCTTAGTTACAAAGGAACCCCTAAAAATTGGATTGTTGTCTAAAATTTCATGATAGGGAGTCATATATAATTTCACTTTGCAATTTTTTGTGGCCCCTAGATGTTGCGTGTCCTTGTGGTGATGTTTGTCTCATTTCAGCTACTATGAATTTAAATGGTGAATTTCAAGTTTCAAATGTGGGACTATATAAATTGATTTTAATTATTTTATTTGGTTAGAAGGGGGCATAAAATAATTATTTTCAAGGTTTTAAATACTTCCTTGAGGTCATCACCTAAATTGGAAAATTCATTTAATTTATTTTTTTAGAGAAAATACTCAAAGTTAATAATATGGCTTTAAACCTTTGGTCAACAACTTTATCACTTTTTATCAATAATATGACACCTTAATATATTATTTTTAAAAAAATAAATTGTAAAGGGATTTGAAGTGATGATTTATCATTTGTTGAGTTGAGTTTCCAAAATGGCAACCAATCCACATGTCCAAATGGTTTTCCATCACAATTAGCAAAGAAGAGGATGAAGAAAAGTTGTCATGTGCCCATCTTGTGTGATAAGATTTTGATTGGTCATTTTATTTATTGATTGGGATAGTGATAAGATTCCAAATGAGTTTTTATCTTCATGTGTTTCTTAATGTTCTCTATTTGTTTCTCTTATTCATTTCTAGTAGCACCACTTTGAGACTCATGTTCAACATTTAAACTTGTAATAATCTTCAAGCTAGCGATGGTTTTGTATTATTTCATTCCAAATGAAGATTTGAGAGAGTTTGTGATGTCTTAAACTACTAAATTTTTTTCTCATGTCCAAAGTGTTTCCTACAATGTTTCTCACACCTACACATCACTTTTAGTGGTGTTTTGAACATTTTTATTGCTAGCAACATAATAAATGACTAAACCATGATTAAAAATTACATTGCACTATAAAAATGATCTATAATCATTTTTGATACTCTAATGTGCCCCTTGAATTCTTGACAATTAGTTTTTAACCATCCACCAATGTGTAAAATTGACCAACATGTTTTAGAGTTATCAAGTTTGAGTCAGACGAGAGGGATGTGAAGTGTAAAGGAATATTCTTCTTATGCCAATTTGGTGTAGATAAAAGGAGCAATATTTTTCTAGGTGTCAATTTCATGTTTAATCTAGGTCTTATCCATATTCTTTAAAATATAGTTTCTTAGTCATTTGTAGGGGTTTTTGGGTGTAGGAAATCCCAAGACACAAGTTTGTAAAAAGGGAAATATTATAAAGGGAAAATGGGTTTTAGTCTTTGGTGGGTGTAGTGCATAATTGTAAGTCATTTCATGATAGCCTTTTTGTATCTTGGTTTGTGGCATATATAAATACACACTACATGTTAGAGTAATCATGCATTAACTAATATTTAATTAATTATAAGGATAATTTCAATTCATGCACATAAGCTAAACTTAGGAGTGCTTTTTTTTTGTTACTAAAGTGAGCTATTATTATATCATTATGTATCATCACATAGGATGACAACACTTGTCATGATCCAATCCCTTTTTCATTTAGGGTTTTCTCTTATAAAGCACTCTCCTTCATTGTAACTCAAAGAAAAAAATTCATTTTGTGACTTCTTTCTTGTTGAGGAAATAGCAAATTCTTGTTTGCAAATCTTGTGTGTAGAATGTGACCTTATTTCCTATTTAATATTACATATTTTTTTTCAGAAATCTAAAATGGTATTAAAGTGTGAATTTAGAAAACCCCTTCTCAATTTTTGAGAGTTTTCTTCAAATAGCGTTACATAGGCTTCAAATATGGAATCTTCATTATTTTTCTTTTTGGCACGAAAAGGACCTCACTATTGTGTTCAAGAGGTGAAACAAATGAACTTTGAAAATGGACTTGTCCAATTTTGATGTCAAGAGATCTTGAGGCATTTTTTTATTATCTAGGTGGTAGTATGGCCTCCTAGATGTTGTTCGTACGATAGATTTAGAATAAAAAATAAAAAAGATTAAAAAAGATTACTTTATTAGTGCTCACTGCTAAATATAATGCTAAGCACTATATATAGTGCTCAACACTAAATATATCACTCAGTGCTAAATATAACACTAAGCGCTATATTTAGCACCTAGTTTTATAAGTAGCACTGCCTAATGCATATTCCACTAGTGGTTTAAACACCATTCACATTATAAAACTAGTAGTCGTTATAGCCCTATGCATTTCCTCAGTGTTGTTGAAGGCTTTTCTAGTGGTTTAAACTTTTTTTGGCATCTCTCTAACTTTCCAGCTACCATGCGACAGGTCATATCTCTCAAATATTTAGGCATTCAAAAGACATATTCTGACCAATTTTCATTCGTAAGGGTTGGTTATTTTTAAGTAGCTATGGAATATTTCCAAAATATTTCACTAATGTCAGTAGTACGACTGCTAGCATGGCCCCCTCCAAGCTCCCTTTGTGCCCTAAAGGAGTAGGGTTATTCTTTTACCTATAACATGGGAGTATGCTATTAAAATTGGACAAACAAGATATCCTCAGAAAGATAGTTTTGTGTACTTTCTAGTGGTGTGGGTATCATCACCATTTTTTTTTGCTAATACAGTTTATTACCTATCAAATTTAGATGTGTTTTTTCACTTTTGAGCTCACAACTTTTGATCAATTTCTCTATTTTTCACAATTCTAACGGCATGAAAAGTATTTCTGGGCTATTTAAACTATCCATGCACTTTTTCTAGATTTGTATCTATGCATATATTTTATTTAGTTTTTTTTTCACATTCTGGTAAATTAATTGGATTTTTTAGCTCATGAAAACTTTTTGTTTGTATGGGATAACTTGTTTTTCAATATTCTATATGTATTTCCAACATTTTATCTTGTTTGAGTATTATAGACATGTTTTATAAGTGTTTTCTCTTTTGTAGACACATAGAGATAGTGCCACTATTGTACTTGCTTTTGTGGGTTTTTGCACATCCTATTATACATTTTATATTCACACTATGTTATAAAGTATTGTGAGAGGGTTGTGCATGCCTTTTATTTTTCCATCACACAATTTTCAAGTGAGTGTTCCTTCCATGACAACATCAAATCCAAGTGATTCATGCCTCATATGTGTGTGCCCTTTTTGCACACCCTTTTTTCAGTTGCAAGTACTTACATGTACATGTTTAGATGTTCTTTGTTCTTCTACATGCACGTTTTGGTGACACACAATTTTAGTGGACATATCATGGCACTCCCTTGTCCACATTGTTAGGGGGGTTGTACTATTAGTGCTAATGCATCACTGGTTTCATTTTTGGAGTGATCTATGTATCTATTTATTATTCCTAGATGTACTAGACCAATATAGTAGATGGTTACCAATGCATTTCAATGAGACAAAACATTCACCATATAGACACTTTTACATTCCTATTTCTTGAGGCGACCTTCCATTTTATCTTGATTAACATTCTTCATACT
This sequence comes from Sequoia sempervirens, assembly GCA_007258455.2. Lineage (NCBI taxonomy): Eukaryota > Viridiplantae > Streptophyta > Pinopsida > Cupressales > Cupressaceae > Sequoia > Sequoia sempervirens. The sequence goes on along the minus strand of VDFB02270651.1, from coordinate 410,437,378 downwards.
ATTGGCACTTGGATTTTTGATATGCATCCTTTTGGTTGACTATTGTCATAAGGGTCATTTGTCTACATTCTCCATCTATATCTTTGAATTCAAGATGTTTTTCTTTTATTTTCCATCTGATTCAAGTAGTGTAATTAGGGGAACTCATGCATATTCTTGTCTTCTGGATCTTACTCATCATCTAGTTCAGAGGAGGTTCTTCATTTCACCACTATATCAGTCATCATTTGACAGTAGCCTACATATTCACATGTCAGTGATGTTCTACATGTTCTTGTTCTTTTTGGGACACTATTTTGGAGGCTTCTTACTTCTACATTCACCTTTCTCTCTTTTGGAGGAGTTTTTTCCCAAGATGTTTTCTCCTTTTCTCTAGTTATGAGATATTAGATTTTTTGTACATGGGTATCTCATTAGTCCGTATTTATCAAGACCCATTCATGCATTCTTTGATTTTTATGCATTCACCTTATAGGGTTTTAAGCTACTCCCTATGTTTTCACTTAAAGGGGTGTGTTATATTAATCATACATTAGTTGATAATTAATTAACATTTAATTGATTATTAGGCTAATTTAACTTCATGCACTTACACTAAACTTAGGAGTACCTTTTTGTTACTAGAGTGACCTATTATTAGATTATTTTGTCCCATCACATATGAAAATGAAACTTGTCATGGTCTAATCCCTTTCTCATTTAAGGTTTTCTCTAATAAAGCACTCTCCTTTATTGTAAATGTAAGAAAGACTTTGATTCTGTAAGTTCTTTACTATTGAGGTTGTTGGAAATTTGATTGTCATTGATGTCAAAATGATATCTAAGTAATATCAGATGAGAAGTTGCTCATTGATGTCAAAAGGGATTCATAAGGATGGCAAAAAGAGAGATTCATTAGCCTTATGGTGTCATTATAGAAATCCTTAAATATTTGAAGAAGGTCAAGGTTTAAGCCTCGAGCTTACCTTATATTGCTTGATAAAGGAGGAAGGAATTATTTGTTTTGATTTAAGTTCGAAAGGTTTTGGACTTCAGACTTCATGTGTACCTTGTATCGATTGCATAAAGGAAGTTCGAATGTATTAAGTCTGACAAGGCATCGGGTATGAGACATTGGAGTTAAGACTTAGGCCTTAAATTAAGGTTAAGAAAAGGGTATGAAGAAACCTGAACCCCAACCCCCAAAATGGTTTTGGGTTTCACGAGTCGGGGCCGAGGCTTACGCCTTATCAAAAAGTAGGAAAGTGGTATGATGGAGACATGAACCCCAATACCTGAAATGTCTTTGATGTTTGTAGTTCGGTCTTAATCCTTATGCCTTAAAGAGTTTTCTAAGTATGAAGAAAGGAGGAATCCCAAAGGGTGACACCCAAAAGGGTTGAAGCTTGCAAAGGAATCATTTAGGAATTGCAGTTTGGTAGGAAGGCTTATGCCTTACCAAAAGGATGGTAAGTAGTATGGTGGATGAGAAAAATATGACATCCGACATCTCAAATACTTTTCAAGGTTTTAGAGATCAATCTATGGTGAAAACTAATGGAAAATTTGATATGGGTTTTTTGAGAGCTTTCTAGTGGTGTGATCTGCATAGTCAGAAGTTGAATATTATGCTTAGAATTGAACAATATTTTCTCTTTGATCAGAATTAGGGTTTAGTAGGTTAATCCCTAAGGGGTTCTAGGCCATGGTGCTAAATAGAGTTCACATTTTATCATTGAATAGCTACCAGAAGTTGAAGGTTGCTTAAGTTATGAATTTAGCCTTTGAAGTCATCACGGTGACCGATCCCTCAACCTAGGTGATTATTAGTTCCATAGAGTATCAAATAATTTATTATTTCCTAAGTCTAGTGACAAATATTTGTTCAAGAAAAACAATGGTTGAGATCAGTGATCAATGATCGGGTGACTCCCATGCACTGACACTACACATGGGGTGATGCCATCAATTGTCCATGGTAGTGTAAGGATATCACAAGTGTTTTGGTGGGACCAAGCTCACGACTCTCTGTGTAAGAAGCTATATGGTTAGTAGGAGGACAAGGGAATGACATAAGTGGATAGATGACATCCTCTTGCTATTTTTCTGGAGGATTAGTGGGTCCATATGTTGGCATTGCGAGAATGTGGTATGTCGATGTGTGTCCCTGGTAACGTCAACAAAAGGGCATCTAAAGAATAATATTAACTTGGTGCCCTAAGTAAAGGTCTACGATAGTGTTTCAAAGTACCTTATGTGAACAAATGTGTTTTAAAGCTAAGGTTTCAAATGATAACCATTAGATCTTGGCATGAAGAAGATAGGTCGATGGCCTAAATTCAAAGATTTGATTCTACAACAGCTAGGTGGTGGAATGAATAGTGTAAGCAGTGGAAATAGCTATGGACCAACATAGAAGGAAAAAATATTTTTTGTAACTACTTTAGCTACTCAATTTTGATTGGTGATGAGATGTGTAGATGGTGAAGAAAGGCATAAACAATCAAAAAATAAAATACTGATCGATTATGTAAGGAATGGAATTTATTGCATATCTAATCTAGGGTTTGATTGTTGCTAAAATTATAAAATGTAATCATTCAAGATGGTGGTGCATGGCTCAAGGTGAGTATGCTTGTCAGTGAAGGTATGAGAAGTAATTCAAGCATAAAGTTGTCTAAGTGTGTATAATGCAAGTAATACAAATGAGAGAGTGACCTAGACAAAATGCAAAAAATATTTAGGGTTTGCATTCAAATAGGGCAGAGCAGTGATATAGTGAAGAGAGGGTGAAAGAGTAGAGTAGAGCAAGAAAATGAATTGATGAGAGGATAGCAACTATAAAGTATAAGCAACTGCAAAACATGTTTGTAACATTGAATTGGATTCATTTATCAATCATTTGTAATTAGGAGTTGTTGCTCCATATTGTTATTGTAAATTTGATAAGTAGGTGCCATCAGATAGTTGGGTTGGTGCTTAGTTAGGGAGTGGGTGCTTCCTTAGAGATAGTGCTCTTAAAATACAAGATTGGTGTCTCCTTAGGGTTGGTGCCCTTAAACATTGTAACCAGTGAGGTTCTATTGTGAAGCTAGATTAGGACAATAGATCCTAGTAGCTATACTCACCACGGTTTTTCCCATATTAGGCTTTCCAAGTATATCTAGTGTTATGAATTTGTGTGTGTGTGTGTGTGTGAGTCTATACATGCTTATTTTACTTGCTTTATGAGGTGTTAAAATTTGAATTTTATTGATCTATTGAGTCACCACCCTCTTAGTAGATATTTGTGTTCCAACAATTAGTATTAGAGCTTTGGTTCCCTTGGTGAAGCTTAATCAGCTCGGGTAGATCTTCGATAGTGAACAAAAATGGCTAGTCAAGAAGGTTCCTCTTCAAACAAAGCACCTCTCTTTGATGGATCAAACTACACATTATGGAGCATCAAGATGGAAGCATATCTATCCTCATTAGGGTTTGATTTATGGATGTTATTTGTGAAGGGATATACAATTCATGTTGCTCCTGCTACTAATAAATCTAGAAAGAAAGAATATGAGATCAATGATGTGGGAACAAAAAAAGTATCCCTTTTTTCTTGCTTGATATGGGAATAATTAACGACAAAATGGACTTAATGAGGCTTTGATTTAGTGTTGTGAGGTGTTTTACACATCCACGCTAGGTCTTGGACCCTTGCAAACTAAATAAAATGCATTTAATGATGTCTTGTAAAGGTGTTGTAGAAGACTTTCACACTTCTCTAGACTGAATGGACCTATCTTTTCCCCTAATTGAATGATATAAAATGTATTTAATGGCATTATCACATTAATCTAAAAGGCTTGTAACTTAAACTTGACTTTAATCTAGTGTTGTAATATGTTTTACAAAGTCACATTAGATGTTGTGCCTTTCTAGGCTATGTGGACCTCATTTTAATGTTTTAAAGTGTATTTAAACACACTTTCACATCAAAATTTGTGTCCTTAGCCCTAATTACCCTTTATATAATCATTAATAGGCCCCTATGGCCCCATATTGTGCATCTTGAGGCATTATTTGACCAAAGACCTGATGAAATCAACATAACAACTGGAATTCCTCATTCTCGGACATTCCAACTAGAAAAAGAGCCCCTGTGGGACCAAGTCACCCATCTGGGTGACTTAGTCCCTGCTAGGTGGGAATAAGTCACCCAACTTGGTGACTTAGTCCTATTTGGGCTATTTTTTAGGTTCGGGCGAGAAAAATTGGAATTTAAGTTTATTTTTCCTTCATGTCGGCCTTGGGGATCAAATTAACAAGAAAAATAGATGGATTTCCTATAAATACAAGCCTCTAAACCATAATTCATAACCATCTTAACTCATTCATTACTTATCTTCTCTCTCAAAGCAAGCAAGTTAGGGTCATAACATTCTAAGTCATCAAGATAGCTTTCAAGGACATTCAAGGGCAGATTCTTCATCTTTTGCTACAAAAAATCAAGATCAATCATCATGGAAAGGTACTAACTCCATTATTTCATGCTTAATTACATTATTTATTCATTTTGGTTTAATTACCTAAAAAGGGTTTTGACTAAGGTAAACCCCCATGCCTTAACATTCACCATTTCATTCTCTTTCCTTGTGTGTTTGCAGATTTAGGTATCTTGAAGACTTGGAAATCATGGAAGATTAGGTTGAAGACTCATTGAAGACATCTCCTTTTTTACAAAGCCAAAATATCCACTAAAAATCACTTTTAGGCCTGAAAACTAGCGCTTTAGAAGCGGACACCTATCAGGAACCGGAATGCAGACTAAGGGCTTTCGTTTCCACTTTGAAATTTTTAGAAATTTGGTAGTGGACTAAGTCACCAAAAATGGTGACTTAGTCTCACTAAACCTATTTTTTGAAGGTTTCTATAGATCTAGATACCCATTTGGCCGAAACGGGCTCTGGAGTAGTTTTTCCAGATCTGGGACTAAGTCACCCAGATTGGCACAAGTGTCCCAATTGGCTTCTACATCAAGTTTTTTAGAATTCTAGACCTTCATTCCATCCCTTTTCAGCCTCCAGGTGCACACCTTCAATTTCATCAGTTGTTACAATTTACCTTCATTTCTAGGTGTTTTTGTATATCACAATGTGTTTTCAAAAATCTTTCATTTCTTAGGTTTTACATTAATAATCAACATAATTTATCAGTTTATTGCATTTAGGAATCATATTTAGGCATAATTCATCCATCCTTGCATTAATCTTAAGTGTAGATACTGCCCATTTTGGCCCATCTTTCTCCTTTTAGGTGAAAAACCCTAGAAGTGCAAGAAAGCCATTCGAAGCCAAAATCTATGTTTACATTTTGGTGAACCATCCTCCTAATACAAATTTAACTGTAAAGCATCCTAAACTCATAGACACTAGTGGTCTTGATTGTTCTCCTTTGCAAGCAATGACACAAATAAAGAAATCCTCGCTTAATGTAAATGTCATCTCGCAAAACACTAATGAATTGAATTCGTTAGATTTTACACCCTCCTATAAAGGAGTGCAAAAAATATCATAATCTAAAGAGTCTTGTGTATATATGACACCATGTACATATAAGAAAGAAGTATCTTTTCCACAAACTACATGATCGCCTTCTACCATTGATCAAGAGGGTATCTAGTCGAGACTCCTCCAAGATCATTTGATATCTCTCCCTCCACAAACTCAAAAGAAATGATATTACAAGACTTCATTTTGTGCATATCATAGGGTTCATGGTCATTTTACTAATGAATTTAATGCTTTGAGTAGTAAAATTCAACATCTTAAGGAGTTTGGTACTCTTCCTAATGTGGGGGAGCCTAATTCCTCTAATTGATACTGATTTTAACTCTAGCATGCATCTTATCAATCATTTCATCTCACCTTTGTCCTGCACCAAGTGGGGGCAATGGGTTAGGTAGGATTATCCTCATATGTCACTCATCATTGTCTCTTTTGGCTAGTCATTAACCTTTCATGTGTAGAAGTTGTCAAAACCAACTTTAGAGTCCAAGAACACCTGCATGCAAAGAGATACCTGTCACATGGAAGAGAATGGAGAAAAAAGCAAGAGAGGGTTTTGAAGCTCTGTAATATGAAAGATAGATTATCAGAACAATAGAATGAAATATTTACAAAGATCAATCCGTAAAAGGAGATCAAGAAAAACCTAAAAAGTAACCCTAATAGGTAGACATTTAATAATTAATATAATTATTAAATGTCACAATATGCAAACTAAAGTGAAATCTTAAGAGAGGAATAAAGGTAACTTAATTAACATAATTAAGTTAAAACCTTTACTCTAACACCCCCCCTTAAGATGAGCAAAAGTGAAGCTACAAACATGTGCAAGAAAGAAAAAGTAACTACAATGCATGAAAGTAAAATTGGGTCTCGACAACTAGGCCTGATCAGGTACCAGAATACAACCAAATCTCTATAAAGCGGAGTAAAGGAGAAAACCCAGTGGGAAAAAAAATCCTCTCCAAAAAGAGATAAAGAATCATGCTAAAAAAAAACATGAAGGAAGGAAGGCCTCACTGAGACCCCCCAAGGACAACTTCCTTCACCCCAAGCATGGAGCACAACTGAAGATATCACAGAGATGCCAAAGGTTTAGTGAATATGTCTGCAACCTACTCCTCTATAGGAATGTAATCCAAGATGAGAGAACCATCCTAAATCAACTACCTGATGAAGTGCATGTGGATTTCAATGTGCTTAGTCCACTGATGCTCCACTAGTTGCAGGAAATGTGAATGGCACTTTGATTGTCACACCAAAGAATAGTGGGACTATCTGGAGGAAACCCAAACTTTGTCATCAACTACTGAAGCCATAAAACCTCTTGACTAGCTAATACTATTGCTCGGTACTCAGCCTCTATAGATGATAATGCAATAGCAGAATGCTTCTTGCAAGACCATGTGATAGGACTAGAACCAAGGAAAAAAAAAAGCCAGAAGTAGACTTCCGATCATTGACATCACCAACCCAATCTGAGTCAGTGAAGCCAATAATGTGAGGGGATCCTAAAGTGTAGTGAATGCCATAATGAGTGGTGCCTTGAATGTACCTCAAAATACGTTTGGCTACTTTCCAATGGCTCTCATGAGGATCATGGGAGAACCGAGAAACAAGGCCAACCACAAAGGAAAGATCAGGACAAGAATGTGTTAGGTACAACAAATTTCCAACCAACTGCCTATATAAAGTGGGATCCACTGAAGGAGTAGAACAAGTGGAAGAAAAAACAACACCTGACTAAAATGGAGTGGGGGAAGGCTTGCAATCAAGCATGCCAAATATCTGAAGCATATCAAGAGCATACTTCTGTTGAAATATGGAAATCCCATCCAAAGACTGAATAACCTGTAGACCCAAATAGAAGTGCAGAAGACTGAGATCTATCATCTCAAACTGCTCCATCAAGGCTCTCTGAAAACTCTAAATCATGGAGGATGAGCTATCTGTAAGAATTATATCATCTACATAGAGCACAAGAATCAAAAGATCACCCTCCTGATGCTGAATATACACCGTGTGATCAAAATGACAGCGTGTGAAGTGAGAGGAAAACAAGAAAGAGTACATCTTCTCATACCAAGCCCAAGGGGCTTGTTTGAGACCATACAATGAACACTGAAGTCTGCAAACCAAAGAAGTGTCCTATACAAATCCCTGAGGTTGCTCCATATAGATCTCCTCATGTAGGTCACCATGCAAGAAGGCATTCTTCACATCCATTTGAAACACTGTCCATCCTTGTGAAGCTACAAGGGAAAGTACAAGGCATATAGAGTTCATCTTGGCGATAGGAGCAAAGGTTTCAGAGTAGTCAATACCCTCTACTTGAGAAAACCCCTTCACAACAAGACGTGCCTTATACTTATCAATCAAAACATCTGCAACATACTTGGTACGATACACCCACTTGCACTGAACCAAATTTATTCCCTTAGGAAGAGGACAAAGATCCCAAGTATGATTCTTCATCAAAGAAGAATACTCCTCATCCATGGCCCTATCCCACTCAAGGTGACTTGTCACCTCTGAAAAATTTAGAGGATCATCCGAAATGGTAGGACTCAAAAGACTAGAACCAGATGTTTGAGAATGAGTACGATGAGTATTTAAAGGATTACCTGCCAAAGAACTAGCTACCTCAATAGTAACACGGGCTAATCTAGGAAAGTTTTGAGTGACTGGTGGTGGTGGAGATGGTGGATCATTGTCTACATCATCCTCAAGAGATGAAGAGGGAGGAGTAGGAAGTGAGGGAGAAGCTGGTGATGGAGAATCCATCTGAGGATAGCACTCATCAAACTGGACATCCCGCTAAAACAAGACCTCTCTGGAATCAGGATCACACAACTTGTATGCATTAACACCCTCACAGTAGCCAACAAATATGAGTGGTCAGCTCTTCCTCTCCATGGTTTTCCATTGAGCATCAAGAATAAATTCCCAAGCCTCACTACCAAAAACTCAGAATGTAGAAACATCAGGCTTGACATGGGTCCAAGCCTCCTTAGGAGTCATATGTCATAATGGCTTATGAGGCATCTGATTCTGAATATAATTGGCATAATTGACTGCCTCATCCCAAAATGAAGAACTCATAGCTCAAGATTGTGTCATACAATTTTCCATCTCCCGTAAGCTTCTGTTCTTTCTCTCAGTAACACCATTCTGCTGAGGGGTGTAAGGTATTGTAAGCTGATGCTAAAAACCATGCTCAGTGCAAAAATATCTAAAAGCATGATTAACATACTCCCCCCCATTATTTGTGTGTATCCTTCTGATAGAAAGTCCAGATTGCTTCTCCACAAATGTCTTAAAGGTCCTGAATGAATCAAAGACACTAGACTTGTACTTAAGAAAGTCCACCCATGTACATCTGGAGAAGTCATCAATAAAAGTGAGCACATATCGGGCCCCTAAAAAAGGATTCAAAAGTGACATAAGATCACTGTGTACCAACTCCAGGGGTACCTTAGCACGTGTGGCTCGCCCTTAGGAAAATGATCTTGATGATGTTTTCCAAGAGCACAACCTCAACATACACCATCAGTATAGGAAATCCGAGGAAGCCTAATCACAAGTGCCTGAGTACTCATCTGCTATAGATATTTGTAATTGACATGGAAAAAATGCTCATGCCAAAGCCTATTCACTAAGTCTTCATGTGCTATAAGAGAGGAACCTATAATTTTTGAAATCTCAAAGCCATCAAATCTGTATAAGTGAGATGCATAATCAACACTCCCAGTAGCCACAACTAAGTCAGGATCATGAAGGTCTCGAATAACCACATCATGTGGTGAGAACTCAACTTTCTTACCAGAGCCAGAGTGGAAAATCTGATAAACAAAAAGAAGGTTTGTCGAAATGTTAGGAACTAGAAGCACATCCTGAAGAGAACCACCATCCAATGAAACAGTACCTGAACCCTGAACTGAAAGTGGTGCTTAGTCACCAACTGCAATATGTGTAGTGCCAGTAGGGGCAAGTGTGGTGACCAAATCCTGTGTGTGTGTCATATGGTGAGAAGCACCAAAATATAGAATCCAAGTGGATCTTGAGGACAATGCTCATGCAGAAAGAGCATGACCTTTCCCTATGGGTTAGGAAGGAGGCTGTGGTGAGGTGATATTATGCTACTGCATGGATTCCTCTAAAGCCTCTATTTGTTTCCAACACCTGGAAACTGGATGTCCTTCCTTGCCACAAAAATTGCAAGGATCACCTGATGTCTTCTTAGTCTTGGAGGAAGACTCACCAAACTTCAAAGATTTTCCCTGTTTAGAATTGAATTGTGGTTTTGAATCAATCTTAGAAGGTGGCTTGGAGGAACTCTCACTACCTGTTGAATCTATCTTGGGCTTCGGTTTCTGCTTTTTTTTTCCTTTAGATGACTGAGCTACCAGTGCTTGGTTCTTAGATCCTGTGAGAGCATCCAACTATGAAATTTTGGCCTACTCTTATGTCAACCGATCCTAGAACACCTCAAAAGTAGGCATGGTAAAGTGGCTTTCCAATGCATCCATGGTACAATAAAATGTCAAAGAGAATATTTGAAAAGGACCTCGAAGCTTAGAGAGAATCAGGTAAATACACTCATCTATTTTGTTCTTACCACAACCCTGTAGAAGAGATCTTTGTTGTTTGAATTTCATTAGAAAGTCCTCAATAGTGGGAAAAGAATCAGGTACAAGTGAAGTCAACTCTACCTCAATTTTTATTGCACCAAACTAATTGATGGTACCAAATAAATCATTGAACTTGGTCCAAATTTCAAGAGGACTATTACACCCATCAAGATGAAACAACAGGCTATCTGAAACATGTACGGAAATCAAACCCATAGCCTCATCCATCTTATTTCTATGATACATAACCTCAAATGGCCATGTCAAAACTGGTTGAACTACATCTAAATAGGACCACAACCCGTTTAATCTAAGAAGACGTGTCATGAATGTCTTCCAAGTATGATAGTTATGAGGTGTGAGAAGTTCAATAGTAGAATGCTTTTCGGCCATGTTTGGAGAGGTTTAATGAATGTTTAATGTGAAGTGTTTCTAGTTTTCTAAAGTAAATGACAACAAGCAAGAAAAAAAACTCTCCCCACAATGAAGGAAACCACACCCCAGTAGTGATTTTTCAGCGTGAAAGTAGGAAAAAAGAAAATATGGCTTCAAAATAGATCTTGTGTACTTGGTAATTTTTGTAGAAAAAATAATAGAAGATCTGAATAGTGCGTGAGAAGATCTTTCTGACACCTATTCGTTTTCAAAAAATGGAGCAAAAATGACCAAGTTATGGCCTTCGAAGTGCAAAAAACATCATCTAACTTTGACTGCGAAAAAGGAAACCAAACTAGAAAATTTTGTAAAAAGTACTACACCATCACGATGGGCTCAGAGCCAGCTTTCCAATGCCTATTTTTTTTTGAAAAACTGAGCTAAAATGCTCGAGATATGCCCGATTTACTGAAAGTTGGTTAAAAGGCACAATCAGACCCCCTACAACACCTGGGGCTGAAAAAATAAGCCCCTGGTCTTTTCAGCGACCAGGGGGCTAGGCTCTAGCCCATTGGTGGTTTGGAGTTGTTGGTTACTATTGGCCTATTCACATATGCGGTGAGTGCTGGCGGTTTACTGTTGGAGGCCGAGCGACGGGTCGGTGGCGGTGACCATCGGTGGCGGTGGGGTGGCGGGTGGTGGCCTTCCTTTGTGCTGGTGGCACAAAAAAATTGCAAATAAAATTTGTTTTTTTTTGAAAATTTTGCCTCATTCTACATGCCGTGGGGCTAATTTTTTTTTCCTCCTTGATCAATTGTGGCCAAATTGGACACGGTTTATATGAAAATAGGGGTTTTTAGGCACTATGAATCCAACGACGAGGTCCGTTTGGGCCCAAAATGAACCCAAAGAATGAAGTATGCCAGATCTACAAAAAATCAACCTAAAAACCTATGAAAGCTTGATCAAACCCTCATAGCTCCAAATTCTTCAAAACAAGAATATGCTGCAACAAGTCCACGCTCTGATACCATGTAGAAGTTGTCAAAACCAGCTTTAGAGTCCAAGAACACCTGCATGCAAAGAGATACCTGTCACAGGGAAGAGAATGGAGAAAAAAGAAAGAGAGGGTTTTGAAGCTCTATAATATGAAAGATATATTATCAGAACAATAGAATGAAATATTTACAAAGATCAATCCTTAAAAGGAGATCAAGAAAAACCTAAAAAGTAACCCTAATAGGTAGACATTTAATAATTAATATAATTATTAAATGTCACAATATGCAAACTAAAGTGAAATCTTAAGAGAGGAATAAAGGTAACTTAATTAACATAATTAAGTTAAAACCTTTACTCTAACAATGAACATATAAGAGCAATCTTGGGATGTGGACAACATGCCTTAAGTTGGCTCGCACATGACATACTACCCTTTTTCATGACGTAGCTTATCAAAAATATATGACTTGGCATAGGGCTTTCCAAGTAATCTTTCATGTTTCCTTCTTCTACTTTAAAGTAATTGATCACAATAATGATGTTAGCAACCACTTTAAAGTGGGGGCATACATCGACACTCACATTTCATTGTGCGATTTTCTTTTTCTTGCGATTTACTCTCTTAGAAACATTAGGTACAATGTTGCCTAGGATGAGACCTTGCACTTTTCCTCTCTTGGAAACAAGATGAGACCACCTGCACTTTTTCCTCTCTTGGAAACATTAGGCATAATGTTCCCTAAGATGAGACCTTGCATGAACTAAGCAAAATCCCTTTGAACATTCGTTACACCATTTTGCATTTACAATGTCTATGAGTGTCAAGCATACGAAGTTTTGCTTACCTCATAGAGCTCGAAGACCATTTTTGTGGCACCTTATTAAAGTTATTAGGAGGTATAACTTTGGTATGGTTGAGTGGGAAGCCCATTTTGAGGCATGAATTTTCCCCATAGCCACCCGAGTGTGTATGTGAGCACATATCGACTGTATGTGTCTCACCTTTTAGGACTTCTCACCCGACAGACAACTAGGAGTTCCATCACCTCAGAGTGAGTATGCATTTTTAGAAAAACAACCTAGATATGATCCACATCGTGTTGGACAAACGGTCAAAGCTTGATCCACCTTTTCATTTTCTCTTTTCTTTTCCTTCTAGTTCTTGCTATTATATAATCATGTATCTTGTTTTGCTGCACATCATTCACCTTGTGTGTGTCCTTTTATGCTTATGTTGGTGTGACTTAGGATCTTGGATCCTAGTTGTTTGCGCAACCTCCTTTGATCTTTTTCATCCTAGATCATCCGCATTGGTACGATTGGACCCTTCTTGAATGTCTACTTTAGTGTGAGTTTGAAGCAAGTTCATCCTCTCACTAAAGTGGGGGCTAACTGTTTAAATGGAAAAAGTATCCCTTTTTTCTTGCTTGATATGGGAATAAGCAACGACAAAATAAACTTAATGATGCCTTGATTTAGTGTTGTGAGGTGTTTTACACATCCACACTAGGTCTTGGACCCTTGCAAACTAAATAAAATGCATTTAATGATGTCTTGTAAAGGTGTTGTAAAGTGTTGCAAAATACTTTCACACTTCTCTAGAATAAATGGACCTATCTTTCCCCTAATTCAATGATATAAAATGTATTTAATGGCATTATCACATTAATCTAGAAGGCTTGTAACATAAAATTGACTTTAATCTAGTGTTGTAATGTGTTTTACACATTCACATTGGATGTTGTGCCTTTCTAGGCTATGTGGACCTCCTTTTAGTGTTGTAAAGTGTATTTAATCACACTTACACATTGAAATCTATGTCCCTATCCCTAATTACCCTTTACATCATCATTAATAGGCCCCTATGGCCCCATATTGTTCATCCCGAGGCATAATTTGACCAAAGACCTGATGAAATCAACATAACAACTAGAATTATTCATTCTCGAACATTCCAGCTGGCAAAAGAGCCTCTATGGGACCAAGTCACCCATTTGGGTGACTTAGTCCCTACCAGGTGGGACTAAGTCGCCCAACTTGGTGACTTAGTACCATTTGGGCTATTTTCAAGGTCCAGGCAAGAAAAATTGGAATTTAAGTTTATTTTTCCTTCATGTCGGCCTTGGGGATAAAATTAATGGGAAAATTAGATGGATTTCCTATAAATACAACCCTCTAAACCCTAATTCATAATCATCTTAACTCATTCATCATTTATCTTCTCTCTCAAGTCAAGCAATGTTACACCGTTAACTTTAACTATGTTTTACTTTTTACTTTTGAAGTAATTAGTAGATGATTATGCATGATTCAATGATTTGATGTTAGGAAAAATGTCTGGAAAAATCAATGTTTTCATGAGTTATGTTTATTTGACTAAAATTGACATGTGTTTAAATTTTTTCAAGATGTGACATGATTTCATAAGGATTATGAAATGATTAATGATACATTAATCTCGAGTTGGTGTTTGCAAGTTGCATTCAAGAAATAGGTTTCCACCCTCCAAGAAAGGGAGGGAGAGCATTACTAGAGAGAAGGGTATAGATACAAGGAAAATAACAAGTTGTTGCCATCTTAAGTCTAGTGTTGGTGCAAAATGGTGAACCTAGTTGAGTCGAGTAAGTGATACTTGACCCTTTTGGTCTAAGTTTATTTCTCGACTTGACAAGTTGTCGATGTCATTTAAAGTATTTTTCAAGTTTTTTAACGTCAACCTAGTCATTAAATAAAGAACAAGAATAGCCATACACTACTCGAGTAAGCATCCTTGTAAATGAATTTAACACTTGACCTTGTAAACCTAATGAGTCTAGGGATGTCTCTAGCATGTTTGGAGGTAGGTCAACCTAAGACAGATGAGTCTTGTTTGTCCATTATGTTTGGTATGACATTTGTAGGGTTATTAACTCTCTATTTTTACATAGATAAGTGAAAGTATATATATATCCAGATATGTATTATGCATTTCTCTATAAGCACTATTGCTTGATTCTTTCCTATTAAAATGCAAAAGGATGTTAAGCATGATGATCAGTTTTTTTGAGTTCGTATTGTGGGGGAAATATGCCAGTATGTCAACATAATGACCAACACCGTCAATCTTGCATGACTACGTTATTATCTCTAAATTGTTGAATTATTTATCATTTATGAATATGTATGTTGTGATAGTTTTAAACGGCTAAGCTAGTCATTGAGTCTATTATTTTGACTTGACTTCTTTTATGATAAGTTTGTTCGACTCAATTGAGGAGCATAGTGATATTGTTGGGGTGGAATAAATATATAAATATATATGTTATTATTTAAATTCCCATGTAAACCTTTCCAAGCCGCAACATAACTGAATGAGCGTGGTAGAGGTTTTATGTTATTTCAAACACTTTTGCAAAGATTTTTTGGCCACAATGCAATAATATGAAGGGTCAAATGTTTGTTTTAATATTTTAATGCTTTTGTATGCCATAAAATTCATGGGTATCTTTCACAAGGTGGCGTGGGAAATAAGGGATTGTGATTCTCTATTCCACATTTTGCTTGGAGTTATTTCATTATTGTAACTATATTCTTTCCTTATCATAATCATGAAAATATTGAGATAATAGGGGAAAATGTGGCGGAGGAAACCGTTTTAGATAACGAATTGCAAAAGACGGTCTTCTTCTTCTTCTATTGGTGGAAGGAGGGATTGCATCGCAAGCAGGGGTATCTCAACTTTTAATGAGTGCTCCTAACCTGTAGTTTGGGGGTCATGAGAGGAAGTGCTAGTTAAATACTCATCTCTTAAACATTTACTATAGATGTTGGAAGCCATTGAAAGCCATTGTTGGTCTTTGTGTAGGATGATACTTGATAAGTCTAATTCGGTGAATGTAGCTATGACTTCCATTGTCACAAGCCTCTATTCTAAATGTGAGGAATCTCCATATTTGTTGACCATTGGGTAGTTGGTATTGTAATAGAAAAATATTAAATCTGAAAGGAAATGATGCATCTGAACCAAAATGAATCGCTCTAAACCTTTTATGCCGCTCAAGCTATAAGGTGGCTTTTCTTGGAGGGAGTCTATTAGGAAAAAATATTTTGTAATAGAAAAATATCAAATCTGAAAGGAAATGATGCATCTGAACCAAAACAAATCACTCTAAACCTTTTATGCCGCTTAGACTATAAGGTGGCTTTTATTGGAGGGAGTCTATTAGGAAAAATTATGCATTCTTTCTCCATTTGGAGGATGGGAAATTTATAGAAATCAATATTACACAGGAAATGAGTAGGAATCTGGTGTTGAATATAAAATGAACAGGTTCTTTAGAGGACCGATACAGTGCCTCATTCCATAAGAGGCTCGTTAGATCATCTACCTACTATCAAAAAGATTGATGATGGTAAAAGGTTGGTTAATGAAACAATAATGATACCTTGGTAGAGGACCGATGAGTGTTGAAGACTCTAAAAATATTGCAATCTCATGGCGGTGTTAACGCAAAGGATCTCAACCTTGAATTTATCACTAAGGTGCTAGTTAAACTTTAGGGCTTGGCTTGAAGCCACAAGCATAACAGAGAATTACCATATTTGAGGCAAGAAAGAGCTTCCATTATTATTCAGTTCCATTCCATAAGTCTGATTGAAAGAGAGTAGTTACAAAGAGTAAATAAACTTACTTTTGTAGTAAGAGTTAGGATTTCATTTGTGCTCAATGAAAGATAATATGAACAAGGCCAATGTTATGAATGGCGTGCTGGGGAGGCTTAGCTTGAACTATTGCTACTTCTATCTTATCTTCAAGATTACAGTCTATTAGTGGAGAAATGACATGGGCTACCACAATCACAAGGAAAGTAACCTTTCTTCTCTCTATGATGGATATACTATTCTCCTTATTTGTGTACATATGTACATTGTGATGGTAATGGTTTACTTTAACCATTAGTGAGGAAATTTTTTTGTATAGTCCATCCCATGCAAGAATCTTTATTAGTTCTCCTAAAATCTAAATGTTGAGAGAGTGTAACTATTAGATTAATTGAAATTTTCTATCTTCTTTAAAGGCAATTCGAGTATGTTATCCTCAAACCCTCCTTGGCATAGTCGAGTTTGGGGATGAACCATGAAAACCACCTTTGTTGTTTATGAGACTATTTTTCCTTCTTAAAAATAAATACCAAATTCGGTGGATAAAAAACCAAGCTTGTCTCATAATGAATTAAAGGAGTGTTATCTTCTTGATATGTTCCTTATGCTAAATTGAGTTTTTCATGTCATTTTGTAAAACTAATCCAGGAGTATAGGTGAGCTGGAAATGTGTTAATTTAGATAGCTTGTTGATTAACAACTATTACTTATGATTTCTTAGGAGAGAGAGAGTAATCTAGGTAATACAAGATATAGACCATGAAGCCCTTATAGAATTTGTTTTATTGCTAAGTGCACACAAGAAAAAGTTAACCACAATTTGGGCATCACTAGAGTGATTAATCTAGGGTTGGGCATTGTGAGACTCGTATCTCATTCTCACAAGAAAGTGGTAATCTATTTTGATTGATGAAGGCTTATGTGATATATATATACACACACTAGGATGTTATATATATAGGAGTTCAAAACCTAAATTATGCTAGAATTCAGTTGTTCCAAGTAGACCAAATGGTTGAAAGCAGATTATTATCTTTTATAAATGAAATCTGTTAAGGGTTGAAAGATTGACTTAGATCAAGACTATTGATATGAAATGATAGTATTCTTTTAGGTATCATATTGGTGAGGGAATACCTTGAATACTATGTTTATTCATGTACCTAATATGTGAACTTGAAAACAATGCCAAGTGGTCCAGGAAAGAATAGAAGCATTTTGTTCTTATGATTTGTTCACTTATGTTATTACCTTTGGAAAAACAAGGCTGTTTGATATTTCGATGTATTGGGTTAGAGAAGCTAAACCCTAGTATTGAAACAAGGAGGATATAGGAAACCTATAACTCTTATGTTGGATATGACATTGTACATATATATATATATATATTGATTGACAGTGAAAGGTCAAGAAAACCATAGAACAAGACAAGAAGTCTTTATAATACCTTAAGAGATTCCATGATAATCTTGAAGCTTGATTTAATGCATCAAAGATGTTGGGTATTGAATGCTGAGAGTAAAATGATAGGAAGTCGTAAACCCTAGATATTGCAAGAATGCAATAAGGGACTTTTAAAAGGTTTAAAATACCTAAATCTTTACATTACATGTATATCCTAGATTAAGGATGAGTTCTAAGTCAGATTGGCTAGAATGGATTTTCTATACTGACTAGTTTGTGTCTAGAGTACCATATAAAGTAAGTAAAACTATAGGATGAGATAGTTTCTAAGATGAGTCAGAGTTGTGTGTCTAGATGGCATGACCAATCAAAATGATCATACTTAGCTAGAAGGGATCTAGAGTTGTATGGTCGATTGAGTTTTGTAGGAAACATTACTAGGAATCAAATGGAGAAACTTGACAAGTCCTTATATCTATACCCTTCATGAAGGGCAGGGCCACTTCCAGCTAGGAAGTGTGCACATGACTGCTTGAGTTCGTGGTTGGAGGAAAAGCACTCATATGATGCTCTCCCTCTATAGCAGAAGACTCACCGAGGCTCGTAAAGATAGATAACCACATTCTAGATGTAGTGAACTCCATGTTATGGCTTATGACAGTCAAACATATGAGGTAAAACTATCCTTTTTCCATTTGTATTTTATGTAATATAAATGAAAAGTGTAAGGAATTCTCTTTGATTCTAGCTACGATTACATATGATTTCAAGTTTGAGATTATCATGAAAAGTTGTACTTTATTTCTTGAGCTTTTGCAAATGTTTAAAAAAAAGAAATTCTCTCTCGTGGTTACTAAGTTTATTTACCTTCTAGTAAATTCTTGAGTTTATTTGAGTATTAAGAGGAGGGATGTTATATACGACATCATAGATAGCTGGGTTCAACACATGGACCTATGAGCTCATTACGAGAAAAATTGTTAAACATTTAGCAGATTGGCTAAGATTTGAAGCTAGATTGATGCAGAGTGGCATAAAGAAAAACCAAGGAAATTGTCTGGAAGATTATTTTTCCAGCACTTACCCAAGTCAATGGCTAAGAGAAAGCAAACTGAGCAGCTAAAACTCTAAGAGAAAAACCATTCTGTTAAGGTTGCATATTGAAAGGATTTTGAGACTTTGACTAGAAAGGTAAGACCTTGGTCAGTTACTAATCAGACTAAGAGCTCAGTTAGAGTAGTGTCTATATGAATTCAAGATCAATATTATTTCTCAAGAACTTAAGGATGGAAAGATCCAAAAGTAATCAACCAGGTGCATGGGCATCTAAGTGTTAGAAATCCTTGAAACTATATTAACGACACCTAGATAAGATGGGCTCTAGTCTAACTTCTAGATGGCTTGGAATGAGCCAAGTGGAATAAATAGATCATTAAAGGATAAGTAGTGTTATAATGGCATAGAATACTAAAAAAAATGGTTAAAGTACTTTCTTTTTGGGAGAACTAGAAAGTACAACCACATTGGTGAATGTAATCATCACCAAGGTATTTAGTTAAAGCTATTTATGTTTTGAACAAGTAACCTATTCAGTGAAGTAAGGAATAGAGTTTTGTAAAGAAAAATGAAGAAAATAAGTTTGTGCTCCCAATTGTAATGTTTGTGTGATGCTATAGCACAATCTTATAATATCATCTAAGAAATGAATGATAGATACTCTAGGAAATAGGAGTGGTTGTGTTATAACCTTTTTATTTGAAATTTTTTGAGCATGATGAAAGTCTTAAGGGACTTATTTGTTTTATGTGCTTGTAACACAATCTTTAACCACTGTAAGGTTTTGGAAAATCCGAATACAGTGCAACAATCTACTCCCTTGTTAGTGACTTAGTCAAGTCACATAGTGCATAATAAGTGTTCCTCTGGATTTTGACACTTCTTTGGATTTTCGGTAAAATTCCTTTTAATATTGGAAAGGATTGTCATTGTTTTATTTCTTTATTTTGAAATGGTCTAGCCATCAAATTTTGAAGATTGTTTATTTTATGGCCAGTTGGTCAAAAATTGATTTATTGTCAGAAATGAGCTCATCCTTTTGATTTATTGTTGAAATTAAAACTATTTATATTTTGATATTGAGTTAAGTTATTGTGGTGGCTATACAAGAACATTTTGGTTGTTCACTATGCTTGATGTAATGTTCATCTCTATCATGTCCTAGATGGGTCTCTGATGGATTGTGTAAGGGAGTAAATTATAGAAAATGCACTTGGTATGTCCTTAACTTTACAAAAGAAAGGAAGCCTTGTGAGGAAGGAAATTAGTTCCAAACCCTTTTAGGGCTATATAATTAATATATAAGCTATTAGAAGGAGGTCTTATGCGGATATACCCTTTTCGAACCTTATGTTATGGTATGTGTGTGGACATGTAGTCCAGTAAGCCCAGGTGAATAGTCTCTCCAAGTCGAGCAGGGTGGTGAACCATTACTACGTGGATTGAAAAACATATGTATATGAAAACTATGGCCATAGTGAGTGTTGTTGCCACTACGTGCACTCGTCAATTCATCATACTCTAGAAATTTAGCTAACCAGAGTTGTTGTACTTAGTAAGAGAGTATCCTTAATAGTGTGAAAGAGTTGGTTAAGTGGGGTACACACTAGAGCTCAGATGGAAACTGAGAGGGTTTCCAATACAACCTTTCATTGAAAGGTAGGACTACTTCCAGTTAGGAAGTGTGCAGGGGAATTGCTTAAGTTTGTGGTTGGAAGGAAAAACAACCAAGTGATGCTTTCCCTCTTTTTAGTGGCATGCTGAGTCTTCAAGGAAAATTAACCTAGATAAGGAATTCTGATCCTTTCTCTTGTATTTACTTACTAGTTTATTTTAATGATGCATGAAATAAATGAAATTAGTACTTAATGAATAGCCTTTTCAGCTAGAAAAGTGAAGGTTGATGTTACTCTTGTATTTTACATGATGAATAGTGGTACCTTACTTGCTTAATGTTGTTAACCTTTGGTGAAATTCTCTTGGTAAACCTGTGTTAAAAGTAGTTGGTTGCTACACATAGAAAGAGTATCCATATTTTATGGAGTTTATTGTAACAACTTCTATAATTCTGCTATCAAAATGACTCCATTTGAAACATTGGACATAAAAAGATGCCGAACTCCTATAAGCTAGGTAAGCTAGAATATAAGATTAGCATTAGTCCAGAAATGTTGTCAGAAATGAATAAACAAATCAAACCGATCATAAAAGATTGGTGGAAGCTACTAATGGATAGAAAAGCTAAGTAAATTCCAACTGTACACTAACACAATTCTCGGCTAGAGAAGAAAAGTTTCATAAAGTAAGGAATGTTTTCCAAACTAGTTCCTAGATATAAAGGACTCCTAAAAATTATTGAAGTTATCAATTCTATTGATTACAAAATCATTCTATTATTAGCTATTACTAGGAGGTAAAATGATTTATATGAATTACATTTGAAAAGTATATAAAAGATGATAATTATATTCTCATAATGTTTTACAGGTACAGGACCAGGTAGTGGTCATGATCGAGCTTCTTAAATGCAAGGTCCAGTGGGACCAATATCCAAAGGGTAATATGACATGAAAGTTTACAATGATTTTATATCAAATATTTTCTCAAATGTTTACGCTTTTGTAGGATAAACAATTTATTTTATTTTATTATGGTTTCAAATGCATTGGATCATCGAGGACGATGACTCTTACGGGGGGAGATATGTTACACCCCTAACTTTAACTATGTTTTAATTTTTAATTTTGAAGTAATTAGTAGATGATTACGCAGGATTCAATGATTTGATGTTAGGAAAAATATCTGGAAAAATCAATGTTTTCATGAGTTATGTTTATTTGACTAAAATTGGCATGTGTTTAAAAGTTGTCAAGTATACCGTAGAAAAATGGATCTTTGGACATTTTCACAATCATTTGGGTCTTTTTCCTATGATTCTTGGTCTATTTTTCCTTGATTTAATGTTGTAATGTGACTTATACATTCACATTAGGTCTTGAATGTTTAAATTATTAAGACTTTATGATATCTTGTAAAGGTGTTATGAAGTGTTGTAACACATTTCCACACTTTTCTAGACTCTTCTTATTATAATTCATCTAAGTATTCCCTTTTTAATCTCTTACCAAGTCTTGTTCTGAAGTGTTGTAAAGTCTTGTAACCAACTTTCACACTTTTCTAGACTTGTCATCACTAATTACACCTTTCTTATGCCTTATTTGGCCCCTTTATGCACTTACAGGTCATAATTAAGTGTATTTTTTAATATAAACCTGATAAACATCATTAAATGCAACTTAATTCCTGACACCCACTTGCATGCCTTGAGTGGGACCCATTTTCCATGGGTGGCGAATGAGTCCCTCTTGGCACAAAATTAAAAAAAAATAAAAAATTCTTTCAGGTTTTTATTTATTAAGACCTTAGGTCAGCCTGTGATGTATTTTTGGGAAATTGGGGCATAAGTTTGTATAAATGTATGTTTTTATACTCATTTTAACCCCCATTCATTCAAGCATTCCCCCCAAACAATCTCATTCAAGCATTCACTCATTAAATCATCTTAGCATCATTCAATCAAGCAATTATCAAGCATCTTGGAGCAGCCATTGACATATCTTCATACTTCAACAACAAGGGTTTGGTGAGTTCATGACACTTGCATGTTATTTTTTCATCATTCCTTTTTTATTTCATTTCATTATTGAGGGTTTGATTACCAAAGTGAGGTTTGACTAAGGAAAACCCCTATACTTTAACCCTTAACCATTTTCCCCCTCTTTGCATGTGTGTTTACAAGTCTTGTAGGTAGATTTTCCAAAGAGATAGGTGTTGAAAAGTGGTCAAAAAAGTCATCAAATCTATTCAAGTCAACAAACACCTAGTTGAAGCTTGGAGACATCATTAAGCCTATTTTCTACAGTTTTAGTTATGTTAACCCGATAAGTAGACAAGTACATATCTAGACCTATAGAGTTGACATCATAATTTGCATATTTCTGTAAGTGGACTAATTTTCTATCTGTGGTGAATCAGTCCCATTATTAGGTAGGAGAAAGTGTTTTATGAGGTTTTCAGTTCACGGTATCCTCAAACTTGTTTCAATAGAATTTACAAGAAGTAGGACTAATTCTCCATCTATGGCGAATGAGTCCCAGTGGTCATCGACAATGATTTTTGAAACATTCCAGAACCTTCCAACATCAAAATTTTTCCTCCATGTGCACTCCATTTAGTTTCATTAAGTTCTATTTTCATTTGTGCATGTTTCTAGTTCATGTTTGGATACATCACTATGTTTTCCAACAAGTTGCATTTCTTAGGTTTCGCATTAATAATCAATAGTTTTAATTAGTCCTTTGCATTTAGATCATTACATTTAGGCATATTTTCATTGTACTTGCATTAGTTTAAGTGAAACACATAGATTTTTTGGGTCTATCTCTCTCCTTTCGGTGAAAAACCCTAAGAGTGCAAGAGAGCCATAGCATTCCAAAAAAATATGGTTCATCAAGATGTGATGATTTCATAAGGATTATGAAATGATTAAAGATACATTAATCTTAAGTTGGTGTTTGCAAGTTGTATTCAGGAAATAGGTTTCCACCCTCCGAGAAAGGGAGGGAGAGCATCATCAGAGAGAAGGGTATAGATACAAGGAAAAGAATAGGTTGTCACCATCTTAGGTCTAGGGTTGGTGCAAAATGGTGAACCTAGTTGAGTTGGGTAAGTGATACTCGACCCTTTTGCTCTAAGTTTATTTCTTGACTCGATACATTTTTGATGTCGTTTAAAGTCTTTTTCAAGTTGTTTAACGTCAACTTAGTCGTTAAATAAAGAAGAACAAGAATAACTATACACTACTCGAGTAAGCATCATTGTAAATGAATTTAGCACTTGACCTTGTAAACCTAATGAGTCTAGGGATGTCTTTAGCATATTTGGAGGTAGGTCAACCTAAGAAACATGAGTCTTGTTTGTCCATTATGTTTGGTACGACATTTTTAGGGTTATTAACTCTCTATTTTTACATAGATAAGTGAAAGTATATATATATATATGTATGTATTATGCATTTCTCTATAAGTTCTATTTCTTGATTCTTGCCTATTAAAATGAAAAAGGAAGTTGAGCATGATGATCATCTTTTTTGAGTTCATATTGTGGGGTGAATATGCCAGTCTATCAACATAATAACCAACACTATCAATCTTGCATGACTATGTTATTATCTCTAAATTGTTGAATGATTTATCATTTATGAATATGTATGTTGTGATAGTTTTAAATGGCTAAGATAGCCATTGAGTCTATTATTTTGACTCAACTTATTTTATGATAAGTTTGCTCGACTCAATTGAGGAGCATAGTGATATTGTTGGGGTGGAATAAATATAGAAATATATATGTTATTATTTAAATTCCTGTGTAAACCTTGCCAAGCCTCAACATAACTAAATGTGTGTGGTAGAGGTTTTATGTTATTTCAACTACTTTTCCAAATATTTTTCTGCCACAATGCAATAATATGAAGGGTTGGACTTTTTTTTTAATATTTTAATGCTTTTGTATGCCATATAAGTCATGGGCATGTTTCACAAGGTCATGTGGGAAATAAGGAATTGTGATTCTCTATTCCACATTTTTCTTGGAGTTATTTCGTTATTGTAATTGTATTCTTGCCTTATCATAATCATGACAATATTGAGAGAATAGGGGAAAAGGTGGCAAAGGAAACCGTTTTAGATATTGAATTGAAAAATATGGTCTTCTTCTTCTTCTTCTATTGGAGGAAGGAGGGATTGCATCGCAAGCAGGGGGGATCTCAAATTTTAATGAATGTTCCTAACCTATAGTTTGGGGGGTCATGAGAGGAAGTGCTAGTTAAATACTCATCTCTTAAATGTTTATTATAGACATTGGAAGCCATTGAAAGCCATTGTTGGTCTCTATGTAGGATGATACACTTCTAATTTGGCGAATGTAGCTATGACTTCCATTGTCATAAGCCTCTATTCTAAATTTGAGGAACCTCCATATTTGTTGACCATTGGGTAGTTGGCATTGTAATAGAAAAATATCAAATCTGAAAGGAAATGATGCATCTGAACCAAAATGGATCACTCTAAACCTTTTATGCCGCTCAGGCTATAAGGTGGATTTTGTTGGAGGGATTCTATTAGGAAAAATTATGCATTATTTCTCCTTTTAGTGGATGGGAAATTTATATAAATCAAGATTACATGGGAAATGATCAAGAATCTGGTGTTGAATATAAAATGAACATGTTCCTTGGAGGACCGATACAATGCCTCATTCCATAAGAGGCTCTTTAGATCACCTACCTACTATCAAAAAAATTGATGATGGTAAAAGGTTGGTCAATGATACAATAATGATACCTTGGTAGAGGGCCGATGAGTGTTGAAGACTCTGAAAATCTTCCAAGCTCGTGGTGGTGTTGACTGAAAGGATCTCAGCCTTGAATTTATCACTAAGGTGCTAGTTAAACTTTGGGGCTTGGCTTGAAGCCACAAGCATAAAGGAGAATGACCATATTTGAGGCGAGAAAGAGCTTCCATTATTATTCAATTTCATTCCATAATTCTGACTGAGAGAGGGTAGTTACAAAGAGTAAAGAAATTGTCTTACTTTTGTAGTAAGAGTTAGGATTTGATCTGTGCTCAAGGAAATATAATATGAACAAGGCCAGTGTTATAAATGTCGAGTTGGGGAGGCTTAGCTCGAACCCTGGCTACTTCTATCTTATCTTCAAGATTAAAGTCTATTAGTGGAGAAATGACACGGGCTACCACAATCACTATAAGGCAAGTAACCTTTCTTCCCTCTATGATGGATATACTATTCTCCTTATTTGTGTACATATATACATTGTGATGGTAATGGTTTATTTTAACCTATAGTGAGGAAATTTTTTCCTACAATCCATCCCATGCAAGAATCTTTATTAGTTCTCCTAACATCTCGACGTTGAGAGAATGTAACTATTAGATTACTTGGAATTTTCTAGATTCTTTAAAGGTAGTTCAGGTATGTTATCCTCAAACACTCCTTGGCATAGTCGATTTTGGGGATGAACCATGAAAACCACCTTTGTTGTTTATGAGACTATTTTTCCTTCTTAAAAAGAAATACCAAACCTGGTGGATATAAAACCAAGCTTGTCTCATAATGAAGTAAAGGAGTGTTATCTTCTTGATATGTTCCTTATGCGAAATTGAGTTTTGCATGTCATTTTTAAAAACTCCAAGAGTATATGTTATGATTTCTCAGGAGAGAGAGAGAGAGTAATCTAGGCAATACAAGACATAGACCTTGAATCCCTTATAGAACTTATTTTATTGCTAAGTGCATAAAAGACAAAGTTAACCCTAGGTTGGGCATCACTAGAGTGATTAATCTAGGGCTAGGCATTGTGAGACTCGTATCTCATTCTCATAGGAAAGTGGTAAACTATTTTGTTTGATGAAGGTTTATGTGATATATATATATATATATATACTAGGATGTTATATATATATAGGATTTCAAAACCTAACTTATGTTGGAATTTAGTTGTTCCAAGAAGACCAAAGGGTTGAAAAAAAATTATTATCTTCTATAAATGAAATCCGTTAAGGGTTGAAAGATTGACTTAGATCAAGACTATTGATATGAAACGATAGTATTCTTTTAGATATTATATTAGTGAGGGAATACCTTGAATACTATGTTTATTCATGTACATAAAATGTGAACTCAAACAATGCCAAGTTGTCTAGGAAAGACTAGAAGCATTTTTTTCTTATGATTTGTTACACTTATGTTATTACCTTTGGAAAAAAAGGATTTTTGATATTTACATGTATTGGGTTAGAGAAGCTAAACCCTAGTATTGAAACAAGGAGGATATAGGAAAACTATAACTCTTATGTCAGATATGACATTGTACATATATATATTGATTGACAGTGAAAGGTCGAGAATTCCATAAAACAAGATAGGAAGTATTTATAATACCTTAAGAGATTCCATGATAATGTTGAAACTCAATTTAATGCATCAATGATGTTGGGTATTGAATATTGAGAGTAAAATGATAGGAAGTCATAAACCCTAGATATTGCAAGAATGTAATAAGGGACTTTTAAAAGGTTTGAAATACCTAAATCTTTACATTACATGTATATCCTGGATTAAGGATTAGTTCTAAGTCAGATTGGATAGAATGGATTTTCTATACTGACTAGTTTGTGTCTAGAGTACCATATAAAGTAAGTAAAACTATAGGATGAGATAGTTTCTAAGACAAGTTAGAGGTGTGTGTCTAGATGGAATGACTAGTCAGAATGATCATACTTAGCTAGATGGGATCTAGAGTTGTATGGTCGATTGAGTTTTGTAGGACACATCACTAGGACTCAGATGGAGAAACTTGACATTTCCTTATATCTATACTCTTTGTGAAGGGTAGGGCCACTTCCAGTTAGGAAGTGTGCGGGGGACCGCTTGAGTCTGTGGTTGGAGGAAAAGCACTCTGATGATGCTCTCCCTCTATAGCAGAAGACTCAACGAGGCTCATAAAGATAAATAACCACATTCCAGATGCAGTGAACTCCATGTTATGGCTTATGACAGTCAAACTTATGAGGTAAAACTATCTTTTTTGCATTTGTATTTTATGTAATATAAATGAAAAGTGTAAGGAATTCTCTTTGATTCTAGCTACGATTACATATGATTTCAAGTTTGAGATTATCATGAAAAGTTGTACTTTATTTCTTGAGCTTATGCAAATGTTAAAAAAAAAAAACTCTCTCTCATTGTTACTAAGTTTATTTACCTTCTAGTATATTCTTGAGTTTACTTGAGTATTAAGATGAGGGATGTTACAAGCAAGTTAGGGTTTTAAAATTCTAAGTCATCAAGATAGCTTTCAAGGACATTCAAGGGAAGATTCTTCATCTTTTTCTATAGAAAATATAGATCAATCATCATGGAAAGGTACTAACTCCATTATTTCATGCTTCATTACATTATTTCTTCATTTTGGTTTAATTACCTAAAAAGGGGTTTGACCAAGGCAAACCCCCATGCCCTAACATTCACCATTTCTTTCTCTTTCCTTGTGTGTTTGCAGATTTAGGTATCTTGAAGACTTGGAAATAATTGAAGATTAGGTTGAAGACTCATTGAAGAAATATCCTTGTTTTCAAAGCCAAAATATCCATTAAAAATCACTTTTAGGCCCAAAAATCAGAGTTTCAAAAGCAGACACCTGTTAGGAACCGGAGTGCAGACTAAGGGCTTCCATTTCCACTTTCAGATTTTCAAAAATTTAGAAGTGGACTAAGTCTCCAATAGTGGCAACTTGGTCCCATTGAACCTATTTTTTGAAGGTTTCTGTAGATTTGGATACCCATTTGGCTAAAGTGGTCTCTGGAGGAGTTTTTCAGATCTGGGACTAAGTCGCCCAGATGGGCACAAGTGTCCCAGTTGGCTTCTACATCAGGTTTTTTAGGATTCTAGACCTTCATTCCATCCTTTTTCAGCCTCTAGGTGCACACCTTCAATTTCATCAGTTGTTGTTACAATTTACCTTCATTTCTAGGTGTTTTTGTATATCCCAATGTGTTTTCAAGCATCTTTCATTTCTTAGGTTTTACATTAATAATCAACATCATTTATTAGTTTATTACATTTAGCATCATATTTAGGTATACTTCATCCATCCTTGCATTAATCTTGAGTGTAGACATTGCCCATTTTGGCCCATCTTTCTCCTTTTAGGTGAAAAACCCTAGAAGTGCAAGAAAGCCATTCGAAGCCAAAATCTTTGTTTACAAATGATAAGGTAGAGAATGTCATTCTATGTGGGTTGTCAAATTTATAATTTTTCAAAGTTATTCATTTTAAAACTGCACATGATGTTTGGGACAAGTTGAAGAACATCTATGAAGGTGATGATAAAGTAAAGCAGAAAAATCTACAAACTTTCAAAGGCGCATTTGAAAGTCTCAAGATGAGTTAAAAACAAAAGATTATAGATTATCTTCTCAGAGTTGATGAAATAGTGAACATTATCAAAGGCCTTGGAGAAGAGATGAAAGATCCAATCATTGTCAAAAAGTTTTTAAGGTCCTTGCCATCTAGGTATGACTAAAATTTCTACAATAGAGGAAGCATGAGATCTAGATAAGCTCACCATTGATGAGTTTCATGCACCTTTATTGCTAATGAGATGAGAATGGGAGATGTAGAAATGACCAAAAGAGAAGTTACATTCAAAGTAGAAAAAAAGGAAAAGTTTGAAGCATTTACATCTGGATATGAAGAGACAGACGAAGAAGAAGCCAACTTTTTCAGAAGACTAGGAAGAGGCTCTCAAAAATATAGAGGTAAGTTACCCTTTATATGCTTTAACTATGGAAAAATAAGACATTTTTTCTTCTAAATGCCCTTATGATGAAAAGGATAACTCTAAGAAAGTAGTGGATAGTAAAAATAAGAAACCCTACTCTACCAAGAAAAATAATCTTCCTAAGAAGAAGAAGAATCTATATTCTCAAGGGGAAATTCCCTTGGTGGTTGAAGAAAATGAATTTATTTTAATGGAAAGAGGTTTTACAGATCAGGAAAATGGAGAAGTTGAAGTTTCTGATGAAGAAGAAGAAGTTGAAGTAGATCTTGAATGTGAACTCATTAGTTCCCTAGATGAGATCATAAGCTTGAGAAAATAGAACAAAAATTTGAAGAACCATGCACAAAGGGAGATTTAAATGCTAACCAAAAGTATTGAAAAATCTGACCAAATGTTGGTGAGCTTGAAGACACAAGTGGAAGAATCCAAGAGAATAGAAGATGTAATTAAAATTGAAGTACAGTCTAAATCTAATGAATGCTTGAAGTTGGAAGAAGAAATAGTGGCCTTGAGAAAAGAATTAGAAAATTCTAAAGAACATATTGATAAGTGTTTGAAGTTGAAAGGAGGCTCTGAGATACTTGATGAGTTGATTAGATTATATGTTGGATATTGCTAACATGTGGTTGTCATTGATTTCAACACCATTGGCATTAATGTCTTTAAGGCTGTTTATGTCGAGGATATTCAGAAAATCATAATAAAATAAGTTGCAGGTTGTCGGTGATGCAGTGAAGTTCAGTATGGTGGATAGCTCAGTATATTGATGATAAGAAGTTGTGGATTAAAGAGTTTGTTGACAAGTATATCTCGTTTATCCACATGAATTTTTCAGAGGTTCACATGAAGATTTGATTAAGTTATGAGTATCTATGTTCTCACAGTTGTTCTATTGCTTTAGTTGGTGTTCCTGAAAGAAGATGATGTGATTCTAGTAATTTGAGTTGTTGCGGATCTTCGAGGCATAATTGTTTAAGGTGTTTCATGTTCGAGACATGTTGTTTTGGGTCCTTACTATGTTTTGCCTGACATTGTTTGGTCTGCATTGATAAATTCTTTATTGATTTGGGCCGACAGTTTGTACATGTTTCATATTTTGTTGGGCCGACATGTAGTTGATGTTATCCTTAGTTGCAGATATATATGATCGATTGTTTATACCATTTGATGACATGGTGTATGATGTATGTTGTGTGTTGTGTGCGAATAATGTTCTAATCTTTCAAAGGCAGAAGTAAAGTGTGAAGAAGAGTGAGTAGAAGAAAGTGTTTATGTGCTTAACCAGAACTATAATAAGATATTAGAAGATGCTATTTTCTCAGTTCAAAATCTTCCGAATGTAATCCAAATGTGACTGTAAGACAGTGAGTCTTCTTTTGGGCAGTAAGCCTTTTGTATTTGAGAAGTGAGCTCTAGTTAGTGTGCTTGAATGCATGTGCATTCCCCATTAAGAATACTTTTAACATGGTATAATCTTGTGGACTAACCTCCACCATGGTTTTTCCCATAACAGGGTTTCCACTTAAAAAATCTTGGTGTTATGTGTGTTTTTGATGTGGTGATGGTTTATTCTTTCATGTTTATTTATCAGATATGAGAATAAGTTTAATATGTATAATTTCTGTGACAACTGATTCACCCTCCCCTCTCACTTGTCTACCCTTGTGTTGCCAACAATTGGTATCAGAGCAGGTTCCTCCAGAGAAGCTTGACTGCTTGAGGTGATCCAGGATGGTGACATATAAGAAGGATATTCCAAGATTTGATGGAACAAAGTATTCTCTATGGAAGACTCGAATGGAGTGTCATCTGAGATGCATTGGTGAACCTTACTGGACAATTACAAAGAATAGGTATATCATCCCATAGAATGGTCCTTCTACTGAAGGTGAGATTAAGGAAGCCAAGTACAATATCAAGGCTAAGGAAGCATTGTTGAGTGCTCTGACTGATTATGAGATGAAAAATGTAATGGAGCTAAAGACTGCTTATGAGATCTAGAAAAAGTTGGAAACTTTTTATGAAGGTGATACCCATGTCAAGATTGCTAAGCTGCAAAGCCTAAAAGGGAAATATGAAACATTGAGAATGGGTGAAGATGAGAACATCACTTATTTTATGCAGAGAGTGGATGAACTTGTGTGTAGTATCATATGTGTTGGTGGAACAGTGGAAGAATCAAAAATTGTTGCTAAAGTTCCCAGATCCTTGCCTGCTACATGCAAACATAAAGCTGCTGCTATTGAGGAGATCGAGACTATAAAAAATGTAACCAAAGACATGTTGATTGGTAAGCTTGCTACTTTTGAGTTAAGTGAGTTTGGTGAATCTCTTCCTAAGACAAAATCTGCATTCAAAGATACTATCTCCAGAAAAGATAAGCAAAGATATGACCCGGGAGAAGTTTCTTCTAGAAAAATGTCTAAGTATGAGTAGGAAATGAGAGAGATTGAAGAAGAAGAGAGAAAAATAGATGAGATTGAAGCACTTATTGTCAAGAGGGTATCCAAAGGATAATGTAAGTATAAAGGGAAATTTCCTCTTAATTTTTTTCTTGCAATAAGATAGGTCATTTTTCCTCAAGGTGTATGGAAAGAGTTCCTAAGCCAAGACCTAACAAGCCTAGATTCCAAAGAAAGTGTTATTATGCTGCTGATGAAGGTGTGCCAGATGATGAATCTGATAAAGGGAATTTAAGTGAGGATGAATGGGTATTTATTGCTATCAAGGAAAATGATCCAGTACCTACTAAATCTGCTAGTTGCATAAATGTGGAGAAAGCTCTAGCTGCCAGAGTTGAAGAAAAGGATGAATGGGTGATTGAAAGTGGATGCTCTCGTCACATGATAGGTGATAAAAGTAAATTTGTGAGCTTGGAAAAGTATGATGGTGGTGTTGTAATATTTGGTGATGACAAAGCTGGTGTAATCCATGGCAGAGGATCCATTTCTCTTGATGGTAAGCATAATATTGATGATGTCCTATATGCGGAAGGATTGAAGCATAATATCTTAAGTGTTTGATAGATGGTTGACAAGGGATACAATCTTCAATTCAAGGATGGAAAGTGTAGAATATTGGGGAGTTCTAGAAATGTGATTTCTTCTGGTACAAAAACAAAAGGTAATGTCTTTCACCTAAGTGCCACTAGTAAAAGTTGACTGATTTCTCAAGTTGATGAAAGTTGGTTGTGGCATAGGAGATTGTGTCATGTAAAATTTGACAATATTATCAAGATAATTTCTACTAAGGAAGTGAGAGATCTTCCTAAGTTGATAAAGCCTACTAATGCTATATGCAAGGAGTGTCAGTTAGGGAAGCAAACTAGAGTTTCTTTCCAGAGCAAACAACATTGTTCAAACGAAGTGTTGGAGCTTGTGCATACCAACTTGTGTGGTCCTTCTAGAGTTAGAAGTTTACAAGGAGATAGGTATTTCATGTTACTTATTGATGAATATTCTAGATTGATGTGGGTTACTTTCTTAAGGGAAAAATCTGAAGCTCTAGAGAAATTCAAGATTTTTAAGGCTATGGTTGAGACAGAGACAGGTTTGAAGATTAAATGTATGAGATCCGATAGAGGTGGTGAATTCACTTTCGGTGAGTTTAATTCTTTTTGTGAAGAGCATGGGATAAAGAGACAAGTATCTACCCCACAGACCCCTCAGAAAAATGGAGTTGTGGAAAGGAAGAATAGGACAATTCAAGAAGCTGCTAGGACTATGATGTTGGAAGGAAATATTCTGCATATCTTCTAGAGAGAAGATGTGAGTATTGCCATTTACACTCTCAACCGGGTACATGTCAAAGGTGATACCGATAAGACTCCTTATGAGTTATGGTTTGGTCATAAGCCTAATGTTAGATACTTCAAAATATTTGGGAGTAAATGCTATATCAATGGAGATGAAGATATAGGATAGTTTGATGCTAGAAGTGATGAAGGAATATTTCTTGGTTATTCTACTAAAAGTAAAGCCTACCGGTGCTACAATAAGAGATTGAGGAAAGTAATTGAAAGTGATAATCTCAAGGTTGATGAAGACATAGTTAGACCATCTAGAACCTGTGGATATGATTCAAATGATCAGAATGATAGTTTAGTTAAAGGAAAGAAAGTTCTGACTCTAAATCAAGTTCAAATCATTCCGGTGAATTAGGAAAATAAAGAGGAAGAAACTAGTGAAAGTGTAGAAGTGAGATCACAAGAGCCCGAAGTTCAAGAATACCCTAAGACTCCAAGGTATGAAAGACTAGATCGTTTAGAAGATCAGATTATAGGCGATAAGAACAAAGGTTTTCAAACTAGGAGAAGAATTGCAGAAGAATATTGTTTGATCTCAGAGATTGAGCCTAATAGTGTCAATGAAGCATGCAAAGATGAACATTGGGTGGAAGCAATGAAAGAAGAACTATTTTAAATTGAGAAGAATGATACATGGATTCTTGTTCCTAGACCTAAGGACAAAAATGTAATTGGAACTAAATGGGTCTTTCAGAACAAACTGAATGAGCAAGGTGAAGTTGTTAGAAACAAATCAAGACTGGTGTGTAAAGGATATTCTTAGATGGAAGAAATTGACTTTGAAGAAATTTTTTCTCCTGTTGCTAGGATTGAAGCTATGAGACTATTTCTTGCTTATGCTGCTTACAAAAACTTCAAGGCTTATTAGATGGATGTCAAGTCAACATTTCTAAATGGTGAACTGGAAGAAGAAGTGTATATTGAGCAACCTGATGGATTTCAATTAACTGATCAAGGAGATATGGTTTTTTAGTTGAGGAAAGGATTGTATGGACTTAAGCAAGCTCCAAGAGCATGGTATGCCAGATTGGACAAGTATTTGTTGTGGCTTGGATTTAAGGATAATTTTGAGTATCTCAGAGGGAAGTTGGGGGTGATTACCCCTCTTAATCAGAATTAAGATGCATTGACTTGCATCAGTCTGTGCATTTCATAGTCATATCTTATGATCTAGATTGATGTTGTGGTGGCTGCTACTCAAGGGGAGTAGTCAAATGTTCAAAAATGTGGTTTAGAGCTTGTGTGGGGAAAGATAATGTGTTCTTTTATAATTGATGTCAAAGGGGGAGAAGAGTAATGTGAAAAACTATGAAAGAGTTAAGGAGAAAAGAGTCAAAATTTAAGGGGGAGAAAGTGCTAAGAGAAATTATCATTGATGGTGTTTTTCACATCATGTGTTGCCATCAATTCCAAAGGGGGAGATTGTTGGATATTGTTGATATGTGGTTGTAATTGA
Organism: Sequoia sempervirens; assembly: GCA_007258455.2. Taxonomy (NCBI): domain Eukaryota; kingdom Viridiplantae; phylum Streptophyta; class Pinopsida; order Cupressales; family Cupressaceae; genus Sequoia; species Sequoia sempervirens. The sequence continues at coordinate 410,403,063 of VDFB02270651.1, read as the reverse complement.
TGTTAACACTATTGGCATTAATGTCTTTAAGGCTGTATATGTCGAGGATATTGAGAAAATTGTAATAAAATAAGTTGCAAGTTATCAGTGATGCAGTGAAGTTCAGTATGGTGGCTAACTCAATATATTGATGATAAGAGGTTGTGGATTAAAGGGTTTGTTGAAAAGTATATCTAGTTTATCCACATGAAGTTTATGAGGTTTGAATGAAGATTTGATTAAGTTATGAGTATTTGTGTTATGTCAGTTGCTTAGTTGCTTTAGTTGGTGTTCATGAAAGAAGATGATGTGATTCTAGTAATTTGAGTTGTTGTAGATCTTCAAGGCATAATTGTTTAAGGTGTTTCATGTTTGAGACATGTTGTTTTGGGTCCTTACTATGTTTTGGCTGACATTTTTTGGTCCACATTGATAAATTGTTTATTGATTTGGGCTGACAGTTTGTACACGTTTCATATTTTGTTGCGCTGACATGTAGTTGATGTTATCCTTAGTTGCGGATATATATGATTGATTTTTTATAACATTTGATGGCATGGTGTGTGATGTATGTTGTGTGCTGTGTGTGAATAATGTTATAATCTTTCAAAGGCAGAAGCAAAGTGTGAAGAAGAGTGAGTAGAAGAAAGTGTTTATGTGCTTAACTAGAACTGTAATCAGGCATTAGAAGATGCTATTTTCTCAGTTCAAAATATTTTGAATGTAATCCAAATGTGACTGTAAGACAGTGAGTCTTCCTTTGGGTAGTAAGCCTTTTGTATTTGAGCAATGAGCTCTAGGAAGTGTGCCTGAATGCATGTGCATTCCCCAGTTATAATAATTTTAACATGGTATAATCTTGTGGACTAACCTCCACCGTGGTTTTTCCCCTAACAGGGTTTCCACGTAAGAAATCTTGGTGTTATGTGTGTTTTTGATGTGGTGATGGTTTATGTTTTCATGTTTATTTATCAGATCTAAGAATAAGTTTAATATGTATAATTTTTGTGACAACTGATTCACCCCCTCTCTCAGAACTTGTCTGCCCTTGTGTTGCCAACATCACAAAAGCCTTGAAAAGAGAAATCAGGCCTTAGTTTTAAAAAAGGAAAGAGTCATACTACCAGTTCATCAATAAATTTATATGATAAATTCAAAGAAAAATAAAATAAAAGTACAAAGGATGAGAAAGCTTACAAAGAGAATTCCTCTATAAATGAAAAATCATATAAAGGAATTGCTAAGATGAAGAAAGTTGATGAAGAAAAGGAGCTTACAATAGATAAGAAGATTAATAAATAAGTGTCTGAAGACTTAAAGAAGATGTAAAACAAAAAGGGAGTTGATGTAGACAGTTTTACAAGGGTGAGAGATTTAAATAAATCAAGAGAAAGAAGACCTCATCCTACACAAAGAAATGCTATAACCAAGTATTCCTCATTTTTCTATGGTTATTGTAATACTTGTAATAAATTTGGTCATATAGGGAAAGTGAATGTAGAGTTTTTGATTAGAGATCAATAGGTTTTGTAGGGACTAGAAACCCCTTACAAATAGGTTTTGAGCGGACTTGAAACCCCTTACAAGCAAAAGAAAGCTGCAATAAGATAGGAACACAGATAATCAACAACCCGACATCAATAGTCTACTAAAAGATATTCAAGACAAAACAAACTACAAGAAATCAACTATGAATGGGCCAAAAAATCTTTACATCTAGGAAATCACAAGGGCCTTAACCCCAGAGCATCTTTAAATAAACTGCCTCAATCTGCTAGGCACCAAACACAACCTACAACATCCACTCCATAGCGAAACAACTGCTCAACATTGAGCTAAAACAAAAAGGGCTGCCAAACCACCCTTCAAGACCAATCATTTTTCCCCACCTCCCTACCTCAATAAGAGAGAAACAAGGAAAACCAAATTTTGAGAATAAAGAAAAGATCTGAGAAGCTTCCACTAACTCGCAGCTCCCACCCACCCGATTTGCCATCTCAAGCTCTACCTCAATAGGAGATAGCTCCCCTCTATAGGAGAGGATAAAATGAGAAACCTTCCCACCGAAGCCATGTAGTTTTTGAAAATCATATACTTCTACTTCATGTGGTTTAAGTGAGAAGATGTAAGGAATGCCACAGACATGCTTAGACTTATATGGTAGTATGTATGACTACACATCTTTATTGCTAGACATTATGCAATAGTCATTCTTCTACCATTGATTCATGGTGGTGAAATCCAAAACACTAATCTAGATATTTTGAAGTGACAAAGGATCCACTTCAATAATAAATAATAGAAGGAAGTACATTGTTTATGCCATTTATATAAATTGTGCTGAAAATTCTCAATAACTTACATCAAGAAAGAATAATAAAATCTTAATTATTGTGAAGCATCCAAGTCATTTTATCTATGTTGAGTTCTTTTGAGATATATTCTAAAACATGAAAATTTAAAATATGAACAATGAACTTCATTTAAATTAAAATTATTTAGAAATATTGTACCCAAAGTCAGATAATTGTCTAATTTTATATACTCCTAAACTCAATGTTGTATTGGACCTTGTTTTGTTCTTAAGCATCATCTTCTCCACTTAAGTAGGAAATCCAATATTAAAATCTCATTACTCCAAATTTTAAAAATATATATAAATAAATTGTCAAAGAATAAGAAATGTGAAATTCGTGCTCATTTTCTTACATATTTTATGTGCTCTCAAATGAAATCATCAAACTTAATCACTCTTAATAATATACTTAAGATGAAAGGAAGACTTGTTTAACAAAATTTTATGTAGTTTTCAATGAGTAGATAAAACAAAAGATGGGATTGTTCGTATAAAAAATAATAAAGTGATTTATATGGAGGGATTTCTCAAATATCTTATTCTCTACTATGATATGTTAGAATTTTGAATCCCTATGTGTCATGTCAAACATATTGTAGTTGCACAAGCATTCATTTGAATCATTTTCTATTAAAATATTTCACTTCAAGTTGCTTGCATTGTGCTCCTAGGATGTTGCATGTCTTTCTTTTATTGAAATTGATAAGGGAAATGCTGATTTATGTTGTAAAATATTAATATATTTTAGCCACTTGTGGCATAATGTTTCTAGAGCTAGTAGGATTGATCGATTTGATAAGAGATGAAATGCCTCTAGAATGACACCATTATTTGATCATCCCACATAATTGATAATCAAAATTATGAGTTGAAGAACTTATTCATATATGGGTCATGTCACAAGACCTAAATCTAACCATTCCTTAATATAAGGTTGTCGAATATCTAGCAATAATTTAGATGTAAAATCAAAATGATGTATTAATTCAACCACCATTGAGATGAGGAGGGTATTATCTCTATCAAATAATTCTCATTCTTTTTTTTATTAATATGGTCATATTCATTCCATTTCACTAAACACAAGGATGTCACGGTGAATCAAAATGTAAGGAAAAATGTTTCAAAACTCTTACACATCCATAGAAAAAGTGGAATTGATTAAAATTTCAAAGCATTTTTCTACTATAAAAGAGCTTCAAATTGTCTTCATCAATCGTTTCCAATTTATTCTTCTCATTATGTTCCCTTATCCATGCCACTTTCTTTGCATTATTAGCTTCTATCTATTCTTTTGTTGGTTTAATCCTTGATCGTTTCCTCGGCATGATAGATAATTTTATCTGTAGCATGATAAAGAGACAAATATTAGTTCCTAAAAAATGAATCCATACAAATAAATGAAATATGTCATTCAACCCTTCATACAAAATATTTACAATCATCATGTAGAAGAGTAAATGTCACTCAACCATGACGAATAAACAAGTGCAATAAGAACACAAGGAAAATGGAAAGCTATTTTTTAAAAAGTATTTCTAGCATAGAGAAAGCTCACATGAATTTTTTGATGGAATTCCTTAAAGAAATGTGGTCTTGTGGAATGCCATGATTGCAAGATAGCCATAAAATGGAAGCATGGACAAGGCATGTGAATTGTTTGACATTTTTTTTGGGTATAAAAGTCTCACCCTACCTACATAAGTCCCTCTCACTCCAACCCGCTCTCCCTCACTCCCTCTCTCTCTCTCTCCCTCTCTCTCTCTCTTAGGTCTCTCCCTCCCACACCCTCTCCCTCTCTCAGGTCTCTCTCTCTCTCTCTCCATCTATCTCTCTCCACTCCCTCCTTCTATCCCACTCCCTCTCTCTAGCACTCCCTCTCTCTCTCTCTCTCTCTCTCTCTCTCTCTCTCTCTCTCTCTCTCTCTCTCTCTCTCTCTCTCTCTCTCTCTCTCTCTCTCTCTCTCTCTCTCTCTCTCTCTCTCCCTATCTCTCCAAGTCTCTCCCTCCCACACCTCTCTCTCTCGGTCTCTCTCCCTGCTAGCACCCTAGCTAGATGCTCTCTCTGTTCTCTCTCTCAAGTGCCTCCCTCCCACCCGGCTCTCCCTCTCTTGGGAGTGTCTCTCTCTCCTCCCTCCATCTCATCCCTCTGTCTCTGTCCTCTCTCACTTCCCTCTCTCTCTCTCCTCAGCTGTCCTCCAGCCCTGCCTAGGTGAAGTCCCTCTCCTCCAGCCCCCTCTCTCCCACACCCTCTCTCTCTCTCTCAGCTATCCCTCCCAGCCCTGCCTAGGTAAGTCCTATCGCTCCAGCCCCTCTCTCCTCCACACCCTCTCTCTCTCTCTCTCTCTCTCTCTCTCTCTCTCTCTCTCTCTCTCTCTCTCTCTCTCTCTCTCTCTCTCTCTCTCTCTCTCTCTCTCTCTCTCTCTCTCTCTCTCTCTCTCTCTCTCTCTCTCTCTCTCTCTCTCTCTCTCTCTCTCTCTCTCTCTCTCTCTCACCCCCTCTCCCTCTCTTGGGTCTCTCTCTCTGTCACTCCCTCTCTCTCCCTGTCACTCCTCTATCTCTCTCCCACTCCTCCCTCTGTCCTCCTCTCTCCCACTCCCTCTCTCTCACTCCCCTCTCTCTCCCACTCCCTCTCTCTCCCTATCTCTTAGGTCTCTCCCTCCGACCCCCCTCTCTCTCTCAGGTCTCTACCTCTGGCATTGTACCTAGAAAAATATATATCTCCCTCCATCTATCCCTCACACCCTACCTAGATAAGTCCCTCTCACTCTAATACCCTCTTTCCCACTCCCTCTCTCTCTCCCTCTCTCTCAGATCTCTCCCTCCCACACCCTCTCCATCTCTCAGGTCTCTCTCTCTCTTCCACTCCCTCTCTCTCTCACTCCCTCTCTCTCCCACTCCCTCTCTCTCACTCCCTCTCTCTCTAGATCTCTCAGGTATCTCCTTCTAGCACCCTAGTTCGAGATAACTCTCTATCTCTCTCAATACCTCTCTCTCTCTCCCAGTCCCCCTCTCTCACACTCCCTCTCTCTCAATATCTCTTAGTTCTCCCTCTGGCACCCTACCTAGATAACTCTCTCTCTCTCTCCTCTCTCTCTCTCTCTCTCTCTCTCTCTCTCTCTCTCTCTCTCTCTCTCCTCTCTCCCACTCCTCTCTCCTCTCTCAGTTATCTCCTCCTACCCCCTATATCTCTCTTTAACATCCTCTCCCTCAGCGCCCTACCTACATAACTATATATATATATATATATATATATATACTATATATATATATATATATATGTATATATATCTCTTTGTTTGTATCTTTCTATCTCTCCCTCCCTCTATCCCTCCCACCCTACCAAGATAAGTCCATCTCACCCCAACCCCCTGTAACATAGAAAAATGGATCTTTGGACATTTTCATGCTCATTTGGGTCCTTCTTGTGGATGTTGGCTTATTTTTTCCTTGATTTAGTGTTCTAATGTGGTCAACACATTCACATTAGGTCTTGGGCCCTTGTGAATTAATAATAATTTTATGATTCCTTGCAAAAGTGTTGTGAAGTGTTGTAACACACCTTCACACTTTTCTAGGATCTTATTATTATATTTCACCTAAATAATCCCTTTATATCATTTACCAAGCCTTATTTCAAAGTGTTGTACAAAATTTCATAGTTTTCTAGGCTTGTCATCAATAATTATACCTTTCTTATGCTTTAATTGGCCCCATTTTATGACTATAGGCCTTACTTAAGTGCATTTTTTAATAATCCTGATAAACATCATTTAAGACATTTAATTTTTGACACCCACTTAAATGCCTAAGTGGGACCCATTTGCCATTAGGGGCGAATGAGTCCCCTTTGGCACAAAAATAAAAATTATTTCAAATTTCTGGCGGGTGATTATTTTCTAAGATCTAAGGTCGGCCTGCGATGTGGTATTTTTGGGAATTAGGGTATAATTGTTTATAAATAGAAGGTTTTTCCTCTCATTTCACCCCCTAAGCATCCATTCAATCAATCATCAATCAATCACTCAAGCATTCCAAGCATTCTAAGCATTTTCTACATCCATTGGAGCTATTACTTGCATGTCTTCATAATTCTACTTCAAGGGTTTGGTGAGTTGTAGAATTGCATGTTGTTCATTCATTATTCTCTTTACATATTTTATTTCATTTTCAATGGTTTAATTACCAAACCAGGGTTTGACCTAGGCAAACCCATATTCACTAACCCTCAACAATTTTTCCATTTCTTTTCATGTGTTTTGCAGGTATAGTGTGCAGATTTGTCAAAGAGCAAGATTGGAAAAGTTGTCAAAAAAATTTCAAAGTCATTCAAAGTTTTCAAAGCCCTAAAAGAAGCTTGGAGAACACCTACAGGTTGAATTATGTAGTTTCGGATCTGAAAACTTGTCAAGGGTAGTAGTATAGATCAAGAGCTATAGTTTCCTATTATGAATTTCTGAAATTCTAGAAGTGGACTAATACGCCATCAGTGGTGAATGAGTCCCACTGCTAGGCTCAAAACATGGATTTTGTAGTTTTGAGTACCTAGTTGTCTGAAACCTGTTCTGGCAGAATCTTCTATAAATAAGACTAAGTCACCCAGCTTGGCGTATGAGTCCCAGTTGGCCTCAACAGTGAGTTCTTCAGGAGCACACTTTAAATTTCATAAGTTTTTGTTACAGTTTGTTTGCATTTCTAGGTCATTTTGCATATCACAGTGTATTTTCAAACATTTTGCATTTCATAATTTTTGCATTAGTGGTTAATTTATTTTATCAATTTCTAGCATCTAGGAATTCCCCTTTGATAGATTTCAATCTCATTTGCATTGGAATCTCGAGGGCAAATTCTTGAGTGAGCCATTAAAACTTTTGATACCTCTCTCCTTTTAGGTGCAAAACCCTAGAAGTGTAAGAGAGCACCATATTAAAAATATTTGGTTCATTTTGGTGAAACTAACTTTAGAACATCATAATTATGCTTTGGAGTGCATTTACATCCTAGGAATAGCTTATATTAGCATTGCATTGCATTTTGCACAATTGTTTAATTTGCATTCTAGGGTTTCACACTTTGCATTAGTGAAAAGCTCATTTAGCTTGCATTATTGCATTTCATTTCATCCAAAATTAGTAAAATTCTGCATTTTCATATCATATTTGCATCTGAAAATATAAAAAGCATAAAATTCATTTTCAAAATTCTAAAAAATTTCAAAAAAATCATTACCTCGACTCATTCGCCACCCTAGCTGAATCAGTTTAGTTGCACATTTTTCATTGCATTTTTTTTCATATGTAGTTCATTTTCTAAGTTTTTGGTCTCTGTTGTTACTTTTTTGTTTCTATTTCTAGATTTTCTATTTCATTCAATTTCTTTCATTTAGTTTACTTTCATTCATTTGCATCATGGATATGTGTTTTAATAAGATTTGGATGTAATTAAAGTCCCTAGTGGATGTTTCAAGTTGTGCCTTTGGAACTGATCCTAATGACATTGAACTCACTCATGCTTCTCCAACTCCTAATGCATGCCCTCCTCATGATGTTGACATCATTGGAGAAGATGATGACAACATGAATAAGTTCTTAAACAATTTCCTTGACAACCTTGAAGCTAATACATCCTTTTATCCATCCATGACACAACAAGACCTTCCTCCAATACCACCTCCTAAGATGTTTGGTTACTTACATCCTAAAACAAGAGTTGAACCTAAGTGCCCTACACAAGGTGAACCTAGTTCTTCTTGACATGTACACACTTCAGTATTTTATGATAATAAAGTCACAAACACTCCAATCAATCTTGAAGAAACATATGGAAAAGGCTTCACAATTTTGAGTATACAAGGATGTGACATAACAACTGAACATGGAATTCATCAACTCTTAGAGAAAACTTCAAAAAATGAAAACACAAAAGGGTTAGGATATCAAGATCCCTCTCATAACAACAAGCCTCCTATAGAATATCTAACACTTCGTGATGATGTCATGGTGATCTTTGATTCTTCACCTGAGCTAAATTTCCTTATTCCTAAAGAATAATCAATGGCTCATAATAATAATAAGGACAACAATAAAATCATCTCAGGACCTCCTGCCATCTCATCTTGAGAAGTTGGTGAATCTAGTAAATGCAAGAGGCCTTACAAGTTACAAAAACTAAAGTTTCCTCTTCGTCCACCACCTGAAAGTGAAAGGAAATTACAAATAATTTTAAATAAAGAACTAATCATATTACCACATGCCAATAGGCTGGTGATATATCCTAAAGATGCTAAAGTTCCACATTGTGCATATCATCACGTTCTTGAACATATTAGTAATGAGTGTCGTACATTGAAAGAAATACTGAGCAAGTGTCATTTCGATGGAAATAATTGCTATCCAGTGATCCCATAAAAAACTCCCCAACTCCTCATCATGTAATAGTTGTAGAACATTCCCTTCTCACTATTACTTGACCTTTGCTATCACCTACCTCAGCTCATTCTTTTCTTGCACCCAGTGGAGGCAATAAGTTTCTAGCCTTGTCCTAGTAATGCATTTTCCCTTGTCTCTTAGATGTGTTGTTCACCTTCTGCTTATACAGACTGAGGTTCGAAGGTGGATGACTTGCTCGATGGTTGAGTCGCATTTTCCTTACTAGTCTTTTGCATTTTCTTTTTCTTTTGTGTGATTGCATGTGCGTATTGTGATCCCCCGTGATGTTATGTTTGATGTTCTCTCTCTTTGTGACATTCCTCTATTTGTACTTTCATTCTTCTCTATGTCATGATTTTCTTTCGCTTTTTATTTTATGTCTTCCTTTTGGGGATGACACAAGGCATTGAGACATTCATGTCTCTTTCATGTTGACCCAAAAGGCCCTTTTTCTTTTTGGCATGTGTTTTCCTTTTGGGGACGATGCAAGGAATTGAGACATTCATGTCTCTTTAATGTTGACCCAAAAGGAATTTTTCTTTTCTTTTACCTTTTTTCACTTGTCTTTTTCTTCTTGGCTTGTGTTTTCATTTTGGAGATGATGCAAGGCATTGAGACATTAATGTATCCTTCATGTTGACCCAAAATATTTTCCTTTTCTTTTGCCTTTTCTTTTTCATTTGTCTTGTGTTTTCCTTTTTGGAAGGATGCAAAGAATTTAGACACCCTATGTCTCTTTTATGTGGACCCAAAAGGCTCTTTCTTTTTCTTTGTTTTCTCTCTCTTTGTGTCATTCTTCTAGTTCTATGTATTTGGGGGATGATGACAGTTCCAAGATCCTTACAAAACATTATAGCAAAGAACATATTGACCCCAAATCCATAGATCCCTTTTGTGTTTGGTGTTTTCCTTTTGGGAGCAACCCTTCTCTATTCTTTTTCATGACGCAACTTTACTCGGAAACATATGACTTGGCATAGGGATTTCCAAGTTGGCTCTCATGTCTTCTTTCTTTTTTTCATTTTTCATTTGCTACTTTAAAGTAATTGCTCACAATATAGTGTTTAGAAATTCCTTTAAAGTGGGGGCATACATTGGCATTATTCTTTTGCATTTTTCCTTTTCTTGGTTCTTAGTGCAGCCTTCTTACTTCATACAATGCATTTTTCACTTTGTGGATGACATGGGTGTGATGTCCTTCATGAGCATGATCTATCTTAGCATATTACATTCCTCTTGGTGGCTTGATGTGATGCATTGCATCCCTTAAGTTGCAAAATTTCTATTCTTTGATCAGCCCTCTCTTGGAGAAATTAGACACAATGTTCCCTAAGTTAAATACCTCGCATGAACTAAGCAGAACTCCTTTGAATATTCTTTGTGTGTTGAATTTTTCATTTTTTATATGGCCACCTTGCATAACATAGCTTTCATTCCTATGGTGCCATCACGTTTGTTCATGAGCTCCAAGCATACAAAGTTTTGCTGGTCTCATGAAGCTCAAAAAGCCATTTTCTTTTGTAGCACCTTATTAAATTTATCAGGAGGTATAACTTTGGTATGGTTGAGCGGGAAGCCCATTCCGAGGCAAGAATTTATCCATAGCCACTTGTGTGTGTGTGAGTGCATACCAATCGTGAGTGTATGTTTCTCACCTTCTATAACTTCTTACCCAACAAACAACCATTAGTTCCGTCGCCTCAGAGTAAGTATACATTTTCCAAACAAACAACCTAGATTTGATCCACAACAGGATGGAAAAATGATCAAAGCTTGATTCGATTCTCTCTTTCCTTCTCTCTTTCCTTTTCTCCCTTTCATCCTTTACATCATTTTTCATGTGTATTCCCTTGTGCTTATGTTTTGTTTGCCATGGGATCTTGATCCTGGGGGCTTGATCACCCCTCTTGATTTTTTTTTTCTCATCTTACCAACATGGGTGCATTTGTAACCCCTCTTGGTGCATGTTTGGCTACTTTAGTGTGAGTTTGAAGTAGGTTCATCCTCACTACAGTGGGGACTAAATGTAGCATAGAAAAATGGACCTTTGGAAATTTTCATGCTCATTTGGGTCCTTCTTGTGGATGTTGGCTTAGTTTTGCCTTGATTTAGTGTTGTAATGTTGTCAACACATTCACATTAGGTCTTGGGCTATTGTGAATTAATAATAATTTAATGATACCTTGTAAAAGTGTTGTGAAGTGTTGTAACACACCTTCATACTTTTCTAGGATCTTATTATTATATTTCACCTAAATAATCTCTTTTTTATCATTTACCAAGCCCTATTTTAAAGTGTTGTAAAGTGTTGTAACAAAATTTCACACTTTTCTAGGCTTGTCATCAATAATTATACCTTTCTTATGCTTTAGTTGGCCCCATTTTATGACTATAGGCCTTACTTAAGTGCATTTTTGAAAATAATCTAGATAAACATAATTTAAGACATTTAATTTTTGACACCCACTTAAAATGCCTAAGTGGGACCCATTTTACATTAGGGTCGAATGAGTCCCCTTTGGAAGAAAAATCAAAATTATTTCAAATTTTTGGCGGGTTATTATTTTTTAAGATCTAAGGTCGGCCTGTGATGTGATATTTTTGAGAATTAGGGCATAATTATAGTGTATAAATATAGGGTTTTCCTTCTCATTTCACCCCCTAACCATTCATTCAATCAATAATCAATCAATCACTCAAGCATTCTCAACATTCTAAGAATTTTCTACATCCATTGGTGCTATTACTTGCATGTCTTCAAAATTATACTTCAAGGGTTTGGTGAGTTGTAGCATTGAATTTTTTTCATTCATCATTCTCTTTACATATTTTATTTCATTTTCAATGGTTTAATTACCAAACCTGGGTTTGACCAAGGAAAACCCCTATTCACTAACCCTCAATTTTTCCCTCTCTTTGCATGTGTTTTGTGGGTCTATTATGTAGATTTTTCAAAGAGAAAGATTGGAAATGTTGTTAATAAATTTTCAAAGTCATTCAAAGTTTTCAAAGCCCTAAAAGAAGTTTGGAGAACACCTACACGTTGAATTATGCAGTTTCAGATCTAGAAACCTATCAGGGGTAGAAGTACAGATCGGGAGTTACAATTTTCTGTTTTGGATTTCCCAAAATTTGGAAGTGTACTGATACACCATCAATGGTGAATGAGTCACACTACTAGGCCCAAAACATAGATTTTGTAGTTTTGAGTACCCAGTTGTTTGAAACCTGTTCTAGAAAAATCTTCCCGAAATAGGATTAAGTCACCCAACTTGGCGTATGAGCCCCAGTTGGCCTCAACAGTGAGTTCCTTAGGATTCTAGAGCTCCATTACATCCCTTTCTAGTATCTAGGTGTACACTTTCAATTTCATAAGTTTCTATTATAGTTTGTTTGCATTTCTAGGTCATTTTGCATATCACAACGTGTTTTCAAACATTTTGCATTTAATAAGTTTTGCATTAGTAGTTAATTTATTTTATCAATTTACAACATCTAGGAAATTCCCCTTTGACAGATTTCAATCTCATTTGCATTGGAATCTCAAGGGCTAATTCTTGAGTGAGCCATTAAGACTTTTGATATGTCTCTCCTTTTAGGTGCAAAACCTTAGAAGTGTAAAAGAGCGCCATATCAAAGAAATTTGGTTTACCCCCTCTCTCTTTCAACTATCCCTCCCACTTGACCTAGATAAGTCCATCTCACTCCAACCCCCTCTCTCCCACTCCTCTCTCTCTCTCTCTTAGGTCTCTCCCTCCCAACCCCTCTCCCTCCCCCAAGTCTCTCTCTCTCTTTCACTCCCTTTATATATCTCTCTCTCTCCCTCTATCTATCTCTCTCTCTCCCTCTCTCCCCCACTCCCTCTATCTCTCTCCCACTCACTCCCTCTCTCTATCCT
>VDFB02270651.1:410376791-410390145 GCA_007258455.2 Sequoia sempervirens | reverse complement strand
TCTCTCAGTTCTCTACCTCTAGAACCCTACATAGATAACTTTCTCTCTCTCTCTCATTGTATCTTTCCCTCTCTCTCATGTTTCTATCTCCCCCCCTCTCTCTCCCTCTATCCCTCCCACCCTACCTAGATAAGTCCCTCTCACTCCAACCCCTTCTCTCCCACTCCTTCTCTCTCCCTCTCTCTCAGGTATTTCCCACCACCCCGACTCCCTCTGTCTCTCTTCAGTCTCTCCCTCCCTCTCTCCCTCCTACCCTACCTAAAATTCCCCCCCTCTAAACATACATACAGGCATGTACATACATACGTACATACAATCTTACATACATACATACATACATACATACATACATACATACATACATACATACAGGAATACAGGAATACATACATACATACAATCCCTAAGCCTTAAGCTTGGTATTTGCTTTGGAATATGAACCTTAAGGCTTGGAGTTCTATGCCATAGAAAAAAGGAAACTTGCTTGATTTGGGAATAATTGATGACAAATTGGACTTAATAAGGCCTTGATTTGGTGTTGTGAGGTGTTTTTCACATCCACACTAGGTCTTGGACCCTTTCAAATGAATTTAATGATGTCTTGTAAAGGTGTTGTAAAAGATGTTCACACTTCTCTAGACTTAATGAACCCATTTTTCCTTAATTCAACATTATAAAATATATTTAATTGCATTTTTAGATCAATCTAGAAGGCTTGTAAACTAAACTTGACTTTAATCTAGTGTTGTAATGTGTTTTACACATTCATGTTGGATGTTATGCCTTTCTAGGCTATGCAGACCTCATTTTAGTGTTGTAAAGTGTATTTAATCACACTTTCACATTGAATTTTGTGTCCCAAGCCCTAATTTCTCTTTACATCATCATGAATAGGCCCCTATGACCCCATATTGTGCATCCTAAGGCATAATTCAATGAAATACCCAACAAAGTCACCATATAAACCTAATTTCCTCATTCCCCAACAATCCAGCTAGAAAATGGACCCCTCTAAGACTAATTTGCCATTTGTGGAAAATGAGTCCTTGCCAGGTGGGACTAATTCACCCAAGGTGGTGAATTAGTCCCATTTGGGTCATTTTTGAGTTTTAAGCAGGAAAAGTTGGAATTTAAGTTTATTATTCTTTCATGTTGACCTTATGGATCTAATTTACAAGAAAATAAAGTGAATTTCCTATAAAATCAAGTCTCTAAACCCTAATTCACATCCCTTATCATTCATTCATCATTTATCTTCTCCCTCAAGTCAAGCAAGCTAGGGTTTCATCATTTCAAGTCATTGAGATAACATTTTTCAGACATTCAAGGGCAGATTCTTCATGTTTTGCTGCAAAAATCCAAGATCAATCATCATGGAAAGGTATTAATCCCTTGATTTTGTGTTCATTCTTCATATTATTTCCTCATTTGGTTTAATTACCTAAAAGGGGTTTGACCAAGGCAAACCCCCATGCCCTAACATTCAACATTTCTCCTTCTTGACTTATGTGTTTGTAGATCTAGGCATCTTGGAAGCTTGGAAATCATTAAGAATCAAGTTGTAAAGTTGTTTAAGTCTTCTCTTGATTGTTTAAGGAAAAATATCAGCAAAAAGCCACTTTCAAACCTGAAAATTAGACTTTCAGAGGCAGACGCCTGTCAAGAACTAAAGAGCAGACCGAGTGCTTCAGTTTCCACCTTTGGATTTTCATAAATTCAATAGTGGACTAATTCACCATGGATGGCGAATGAGTCCCATTGCTATGCCTGATTTTGGTTTTTTGCAGTTTTGGATACCCATTTGTCCGTAACGGGTTCCAGGACAGTTTCTCAGAACTAGGACTAATTTTTATAGAATGGTGAATGAGTCCTTGTAGACTAAATTTCCAACATCAACAAAATTATAGAAGCCATTTCTAGTCTCCAACAAGATCTCAGGTGCACACTTTTAGTTTCATCCATTTATGTTCAGTTTTGTACACATTTCTAGGTGTTTTTGCATATCACAATATGTTTTCCAACAAGTTGCATTTCTTAGGTTTTTCATTTATAATCAATTGTATTTATCAATTCTTTGTGCTTAGATGATATCATCTAGTCACATTTCATTCATATTTCCATTATACTTGCTTTAGTTTGAGTGAACCACCTGTATTTTTGGGTCTATCTCTCTCCTTTAGGTGAAAAACCCTAGTAGACTAAGAGAGTCATAGCACACATCAAAAATATATGGTTCATTTTAGTGAACCTGATTTTCAAATATCTTCTTTTCCGATATGGAGTCCTTCATCATAGATCTAGCTTGCATTGACCTTGCATTAGGGTTTGCATGGATTAATTTGCATACTAGGTTTCAAATTTTGCATTCATGAAAAGTGCATTTAGGTTGCATTTTTGGAATATGAAATTATTAATTTTTTTTGAACTTTTGCATTCTCATCTTAGGTCTACATCTTACAACTCATAAAGCATCAAAATCACTCACAAATTTCTAAAAATTCTAAAAAAATTTCCTCACTGGGACTCATTCGCCACCTTGGGCGAATTAGTCCCTTTTCACCCCTGAAACTGCCCTTTACAGGACTAAAAACCCTATTTTTAAGCTTCTGTTTGGTGTCGTTACCCATCTGTATTAGTTGGATGAGTTTTTGTAACATGCATTTCATTAGAACTAGCTTAAATTAGCTCATTTCATACATTAAATTCACATTTTCATTTCCCACATTTCATCTTTCAGGTTGTTGAATAATGTAATCAACAAATTACTTATTTTACATTTGAAAATTGCATTTTAACATTTCCCTTTAAATCATTGCATTACACTTTCTTTCCTTTTTCATCATAGCATGTTTTGTTTCAAAATATGTGGCTTTGATTTGGTCAACAATGGATTGTATAAGTACCACATCCCTTCTTATGAGTTCAATTATGATTACAACAATGACTTCATTGAGAAACATGTTAGTCATATATTTGGTCAAACCATTGATACAATCCTTAATATTACATTGCCCATTTGTGAGAATGGTAGTGTATACAATCATAACAATCATACTTGTTCTTCTCCTGATACCTCTCCTATTAGTGACGATGGTATCTTGGTGAAAGAAGGTACAAGCATTGAGAGTCTTGATTGTCCATCTTCTCATTCCCCTTTGGAAGATGTTAGAGAACATGAAGATGAGATCATAGAAACATTTCTAGACGTTAACCTACCTAGTCTCCATAATCATGATAATCAAACTTTTTCTTCTCCTAATATCCCTCCTGGATACAAAGAGGATAGGTTAGTGTTAGAAGATATACCTATTAAGAGTCATGAGATTCTTGACCCTCCCTTCCCTAATGTTCCTACTATTTGGGGCAATCTATTTGACAACCATAGTGGTCCTTCTCTTGATGCCTCCCTTACTTATGCTAAAATTACTTAAAAAACTTCAAACTTGGATGACGATATTGCAAGCTCTTCTATTCAGGTAGATAATATGGAACAAGAGAATGCGACCTTAGACAATAAAATAGATTCTTCCCCTAATCTCCCCACTATCGATGAACACAAAAATACAACCATTGATCATTCCCCTAATCACGATGTAGTCATTTTAGAAGAACCCATTCATGAATGTCAAGCAAATTTGATTCATAGTTCTCCTAAAAACTCTCCGTCTAGGGAGAATATCATGGTGCTAGCAAATGGAAACAATACTAATGTGTCTTTCTTAGATAAAAAGGTGATTCTCGATTTCCCATTATTAGAGATACATCAAACCAAGACCACTGAGGTTATGAATGCTCAAGTGTCCATTAGACCCCCCTCGATCAATGGACCTCATACATACCCCATGAGACATCCTAGCAACTCTCTAATTCTCTACTCACCTTCACACAAACAACAGACTCAAAATAAACCTGAATTTTTCCTTTACCCTCCTAAGAATAATGTTTCGCAGCAACTGAGTCATAATACTATTGCTCATACATATACCACTCGAAACAATCCAACACCATAACGACCAACCTTGACACCCTTACCTTTGCTTATCCTATCATACCTAAACCTATCTTACTAGGTCTTCCTTGTGGAAAGGAGTATGATCTTGTCGAACAACTTAAAAATACTCCTGCTAAAATATCATTGTGGGACTTAATTCAAAATTCACCTAATTACCACACTATACTTCAAAGTGCCTTACAACAAGTTCCTATCCCTTCTAATGTGCAACCAAATGACATAGAAGCCATAATCCAGGGACACAACAATGACATTGTTTTCCACCAAAGTGAACTCCCCTCTTTGGATATGCAAAAACAAAATGAAGCTATCATGATCATAGCTCAATACAAATGAAAAGGGATAAAGATAACTCTTGTTGATATTGGCTCTGCCCTTAACGTGTGTAGTGTGATCCTTTTGGATAGGCTTGGCATTGATAAATCAAACATTCAACTTGATTCATTATCCATTAAAGGCTTTGAATGTAGCAAACCAACCGCTTGGTGTGATTACTTTGCCTATTACAGTTTGAGTGGCCACATTGGATACACATATTAATGTTATGCCTCATGACCTTTCATATAATGCCCTTCTAGGAAGGTTGCGGATTCATAAATAAATGGTGTTCCTTCTACTCTTTATCACAAAATGAAATACATCTATAGGAACAAAGTCTACACACTTGACACTGATCATGAGCCTTATAGTGTCCTACAACTTGATAAAAACCAAGAAAACCCCTTGAACACCTTAACTCCAACCACACAAGTAGAATCTGTGCAACCAAAAGACACACAACACATTGAACAATTTACAAAGCAATTAGAAGTTTATTGGGGTTCCTTGGAATTCAAACATGACTTCATGGGAGAATACAAGATCATAAACATAAATTCAAATAAGGAACACAAAAAAGAAGTCATGTCAACAAAAAACTTAGATGACATGTCAAAAGAATCCACCTTGTTAGAACTGTAAAAATTTGATGATTTTACATATTTTTCATCCCCCTGAGTTTCCATATGAGTCCTCATCATAAGCATAGGGGCCTTCCATCATGACATTTTGTTTGCATTTTTCCTATATTTATCCCAAAATCCATCGGGTCATGCATTTTCCATGTTGTAGTTCCTATCGGCATAAGCTCATAACTGTCTCCCCGACCGACAATGCATTTTTTCTAACATATGTTTGCTGCAGGCATATTGGCATGAGTTCTTAATTGACACAGTGATCATCATTCACCTATGGGTATATCGGCATGACATTCATGTGGTTTTAGCGACAGAGGAATGGTCTATCGGCAGGAGTATATTTCACTAGGGTGAGGTCTCCCCGAGTGGGTCGGGTCTCACCAACTAATGCATGTGGGGGTTCATCGGCAAGAGCTAAGCGGTATCGGCATTGTGTCTCGGTGAGTGACCTTTGGTCTCACCGACATTACATAAAAGGTTTCTATCAAAAGGGCTCGTCGGTGAGAGATGTTTTCTTCAGAATAAGTCATAGCAAATTCAAAGGGGTCTCACTGACTAGCATAAAATGAACACCTTGGCGAGACTTGTGTGACTTCAGAGTATGGTCCTCGTGAGTACGATGGGTCTCGCTGATAGAGGAAAAGCTTTCCATCGGTGTGAGGTTGGTATTGTCTTGGAAATCTAAGGTGAGCTCAGGGTATTTCGGTAGGACACAGGATAATCTACAAAACGTCTCCACGATTATGCATTGTCTTGGCGAAGGCGATTGAAAGATACACCTCAGTGTGAGTGTGCTTTTGTCTCAGCGATTCAAAGTGGATGAATATTTTTGGAAAGACATAATATGCAACACGGGAGGTCTCCCCGATATCATTATGTTACAACGATACATGTAGAATGAAAGAACACATCTTGGGGAAACATAATGTGATCGATATAACATCTCCCCGATTTTGATAGGTCACAGCGAAACATGGAGAACAGGGGACGACTGGCAATTTAATTACCTTTGGCATCACTGCGATATGTCTTGGTGACTGTTCCAGTGTTGATTAATAAAATTCAAATACTATGGCCAACATGTGGATGTTCAAATACCGTTGTAGGCCGACATGAAATGAGCCCGAATTTGGTGGTAGGCCGACATGGGAGTTCCAAGTGATATGTTTTCTAATGCTGGTGTATATATAGGCATTTTGTAATTGTAAAATGGGAGGAGCTATTAGTTATTCGATATACAATAGGAAAATTAGATGGATACAATACAATAGATTTATCAGATTAGAGACTATGATGCATGTTTTCAAAATGGAGGTATTTATGAAAGTCAATTGATGTTGCTGCACATTTCTGGTGTCAATTATCTGTTGAATTTATTGAAAGTATTGCTAAGCTGTCTCCAAGATGAATTCTTTCTAATTGTTTAAATTGATATAACAAGTTTATATTCAATTCATCAGTGCACATTTTCTATTTCTGTGTGGTTAATCGATTGGTTCTTTTAAGCAAAGATTAAATCCTTTTAATTGATCACAATAATCAGTGAGATTCATTTGGATTGTTAAAGTAGAGCTTAGTAGTCACAGTCTTGCATGTTTATACAAGTTGTAAACATAATATATGCTAGATAACTTGAGTTCTCCCCAAAGAGTGTTGCTCATCTTGATTTCATTTGACTCCGCATACCTAATAAGGCACTGGTCTCTGCAGTTTCATCATTAAGATTCATTTATTCTCTTTATATATGTTAATTGAGTATTTTAGGATTTAGATTAAGAAGATTTCTATTGCGCTTGAATTCATTTGTTCACTTGCATATGCCATTGTGGACAAATCATTGCAAGAAGGATAACCATAAGTCAAGTCTACTTCATTCATAAAGGTACACCCGCCTAGGTTTAGCAGCACCTAAAGAGTAGAAGGTTGAGTTCTCTTGACCTTGTCTGTTACCCTAAAGCGTATTAAGAGGTTGGCAGCCTCTTGAGGCATTCTTCCTGCATTTTTGAGAGCTAACAAATTGGCGACTCTACCAGGGATACATTCAGAATCAAGGCCTGAATCATAGAGTTAGGAACTTTATACAGATTCCGTTGGGAATAAGAAACATCAAGTATTTTCTCATTTTTGAAAAAAGTGAGTGGCGACTCTGACATAAATTTTCCAGCTGTTCAAACATGAATGGAAGAAGATCTCAATACAGGGAGGTCATACTGGAGCTCCTTCTGGCAGCAGTAAGTGGACACACAAAGATGAGAAGGTTGATAAGGGAAAAGGGATAAGTGAGGACATGTGCATGACAAATAAAGATAAAACATCAAGAGCACATTGTGAAACATATGATCGCTATGACACATGGAGAGATAATTCAAGTGCAGAACTTTGTACCCCTAAAGAATCAAGAAATCCATTTCCATTTTATAATCCTCAAGAACAACCAGAGTTTGATGCTAAACTCAGAGCTAGACTCGAAGTAGAGGGAATTAGAATTCAACATGAATATGATCAGAAAATGGAGGGTAACCAAAATGAGTTTATTGATCATGAGCTTCTTGAGGAAGTAAAAGCACAATTGGAATTACAAGAGAAGAAGATAGAGGAACTAAAGGCTGAATTGCTGAAAGCCCAAATTACTACTCAGACAGCTGATTGCCCCCCAATGTATGTACCACCTCATAAGCATGGTAATCATGGTGCAGGGCCTTCTGATCCACCAGTGTTTTCTCACCATCAGACAAGGAATCACTATAAGCAGCCAAATCATCCACCTCATATTCCTACACAACATACAAATATGCAACCACCTCTTGGTTAGCCTTGTGCCCCACAACATAATGCACAATACAACAACCCTATGTACCAATATTAGTACCCACCTATTCCTTCCCCTCACTAGTATACAACAATGATCAAACAATTTGATTTAGCAGGGTTTCAGTTATATCCTTACCCTATGGATGGTAGCTGGAGAGGTATGGTGCCTAAGTTTACAGGGAGTAATGCAATTACTGCTGAAGAGCATTTAAGGAGTTTCAATGTGTTCACCCAGGACATAGGTATGCCATATGAAGACTTACATATGAGGTTATTCATGATGTCACTTATTGAAGACATTAGAGATTGGTTCAACAGCTTGCCAGCATTTTCAATTAATTCTCTCCAAGGATTCCAGGACCGATCTCTTGAGAAATATGGGAATCTAAGTGCACCTGATGCTACTCTTTATGAATTGATGTGAATTCAGAAAAATTAGAATGACTCAATTTTTTATTTCAACTGAAGATTCAACAAGTTGTAGACTAAAATACCTCCTGGATCAAGGTTTCCAGATTCTGTAGCATTGAGTGTTTATTTGAATGCATTTGATCCTAAGATAGGGTATGAACTAAGAAATAGGTTCCCAAGAGATCTGGCTGAAGCTCAAAAGATAGCATTGACAATTGGAAACAATAGGAAGGCTGCTGGTATAATTAGTAAAAGAGATAACCCTAGGGCTCCTACGAAAAGAAACAATTATCAGTATAGACAGGAGAATACATACAAGAATGAAAGGCCGAAGTTGCATGATATGCCTTATAATACAGACTGGAAGGATGGAAAACCTATAACAGCTAGGCCTAGAAACAAGGAGACTCCTGATCCATTAAGCAAGAAAGGAACCTATATGGTAAGTAACAATTATTTTTGTGAAGCTTGTGATAAGCCACATTCCCCAGATTATTGTGTTGTGGCCCAGAAAATGCAAGAAGAGGGAATGTTGATGGGAAACAGTGGAGAAGATCACACGGTGTATTTGACTTCAAATACTTTTCACCATGTTATGGAGAGGTATTCATCTTTAGAGGATGAAGGTGATGAGTATGATGTTTCAAATCAAAAATATAATGTCCATATGGCTGAGCAATAGGTCCTTTATGACTCTAAAGAAAATTATACATAGCCACATTCTGTAGAAATGCCTACTCAATATAGTATGAGGAGACTCACTGATGAAGAGATAGAAATATTAACTGTTGCTGCAGTTGAAGAAGCCAGGAGTAAATACTAGTTGAGAAATAGGATAGTAAATGAGAAGGAATGTGTCCCTAGGGGAATCTTTATGAAGGATCAGAAGGTGACACAAGGAACTGTAAAGAAGCCATAAATTAGACAACTTGATAAAGGTGAATAGAAGCCTATCCAAAAGGAGGAAGTGAAGGAATTACACAAAGAGATGCAAAAGCTTGACCAACCTAATGAAAGAGAGAAGGAAGAAAAAAAAGGAGAAATGTCAGAACAAAATAAAATTGTTAAGGTGGAGGGCTCTTCTTTTGACTTCACTCAGGTGTTATCCCAGGTAAAAATTTATGTTCCTCTACTAGAGATGATGAAAATTATGGAATACAGAGACAGTGCTATTCAATTGATAATGAATTCTAAAAATAAAGTAGCTATTAAAGTAGTTAATAGGCCGGAGAAAGTAAATATCCCAGAAGTCTGCTTGAGTGATGTATCAACAACTCCCCCACATGTTGATATATTTTTCACTACATTACTCATAAATAACAAATTGCTGATAAATTACATGATAGACTCTGGTGCTACTATAAACATCATGCCAGTAGGAGTTATGAAGCAGCTTGGCATGTGGGTTGATACTATTGGGGGAAAGTGCTATGCAATGGATAACAGACCTATTCCTGTGGTAGGTATTATGAGAGATGTTGAAGTCAAACTGGCTACTTATCCACAGGTGGCTTATAATATAGATATAACAATAATTGATACCCCTCCTCAGTTTGGGATGCTTTTATCAAGATAGTGGATAGCAACAGTTAGGGGAAATATTCAGTTTGATTTGTCTTATGCAACTATTCCAGTGAATGGTCAGGAAGTTAGGTTGTATAGGGAGCCAAGAATGAGCCAGGTTGTTGACTGTATACCTCAATATCAAATCAATTGTTTCTGTGATGTGGATCTTGGCAATTTCAATATGGAGTCAGCTCAGCTAGAGTTAGTTAGTACTGATCCAATTGAAAAATATGTTGCGCATGACTGCAATGGTGTGTGGAGGACGTACTTTGGTGGAGCATGGGAGCCTGAATCATTTAATTGGCCAGAGTCATCAAAACAATGTACCTTTGATCCAGTGAATAAATTTATTGACACCACGCAGGGGAAAAGGTATGAAGACAATGGTGATATCATAGATGAGCAACAGGAGATCAATCATACACTGCAGCCAATAAAAGATGAGACATGTGCAAGTCAATATGGTTCATATGATAGCCTGCATGAGGAAGATGAGGATATTGAATTTCTTTCCTGCATATTAGATTATGACATAGAAGGTAGTGGATGTTTTGAGGGATCCAGTGAATATTCAGATTATGAAGATGGATTTTTGGATTTTGATTTGCAACAAGGTGATTCTTGCAGTTCTTGTGATGATCAGGAAGAGGAAGTAATGGAAAATGTGGATCCATTTGATAGAGAACAAGTAACACTTCCATCCGCAGTTGAGTACTATAAAGATACATTTGATGATGAGGAAAAGATATTTTTTGTGTCAAAATATGGAAAAAATGACTGTGCTAGTAATCTTTCTTATTTTTCATTCTCTGATGATCTTGGACCTATTTTTGATGATGACAAAAGTGAATAATATAAATGTAGTGATGAAAATGTAGAAACATGCTCACTTAGCAGTGAGAAAATTTCAGATTTGCTAACTCTTGAATATCAAAGATATACACATGAAGGTGATTATGAGGTTTTGTGTCCAGTTTGCATTTGTTTTGACAGTGAAGGATCTTTGTGTGATGATTCTTATGACTGTTAGTGCATTTCTTGAGTTGATAGTGAAACCTTTCAAGTTGACCAAATACCTGTGTCCATTCAAGAAGAGGTATGTTATTTTCAAACTTCTAACTCATGTGGAGAAGACTTTTATCTGCATACCAAGGGTGATAGAGGTCCAACTTTGATTGGTTCATGTATGCTTGATGTTGAAGATATGAGTCATAATCAAGTGTTGTCTCCAAATGATGATACCAAAGAAGTGCAAAAGGTTTCAGTTTTGTTTGTCTCAAACGATGTTGATATGACAGAGTTGTTTGTTTCTCAAGAGAAGCACTTTGATGATGAAATTTTAGTACAGCTGGGAGAATGGTTTATAATGCATAATAGTGAGAAAGATAATGAGGAATTTTGTGTTGGATATGCATATACTTTGTATGTTGAAGATAACAGGGATTTGTCCCATGATGATGAAGGATTCAAATTGCTAAGTGGTGTAGGGATTTTGGGCCAAGCCGAGCATGATGATTCTCTAAGAACTTTTAATAACAATGACAGAGCAGGTTGCATGAATTTCTTCAAGAAGAATCTGATGAACTCAAGACAAAATAAGGTATTTGACAGGGGAAAGTATGGTTTGAGTTTTTGATCGTAACAGCTTAGAATATGTGAAGTTGAAACACAAAGGATTAAGGGTTGCCAGTGCATGGACAACTCTTGCTTATCCTCTTTAAAATTATTTTCCATGCACAGTAGTTTAGGGTTTTGGTTCACTTCCATTTTACATTCATTTCCATTGCCATTCATTCCATTTCTACTCACTGTTCATCATTTTGTGTCTGGTCTGCTCACCCAAAGATTTGGATCCTTGCAATGATCTTACTATCATTCATCCCCAGACGGAGCCACTATTAGAACTGTAAAAATTTGATGATTTTACATATTTTTCATCCCCTTGAGTTTCCATATGAGTCCTCATCATAAGCACAGGGGCCTTCCATCATGACATTTTGTTTGCATTTTTCCTATATTTATCCCAAAATCCATCGGGTCATGCATTTTCCATGTTGTAGTTCCTATCAACATAAGCTCATAACTGTCTCCCTGACCCACAATGCATTTTTGCTAACATATGTTTGCTGCAGGCATATCAGCATGAGTTCGTAATTGTCACAGCGATCGACATTCACCTATGGGTATATCGACATGACATTTGTGTGGTTTTGGCAACAGAGGAATGGTCTATCGACAAGAGTATATTTGACCGCACTACTGAATTTGACACCATTTTTTGATGGCCGTTCCTCGGTCGTTCAAAAAATCTTTGTCGGAAGAGCGACGCAATGGCGAAAATATTTCTGTCGCTATTTTTTTGTCGAAAGGCTGACGACAAATTAAATGTCAAAATAATGGTGAAGAATCATCGGTCGACAGCATCGTGAAATACCTTAGGATTTCATCATAATATCGACGAGAAATTTGTGTATCCATCGACAAATTACATCGGAAGTTCATTGCTAGTTCAACGAAATGGGCAAGCAGTAGCATCGAAACAAAAAAAAATGTTTGTCACCATTGCGACGAAATGGGAAAGGTGTAGTGTCGAAACAACACCAAAAGTTCGTCGAATGTACGAAGAAATAGGCAATTAGTAGCATCGAAACAACACCAAGAGTTCGTCAACTTTGCGATGAAATTAGCAAGGAAAAGCATCAGAAGAACACCAAAAGTTCATCAAAAGTGTGACGAAATGGGCAGGAAGTTATGACGAAAGATTCATCGCAGCTATAGAAACTTTGTTGAGCCTTTCTGTTGATTCGTCGATGGTTGTCGTCGAAATTGTGATGAAGAATCAATTTTATTTTATTTTTTAAATATTCGTGGAAATGTACCCTTGCGGAGACTGATGACTAATAATACATACATACTGCATATTGGTTTGATGCTTCAAATGATGCATTTCTTATATTGAAAAGTGCATTACCTTATTGAGCTTCTCTTTGTTTCAAGAATAGTTTAATATTATCTACTTAACAAGGCCAACCACGTGATGGTGGATGCTCATTTGGCCCCTCCCCCCCCCTCACATCAGTCTCAATTCCCCATACCCAATCATATAACATTAATCATTGATTCATCCATTAATAACATATAACATTCATTCATTCATCCATTAACAACATATAACATTCATTCATCCATTAATAACATATAACATTCATTCATTAACATATACATTCATATTCACATTCATTCATTAACATATAATATTCATTCTTTCAGATTTTACATATTATCAAAAATATGGTTGTCATGATATGATTACAATCACTTTTTTTTTTGTTTCTTTTTGAAAGCTACATAAAGCTGAAGTGGAGTATCATTTTCTAAATCAATATCTGTCCCCCCTTTAGTTGTTCTTCCCTCTACTTGTGATCTTAATGTATGCGTAGTCGTCTGCTTCATGACGTGATGCCGCTTCAAGGGATCTATCGCAATAAGAAAGAAATGTTAAACTGGATATGTTTTATTATTATTGTTACAAGTATTTAATTAATTAAAAGAACATTAGAGTGGTTCTCTTTACCTAATGGGTCCACATCATGTTCCT
>VDFB02270651.1:409829457-410368179 GCA_007258455.2 Sequoia sempervirens | reverse complement strand
TCTCTCTCTCTCTCTCTCTCTATCTCTTTCTATCTCTGCCTCTCAGGTTTCTCTCTCCCACCCCCCTCTCTCTCCCTCTATCCCTCCCACCCTACCTAGATAAGTCCCCTTCTCTCCCACTCCTTCTCTCTCCCTCTCTCTTAGGTCTCTCCCACCACCCCCACTCCCTCTCTCTCTCTTAGGTCTCTCCCTCCCTCTCTTCCTCCTACCCTACCTAGAAAATTCTCTCCCCCTCTCTTAAAATTCTCCATCCCTCTAAATACATACATACATACGTACATACAATATTACATACATGCATACATACATACATACATACTTACATACATACATACATACATACATACATACATACAGGCATACATACATACATACAATCCCTAAGCCTTAGGCTTGGTATTTTCTTTGGAATACGAACCCTAAGGCTTGGAGTTTTGTGCCATAGAAAAAAGACAAATTGCTTGATTTGGGAATAATTGATGACAAATTGGACTTAATAAGGCCTTGATTTGGTGTTGTGAGGTGTTTTTCACATCCACACTAGGTCTTGGACCCTTTCAAATGAATTTCACGATGTCTTGTAAAGTGTTGTAAAAGACATTCACACTTCTCTAGACTTAATGAACCCATTTTTCCTTAATTCAACATTATAAAATTAATTTAATTTCATTTTCAGATCAATCTAGAAAGCTTGTAAACTAAACTTGACTTTAATCTAGTGTTGTGATGTGTTTTACACATTCACATTGGATGTTGTGCCTTTCTAGGCTATGTGGACCTCATTTTAGTGTTGTAAAGTGTATTTAATCACACTTTCACATTGAATTTTGTGTCCCAAGCCCTAATTGCTCTTTACATCATCATGAATAGGCCCCTATGACCCCATATTGTGCATCCCAAGGCATAATTCAATGAAATACCTGACAAAGTCACCATATAAACCTGATTTCCTCATTCCCCAACAACCCAACTGGCAAATGGGCCCCTCTAAGACTAATTTGCTATTTGTGGAAAATGAGTCCCTAGTAGGTGGGACTGATTCACCCAAGGTGGTGAATTAGTCCCATTTGGGACATTTTTGAGTTTTAAGTAGGAAAAGATGGAATTTAAGTTTATTATTCTTTCATGTCAACCTTGGGGATCCAATTTATAGGAAAATGAGGTGAATTCCTATAAAATCAAGTCTCCAAACCCTAATTCACATCCCTTATTATTCATTCATCATTTATCTTCTCCCTCAAGTCAAGAGAGCTAGGGTTTCATCATTTCAAGTCATTGAGATTGCATTTTTTAGACATTCAAGGGCAGATTCTTCATGTTTTGCTACAGAAATCCAAGATCAATCATCATGGCAAGGTATTAATCCCTTAATTTCATGTTCATTCTTCATATTATTTCCTCATTTGGTTTAATTACCTAAAAGGGGTTTGACCAAGGCAAACCCCCATGCCCTAACATTCAACATTTCTCTTTCTTGTCTTATGTGTTTGTGGATCTAGGCATCTTTGAAGCTTTGAAATCATTAAGAATCAAGTTGAAAAGTTTAAGTCTTCCCTTGATTGATTAAGGAAAAATATCAACAAAAAGTCACTTCCAAACCTGAAAATTAGACTTTCAGAGGCAGACACTTGTCAGAAATTGAAGAGCAAACTGAGTACTTGTTGGAGTTAAAATGATACTGAGAGGGGGGGTGAATCAGTGTTATAACTTATTTGACCAATTTTCACAAATTCAAATAACTATAGCACAGATCTGATCTCAATATACTCTGATTAATGCATTCATGAATTGAATGTAATCATTCATAAACAAAATTGAGAAAGATAATACCCAAACAGTGAACTAAAATAATCAACAATACAGTAAAGCAAAGGGAACTTAGAAGAACAAGAAGACTCTAGAATTTACTGAGTGGAAAACCCTCCTGGGGTATAAACACCACTCCCTAAATGCCTTCCTGGCTTAATCTTTTAAACAAAAGTTCACAAAAGCCTTATAGGCTAAAATTATGAGCACCAACTCAAGGAGCGCCAACCCCTCATTTAGAGACACCCATCTCAAGGAGTACCAACTCCTCACTCAGATTACAAAATTACAATAACAGTGACTCAGAGGATTTCTCTGTTTTCAGTTAAGCATGCATCTTTCTGAAGAGTATATTCATTCATATATAGACAAGAAATGACACTCTCATAATTACAAGCAACAACATTTTCAGTTTTTCAACACTGGTATATATTTACATTTCAAGTATGTCGATTGTGAAGAAATCTTCAAAATAGTTTTTCACTAGATTTGTAGATACTCTTGCTGATTTTTGAATATAAAGCTGAATACTGATAGAATGTCGATGATGGAAAAAATCAATAGTAATGCTTATCCAATGAGCTGCAAATCATCCAAAAAGCACAACAGCTCAGAAAGAAACTCAATGAATATCATGTTATGTAATGGGTCCGAGATTCAATTCAATCGATGATGTCAGCCTGTAACTGTATTTTGAAGTTTCCATAAATGGCCACAGAGTTTGAGTCTTCGTAACAATTCGCTGAGACAAGCAGATAGTTCTGTCGAAAGTAATTTATAATGCAGTCAGTCATCCTCATAGATATCGCTATGACTCTGTGAAGTCGCTGTAGCCTAAAGATTCTCTCATCGAAAGCATCCTTCTATCTGTCACTATGACAACCTACTGTCAGAGAGACGCTTTGTAGATTTCGCAGTGTTTCCCCAAAAGACTTTAACATTTCCAAGTCGCTATGACTTATCGCTTTCGGGGGGACCTTTCATAGAGAACACTAAGTCACATCAGAAAACCTTTTTACTCTTGAGAGTCATTGAGACATTACAAACCTCTCGCTGAAAGCCCCTCATTAGACTTAGTCACCAAGACTTGACGGGTTCGTAGAGACATTATATCGATAGCCATTAGTTTCACCAAAAGACCACGTGACCATTTCTGTTCGCTAAGACTTCCAGAAAGTCTTGCAGAAGGAAAATTTATTGCTGACTGATATCCACTGAAAGTCGCTGTGACATATCGTTATCGATGAGATGTTATGAAGACTATGCTATGTTTCACCGAAGATACCTTTTCTATAGGCAGAGTCGGCGTGACACATGAACATCACTATGACCTTATGCCGATGACCCAACTCCGGCCGATGTGCAACCTCCCACCAATGATCAGTGAGACACCAATAGACTCGATGAGACCCTGCCATGAACAATAATACTTCGTCGATGAACCGTTCCATGTGCACAAGTCAGGGATACATATAGAACTCAGTGAGACATTATCCCGATGATATAACATATGCCAAAAGTGTTCCTTTCTATCGCCGAAATAGGAAAGAAGTCTTGCCGAAATAATCATTCTTGTGTCAGTCACCAAGACTCAAAAAGATCAATGAAAATCATGCCGATAGGGATTTCTTACGCCGATGAACCACCTTATGAGATAGTCAGAGAGACCCGACTCAATCGGTAAGACCTCCTAGCGGTGAACAATCCACATGTCGATAGACTTTTCTATTGTCACCAAGACCACAAACAATGTCACGCTGAAAGCAACCAGAATGTTAAATTCAATCACCATGACATATGAAATGTCTTGCCGATAGGCAACTCAAACATTTCAAAGTGGATCGAGGAGACTTTGCAAACAACCAAAACCTATGATGTGCAAGGAGAACCATTCTAAGACAGATCAACAATGAGAACATACTAAAAAGGATTTTGTCATCAAGGAAAAACTGTAAATACAACTGAGATTCAACAAACTCCCCCTTTGTCCTTGATGGAAAAACACAAAAAAACTCTCCCCCTTTTTGCCTCAAGGCAAAGAATAGAAGAAAATGTGCATTTCCATAACACAACTGAGCCAACATAAAATACCATTAGAAACAGCTGCAAGAAGAGTAACAGTGCAGCAACCAAGATTGTAGGAGAGCTGTAAGTGAATCAAAACATATAACATGCTCCCCCTAAGCCAATGCATGGAAAATCAGAGAAGTAAAGATTGAGAGATAACTTCGAATTGAAGTCTCAACGTTTCAAATAGCTCTTTAGCTAAGGGCTTAGTAAAAATATCAGCTACCTAATCTTGAGAGCCAACAAACTATAAGCAGACTTCATTAGCCAAAACCTTTTCACGAAGAAAATGAAACTTGATAGCAATATGTTTAGTGCGAGAGTGAAAAATAGGATTTTTGGAAATATTTATCGCACTGGTGTTGTCACAGAGAATAGAAACAGGTTTAGGAATTCCAATACCCATATCAGATAGAGTTTGACTCATCCAAAGAACTTGAGTACAGCATGAAGTGGCAGCAATGTATTCTGCTTCAGTAGTAGAGAGAGAAATAGATTCTTGTTTCTTGCTATGCCATGCCACTAATCGATCACCAAGAAAGAATGTAGTACCATTGGTGCTTTTCCTATCATCCAAACAACCAGCCTAGTCAGCATCAGTATATGCAATAATTGAAAAATCATTGCTTCTAGGATACCATAGACCATAATTAATAGTACCCTGAATATATTTAAAAATTCTTTTAACAGCAGTGACATGGGATTCTTTAGGTGATGCCTGGAACCGTGCAATAGTGCAAACGACCTGCATAATGTCAGGTCTAGAAGCAGTTAAATATAACAGACTACCAATCATTGATCTGTATTCAATTTGATTTGTATCAGGGGAATCATCAACCTTAGTAAGTTTGCATCTAGTAGACATTGGAGTGCTAACTGGATGGCATTCATCCATCTGAAACTTTTTAAGCATCTCTCTAGCATACTTGGTTTTTGATAGAAATATCCCATTTTCACGTTGATATATTTGAAGACCCAAGAAGAAATTTAATTCTCCTAATAATGACATTTCAAATTCAGATTCCATTAGCTGAGAGAATTTTTTACTCAATGTAACATTGTTGCAGCCAAAGATAGTGTCATCAATGTATATTTCAACAACCAGAATATCAGAACCTTCAATTTGAACATAAAGATTGCTATCTACACCTCCTCTAACAAAACCATTTGAAAGCAAATGACTGTCAAGTCTAGAGTACCAAGCTCTAGGAGCTTGTTTTAAGCCATAGAGGGCCTTTTTCAATCTGTAAACATGATCAAGCTTATCGTTGCACATAAATCCTTCAGGCTGTTCAACATAGACTTCTTCATCTAAATAGCCATTTAAAAAAGAAGTTTTGACATCCATTTGATAAACAGTAAAGTCTTTATAAACAAAAGAAGCCAAGAATATTCTGATAGATTCTAATCTAGCAATGGGTGCAAAGGTTTCACCAAAATCAATACCTTCTTGTTGAGCATAGCCTTTGCAGAAAAATCTTGCTTTGTTGTGAATGACATTACCATTTTCATCAAGCTTGTTTCTGTATATCCATTTGCCTCCAATGTCATTCTTGTCATCTAGTCTTGGGACTAACTCCCAAGTTTGATTTTTCTCAATTTGATCAATTTCTTCCTACATAGCATTAAGCCAACATGAGTCTGTGAGAGCTTCATTAAAATTTTTAGGTTCAAACTGAGTAACTAGACAGAAAGCTATTTGTGCCTTTTCATCAGATTCTGTAGCCTTTCTTCTAGTTTGAACTCTTGCATTTTTATCCCCAATAATCTAATCTTTGGGGTGA
The DNA here is from genome assembly GCA_007258455.2 of Sequoia sempervirens. Classification (NCBI taxonomy): domain Eukaryota; kingdom Viridiplantae; phylum Streptophyta; class Pinopsida; order Cupressales; family Cupressaceae; genus Sequoia; species Sequoia sempervirens. The sequence goes on along the minus strand of VDFB02270651.1, from coordinate 410,362,522 downwards.
TATTTAGTTAGAGCTTTTGATGCAATCTTTTCAGAACTTGCTGTTTCAATTCTAGGGCTTGCTGACTCAGTTCCTTCTGAAATAATTTCTAGTTCAAGTTCTTCTTCCTCATTATCCTGTAAAGATTCAGCATACAAATGTGATCTCTCATGAAATTTTACATTTACAACTTCAACTATCTTATTAAGCCTTTTGTTAAGGCATTTATAAGCTTTGCTGTGAGTTGAGTATCCCAAAAAGATACCCTCATCACTCTTTGATTGAAAACTCCCAAGATTATCATCATCCCTTTTGATAAAACACTTCCAAAAATTTTAAAGTATTTGACAGAAACTGTTTTTCCATTCCATAGTTCATAAGGAGTGTGTTTAGATTTTACTCTAATCTGTACTCTATTCAAAATGTATACAGCTGTATGAACAACTTCTTTCCAATACATATCAGGCAACTTAGCTTCATCTAACATTGTTCTAGCCATTTCTTTTATTGTTCTATTTTTACATTCAACTACCCCATTTTGTTGAGGTGTTTTTGTTGCAGCATACTATCTTTTAATGCCGTGTTGTTCATAGTAATCAATAAACTCTTGAGAAGTGAACTCACCTCCTTTGTCAGATCGCAGACATTTAAGTTTCAAATCATATTCTTTCTCATCCAATTTACAAAAGATTTTAAACCTTTCAAATGCTTCTGATTTGTGCTTAATAAATGTGACCCAAACCATTCTAGTATAATCATCCACAAACAACATAAAGTACCTTTCACCATTAATAGACCTTGTTCTGGTTGGTCCACATAAGTCAGTGTGCACAAGTTGTAAAGGTTTTGAAGAAGAATGTTCTTTTTTTTGAAACTGATTTTAGTTTGTTTATCACTTAGACATTCTTTGCACACAAAATTTTCTGGCTTGTTCAATATTGGTAAACCTCTAACATTCTAATTCTTACTTATTCTAACCAGATTTTCAAAGTTTATGTGTCCTAATCTTTTATGCCATAACCAACTTTCTTCAATTTGGCTCATTAAACACATACCTTGATTATTTCCATTTCTTGATGTGTCGAGAAGATTGTATACATTTCCATTTGTCCTCCTTCCAGCTGCAATAGCCTTCCCAAGCTTGTTTTTAATCTCACATCCCTGCAAAGTGAAAAGAACATGATAACCACTGTCATAGATTTGACTAACACTTAGAAGATTGTGTTTGAAACCTTCCACATAGTACACATTATAGATAGGAGTGTCTTCATTCATAAGAAGTGAACCTCTTCCTTTAATTTGAATACCAGAGTTATCACCAAACCTAACATATCCACCTACATAATCTTCAAGTTTTACAAACTTATCCTTGTCGCCAGTCATATGTTTAGAACATCCACTGTCTAGGACCCATTAGTCCTTTTTCTTGGACTGAAAAGATGTTTGAACCAACATAGTTTGCTCAATTTTGATGACCAACTTAGGTTTCCAAACCTTTTTAAATTTTTGTTGTTTTGATTGCAGATCAGCTCTGCACTGTTTGATAGAATGTCCCAAAGCATTGCATTTAAAACATCTGATTTGTCTAATAAAACCATAGTGTTTCCTAAGACCAAACCTAGGATTCATAAGCCTGCAAGTGCTCACCTTATGGCCAAATTTGTTGCAGAAAAAATAATAACCATAGAAGAAAGGATTGACTCTGTATGAAGATCTATTACCTCTTAAAGACTGAACATGATCCTTACCAAATTCTGAGTGTTTTGAACCAGAACCTTTGACTTCAGAAGAGGGGTTTTGTTTTGCATGGTCGAATGAGCATTCACCCTTTTCAAAACCAACACCAGTTTTATCTTTATACATCTTCTGCTTGCTGAGCATCTCATTCAGTTTTAGAGTGCTTTCATATTTTTCAATTTCCTTCCTAAGACAGACTGCTTCTTGTTCCATCTTTTGAATTTCTTGATCTTTGCAGCTTATAGTCTCCCAAAGACAGTCTTCAACTCTTTTAGCTTCTTCAAGCTGAGTTTTTCAGAGAGATCATTTCTTGATCTGGTTTGAGTTCTTAAGAAAGGACTTGTTTTTTGAGTTTTCTAACCTCTTTTAAAGCACATTTCAGCTCACTTTCAAGATCTACTACACCTTCTTCAACATCAAAGGTGTTAGAGTCATCTTGCTGAGTAGTTTCAACCATGAACAAAGTTTCATATTCTTCAACTGATGAATCTTCAGATTCAGAATCAGATTCATCCTTACTAAACAAACTTTTCTTCTTTTTGAAATTGAAGTTTCTTTTAGGTTTGAAAGCCTTCTTTTGAGACTATTTTTCAGATGTGTCATTGTCATCAATTTGATCATCATAGGGACACTTAGCAGCAAAGTGACCTATTTTTACACAGTTAAATTATTTAAAGGGAAGTTTTCCCTTATATTTTCCTGATCCCTTTTTAAATCTTCTAACAAAATGGGATTCTTTAGAATCAGACAACTCTGATTCACTGACTTTGATTTTCTCTTTCTTTTCAGTGTTAAAGGCAGTTTCTTTTCCTGTTGAATTATTTTTGCTAGTTCTCATTTCATAGGCAGTAAGTATTCCTTGTAGGCTGTCTAAGGTAAGCTTATCAAAGTGTTTCTTTTCTTCTAGGGCAGAAACCTTAGATTCAAATTTAGATGGTAAGGACCTAACAACTTTTGTGACCACATCAAATTCATTAACCTCTTGACCTAGACCTTTCCTTCCATTGACAATTTCATCAACTCTTAGAAAATATTCAGCCACTTTCTCATCATCCTTCATTTTCAACTCCTCAAACTGATGTTTGTGAGTAATGATTTTTGACAGTTTGACTTTCTCATTCCCTTGATGTATAGTTTCAAGTTTTTCCCAGATTCCATGAGCAGATTTGCAATGCATGCCTTTAATGAACACATCTTTAGTTAACCCACACAAGAGGGCATGTTTAGCTCTGGCATTTGTTTCATACTTCTTCTTTTCAACAGCATCAATGGGAATAGTGGTTGGTACATTGTAATCTTCTAAAACAATGCACCAAACATCAACATCAAAAGAAACAAGAAAAGCTTCCATTCTGATTTTCCAGAACACATAGTCAGTTCCATCAAATAATGGAGCTCTAGATATATAGGCACCATCTTGAAAATGTGCCACTAAAAACAACTCCAAGACCAAGATCAATCCAAGGCAAATAAACCAATCAGAGGACCCTAGGCTCTGATACCAATTGTTGGAGTTAAAATGACACTGAGAGGGGGGGGTGAATCAATGTTATAACTTATTTGACCAATTTTCACAAATTCAAATAACTATAGCATAGATCTGATCTCAATATACTCTGATTAATGCATTCATGAATTGAATGTAATCATTCATAAACAGAATTGAGAAAGATAATACCCAAACAGTGAACTGAAATAATCAACAATACAGTAAAGCAAAGGGAACTCAGAAGAACAAGAAGACTCTAGAATTTACCGAGTGGAAAACCCTCCTGGGGTATAAAAACCACTCCCTAAATGCCTTCCTGGCTTAATCTTTTAAACAAAAGTTCACAAAATCCTTATAGGCTAAAATTCAGAGCACCAACTCAAGGAGCACCAACTCCTCATTTAGAGACACCCATCTCAAGGAGTACCAACTCCTCACTCAGATTACAAAATTACAATAACATTGACTCAGAGGATTTCTCTGTTTTCAGTTAAGCACGCATCTTTTTGCAGAGTACATTCATTCATATACAGACAAGAAATGACACTCTCAGAATTACAAGCAACAACATTTTTAGTTTTTCAACACTGGTATATATTTACATTTCAAGTATGTTGATTGTGAAGAAATCTTCAAAATAGTTTTTCACTAGATATGTAGATACTCTTGCTGATTTTTGAATATAAAGCTGAATACTGACAGAATGTCGATGATGGAAAAAATCAATAGTAATGCTTATTCAACGAGCTGCAAATCATCCAAAAAGCACAACAACTCAGAAAGAAACTCAATGAATATCATGTTATGTAATAGGTCTGAGATTCAATTCAATCGATGATGTCAGCTTATAACTATATTTTGAAGTTTCCATAAACGGCCACAGAGTTTGAGTCTTCGTAACAATTCACTGAGACAAGTAGATAGTTTTGTCGAAAGCAATTTATAACGCAATCAGTCATCCTCATCGATATCGCTATGACTCTGTGAAGTCGTTGTAGCCTAAAGATTCTCTCACCAAAAGCATCCTTCTATCTATCGCTGTGACATCCTACTGTCGGGGAGACACTTTGAAGATTTCGCAGTGTTTCATCAAAAGACTTTAACATTTCCAAGTCACCATGACTTATCACTTTCAGGGGGACCTTTCGTAGAGAACACTAAGTCACATCGAAAAACCTTTTTACTCTTGAGAGTCGCTAAGACATTACAAACCTCTCGCCGAAAGCCCCTCATTAGACTTAGTCGCCAAGACTTGACGGGTTCGCAGAGACATTATATCGATAGTCATTAGTTTCACCGAAAGACCACGTGACCATTTCTGTTTGCCGAGACTTCCAGAAAGTCCTGCTGAAAGAAAATTTATCGCTGACTGATATCCACTGAAAGTCGCTGTGACATATTTTTATCGGTGAGATGTTCTGAAGACTATGCTATATTTCACCGAAGATACCTTTTCTATAGGTGGAGTTGGCGTGACACATGAACATTTCTGTGACCTTATGCCGATGACCCAACTTTGGCCGATGTGCAACCTCCCACCACTGATCGGTGAGACACCAATAGACTCGGCAAGACCCTGTCGCGAACAATAACACTTCACCAACGAACTGTTCCATGTGCACAAGTCGGCGAGACATATAGAACTCAGTGAGACATTATCCCAACGATATAACATATGCTGAAAGTGTTCCTTTCTATTGCCGAAACAGGAAATAAGTCTTTCCCAAATAATCATTCTTGTGCTGTTTGCCAAGACTCAAAAAGGTCGATGAAACATCATGCCGATAGGGATTTCTTACGCCGATGAACCACCTTATGAGATAGTCGGTGAGACCTGACTCAATCGGTAAGACCTCCCAGTGGTGAACAATCCACATGTCGATAGACTTTTCTATTGTCACCAAGACCACAAACAATGTCACGCCGAAAGCAGCCAGAATGTTAAATTCAATCACCATGACATTTGAAATGTCTTGCCGATAGGAAACTCAGAAATTTCAAAGTGGATCGAGGAGACTTTGCAAACAACCAAAACCTATGATGTGCAAGGAGAACCATTCTAAGACAGATCAACAATGAGAACATACTGAAAAGGATTTTTTCATCAAGGACAAACTATAAATACAACTAAGATTCAATAGTACTTCAGTTTCCACCTTTGGATTTTCACAAATAAAAAATTGGACTAATTCACCATGGATGGCAAATGAGTCCCATTGCTATGCCTGATTTTAGTTTTCTACAGTTTTGGATACCCATTTGTTCAAAACGGGTTCCGAGATAGTTTCTCGAAACTAGGACTAATTTTCCTAGAATGGCGAATGAGTCCTTCTAGGCCAAATTTCCAACATCAACAAAATTATAGAAGCCATTTCTAGTCTCCAAAAAGATCTCAGGTGCACACTTTTAATTTCATCCATTTTTGTTCAGTTTTGTACACATTTCTAGGTGTTTTTGCATATCACAATATGTTTTCCAACAAGTTGCATTTCTTAGGTTTTTCATTTATAATCAATTGTCTTTATCAATTCTTTGCATTTAGATGATCTCATCTAGGCACATTTCATTCATATTTCCATTATACTTGCTTTAGTTTGAGTGAACCACCCATATTTTTGGGTCTATCTCTCTCCTTTAGGTGAAAAACCCTAATAGAGTAAGAGAGTCATAGCACACATCAAAAATCTATGGTTCATTTTAGTGAATGTGCTTTTCAAATATCTTCTTTTCGGATATGGAATCCTTCATCATAGATATAGCTTGCATTGACCTTGTATTAGGGTTTGCATGGATTAATTTGCATACTAGGTTTCAAATTTTTCATTCATGAAAAGTGCATTTAGGTTGCATTTTTGGCATCTAAAATTATTATTTTTTTAGAAATTTTGCATTCTCATCTTAGGTCTACATCTTACAACTCAGAAAACATCAAAATAAAAATTCTAAAAAACTTCCTCACTGGGACTCATTCACCACCTTGGGCGAATTAGTCCCTTTTCACCCCTGAAACTGCCCTTTATAGAACTAAAAACCCTATTTTTAAGCTTCTGTTTGGTGCCATTACCCATTTGTATTAGTTGGATGAGTTTTTGTAACATGCATTTCATTAGAACTAGCTTAAATTAGCTCATTTCATGCATTAAATTCACATTTTCATTTCCCACATTTCATATTTCAAGTTGTTGAATAATGTAATCAACAAATTACTTGTTTTACATCTAAAAATTGCATTTTAACATTTCCCTTTAAATCATTGCATTACACTTTGTTTCCTTTTTCATCATAGCATGTTTTCTTTCGAAAGATTTGGCTTTGATTTGGTCAACAATGGATTGTATAAGTACCACATCCCTTTTTATGAGTTCAATTATGATTACAACAATGACTTCATTGAGAAACATGCTAGTCATAGATTTGGTGAAACCATTGATACAATCCTTAATATTACATTGCCCATTTGTGAGGATGGTAGTGTAGAAAATCATAACAATCATACTTGTTCTTCTCCTGATACCTCTCCTATTAGTGACGATGGTATCTTGGTGAAAGAAGGTACAAGCATTGAGAGTCTTGATTTTCCATCTCCTCATTCCCCTTTGGAAGATGTTAGACAACATGAAGATGAGATCATAGAAACATTTCTAGACGTTACCCTAACTAGTCTCCATAATCATGACAATCAAACTTGTTCTTCTCCTAATATCCCTCTTGGATGCAAAGAAGATAGGTTAGTGTTAGAAGATATACCTATTAAGAGTCATGAGATTCTTGACCCTCCCTTCCCTAATGCTCCTACTATTTGGGGCAATCTATTTGAAAACCATAGTGGTCCTTCTCTTGATGCCTCCCCTACTTATGATAAAATTACTTTAAAAACTTCAAACTTGGATGACCATATTGCAAGCTCTCCTATTAGGGTAGATAATATGGAACAAGAGAATGCAACTTTAGACAATCAAATAGATTCTTCCCCTAATCTCCCCACTATTGATGAACACAAAAATCCAACCATTGATCATTCCCCTAATCGCGATGTAGTCATTTTAGAAGAACCCATTCATGAATGTCAAGCACATTTGATTCATAGTTCTCCTAAAAACTCTCTGTCTAGGGAGAATATCATGGTGCTAGCAAATGCAAACAATACTAATTTGTCTTTCTTAGATAAAAGGGTGATTCCGCATTTCCCTTTATTAGAGATACATCAAACCAAAACCACTGAGGTTATGAATTCTCAAGTATCCATTAGACCCCCCTCGATCAATGGACCTCATACATACTCCGTGAGACATCCTAACAACCCCCTAATTCTCTACCCACCTTCACACAAACAACAGACTCAAAATAAACCTAAATTTTTCCTTTACCCTCCTAAGAATAATGTTTCGTATCAACTGAGTTATAATATCATTACTCATACATATAACACTCAAAAAAATATAGCACCACAACAACCAACCCTGACACCCTTACCTTTGCCTAATCGTATCATACCTAAACCTATCTTACTAGGTCTTCCTCATGGAAAGGAGTATGATTTTGTGGAGCAACTTAAAAATACTCATGCTAAAATATCATTGTGGGACTTAATTCAAAATTCACCTAATTACCACACTATGCTTCAAAGTGCTTTACAACAAGTTCCTATCCCTTCTAATGTGCAACCGAATGACATAGTAGCCATAATTCAAGGACACAACAATGACATTATTTTCCACCAAAGTGAACTCCCCTCTTTGAATATGCAAAAACAAAATGAAGCTATCATGATCATAGCTCAATACAAATGAAAAGGGATAAAGATAACTCTCGTTGATACTGGCTCTGCCCTTAACGTGTGTAGTGTGAGCCTTTCGGATAGGCTTGGCATTGATAAATCAAACATTCAACTTGATTCATTATCGGAGAGAGAGAGAGAGAGAGATAAGTAGAGAGATGGAGAGGGAGATAAAAATAGGGGGAAATAGAGAGAGAGAGAAAGAGAGAGGGAGAGATAGATAAATGGGAAGAGAAAGACATAGATATAGAGATATATGGGAAGATAAAGGGACAAATAGGTTGAGATATCAAGATAGATAGGGGTATAGGGAGGAGAAAGAGATCAAGGAGAGAGATGGAGAGAGATAGAGAGAGCCGGAGAAAGGGAGAGAGATATATGAGAGGAGGAGATATATAGAGAGAGGGGCGAGAGGGAGAGCTAATTTTTAGTTTAAATTCTATAAAATATTCAATAAATAATAATATAAATATTATAATAATTATATAATTTGTATTTTAAATTACACACTATATTTTATTTTTTGAAAAATATGTAATTTTTTAACCATTTTCCTATATATTTAGTATTAAGATTTTCACATCTTTTAACAACTCAATATATAATACAAATAAAATATAGTTAATAATTTAATTAACTAGCATACCTATATTAATTAATAATATATAAGGCTTTGAATGTAGCAAAACAACTGCTTGGTGTGATTACTTTGCCGATTACAGTTGGAGTGACCACATTGGATACACATATTAATGTTATGCCTCATGACCTTTCATATAATCTCCTTCTAGGAAGTTTGTGGATTCATCAAATAAATGGTGTGCCTTCCACTCTTCATCACAAAATGAAATACATCTACAATAAAAAAGTCTACACACTTGATGCTAATCATGAGCCTTATAGCGTCTTGCAACTTGAGAAAAACCAAGAGAACCCCTTGAACACCTTAAATCCAACCACACAAGTAGAATCTGTGCAACCAAAAGACACAAAAAAACACACTGAACAAGTCACAAAGCTATTAGAAGTTGATTGGGGTTCCTTGGAATTCGAACATGACTTCATGGGCGAATACAAGATCATAAACAAAAATTCCAATAAGGAACACGAAAAAGAAGTCATGTCAACAAAAAAATTAGATGACATGTCAAAAGCATCCACCTCAACCACTTTAAACCAAAACATAACAAATTACACAATTTTTTTTGATGAGCTTAATAACAACCAACCACCCGCTTCAAAAGCAATGAAAAAGATTTATGGAAAATAGTATGAACTTATGAAACAACTTGGCTATAGTGGAAAAGGATGTGGTTCTAATGAACAAGGTTTTTGAAACCGTATAGATCCTATAACACAACAAACAACTCATGGTATTGGTTATTGTCCTCTGATAGAAATCACCAAGCCTTCACTCAACATCAACACTATCACAAACCATCCTCCTAAGAAAAATTTAACTAAAAAGCATCCTGAACTAATAGACACTAGTGGTCTTGAAAGTTCTCCTTTGCAAGCAATCAAACGAACACATACACCTTCACTTAATGTCAATTTCATCTGTAGCACTAACAATTTGCATTCAATATATTTTCCCTCCTCCTCTAAGAGTGAGAACAAAATATTACAATCTAAAGAACCTTGCGTAGGTATGACATCCTATACTAAGCAAAACATCTCTTTGCCACCAACAATAACAACTACTTCTCCCCTTGATCAAGAGGGTATCTTGTCGAGAGTCCTCCAAGATCACTTGATATTTATCCCTCCACAAACTCGAAAGAAATGCTATTACAAGACTTAATTTTGCACATATCATAGAGTTCATAGTCATTCCACTAATGAATGCATGGATTTGAGTAGTAAAATCCAACATTTTAAGGAGTTTGGTGTTCTTCCTTATGTGGGGGCACCTAGTTCCTCTAATTGATACTGATTTTCACTCTAACCATGCATCTTATCAATCATTTTGGCTCACCCTTGTCCTGCACTAAGTGGGGGAAAGGGATTTAGAAGTCTTTTCCTCGTATGTCACTCATCATTGCCTCTTTTGGCTAGCCATTAACCTTTCAAGAACGTATAAAATAAATCTTGGGATGTGGACGCCATGCCTTAAGTTGGCTCGCATGTGACATACTACCCTTTTTCATGATGTAGCTTATCGGAAACATATGACTTGGCATATGGATTTTCGAGTAAGCTCTCATATTATCCTTCTACTTTAAGGAAATTTCTCATAGTACTAGTTTTTGCAACTACTTTAAAGTGGGGGCATACATCCACACTCACATTTCATTGTGCGATTTTCTTTTTCTTGCGATTTCCTCTCTTAGAAACATTAGGTACAATGTTGCTCAGGATGAGACATTGCAGTTGTCCTCTCTTGGAAACAAGATGAGACCATTTTTCACTTTTCCTCTCTTGGAAACATTAAGCATGATGTTCCTTAAGATGAGACCTTGTACGAACTACGAAAAATCCCCTTGAACATTCCTTACACCATTTTGCATTTACAATGTCTAAGAGTGTCAATCATATGAATTTTTGCTTACCTCATAGAGCTCAAAAATAATTTTCCTTTGTGGCACCTTATTAAGGTTATTAGGAGGTATAACTTTGGTATGGTTGAGTGGGAAGCCCATTCCGAGGCATTAATTTTCCCCATAGCCACCTTGTGGATTTCTCACCTCGTGGACAACCAAAAGTTTCGTGGCCCCAAAGTGAGTATACTTAGGACTTCTCACCCGGTGGATAGCCAAGACTTTCATCGCCTCAGAGTGAGTATGCATTTTCTTTCCAGACAAACAACCTAGATCTAATCCACAACGTGTTGGACAAATTGTCGAAGCTTGATCCACCTTTTTATTTTCACATTTCTCTTCCTTCTAGTTCTTTCCATTGCATGATCGTGTATCTTGTCTTGTTCCAAACTCATTCACCCTTGTATGTTTCCTCTTGCACTCATTTTTATTTGACTTAGGATCTTAGATCATGGGGGCTTGACTACTTCCTCCATCTTTGTTATCCTAGACCATCCACATTGGTATGATTGGACTCCTCTTGAAATGTCTACTTTAGTGTGAGTTTGAAGCAAGTTCATCCTCTCACTAAAGTGGGGGCTAAATGTACCATAGAAAAAATGTAACTTGCTTGATTTAGGAATAATTGATGACAAATTGGATTTAATAAGGCCTTGATTTGGTGTTGTGAGGTGTTTTTCACATCCACACTAGGTCTTGGACCCTTTCAAATGAATTTAATGATGTCTTGTAAAGGTGTTGTAAAGTGTTGTAAAATACTTTCACATTTCTCTATACTTAATGAACCCATTTTTCCTTAATTCAACATTATAAAATATATTTAATTGCATTTTCACATCAATCTAGAAGGCTTGTAAACTAAACTTGACTTTAATCTAGTGTTGTAATGTTTTTTACACATTCAAATTGGATGTTGTGCCTTTCTAGGCTATGTAGACCTCATTTTAGTGTTGTAAAGTGTATTTAATCACAATTTTAGATTGAATTTTATGTCCCAAGCCCTAATTTCTCTTTACATCATCATTAATAGGCCCCTATGACCCCATATTGTGCATCTCGAGGCATAATTTGATGAATACCCAACAAAGTCACCATATAAACCTAATTTCCTCATTCCCCAACAACCCAGCTAGCAAATGGGCCCCTCTGGGACTAATTCTCCATCTGTGGTGAATGAGTCCCTGCCAAGTGGGACTGACTCACCCAAGGTGGCGAATTAGTCCCATTTGGGTCATTTTTTAGTTTTGAGTAGGAAAAACTAGAATTTAAGTTTATTATTCTTTCATGTCACCCTTGGGGATCCAATTTATGGGAAAATAAGGTGAATTTCCTATAAAATAAAGTCTCTAAACCCTAATTCACATCCCTTATCATTCATTCAAATTTATCTTCTCCCTCAAGTCAAGCAAGCTAGGGTTTCATCATTTCAAGTCATTGGGATAGCATTTTTCAGACATTCAAGGGCATATTATTCATGTTTTGATGCATAAATACAAGATCAATCTTCATGGAAAGGTATTAATCCCTTTATTTCATGTTCATTATTCATATTATTTCCTCATTTGGTTTAATTACCTAAAAGGGGTTTGACCAAGGAAAACCCCCATGCCCTAACATTCAATATTTCTCCTTCTTGTCTTGTGTGTTTACATATTTAGGCATATTGGAAGCTTGGAAATAATTAAGAATCAAGTTGTAAAGTTGTTTAAGTATTCTCTTCATTATTTAAGGAAAAATATCAACAAAAAGTCACTTTCAGACCCGAAAATCAGACTTTTGGAGGTAGACACTTATGAGGAACTGAAGAGTAGACCGAGGGATTCAGTTTCCACCTTTGGATTTTCATAAATTCAAAAGTGGACTGATTCGACATGGATGGTGAATGAGTTCCATTGCCAAGCCTGATTTTGGTTTTTTGCAGTTTTGGATACCCATGTGTCTGAAACAAGTTCTGGGACAATTTCTTAGAACTAGGAGTAATTCACCCAGAATGGCGAATGAGTCCTTGTAGGACAAATTTCCAATATTAGTAGCATTCCAGAAGCCATTTCCAATCTCCAACAATATCTCAGGTGTACACTTTCAATTTCATCCATTTTTCTTCAGTTTTATACACATTTATAGGTGTTTTTGCATATTACAATGTGTTTTCCAACAAGTTGCATTTCTTAGGTTTTTCATTTATAATCAATTGTATTTATCAATTCTTTGAATTTATATCATCTCATCTAGGCACATTTCATTCATATTTCCATTATACTTGCTTTAGTTTGAGTGAACCACCTAGATTTTTGGGTCTATCTCTCTCCTTTAGGTGAAAAAACCTAATAGAGTAAGAGAGTCATAGTGCACATCAAAATTCTATTGTTCAAGTTCCTTCCCAATGTCCAAAGAAATGTTTTCACAAATTCTACAATATTTCACATAATCGTGTTTGTGTTAAGCATCATGTTCATATGTGTTTCAAGGTCAAGCAAATCGAACACCTGGGTAATGTTAGGCTCTCTCTTAGCTATCTAATGATGTAATTTTTTTCACATTTTGACAATGTTAAGCCTTTCATCTTTAATTTCTTTTGTTTGTGTGTCTATTTTTTGGAAACAAACAGTGTTTGGTAATTTTTTCTTTATAAATTAACCGTTCATCAAAATTTCAAATAAATTATATTTTTAGAAACTAGACTCCATTCTACACATATTAAAAAAAGTTGATTTTCAATTAGTTTTCAAAATTTATAGTGGTAGCATGGCCAAAATTTTGTTTTTCAGAAAGTGTCCACTTTGAAAATTAGTAAAAAATCAAATATTCATTAAAAATTTATCAAATTTTTTTTGCATAAATTATCAGAAAAATTATCATAATGAATCTTCTTGAGCTCTCTATCATCCCGATGATGGATCACAAAGTGTGATCTAAAACATTGATAAAAAAAGTCTCACACAATGTAAATCTAGAAGCAAAAAATTGATAACATAAACTACATGCTATTAGCTGATATCTCATTGAAGTGATTTTAAAAATAACAAAACAAAGTTAACCTTTTGAGGGAGCCACAAAAGTCTCTATGTTATGTTTTTTGACAAAAACAACACCAATTTCTGTGGCTCCCTCTTTTGAACCCCTTAATCTCTACCATTTTCAAAAATAATAGTAGTTTAGAAAGTAGACTCAGAGCACTAAGATCCTTGTTTTTGTTGCATCTAAATTTTTTGAGTGTAACTATCCTCAATTTCACATCCAAGGTTAGTATTTCCTAATTTGAAAAAAAAAGTGGCCACTTAAGACCCCTTTTTGGTCCCCCATCTTTTTACACTTACCCATTCACCAAAATCTCAAAAAACCCTCAAGTGACCCTCCTAGTGAAATAGGAACTTTAAAAGCTACTATATTCCAGATTCATTTGATGCATTAACTGTCTTGATTGGGTATCTAATATAATTTTAGTAAGAAAGAAGACTAAAGGATTGAGGGTATCTACTAATTTTAAAAATATCAACAAATCTTTCCCTAAGAATAATTTTTATTTACCCAAAATTGATATGATAGTGGGATTGAGAGTTGGCCATGTGGTGTTTTCCCTGATGGATAGATTTTTTGGATAAAACTAGATATAGAAGATTAGCACAAAAGAACATTTATTAGATGCTAAGGAGCTATCTTCTATAAAATCATGTATTTTGGCCTAAAAAAGGTTGGTGCTACTTATCAATGAGCCAAAATAGTGATATGTTATGTCATGTTGCACAATATTGTTGAAGATAATGTAGATGATATCTTAGGAAAATCAGAAAATTAGGTAGATCATCTAGATATTTTACACTATATATTTCATAGACTCAAAGAATATAAGGTCCACTTGAATCCGAAGAAATGTTTTTTTAGTGTCATATTAGGAAAAATCTTAGGATTAATTATTTTCATATTTGGCATTGAAGTGAGTCTCAATAACGTAAAATCTATAACTAAAATGACACCTCCTAAGAATCTTACATAAATGTGAAGTCTAAAAAATATAAGTTCCAAGCCATTAGATGCTTTATTTCCTAACTAAAAGATAAATTCCATCCTTTTTCACACCTACTTAAGAATAATGCTAGCTTCAAGTAGGACCCATTATGCCAAGAAGCATTTGATCATATCAAGGAATATTTTTCTAATACACTAGTTCTAGTGGCACATATGCTTGGAAATATTATATTTCTTTACATTTCAATTAAATAGAATACTTTGGGTTCCCTCCTCGCACAAAATAATGACCAATGATAATCAAATTTCATTTATTATCTGTGGACAAAGATTTTGGCACCACAAGACTCTCTAACACTTCTAGGGTTTTTCACCTAAAAGGAGAGAGGTGTGCCAAAGGTTGCAATGTCCCCACTCAAAACTAATGCAAATATGGATGAAATATGCCTAAATGGAATGCACTAAATGCAAAGAATTGCTAAAAGAGATGAATTATTAATGAAAAACTAATGAAATGCAAGATGTTTGAAAACATAGTGATGTATGCAAAAGGATAGATTGAATGCAATATGAAACAAGATAAAGAAGTCAAATAGAAAGAGTGCACCTAGAAACTAAAAAATGCTGGAATGAAGACTATAGATGTCTCTAAAATTCTGGAAAATCTAATTTTCTGGCCAACTGGGACACTTACGCCAAGCTGGGTGACTTAGTCCCAGATCTGAAAAAATTGCTCTAGAGCTCATTTCAGCCAAATGGGTATCCATATATACAAAAACTTCTGAAAAAAATGTGTAGTGGGACTAAGTCTCCACTATTGGTGAATTAATCCACTTTGGCTTTTCTAAAAATCTAAAAGTTGAAACAGAAGCCCACAGTCTGCACTCTATTCTCTGACTGAAACCTAGATCTGATTTTGCAAAAACACCTACAAAAAAGAATATATTTTGGTTTCTAATGGGGTTTTTCCTTAGTCGAACCCCTAGTTGTTATTTAATCCTTGAAGAGATAATGAAATCTACACAAAACCCTAGCCCTAAGTGTGTCTAAGACTAGGAAATCTGAAGCAAGATGCAACCCTATTCTATCATGCAAGAATAAGATGCACAAATGAAATTAGAATAATGCAAGACTCATTCCAAGAGACACTAAAACACATTAGAAATGAATCTTAATGACATGTAAACCTTCCCTAATTTGAAGATAGAGAGAAAATGGAAGATGGAATCACTTTGAAAACAAGTACTTAGGCTTGATTTGATGGCTAGTTGCATCTCCTCAACCTAGATTTCTCCATGATTCTCCATAGGAATCCATAATCAACCCTTTGAAATGTGAGATATTGGAGAAAAAGTGAGCTTGAAGACCAGAAAAAACCCTAGCTTGTTTCCCTAAAGCTTCAACTTTGTTGTACATAAACTAATGAATCTTCTTGTTAAAGATATTCAATACTTGTCTCTTGAATTTGTGTAGTAAAAATGACCTAGGTTACTTGAAAATGACCTAAAAACATATATTTATAGGCATCAATACCTAATTTTTTGTTATTTAGACCTAAGAGGTTGACATCCATCAAATTTTTTAATTAAGTGAGTGATTTTCCCACTCAAAATTGAAAAAACCCTCTAAAAGCGACTAAGTCACCACCTTGGGTGACTTAGTCCCACCAGAGGTTTTTGAGGTGGGTTTTCCAAAATTTGAATAATTTGAATGTTATTTGTCGGGATTTGTATGATTTGTGAGTGGAATAAGCCTCAAGGTCCAAAATAATGAGTCTTAGGGGCCTATAAATGTTGTTTTAAAGGGTGATTAATGCAAGGGTGCCCAAGGTAGGTCCAAATTAGGCCATAGATTGTACTATCTCAAGAAGGGAGTACAATTTACATGTTCACATTTAGCCCCCACTTTAGTGCCCATATGATTCTACGTGCATATGCAAGCTAAAGGACTCTAAACAGTACACTTTATTTCATAAAATGATACTCTTTCATATGACGGGAGAATGAAGCCCCAAGTGTTATTATCTGCAAAACCACAACATTAGGAACTACATCCTGCAACACAATTTTTTTAGTTTTCTAGAAATCCTTTTATCTAACTTTTAGAATTTAAATTCGAGGGTAGATGTATGCCCCCTTGATTCTGCTTGCTTTACAGAGGTGGAATCAAGGTAGCAGTCTAGCCACGTCGAATAAGACCAATCTCATCTTATGGAATTTCCAAGTACCATGCCACATAAAAATGGATGATTAATCATGTTGAGAAGGAAATCACAATTCCAATGCAACAAACGACATCAAAAATAGAGTTCACTAGCACCCATTATGTTGGTTTGAATGAAAAGTACTTTTTAACCATAATGGAGTAAAAACCCTAGTTTTGAGCATAAGAGCTAAAAAGTGAAGTAAATGGTCACTTACTTTATCATTTTACATTTGTGTAGCTTGAGAGTGACAAGAGAAGAGTAAAATAAGCCAAGCAAATGAGGTTACAACCCTGCGAGACTGGATATGCTACGAGACTAGGTGGTACACGAGGAGCATCAACATGAGGTGAGTCGATTCTGCTACCTTCGCTTAGTGTTTACGCATTTATTTGGTGATTTTTGATGTATTTATAGGTTAATTTAGGATCTTGGAATTTTTTTTCACAAAGTGTCCCCTTTTTTTGCATAGTGTCCCTTTTGTTTGCAAAGTGTCCCTTTTGTTTTCAAAGTGTCCCAATTTTTTGCAAAGTGTCTCGTTTCTTTGCGAAGTGTCCCAAAAGGGTTCTAAAGTGTCTAGGGCCTTTAGGAAAGCACACTAGAAAAAATTTACACTTGGATGATTAATAAAGTAAAAATTAATGATGTTAGATGGTTTATAAACCATATTTTTGTGTTTTTGATAGGTACCCACCCGTTTGCGTCAATGTCTAGGGGTAGGCAGCTAAGTTTTCTGAGAGATTTAGCCCTGACACTTATAACAAAGGACACAAAACACCTGTAGGATGTAGGGATTTATTGGGCATACCTCATGCCCCCCATGAGGTAACATGATGTTATGTTGATGGCTCTATGCGAGCGCTAGGATGTAGACACCTATACATTCCACCTTCCAATTGGTGAGATGACAATTACTCTAGAGGACGTGCACCACATTCTCTGAGTTCCTATTTGGGGAGAGTGGGTAAGCTTCTAGAGAGACCATACATTTTATGAGCAGAAGGATGATATACAATATTGTCTAGATGGGCTAGTACACGATGAGCGGGTGAGAGGACAGATCGATTTAGAGATGTTTTATTCAGGAGCCCTAGTTGTGAGATAGATCATGATGCACATAGTGGAACTATCTAAAAAAAATTGCGGTTCATTTTGGTGAACCCACCTTTAGAACATTTAACTTATGATTTCAAGTGCATTCACATCCTAGGACTAGCTTGCATCAACATTGCATTAGGTTTTGCATTGTTTTGCATCCTAGAGTTTTCAACATTGCATTAGTGAAAAAATCGTATAGATTGCATTGTTGCATTTACAATCATTGAAAAAATATTGAAATTCTACATTTGGATCATAGTTCTACATCAGAAAATCAGAAAAGCATAACATTTATTTTAATTTTTTTGAAAATTGTTAAAAAAATCACTACCTGGACTAATTCGCCACATTGGGCGACTTAGTCCATTTGCACATTTTGCACTACATTTTTTGTCATTTCCAGTTTGTTCACTAAATTTCTATTTTTTGTGGTTACATTTTTGTTATATTTTCCAGATTTGTTGTTTTCTTCAATTTCTTGCACTTAGTTTGCTTTCATTCATTTGCATCATGACTATGTTTTAATAAGCTTTGGATGTCATTAAAATCCTTAGTTGACATGTCAAGTTGTACCTTTGGAACTGATCCTAAGGACATAGAGCTTCCTTATGCTCCTTCAACTCCTCATGAATTTACTCCTCATGATGTTGACATCATTGGAGAAGATGATGACAATGTGAATAATTTCCTAAATGAATGCCTTGACAAATTTGAAGTTAATGCATCCTTTTATCCATCCATGAAAGAACAAGACCTTCCTATCATACCACCTCCTAATATGTTTGGTTACTTACATCCTGAAACAAATGAAGGACCTAAGTTCCCTCCACAAGGTGAACCTAGTTGTTCTAAAAAAATAACCACTCAACCATTCTATGAGAACAAAGTAACAAACACTCCAATCAACCTTGAAGAAACCTATGGCAAAGGTTTTAACATCTTGAGCAAACAAGGATGTGACATGAAAACCAAACATGACATTCATCAACTCTTAGAAAAAAATGCACAAGATGAAAACACAAGAGGGTTAGGATATCAAGATCTCTCTCATAACAACAAACCTCCTAGAGAATATCTGAGGCTTCGTGATGACGGCATGGTGATATTTGATTCTTCTCCTAATCTGAATGTCCTTCTTCCTAAAGAACAATCACTATCTCATAATAATAATAAGGACAACAAAAATTCCATCTCCAAACCTCCTACCCTAATCTACTCTCAAGAGGTTGGAGAATCTAGTAAATGCAAGAGGCCTTACAAGTTACAAAAACTAAAATCCCCTCTTTGTCCACCACTTGAATGTGAGAGGAAATTGCAAATACTTCTAAACAAAGAGCTCATCATATTACCACCTATGAATAGGTTGGTGATATATCCTAAAGATGCTAACATTCCACATTGTGCATATCATTGTGTTCTTGGACATCGTAGTGATGAGTGTCATCAATTGAAAGAAATATTGAGCAAGTATCATTTTGATGGCGATAATTGCTATCCCTTGAACCCATAAACCACCCTCCAACTCCTTATCATGTAATAGTTGTAGAACATTCCATTCTCACTATTGCATGACCTTTCCCATCACCTACCTTGGCTCACTCTTTCCTTGCACCCAGTGGGGGCAAGTAGTTGCTAGCCTTGTCCTAGTAATGCATTTTTTGTTGTTCCTTAGCTGTGTTGTTCACCTTGCTCTTATTCTGACCGAGATTGGGAGGCAGATGAATTGCTCGATGGTTGACTCACATTTTCTTTACTAGTCTTTTACATTTTCTTTTTCTTTTGGGTGTTTGCATGTGTGTATTGTGATCCCCTGTGTTGTTCTGTTTCTTTACTAGGCATTGAGACATTCATGTCTCTTCAATGTTGACCCAAAAGGGTTTTCTTTTTTTCCTTTTCTTTTTCTTTTCACTTGTGTTTTTCCTTTTGGGGATGACACAAGGCATCAAGACACCCTTTGTCTCTTCCATGTTGACCCAAAAGGTTCTTTCTTTTTCTTTGTTTTCACTCTCTTTTGTGTCATTCTTCCAATTCTATGTATTTGGGGAATGATGATAGTTCTGAGCTCTTTACAAAACATTGTAGCAATGAACATACTGACCTCAAGTCCATAGATCCCTTATGTGTTTGGTTTTTTCATTTTGGGGAAAACCCCTTGCTTTTCTTTTGCTCTCACATGATGTAGCCTCACTTAGAAATGTATGACTTGGCATAGGGCTTTCCAAGTTGTCTCTCATGTCTTCTTTCTTGTTTACATTTTTCATTTTCTACTTTAAAGTAATTTCTCATAGTATGGTGTGTAGAAATTTATTTAAAGTGGGGGCATACTTTGGCATTATTCTTTTGCATTTTCCTTTTTCTTGGTTCTTAGTTCAACCTTCTTACTTCATACGATGTGTTTGTTGCTTTGTGGACAACATTTGGTATAGTGTCCTTCATGAGTGTGATCTATCTTAGCATATTGCATTCCTCTTAGTGGCCTGATGGGACACACTACATCCCTAAGTTGCAAATTTTCTATTCTTTGATCGGTCCTCTCTTGGAGACATTAGACACAATGTTCCCTATGCTAAAACCTTGCATAAACTAAGCAAGACTCCTTCTAACATTCTTTGCATGTTGTATTTTGTATTTTATATGGCCACCTTGCATAACACAACTAGCATGCCTATGGTGCCATTTCATTTGTTCATGAGTTCTAAGCATATGAAGCTTTGCTTGTCTCATGAAGCTCAAAATGCCATTTTCTTTTATGGCCCCTTATTAAAGTTATCAGGAGGTATAAATTTGGTATGGTTGAGCGTGAAGCCCATTTCAAGGCATGAATTTCCCCATAGCCACCTACATGTGTGTGAGTGCATACCAGCCATGAGTGTATGTTTTTCACCTTTTGGGCCTTCTCACCCAGTGGACAACCATGAGTTTGGTCGCCTCAGAGTGAGTATGTGTTTTGCAAACCAACAACCCATATCTGATCCACATAATGTTGAAAAAATGATCGAAGCTTGATCTGACTCTTTTTTTTTCTTTTCTTTGCTCTCCTCTCTTTCATTTTCATGTGTGTTCCCTTGTACTTATGATGGTTTTCCATGGGATCCTCATCCTGGGGGCTTGATCAACCATCTTGATCGTTGTTGTCTCATCTTGCTAGCATTAGTTCATTGGAACCCCTCTTGATTGTGCGTGGGTCTACTTTAGTGTGACTTTGAAGCAGGTTCATCCTCTCACTAAAGTGGGGGCTAAATGTGAACACGGAAAAAGTAACCCTTCTACTTTTTCCTCCTATTTAGGCCCTCATGAATTGGCTTGATTTTTCCTTGATTTAATGTTGTAATGTGGTCAACACATTCACATTAGGTCTTGGATCCTTGTGAATCAATAAGAATTCTATGTTGTCTTGTAAAAGTGTTGTGAAATGTTGTAACCCACTTTCACACTTTTCTAGGACTCTTTTATTATAATTCACTTAAATAACCTCTTTTTATCATTTACCAAGTTTTATTTCAAAGTGTTGTAAAGTATTGTAACAAACTTTCACACTTATCTAGGTTTTTCATCAATAATTTGACCCTTTCTTATGTTTAAACGACCCCTTTATACACTTTCCGACCCTACTTAAGTGTGTTTCATAGAATAATCCCATTAAACATAATTTAATACACTTTAATTCCTAACACCCATTAAAATTTCCCTGGTGGGATCAAGTCACCACCTGGGGTGACTTAGTCCCACTTGGCTCAAAAATCAAAATTATTTCAAAATACTGGTGGGATATTATTCTCTTAACCTTGAGGTTGGCCTGTGATGTGGTATTTTCAGGAAATTTTGCATAATCATGTATGAATATAGGGTTTTCCTCTCATTTTCACCCCAACAAAACAATCAAGTAATCGATCTCTTAATCTCATTCAAGCATCCAAGCATTCAAAGCAATCATTCAATCAAGCATTTTCAAGCCCATTGGAGCATCTACTTGCATATCTTTAGTTTTTGACTTGAAGGGTTTGGTGAGTTGTAGAATTTCATGTTGTTCATTCATCATTCTCTTTTATTTTCATTTAATTTCATTTTTAAGGGTTTAATTACCAAACCAGGGTTTGACCAAGGCAAACACCTATTCTCTAACCGTTAACCCTGTTTCCCTCTTTTCATGTGTGTTTTGCAGGTCTTGTATGTAGATTTGTCAAAGAGAAAGGTGTTAAAAGGTGTCATTAATTCATCAAAGTCATTCAAAGTGAACCAAACCCTAAGAGAAGCTTGGAGATCACCTACAAATAAGATTCTGTAGATTCGTATCCAGAAACTTGTTGGGAAAAAAGTGCAGACTGAGAGCTACAGATTCCTGTCACGAATTTCCTAAGATTCCCAAGTGGACTAAGTCACCATATATGGGGAATTAGTCCCACTTCTAGGCCTGAAACATGATTTTTGCAATTTTAGATACCCATTTGTCTGAAACTTGTTCGGGCAGAATCTCCCAAAAATAGGACTAAGTCGCCTAGCTTAGTGTAAGTGTCCTAGTTGGCTTCAACAATGAATTATTCAAGATTCCAGAGCCTCTCTACATCACATTCCAGCTTCCAGGTGCACCTCTATAGTTTCATTCATTTATGTTATTGTTTGTTTACATTCTTGGGTCATTTTTGCATACATCATTGTGTTTTCAAACATCTTGCATTTCTTTAGTTTTGAATTAATAATTCATCTCTTTTATCAGTTCTTTGCATTTAGTGCATTCCATTTAGGAATATTTCATTCATATTTACATTAGTCTTGAGTGGGGACATACCAACCTTTGGTACACCTCTCTTTTAAGTGAAAAACCCTAGAAGAGTTAGAGAGTCTTGTGGTGCCAAAATCTTTGTCCACATTATCTTATCAAGGCACTATTTTCAAGTGAACTTAAAATAATCCCCTATGGAGAAAGCTTATCCCATATCAATATTTGTCTCCTAGACACTTTGTCACTAGATTCTTGATGCGACTACCCCTATCACTTTTGAATTGGACCCTCTAAAGTACCTTCTATCTAAATTGGCACTCATAAGCATAATGGATAAATGGATTATGCTCCTTATTGAGGTTAACATTGTGTATGTGAATTAGACAGAAATCAAAGGATAAGTCATTTAGACTAGTTATGACGAGCTCTACTCTGTATTAGCCATCCATTGATTATATTTTTTCTTGATGTGTCTATCTTGCATAATGAAGAATCGAAACCATGGATGTTATATTTTGATATATATATTTTATATTGCATGGTTTTAACATCATCATTCTCTCCATCATATCAAAGTGATCTCATTACAAAGGTATTTTTCAATGGGTTCTTTTGTACAAATAACATAGTAGAATATGAAGCATGAGTATCTTGTCTCAAAATAACCTAGTATAATGAAACATTAAGCATTTACAAGTCACCGGTAATTCAAAAATTGTTATTAAGCAAGTCAGTGATGATATCTTCACAAAGGATGCCAAGATTCTCACATATAAGTGCATGGTGGATAATTTAAAGTAGTATAATTTCTTTTATGTATCTTTTGAATAATTCCACAATATCAAAAAATATTTATAGTGTAATTGTTATCCCATACTATTCACAAGGCAACAAACAAATAGATGTATCCAATAAAACCATCATCAACATCCTTAAGAAAATTGGTATCGATCCTAGTTGTGACTAGCATCTTCAACTAAATCCTAGCCTTTGGTCATATCAAATTAGCATTCACACTTATATTCGT
Organism: Sequoia sempervirens; assembly: GCA_007258455.2. NCBI lineage: Eukaryota > Viridiplantae > Streptophyta > Pinopsida > Cupressales > Cupressaceae > Sequoia > Sequoia sempervirens. The sequence continues at coordinate 410,338,986 of VDFB02270651.1, read as the reverse complement.
GCCACAACATACTTTCTTGTCTATAGTGTAATAATTCTTACCAATCCATGTTGAGTTACCATCATTAAATGTTTTCTTATGAACCTCATCTTTGAAGAAGATTATGAATTGGCATGCTTAAATGAGTGAAATATTTAATGAAAATTATATCAATTCTCTTAATCACCTCAAGGGATACCATAATCAGTTGCCTCATAGCTACAAAAAATGCCTTCAAACCCAATATTTTGAGGTGGGAGACCTTGTACATAAGGAAAACTAGAAGAATACCAATTAGGATAGAGAGAAGAAATGAAATTTTGAGACAAATTTGTTGGGTTCCTATATTATTGATGTAGGAGCATCCAAGTTTATGTGCAATCAACATCGACAAAAAAAAAAGTTTTGAATTTATTGATTTGGTTTTGGTTTTTGGCTCAATTTTGATTTCATGATTGTCTGAGGAAGATTTGATCAAAATTTTTTCATTTCATATTTCAATTCACATATTCAACTTTGGTGCATTGAAGTCAATTAGTTCTAGATGATTAATTATTATAAGGAAATGAATAATTTATCTTTATTTTTCCCGCATATGGATGGGATCCGTACCTATTAGAAAGTTTTAAGAAAATATTTTGGGCACGAGGAAAATGATGGAGGGTAGTATTATATGAAACATGAAACAACAAAGAAGAGGTGACACAATTAAAAGAGATTTATTTTAAAAATAAAAACATATGACAAGGAAGATTAATGGCAATACATGGGAGGTGATAAGAAAACAAATAAAAAGGGAATTCATGTGTGTAAAGGAGAAGAAGGTGGCACCATACAAAAAGAGGGGGAATGTATGGTGGGGAAGCTCTAAGTGAAGAAAATGATGTAAGGTTGATATAGAAGTTTACACAACCAAAGGAAGATAGAGGGTGGAGTGTGTAGCCATAGAAAAAGAGAGGATTTGCATAGGAAGACAAAGAGTTGCATAGCTAGAGAGAGGAAAGAAGAGGATTCACGACCTGTATGGAAGGAATTTAAAAAATAAAATAATATTTCCAAATAGAATAGAGAAAATAGTCATGACTGGGAGTAAAAGGAAGAATTTTTAAGATAGATTGAGGTTGCATTTTTAGATGTGAAAAGGTGTTGTGCAGTGAAAAGAGAGAAGTAAGAGGGTGGTTCCATAGATGAATATCATTACAAAGGGTTGTAGAAAAAAAAGAAATTCTAGATGAATCATGACTGATAGTGAGGTAGATTAGATTTAAAGTGGAACAAAAATGCAAAATTAAAATGGAAAAGGGGTCATGCCAAGCAGAGGAATAGTTGTGGAATTTAAAATTGTAGATTGGAGTATTGTCAATTGAATGATATTTGAGTGAATAGGGAAATTGTTAAAGTGGAAATTTCACCATGAATGTATGAATGTGAAATTGATCATGCGAATGAAATTGAGTTGCCTCTAGTGACTTTTTGTGAATTTTGATTTGAATTTAATTGACAAGTGAAGCTGTCAAATTTTAAAATTGTGTTGGCTATGAAGTTAAATTTTTTAAATTGTGTTAAACTAGTGAATTTGAATAAAGAGTAGTTTGTTGCAATCTTTTGGCAGACAATTTCCTGTATAATTTATGAGTTTGTGTGAAAGGTTGTTTGTGATAGTGAGAGGAGTTTGTATCTATTTTCATCAGTTATCATCTCTAAATTTGTATCAAAATCCTACAAGCTAATCATACTAGAAGGAAAAGAACAAGATGAACCAATGAACAACATAAATCTAAAATGCTTATATGCCTAAGTCCTAAAAAATAGTCTTTCAAAGTAAAAAAATAAAAATTACAAAACTAGAAAAAATCCAAAATAAATAAATAAATAAAAAGTCAACAAAAATAGTAAAGAGAACTAAAATTTTCTAATGTGAAAATTAGTTTTTTATGGTATCTTGGACAAGTACCATGATAATAAATTATCAAATAGGTGGATCATGTGTAGTAGGAAACCATTGTTGGCCATGAGCACACATCAATGCTTTATCCATCTCATCCTCACAATCCAACTACCCCTTCATCCTATTTCTTGTAGGTTATTAATTCAAGTGCACCATCATCTATTGTCATCCTCTCACCCCCCAATCCCTCTCATCCAATTTTCCCATTTACATGCATCACATAATTATCCTATCCTCCTTAGTTATATTGTTCATCTAACAAAACTCCATCATATTTCCCCTTGTTATCTCTATGCACATATATCCCTCTATTAGCTTACATCCCCCTCACTCCTTCTATTTAATTTTATTTATGACTATATCAAATTCCTTGATCTTATGTTTAACTGGGAAAACCCCCACTATTATTTCTTATGGAATGCATCACACATATATCACCACCAGGCATGACATCCCTATTCTCCTCCATCATCAGATCACATCCATTCAAGTCACTACACTATGTTTCCTTGTTTGATCATTTTTTAGAAATAACCACCCTCTCCTCTCCCTCACTAACCTCCCATCCCACCATCACCCCTCAAATTATCCTCCATTCATTATGGTGTACTATGACATTGTGCACACTGGGTCACTGTGCTATTTGTAAACTATGTGTTGTAATGTTAGTCTTTATCAAAATGATGCACCGCCATCGTGATACCTTATATCATTCTGCATAATGTGAATTCTATAGTAAATAATATATTTCTCCTTGCATAATATGTTACTTTGACAACATTAATCATTTTCCTCAATCCTACTATCATTTCTCTTCTTGATCATTCATCACCACCCCTTATTATATTCCTTCCCATTTTGTGTCCTCCATCACATCCCTCATCCATGTTCCATTATAGTACTAATCAATCATCTTGAGACATTATATTAAAAATGTGTCCCCATGATATCTTACATCATCTAGGCCAATTGTCTGATTGACATTAGTTAGCATGTCAATTAAATGCATCATATTTTATCTTATAATCATGGTTTATACATCCTCTCCGTTTGATAATCTCATGTGATTAAAATTTCACCATGACACTTAATCTTATCATTCATCCTCATTTGTTATATTTTAAAGATATTTCTTAAGCCCCATCAAGCCCAATGATTCTCTTTATGGGGAATCATCTTCTAAACATCTAACTCATCCCCCTTCTTTCTAGTGATGAGGAAAACTTGTAACCTAAATCCTTGTCTATTCTAATTCTTATTATTCTTTGACACAATGTAGCTTCTCCTAGTCATGATGCCAGATCAAAGAGGGGAAAGCATATACATCCTAAATTTACCACTAATTTCTTTCAAACTAATTTTCTCATAAATTATTATTTAGTTAATTTTCTTCACCATTCATCATTATATAATTATTCCTATAGTTGAATAATTAAATCAATTAGCCTTAGTCCCCAAATCCTCCAACTAAATTAATTAATTAATTGATTTAGGCTAATTAATCTCCATTACTCTTTCTTCTAATATTTAGCTCCACATCATCATTAATCCTTAGCCTTTTAATCCTAGCTATTAAATCCATCTACTTGGATTAAAATATTATTTTTTCATCTCTTTCCATGTCTCCCCAATCTCCACCATGCTCCCACATGTGTAAGCATGATAAATCATCCCATTCCTTTCTCACATATGCATGATTATGCAATATTGGAAGCATCTTTCACTTCCACATAAACCCACTTCATGCTCCTCAATGTGTGAGCATGCTAACTCATCCCATTATTTTCTTAAGCATGTGTGAGAATGCTAATCCTCCACCTCAAATTCTCACACATGTGTGAAAATTTCTCGCATACATGCATGAGAATTCTTAGCCTTTCCTCCTCACATTCCACTTGTTCTTTTCTCATCTAATCATACACCATTGATCAAATCCCATCCTTTGATCTCAAGGACATTCCTCTCCCTTATAAAACTTGTCACAATTTTAGGAGTTGAATCCATGTGAATTTAATCCTAGCCCTTCATTTAATTATAAATCTTGACCTTCCATTTCCCTCTTGATAAATATGTTTAATGAGAGGCCTCCTCTCCCATTTGAGAACAAAATGTTATGTTAATGTTGTAATTTCATTTTTGGGAGCTAATAATAATACCCTTATGTTGTCGACACCTAGTGTTAGAATTATCACGAGCATCCACATTTTGACATTGAAGATTATTCGAAAGAAAATGATGAAGGTATACATGTTTCTTTTGATTACTCTTAGCTTTCATTTTTGTTGGTTATCTTTGTTTTTTTTTTCTCTAATGCAAGTGTCATTATCCACTTGAGATTTGGATTGTTTTTTGTATTCCCAATCTATTTTCTTGAGCTCATTTTGAAGATGCACACATTTATTTTCCAAAGTAAATATAATAATTAAGCAAATATAAAAGTCTATAAACTAAATTTATTTTCCTTGTGATGCTTTTCACATTGTATAGATGTATTTTAAATTTTTTATCTTAAATTTTATAATAATGGTTTATTCTAAGGGATGTTTGTTAGAAAAGATAAAGGGGAGTCTTCCTACATAGACGAAAGAAGAAGAAGTGGGGTACCAAGACAAAAAAAACAAGGGATGGTCGATGGTATGGAAAGTTGAGAAGCTATCCCAATCTCTGTCATTAATGATAACATGAGTTAAAAATACATTTAAGTGGGGTTTGTGACATAGAATTACACATATAATTTTCAAATAATGAGAATATAAGATTTATTTTATATGATTATTTATCTTTGTCATTTGTACAATTATGATATTTTCACATTGATTTTATTGTAGAGTTTTGTCCGGTTATAGTCTCATGTCAAAAAAATAGCAAGAAAGCTTTTATTTTTGTAGGATATCTTTAATAAAATTATAGTTTTGGTTATGGATTGTTACAAATTAAGAAAAAATAGATTGTGTCAATCCAAAATATAACCTTATATTTTGTATAGCTTTTAATTGTTTTGTTTTGGGGATTGCACCCTAATTCAATACTTAGGTTTGAAATATCAAATTTTAAGGTAAATTTCTCATTATTCCACATTTATGTTAGACTACCAATGCTTCATCACTAAAAATTACTATTGCATACCATACATGGTTATCTCCTCTAAGACTATCAAAATAAGGGCACTATTGTTAAATCATCAATTCATTTATAGCAATAAAAATGTACTAACATACTTCAAATTAACAAATAATTCACATCGTTTATCTTCAATAATGGAAACAATCATACAAAGAGGGACAAGTACAAGAAAATAGTCTCAAAAATCTTGAAGTGAAAGTTTCAATCACGTCTTCAAGACTTTCATTTGCATAGCTTTTTTGACTATAAATGTCAATAGAGAAAAAAAACAATCATTATCTAGAAGAAAGATTTGACATTCAATTTTATTACATATTAATTTTTCTATCGTGTTTACCAATTTAATTTAATTTATTTAAGATTTGTTATGTTAACAACGTAATAGAACAAGATAATTGTGGTAGACATGAAAACTTAAACAGATATGGTATAACTCTTATGATACTAGATGTTTTTGTGATCATTATAAATGATTAAATTGATTTTATTTGTCGATACTTCTTTATAGCATCACTGTAAATAAATTAGCGCTTTCTAGCAATGATTTATTATGATCATAAAAACTACCAAATGTGTCCATTGTAACTCTTACAGCATCTCTACTGATGCAGAATAAAGATCAGAGTGAATGTGTGAGTACAATAATTTCTTAAAATGTAGGTAATTATAAAAAAAGACAAAAAGGAATATATGCGTACAATAATAATGTTTTTATTTGGAAACGTGCTGATAATAAGAGAAATGGTCTTTCAGCCATGACCCAACAATGAGCAACAATAACAAACATTATGGTCCTACCATCTGTTTTTTTCTTGTTTCTTTTGGACATTGGCTTATAGTGGAGGTCCCCTTTACAAGACATATCCCTGCCATCCAAGAGATTACCTGTGTGAACAGAAAACTTGATACTATAGCAGTAATCTCAAACAGCTGGTCGAATGGGCTGAAACGATATGCTGTGAAAACCTAATATGCTGCTAATAACCTGGTTTAAGAGAATCCTGTAGCTTAGCAGGGTCGACTTCTCTTATATCCTCTCTGAGAGTGGCATGGAAGTAGAGATACACAAAGAACTCGCTTGAAGAAAGCTGTGACATGTTTACATCTAGACCATGTTCTTCAACCTCTTTAATCACCCTCCAAAGGTGCCTCGGCCTTCTAATGCTACTGATGATAATTACGGACTCCCTTTCCTTCAGCTCCACATCTACCATAGTAACCTCCAATCTTTCCTTAACTGTTTTCTCACCTAGCTTTGCTTGAAAACACTCCCTCTTTCTTTTCAGTTGGGTTAGTTGGTCCTGCAGTTCTTTAATGTAATTGCCAGCATCATCCAGTAGACAGCATCTGTCGACCTACATCAATTATCAGATAGAAAAAAACATAATATAATCAGCTGTAGGCATACGATATTTGTTCTGAAGTCAGATGGTGTTTGTTTCGAGAAAATTAGAAAACTGGCTTTGTAATTTTTACCTTTGGAAGAGTCGTTGGCATGAGAGATTCGAGTTTTGTATAGAAGTATTTCATTCGCTTCCTCCTCAACCTCTCTAGAACCGTTGCTCTTTCCATATTTGTAGATTGAATTATATGTTTCAGTGCTCCCATGGCATCAGTTGATTTCATTTTCTTGGTTATATAATTCATTCGTGCCTGGGCTTCATGAGATGTAAGATTTCTAGACATAGTAAGGCCTGCAAAGTCTAAGTTATTTTTTTAGCCGGATGATAGCAAGGGTTGGTATTCAGTTCCATTTAGTTACACATATATGGCTACTTTAGGGTTGAGATAAGGAATCACGATATTATTGATTTGATGGAGGATCAGACTTGATTGAAACATCATATGTAGCCCCGAGATTCCAAGGCTTCATATAATTTTTTAGTGATGTACGTAGTCTCCTTGAGTGGTAAGTTAGCGAGCTTTAAGATATTGCAAGATTATTCTTGAACATTATTGTCGAGTTCCTTTGGAAAGAAAAAGAAAAATATATTATTTAAGAACATAAAAATATATTAAAAAGATTTTGAAATAGTAAAAAGTATAATCAGAATCTAAAGGACAAAAATTCAATGAGGTTTGTCATAAAGCTTCTTAAAAGATCAAAGGATATTATTAAACTTAGAATAAAGATATTATGAAACTAGAATGATCAAAACAGATCATTATGCAAGAGATAAAAAACTTTAAAGACAAAGTAGAAGACAAAGATTCCCAATCTGTAACATTCTAATTACAATTAACAATAGATGCTCACTTAATTAAATAGTCTACAACAACATTCTATTCTCTAGGAATACAAATAAAAGAGATGGAATCAATTGTTCATGAAAAGTGAAGAATTTGTTGTGCCAAAGAAGCCAACCTCCAAGAAAAATCATAAAAACTCTCATTATTTAGAAGAGAGACAAAAATCATGAAGTCCATCTCATAGATTATCCTTTTCAAACCCACCTCATAGGATTTCTCAAAAGCCACAAGGATGACATAAGCCTACATCTAATTACTAATTCCAAACCTTGTAGAAAAAGAGAAAAAGTAGTGAAGCAAGCCATTATTGTCTCACCCAACTTCACCAATTCTCATTGCACCAAATTTTTGCAAGAAGAACCATGAATATTAATTTTGAGAAAAAAATGGAAGAGAGGATTCTTTACCTACTCTATTAACTTTATTAGAAGATTTAATTCTAGATATAGAATGAGTACATCCAACCAAATGACCCAAATCTAATTTCCTTAGAATCTAAATATCACAAGAAGTTAATATTACATCAACATAAAAACTTAGCCACCAAATTTTCTACTAGACATACCCAATATGACTCTAACAACCTTGAAAGAGTTGACAACTTCTTTCCAACCAAAGTTTCCAAAGAATAAAGACATGGATAAAAACATAGGCCACCCAAAAGTAAAGAGGTAGAAGTATTACGACATCCCAAACTAGACTAAAATTCAAATAGAGAAGTAACAAAAACAAGAGGTTGGTTCAAAGTTTTCCACCGCTACCTCTAGATAACCTTAGAAAAAGAGCACAAAAAAAATGAGTCACAAAATTCTCATCAACCTCATGGAGAACACAATTAGAAAGACCTCAGAATCCGTTATTTCTTATTTTTCCCATGTAAGATATTTATTTTGATAAGGTATCCAAATAAAGAAATTAGATTTAGGCCAAAAGAAGTTACTCTTGATTATTTTCCACTAGGGAAAACCCATATACCTATATTTTTTTATCTTCTCTAATATGATACTCATGAAAAACTACATAAACCTCCTTAAGATCACAAACCCAAGGAAAAGCATTAATTTCCTCTTGAGAACAAGGATAATCTACCAAAATGGAAGATAGGGCCACTCGAGAATCTACATCTCCACATGAGGGCCAATGACTTAGATCCTCCAATTACAAAATACAAAATTTATCCTCTTAGCAACAATCTCTAAAGTTTGGTGCTTTAGACTAGTTGACATCCAAAAAGACTTTACTCAAAGGAATCATATGGGGAAAGGAGGTGAGAATTGGAGATTGATTATCCCACAAATCTATCCAAAAAGAGCACTATGGAAAGAATTAAAACCCATAAGAGGCCTTGTTGAATGGATAATGTACCCATCTTAATAGTATTCCAAATCATTGAGTGTTTCTAGATCAAACCCATCCTCAAAACCTCAGTAGTAGAAAAACTTCAAATATTTATAGCTTATAATTTTGTCTCTTTATTGATCATGCTACACGTCATCTCCAATAAATTGTAGTAGTCAAAGCTAGAAAAATAGAATCAATTCTTTAACCATCTTCTTACTACTCTCAAATTCCTACACAACTTCAAAAAGGTCATCCTTTAAGATGCCTAATATTTCTTGAAAAAACTTACCAAGAAAGCCACCAAGGCTGTAAGATTCACCTTTTTTCATTTCAATTCTATTCCAAATCCTTAAGAAGAATAGGTCTCATATTCAAACCATTCATTTTATAAATAGCTAGAGAAAGGATGCAACTAAAATAACCCTTTCCTCATCCATAACTATTAGACTCATATCCTAAAAAATAGAAGATAAATGATATACAAATTATCTTTTCATATCGTGATGCAAGAGCACCCAATGGTGTATGGGGCAATCTTGCATCACCAAGAAAAATCCTTTTTCCTTATTTTATTTAGTTGTTTTGAGTCCAATGATGGCACTTAAGGGGTGTAAGAGAGTTAGAATTCAAAAATGGTAAAAAATGACCACTTACTATTTTTGTAAGTCAACCTAAACAGACTCAAATAGACCTAAAAATTTACACCAAAGAGCAACACTGGAAAACATATTCGATGGTAGAAGAATCATCTCAATATCCTATACTATTTGGGAGATGTTAAAGTTTTTTTATCAAGAATTTCTCTAATACATCTTCAAATTCAAATTTGAAAACCTTAGAAGCCTAAAAAATGCTCAAAAAATGGATAAAATAATCTTTTGACTATTTTGATGTTGTAGATTTTTTTGAGAGCTTTCCAATGATATATTATAATAGAAAATTGGATACTTGAGTCAAAAGTTATGGCTTTGGGAAGCTACCCCACTAAAAAGTGAAGTTTAGTAAAATTTCTTAGGTGAGAAATCAAACGGTTCAGATTTTTGTGCTAAAAAAAAGGGAAAGTTACACTTTCCAAAAAAATATAAAGTAGTTATTAGTGTCAAATAAAGGGTTGAGTGGAGGTTAGAGGATGCGGTTCCATTAGTGCAGATTGTGGCTCTGAATAATAGATTTTATTTACATAATTTATTTTGTTGTAATGGATCAATTGTTAGGGTTAGAGATGGCAGATCTAACAATTAAATGCAGATTTAATAAACAAAAATAGAGAAACTAAAACATTCATAGAATAAATCATAACACAGAATTTAACGTGGTTCACCCAATCTCAGCTACATCCACGAAACCGCAGCCATCCAATACTTTTATTATCCAGTGAAAAACCCTATTACAATCTTGCGAATAATCGCGTTTTTCATCATACTGAAATACCCATCCGAACCCCCTTTTTACCAAGCTTAGAAGCTTCCAGATTTTAGGGTGTACAGTATACTATGGGCTATACAGTATAGCATGATCAGTCACCACATACCAACAATCTCCCACTTGGAGACTAATCAGGCTCCACACCACCACAATCTCCCACTTGGAGACTGATCCTGGACGACATTGCTGCAATTACAGCTCCCACTAGAAATAAATACCTTGGACCCTGCTGCTCTATTATACTTGAATTCAACCTTGAAGACCAACTGAAGCTGAAGAGGAGCTCAGCTTCTCCCTTGTCACCCTTCGTAAACATATCCGTTTGGATTGACATCTCATGTATCTTGTCCAAATTTTAACCTCGTCTATCCTCCAACACTAGCCAAATGAAATGATATCTCAACTGTATGTTTTTTGTTTTTGAATGCAAAGCAGAATTCTTTGCAAGATGTATAGCACTCTGGCTGTCTGTAAACAAGTAATTTTCAGCCTGTTATTTTTCCAACTCCTCCATGAAAAGTTGCAGCCATATCATCTCCTTTGCCGCCTCTGTTGCAGCAACATACTCTGCCTCTGTGGTGGATAAAGCAACCACCTTCTGCAAGCAAGAAATCCAACTCACTGTTGTCCCACCAACTGTAAATACATAACATGTGGTACTCCGCCTGGTATCTATATCCCCTTCTAAATCTGAGTCAACATAGCCTTTTAAATCAGTATTAGAGCCCCCAAAACATAAACAATTATTGGATGTACCTCTCAAATACCTGAGAATCCATTTTACTGCATTCCAATGCTCAGCTCCGGGATGACTCAAATGCACGCTAACAAATCCTACATCATGTGCAATATCGGTCCTGGGTGCATACCATGGCATACGATAAACTACCACAATTTGAAGCATAATAATTTGCATGGACATTTTTTCTTCCTCCTCTTGTGTCTTTGGACACATATCCTTAGATCAATTTAACATGACTAGGCAAAGGTGTCTTGACAACTTTTGCATTCTCCATATGAAATCTACGCAACACCTTTTTCAACATAGTGCTTTGAGATAAAAACAAATTTGTTTTTCCTATCTCTCACAATTTGATTTTTCATACCAAAAGTTGCTGTTGCACCAAATCCTTCATAATAAGATTTGCTAAGCATGCGTTTAGCTCCTTGATGTGATCCATGTTGAACCCGGCTACAAGCATGTCATCAACATATAAGCCTGAAATAATGTAGCTATCATTATCCAACCTCTTAAAATAAACACAATGAGTGAGAATTACACTGCTTTGTAGCCTTGCTCGACCATAAAACTATCAAATTTCAAATACCATTGCCCGGTGCTTGCTTCAAGCCATATAAGCTTTTCTTCAATCTGCACACTAGTTTCTCCTTACCTTCGACCTCAAATCCTTGTGGCTGTTCCATATAAATTTCCTCTTCCAAATCACCATGGAGAAAGGTTGTTTTAACATCAAGCTGTTCTAAATGCAAATCTTCAGCAACCACAATACTTAAAACAATACGAATAGAAGTCATTTTAACAACAGGAGAAAAAATCTCATCAAAATCAATACCCTTTTCTGTGCAAATCCCTTTACAACTAATTTGGCTTTAAATCTTTTCTTACCTCCATCCTCCTCTTTCAGTCTATAAATCCATTTGTTTGGTAAAGCCTTGCTTGCCTTTTTTACTTTTGTAGGCAACTTGCATAAATCCCAAAATGCGATTTTCGATAGGAGTCTATTTCTTCTTTCGCCTGCTGCTGAACCTTGGTATCCACCTTCATAGCTTCATCATAATGTTCTGGTTCACCAGCATCAGTTAACAGAATAGTATACAAAGAGGGAGAGAATCTTTCTGGAGGTCTACTTAACCTTGAAGATCGTCTAACAGGAGTTTGTGGTATTTGTTGCTATTGTTGTTGCCCGGCATGAGGAACCACTGAAACATCATTGTTTGGAGTATCATCCAACTTTTCACATAATATTTTTGCTTTCTTCTCATGCTGAAGCAGATCTTTGTACAACACTTTCTCATTGAATATGACATCTGCTTCTCACAATTTTTTTGATTTTTCAAAATCCCAAAGCCTATAACCAAATTCATCAATGCCATATCCAACAAATACACATTTCTTTGATTTTGCATCAAGCTTGGTTCTATTTTCAGAATCTACATGTGCAAATGCTTCACAACCAAAGGTTTTGAAAAAAGAATAACTCACCTTCTTACCTTTCCATGCTTCCTCTGGAATACCACAACCCAAAGGATTAGAGGGACCTCTATTAATTAAATAAACAACAGTGTTTATAGTCTCTGCCCACATTTTTAAAGGCAACCCAACATGCAATCTCATCGTCCGTGCACACTCCATTATTGTTCTATTCATGTGCTCAACCACTCCATTTTCTTGTGGAGTCCTTGGAACGGATTTTACGCCTCACCGAATACCATTAGAGGAACAATAATCTTCCAAACTTCGTTCTTTGCCAATACTCACCACCATTATCGGATCGAGACATTTTAACCTTTTCCGTCTCATTCTCAACCAAGCTTCTCCATTTTTAAAGTTTCAAATACTTCAGATTTACGCCTAAAGAATAAATCCATACCTTTCTAGTTATCATCAATGAATGTAACATATCTGAGAGAGCCACCAAGAAGATACGTTTGGTCCCCATACATCCGTATGCACAAGCTCCAATTTCTCATCTTTCTTTTGCTTCCCATCCTTGAGAAAACTAACTCTCTTTTGTTTTCCTTACACACAACTTTCACAGAAATCCATATTAACACATTTTAGACCTGGTAAAACATTATTTGAATGAAATACTTTCATACCTTTTGCACTCATATGCCCAAGTCTATTATGCCACAGTGCTGATTCAGAGTCCACAGCAACTGTATGATCTTCTACCTACTTAACTACAACAAGCTGTTCTGAACATTGACCTTTTTCCGTAACAATTAAAGTAGAAGGCATAGTATGACCTGTACAAAGATATAAGGTCCCTACTTTCACACCTTTTTCTACCACTAAGGCACCCTTTGTGACCTTCCAATTTTATCACTAAATGTAACAACACAACCTTCATCATCTAGTTGCCACAGTTGAAATTAGAATTTACGCTTAACTTTTGGAACATGCCTTACCTCACGTAGTAGCAATGATTCCCATTCTGCAACTTAATCTTGATTCTTCCTTTCCAACAATCTGATAGGGTTCATTATCTCCTAAATAAACCAGCCCAAAATCCCCTTGGACATAATCAAGAAAATAACTTCTATGGGGGGTAGCATGAAATGAAGCCCCTGAATCTAACACCCAAGAATCATCAGCATTATCAAGGGAAAGAATTAAAGCATCCTCATCAGATTTATTACTTACCACATTTGCCTCTTTACTTCCTTCCTTTATGTCTCCTTCTTTATTTTTCTGAGACCAGCAATCTTTCTTCATATGACCCGGCTTACCATAGTACTAGCAATCCCTCTTGTCTCTAGATTGAGACCTTTTGTCTTTTGATTTTCCTCGTGACTTCCCACGATTTCCATAATTGTTTCCTCTCTCCTTTGTTTTACCCCTACTTTCTGCATTCAAAACACTGCCTGATGTGGATGTTCCACCAGAGCTTTTCCTACGGATTTCCTCGCTCAAAATAACACCAACAACATCATCAAACTTCAATGTATTCGAACCAGAAACAAAATTGCTAATAGCCATTACCAAGCTATTCCAGTTTTCAGGCAAAGAACACAGAATCAAAAGAACCCTAACTTCTTCATCAAAGTTTACTTTTACAGAAGTTAATTGACTGGTGACTGTATTAAACTCATTTAAATGATCAGTAACTGACCCACCTTCTACCATTTTCATATTAAATAAACGCTTCATAAGAAATACCTTATTCGAAGTGGAAGACTTTTCATATAACTTTTCTAGGGTTTCCATCAACTCTTGAGTTGTCTTTGCTTTTGTAATATTGAACGCCACTATTTGTGCTAGGCACAAACGAATACTGCCAAGAGCCTTTCTATCCAAGATCTCCCAGTCCTCATCTGACATTGCTGCAGGTTTCTTGGTTTCCTTCCAATAGCGCCATAAATCCTTCGATAAAGATAGTCCTCCATCTGCATCTTCCGTAAGCCCGATGGATTACGCCCATTAGCTACAACCTTCTTACCCTCGTCACGCCCATTGCTCCCCACTCTTGGTAGAGATCTTTCATACGGGCGATAATCGAAGCACAACCCGCTCTGATACCACTTGTTAGGATTAGAGATGGCAGATCTAACAATTAAATGCAGATTTTATATAATAAACAGAGAAACTAAAACATACACGGAATAAATCATAACGCACATAATTTAGCGTGGTTCACCAATCCGGGGCTACATCACCAAAGCTGCAGCCATCCAATACTTTTATTATCCGTTGAAAACCTATTACAATCTTGCGAATAATGGTGTTTTCATTCATGCTAAAATACCCATCCGAAACCCTTTTTAAGCTTAGAAGCTTCAGTTTAGGGTTCTACAAAATCAGATTTTTCCTTTTTCATTAATTTTTCCCTTTTTTGGATTTTTCCTTTTTCATTGATTTTTCCCTTTTTCGGTGGACCCTGGCGAGGATGGGGGGCTAGGGTGTACAGTATACCATGGGCTATACAGTATAGCATGATCAGTCGCCACATACCAACATCAATCCCATGTGGCCATAACATTGTTGAAAGGCACAAGACAACAGAGAGGGGGGATGAATCATTTGTCACCAATCATATCCACAAATCTCAAAAAATCATTAACTCCACATCAACTATAATCTGTTATTAAGTATGAGCATGAAGTGCAAATAGAACAAAGCAATATCAACACAAGAAACACCAGATTTATGTGGAAAACCCAATAAGGGAAAAACCATAGTGAGGATTAACTCACAATATAAAGTTATAGCAAAAATGATTATAAAGAGACTCACTTCCAAAGGGCTCACTGCTTAAGAAGGAACCTCACTACCTACAGATAGGACTCATTCTCTAATAGGGAGGCTCACTGCCTACAAATACAAAAGATAACAGAAAATCCACCATAGAAAATTACACACATCTGCAGCCTTGATAAGAGAATTGCAGACACCATCAACTCACTGCTTTTAGGAGTTAGACACATTAAATTACTGCTGCCTTAACTCACTTTTGCACAATCTTGCTTCTCACACTTGTGGATTTTTGTTACATCCAATCCTTAACATCTCACCTTGTGTTTATACCATCTTCAACCTTAGAAACATTCTCCAACGTCGGCTACACATGCTTCATATTGCAAATTCAAATTAGGTCAGAAACTCAACATTCCTATGGTGGAAGAGAATTAGAGTGGGCCAAACCAACACTTAACCAAGACCTAAAACAACATCTCAGATCAATCACATGCTTCCTCAATTGGTACTTAACCTTCGCATGATATGTAAACACTAGGTCGGCCAAACCTAATGAAAAACACAAATGAACTTTGAAGTACATGCTTCCACAACAAGAATATAATGTGTAGACCACAAAACACATTTCATCATACACTGGAATACATCTCAGATGCCTTCAGACTCATGCACAACTAATGCAACAACCTTCATACATAGAATACTTTCCATCAGTCCATCCAGAATGTACAGATACACAGAAACTATGAAACTCATCTTTTGGAGCCCCAAACCATGAAATTTTTTGATAGAGCACATATAACATTATTACAAACCATCTTCCAGATCCACAAGGCCAAAAACAAACCAGTGGAGGACTGTGGAGTAGATACATTTCTCCTAGTCATAGACAAACAACACTGCCAAATTAGTTCACACACCCGTGAACACAACTTTCACTCTCCATCAAACTAGAAGCTCTAATCCAGGATATGTCACCCAAGGATTCCCTTAAACAACACTTTAGAACCCCAAAAGCATAAGATCAACACATAAGAAATGTAGATTTGAAATTGGACCACATTTTGAACACACACAATTTAGTCTTTACTATTTATCAAAATCACTTGGCAACTCATCATATCAACACACCTACAACACCATAAAGATATCTCCATGTACTCACAACATATCTACCATATCTCAACTATACATGCACAACCTGCAATCACTTGTTTCTTTTCTCTACAACAACCTATGTTGTGTTGACATCAATGAAAACATTAATGAAAACACCACCATACTCATTCATACTTGCAACTATCTCCACCTTTTTCATTGATGGCAACACATGATGTGAAAAACCACCAAAGATGCAAAACACAATCTCTTTTATTTTCTAAATTAGATAGCCTACACAACATTCCTGCACTCTCAATTGGACTTTCAAAATTTTCTTTTTCACATGAACCTTTGTCTTTTTCACATGACTCTCTCTCCCCCTTTGACATGAATGTAAAAGAATAAAAGTATAGTCACTCCCCCTGAGGAGTGCACCCACATACCATACTGTAACAATGATACTTTCTACTCCCCCTGAGGAGTAGACCCATTCATCAATCCAGATAAATGAAGAATTTGTAGATCCACTGGACTGATGCACCTCCATGTGCACCTAGTTCAAAGAAGGAGGGCCAATAAGCCCCAAATTATCCTTGAGATACTCAAAATTATCATGAACATAAGATCCTTAGTAAATATATCTACAATATGATCCTTTTTAGACACATACTCCAGCCTGACATCATTCTCCAATACCTTCTCTCTTAAGAAATGATATCTAATAGATATGTGCTTTGTCCTTGAATGCATTACCATATTATTTAAAATATTTATTGCACTTGTATTGTCAGATAAGATAGGGATAGGCTCATCACATATCACTCCTATATCCTTCAATGTTTTCTTCATCCATAATACCAGTGTGATGCTACTACAATATAAGCCTCTGTAGTGGATAAAGAAACCAAATCCTATTTCTTGCTTAGCCATAAAACTAGTCTTCCTCTAAGAAAGAATGCACCACCACTTGTACTCTTCCAGTCATCCACACAACCAACCCAATCTACATTAGTGTAAGCACTCAAAGTGAAATCAATATCGTTAGAATACCATAGGCCATAATCCAGAGTGTCTTTTAGATATCTGAATATCCTTTTAACAACTATAACATGTGCTTCTTTAGGTTTTTCTTGAAATATGGCAACCAAACATATTGCATTCATGATATCCAGTCTAGTAGTAGTAAGATATAACAATCCACCAATCACAGATCTATACATGCTCTGATTAACTTTAGGAGATTCATCATCTTTACTCTATTTGCATCCAATCACCATAGGGGTACATATTAGTTTGGAGTCATCCATTCCAAACATATTCATCAACTCTTTGACATACTTTGATTGTGAAATGGATATTCCCTTATTAGTTTGATTCACTTGAAGTCCAAGGAAGACATTCAACTCACCAATCATAGACATTTCAAACTCTTTTTGTATCTCCTCTGCAAATCTATTGCACATACCCTCATTTCCTCTAAAGATAATATCATCAACATACAAAACCATTATCATCATTTTGTTTCCTTCAACCTTAAATAGAGATCATTACTGTCTATGGAGCCTTCACCGAACCCTTTCAATGTCAAATATCTATCCAACCTTGCATACCATACTCTGGGAGCATGTTTAAGTCCATACAATGCCTTTTTCAACTTATAGACCATGTTTGATTTATTTGATAATTGAAATCCCTCTGGTTGTTCCATCTGCACCTCTTCTTCCAATTCTCCATTCAGGAATGCAGACTTAACATCCATCTGATATACCTTGAAATCTTTGTGAGCAGAAAATGCCAAAAACATTCGAATAGCCTCCATTCTTGCCATCGAGGAAAATGTCTCCTCAAATTCTATTCCTTCAACCTGTGAATAACCTTTGCATACAAGTCTTGCTTTGTTTCTTACTACTTCACCATTCTCATTCAGCTTATTCCTGAACACCCACTTTGAACCAATTCCCATGTCTTATTTTTCTCTATCTGTTGCAATTCCTCTTTCATTGCTCTAACCCAATTCTCATCTTTGCACATGCTTCACACACTGATTTAGGTTCTATCTTGGAAAGTAAACATAGATTTACCTCAACTGCTACCACTTTGCTTCTTGCCTTCACACCTTCACTTTTGTCTCCAATTATCTATTTTTTAGGATGACTTTTTTGTACATATTTTGGAGTATTGGAAGTAGGTTTTGGAGCTTCTTCTTCTTCTTCTTCAATATGTTCTTCTTCTTCCTTATTCTCTGTTGGTGTAATTAATATTTAATTACACTTTACATAAGTTTACTTAGGTAATTATTTAATTCCTAGGTTAATTAGTTGTTATCCTTATCTTGTTGAGCTATCTTGTTGCTCAAGATAAGATTAGGGTTATGCATCTTTGCTTTTATAAAGCAAATTATTATCTTGTAATTACTAAATTCTCAAATAATAATTATTTGCACATCTTCTTGCAAATCTCTGCTTTTTTTGTTTTTCTCTTCTGTGGAAGGATATTCTGGTTTGCAAATCTGATCTTGGTTTCTAACATGGTATCAGAGCCTTGATTTGCAGCCCCTTCTCATATTTTTGAGAAAATTATAGCAGGGTTCGTTCAGGATTCTTTGAGGGTATCATGCCTTGAGTTCATCTATGAGGCATTTTGGATCAGATCGGGCTTCACCATTGTATTCAGAGTGCTGGAAAAAATTAGGATTGGCTTTTGTTTGGCAGATTTTGGCCATCATTTGCCAGATCTATGAGGGTTTCAGGCTGGGATATTTTTTGCAAGTTCTGGAGGTAGCCAATTTTTTGGAGTAGTTTGAGTAGAAACAAAGGTCACCATTGCGCTCGTAGCAGCCAAAAACCCTAAGATCACCTCTTGTTTCATCGATTTTGGTGAAAGTTATTTTTGAAGCAAATTTTTTTGCCTGGGGGGCCTTACGGCCTCCCCAACATGCAGTCTGAGGCTCAAAAATTAAAAAAAAGGTTTTCTCGATCTTCATGCCGGTGTTTCCAGTTATAAGGTGATCCACCACTAGACTGCCACCATTCTGCCACTGCCACCCCATTCCACCCCCAGCTCGCCACCACTCCCCTCCACCCTTATGCAGCCCCCGCTGGGCCCTTCTGCCAAGCTGATGTCCTATGGAGGACCACGGGCCCGCGCCCAGCCCTGGTGGCCTTCCAACTTCACCGGTGGTCTTATGACAGACCAGGAGCTACGAGCTTGGCCCCTGGCTGATAGTCTGGCTATAGAATATTCTTTGTGGATTCTGACTAGGATTTGGAATATTCCGGCAATAAAGAATATACCGACGACTGTAGAATTTTTCTAGTAGGGGGGCATTTTTTTGCCCTAATAGCTAGATGGCCATCAAATTTAACACAGTGAAGTGCTGATGTCAGCATGATGTCATCGGCCATACAACCTCTTTGCCCCTCCTAGCCCTGATTTTCCCTAAAGGAGCAGTTTTTTTCTTTTGGTCATAACTTGGGCATACAGTATCGAAATCAGGCAAACGAGATATCGCCGGAAAGCTAGTTCTGAGCACTTTCTAGTGGTATAGTTTATTTTACATTATTTTTTTTATCTGCTATTTTTTCTGTTTGAATTCAGATTTTCATTTTGGGCTTACGAGCTCATAACTTTTTGCCCCAATCTTCTTTTTTTCCTTCTTTGTGGCATTGGAAAGGTATTGAGGAGCTCTATCTTTCTATCCATGCAATTTTTTTATATCTATCCCAAGTTTATCATTATTCCAGATTTGTCCCGATAGGTGTTTTGGAGATTACTTGGATGTTTTGGCAGTTGGAAAGGTGAAACTTGAATATTTGTAGTTCATTTCAGTACCACATCATCTTATTTTCTATTTATGAATGTTTGTATTCTCTCCTTTTGCAATCATTAGGTATTGTAATAAATGAACTGAGATAAAGTTCCATTAGGGGGGTTTCTTGCATAATAATTTCATTAGAGTGTAGTTTTCACTTTGATCTCCATATCCATCTTGATTTGTTGGAAACTCGTATGGGTTTTCTGGTTTCATAATTTCTTTTGGCCACATTTTTGGTATTGCTTGACACATATCGGATTCATCGGTTCACACTTCAGTTGAGAGATTATGTTTCTTGATCCGCATTGGTTCAGATCCTTCTCAGTTTGAGGGCCATGTTTTTATGGTTAATGTTCCAGAGTCTTTTTTGGTACTCCTTCCCATGGAAGAGTTTCAGTCACAGTTTGGCATTGGCATCAAGGTACACAGCTTCCAGATTCTGTCATCATTTCATCTATTGTTACTTCACAGATTCCAGGGTTGTTCCAGTTTGTGAGTTTTCCAATATTTTGTGGCATCGGGTCTACTATCACATTATCATGATTCCATTTTTTGTTTCAGTTGTAGATAGAAGTATCTTTCTTTGCTTGTCAGATTGCAGTTCCAGTGTTACTCCATAGTGTTCTTCCAGTACTTCTCTGCAGCAGTCATCTCATTGTAGGGGGGTTTTGTCCCACTGGGTTTTCCTTCTCTACCTCTTTGCATTTGTAAATGAGTACCTGATCAGGCCTTATTTCTAGGAATCATCTTTGCATAATAATTTGCTTCTCCCTAAGTTGCACTTATGGGGGGGTGTTGGTGTAATTAATATTTAATTACACTTTACATAAGTTTACTTAGGTAATTATTTAATTCCTAGGTTAATTAGTTGTTATCCTTATCTTGCTGAGCTATCTTATTGCTCAAGATAAGATTAGGGTTATGCATCTTTTCTTTTATAAAGAAAATCATTATCTTGTAATTACTGAATTCTTGAATAATAATTATTTGTGCATCTTCTTGCAAATCTCTACTTTTTCTATTTTTCTCTTTTGTGGAAGGATATTCTGGTTTGCAAATCTGATATTGGTTTCTAACATTCTCTTCTTGTACTTGTCCGTAGATAGGTTCATCTAGTTCAACTTCACTTATTTCAACTGGTCTACACATATGTTCATCAACTTTTACATTTGCACTCTCAAGAATATTTCTCAATCTTTTATTGAAGCATATATAAGATTTGCTATTAGTTGAATATCCAAGGAAAATACCTTCATCACATATTGCATCAAAATTTCCAAGGTTCTCATCATCTCTTTTAATATAACATCTACTTCCAAACACCTTAAAGTACTTAACATTAGGAATCTTGCAAGTCCATAGTTCATAAGGAGTCTTTGTGCTATTACCTCTGATCTAAACTCTGTTAAGAATATAAATAATAGTGTGGATTGATTCTCTCTAGTATACATTAGGTACATTTTCCTCTTTTATCATAGTCCTTGCAGCCTCTTGAATAGTTTGGTTTCTCCTCTCTACAACTCCATTCTACTGAGGAGTTCTAGGAGCAAAAAAATGTCTCTTTATACCATGCTCTTCACAAAATGTATTAAACTCACTAGAAGTGAATTCTCCACCTCTCTCAAACCTTAAACATTTGATTCTCAAGTTTACTTCATTCTCTACCCTAGCCTTGAACTCTTTGAATCTATCCAGAGCTTGAGCTTTCTCCCTAAGAAAAGTAACCCATGTCATTCTAGAATAATCATCAATCAACAACATGAAGTACCTGTCACCAATAAGACTTCTTATTCTTGTGCGACCACAAGGGTCTGATGAACCAATTCCAGCATTCTAGTAGTTGATTTCTCTTTTCCTTTAAAACTGCATCTTGTTTGTTTTCCCAACTGAAAACTCTTACAAATAGTATTGGTAGGCTTTGTGATTTTAGGTAGATCCCAGACAACTTCTCTTGAACAAATCTTGATCAGATTATCAAATTTTACATGTCCCATCCTCTGGTGTGATAGAAAAATTTTATTAACTTGAGATACAAGACACTGACCATCAACACCCTTAAGCTGATAAATGTTCCCATATATTCTTCTTCATGCAACTACCACAGTTCCAGACCCTTTTCTGACCTCACAGGTGTTATCCTGAATCATAGGATTGAATCCTTTGCTGCACATTTTTCCAACACTCAAAATATTATGCATTAAGCCCTTAACATAATAGACATCATCAATACTGTGTTTTCCATCAAAACTAATTATTCCTTTTCTAACAATATTTGCACCATAATCATCTCCAAACATGACTAATCCACCATCATACTTTTCAAGTTTAGTAAACTTACTCTTGTCTCCGGTCATATGATTTGAATAGCCACTGTCAATTACCCAATAGTCTTCGTCTTGTATAGCATGAAAGGTAGTAATCAAAGTACCTTCCATCTCATCCTTCTTGTTCTCTAGACCACTTTCCCTTGTACATCTTCTAGAATTAGTAGACATTGATTTATTTTGTAAGGTTAAAAAGAAGCGCTCATCATTATCACCCTCAAAATAAGATTCATCATTAGAAATTCTAGCATCTTCTCTAACATAGTACAATCTCTTAAATTTTTTATCCTTTTTGTCTCTATTATCTCTGTTCTTTTTGTTTATAGCTCCATTTGAACATCTTGAAGCATAGTGACCAATATTTCCACAACTGAAACAATTAAAAGGTAACATACCTTTGTACTTACTGGTACCTTTCTTCAACTTCCTTGTAAAATTTGCTTCCAACTCCTCTGATCCTTCACTATCCAGATCATATTCTATCTTAGTGGCTTTGAAGGTTGTTTCTATTTTCTCCTTTTCTTTTCAAAACTTCCTCATTTCAAATGCGGTCAAGGTGCCAAATAGTTGCACTTTAGTGAACTTCTTAGGATCATACACTTCCTCAATAAATAAAACTTTATCATTGTAACTCTTCGGTAGGGTCATCAAAATCTTCTCCATTACATCTTCATCTGTTAGAGTACTACCTTGATTTTTGACTTCATTTACTACAATATCAACCCTCTAAAAAATAGCTTGCAATATCTTCACCTTCTTCCATTTTCAAGTTCTCATATATGTGCTTAGCTGTGAGCTTCTTCGACAATTTCACTCTATCATTTTCTTCATAGATATCTTCCAACTTTTTCCAAACATCATAAGCAGTGCCCAAAGAAATAACTTTTGTTTGCTTAGTCTTAGATAAAGAACTATAGATTTCATACCTTGCTTTTTCATTTTCCTCATAGGAAGAAATCTCATCTACAGAAGAAGGACCACTTATCGGTGCAACATATTTTATCTCAACAACTTTCCAAGTCTTGTAACCAAGAGAGATCAAGTAACCTCTCATCTGCACTTTCCTCTCACTGTAGTGAAATCCATCAAACATAGGGATTGATAATTTGTGCACCATAAAATCTACCTCAAGAAGTTAAGCTCTTCTCTAAGGAACCAAAGCTCTAATACCAATTGTTGAAAAGTGCAAGACAACTAAGAGGAGGGGTGAATCAGTTGTCACCAATCACATCCAAAAATCTCAAACAATCATTAACTCCACATCCACTATAATTTGTTATTAAGTATGAGCATGAAGTGCAAACAACAAAAAGCAATATCAACACAAGAAACATCATATTTACATGGAAAACCCAATAAGGGAAAAACCATGGTGAGGATTAACTAAAATATAAAGTAATAGTAAAACTGATTACAAAGAGGCTCACTGCCTAAGAAGGAGGCTCATTGCATACAGATAGGAATCACTATCCAACAGGGAGGCTCACTATCTATAGACACAAAATATAATAAAAAATACACCACAACAAATTACACACATCTGTAGCCTTGATCAAAGAATTGCAGACACCATCAACTCACTCCTTTTAGGAGTCAAACACATTAAAGTACTATTTCCTTAACTTGCTTTTGCACACTCCTACTTCTCACAATTGTGGCTTTTTGTTACATCCAATCCTTAACATCTCACCTTGTATTTATACCATTATCAACCTTAGAAATATTCTCCAAGTTTGGCTACATATGCTTCATATTAAAAATTCAAATTAGGTTGGCAACTAAATATTCTTCAATGGAAGAGAATGAGAGCGGACCAAACCAACACTTGATCAAGACCCAAAACAACATCTCAGATCAATCACATTCTTCCTCAATTGATACTTAACCTTCGCATGATGTGTAAACACCAGGTCGGCCAAACCTAATGAAAAACACAAATGAACTTTGAAGTACATGCTTCCACAATGAGAATATAACATGCAGATTAGATAACACGCTTCACCATACATTGGAACACATCTCAAATACCTTCAGACTCATCTGTAGCTAATGAAACAACCTTCATACACATAATACTTTCCATTAGTCCATCCAGACTATACAAACACACATAGAAACTCTAAAACTCATCTTCTAGAGCACCAAACCATGAACACTTTTTATAGAGCATAGATAACATTATTACAAACCATCTTCCATATCCACAAGGCCAGAAACAAACTAGCAGAGGACTGTGGAGTAGATAAATTTCTCCCAATCCTAGACAAACAACATTGCAAAACTAGTTCACACACCAGTGAACACAACTTTCACTCTCCATCAAACTAGAAGCTCTAATGTAGGATATGTCACCCAAGGATTCCCTTAAACAACAATTCAGAAATGTACAAGCATAGGATCAACACAAAAGAAATGCAAAGCACAAATCAGATCATATTATGAACACACATAATTTAGTCTTCACTATTTCTCAAAATCACTTTTTAATTCATCATATCAGCACACCTGCATCACCATAAAGATGAGAGGATATCCGATGGCACATAAGTTGGTGATTCCTATGTTCGATGGATTTGATTACAGTGACTAGAAAGTGCAGATGAGAGGATATATTATTTCTCTTGGTTACAAGACCTGGAAGACTATTGAGACGAAGTATTTCTCTCCAACAGGTGGTCTTACTGCTACAGATGAGGTTTTTGCTTATGAGGAGAATGAGAAGGCGAGGTATCTATTTTCAATGCCCTATCTAAAACTAAGCAAACTAAGGTCCTTTCTTTAGACACTGCTTATGAAGTTTGGAAGAAGTTGGAAGATCTTTATTAAGGAAATGATAGAGTGAAATTGACAAAGAAGCTGATGGCAAAGCACATATATGAGAATTTGAAAATGGAAGAAGGTGAAGATTTTGTAAGCTATTTCTAGAGGGTTGAACTTGTAGAAAATGATCTTAGGAATCAAGGGGGTAAATTGACTGATGAAGATATAATTGAGAAGATACAAATAACCCTAACTAAGTGTTATAGTGATAAGATCTCATTATTGAAGAGATGTATTATCCCAAGAAGTATACTAAAGAAGATCTATTTGGGCACCTTGACATCATTTGAGATGAGAAAGTTTGGAAAGAAAGAGGAAAAGAAAGAAACAAAATTTAAAGCAACAAAGAGTGAGGATGATCTGGATAGTGATGGTTCTGATGAGTTGGAAGAAAATTTTATGAGGAAGTTGAAGAAAGGTACCAGTAACTATAAAGGTATGTTTCCCTTTAAATTTTTCGGCTGTGGTAATATTGGTGATTATGCTTCAAGATGTCCAAATAGAGTTGTACATAAGAAGAACAAGGATTATAAAGATAAGGATAGAAAGGATAAGAAATATAAGTTGTATTATGTTAAAGAAGAAGCCAAAATTTTTGATGATGAATTTGATTAAGAGGGTGATGATAGTGAATGCTTGTTTTTAGCCTTGGAGAATAAATCTGTGCCTGCTAACCTTGGAAAATGTGCAAGAAATAATGTTTCAGAGAACAAAAAGAATGAGATGGAAGTTACTTTGGTGACTTCCTTTCATGCTAGACATGATGAATACTACTCAGTGATTGATAGTGGATGTTCTAATCACATGACCCAAGATAAAAGTAAGTTTACTAAACTTGAAAAGTATGATGGTGGTTTGGTCATGTTTTGTGATGATTCAGGAACAAAGATTGTTGGGAAAGGTACAATTAGTTTTGATGGAATACACAACACTGAGAATGTATATTATGTACAAGGTTTTTAGAGGCATAACCTTTTGAGTGTTGGAAAGATGTGTAGGAATTTTTTTAAGCTTGTGTTTCAGGATAATACCTGTGAAATCAGAAAAGGATCCAGAGATATGGTTGTTGCTGGAAGGAGAACTCATGGAAACATCTATTAGCTTAAGGGTGTTGATGGTTAGTGCCTTGTATCTCAAGTCAATGAAATTTGGTTGTGGCACCAGAGAACGGGACGTGTAAACTTTGATAATCTGGTTAGGATCAGTTCAAGAGATGATGTCAAAGGTTTGCCTAGAATCACAAAGCCTACTAATACTATTTACAGGAGTTGTTAGTTGGGGAAACAAACAAGATATAGTTTTAAGGGAAAAGAGAAATCTACTACCGGAATGCTGGAATTAAACTAGAACATGAATCCTAAATGGTGACATGTATTTCATGCTCCTTATTGATGATTATTCTTGAATGACATGGGTTGCTTTTCTTAGAGAAAAGACTCGAGCTATGGATAGGTTTACAGTGTTCAAAGAAAGTGTGGAAAATGAAGTAAACCTGGGAATCAAATGTTTGAGATCTGATAGAGGTGGAGAATCCACTTCTAGTGAATTTAATACATTTTGTGAACAACATGGCATAAAAAGATAGTTTTCTACTTTGAGAACCCCTCAGTAGAATGGAGTAGTTGAGAGGAAAAACTAGACGGTATAGGAAGCTAGAAGAACCATGATGAACGACTCAAATGTATTGGATGTGTACTGGAGAGAGGCAATACAAACTATTGTTTATGTTCTCAACAGAGTTCAGATTAGAGGCAACAACACAAAGACTCCTTTTGATTTATGGACTGGTAAGACTCCTATTGTGAAGTACTTTAAGGTATTTAAAAGCAGATGTTACATTAAAAGAGATGATGAAAATCTTGGAAAGTTTGATGCTAGATGTGATGAAGGAATTTTTCTTGGGTACTCTACTACTAGCAAAGCATATAGATGATTCAATAAAATATTGAGGAAGATTGTTGAGAGTGCTAATGTGAAATTTGATGAGGACATGCACAGACCTATTAAGATAAGTGAAGTCGAACTTGATGATCCTATCTGTGGACATGTACCTGAAGAAAATAAGGAGAAGGAAGAAGAAGAAGAAGTAATCCTGAAACTTGTTGTTAAGACTCCTAAGTATGTGCAAGAGAATCATCTGGATAAACAAATAATTGGAGATAAGAGTGAAGGTGTGTAGACTAGAAGCAAAGCAACAACTAAGGTAAACCTATGTTTACCTTCTAAAATAGAACCTAGTCTATGTGTGAAGCATGTGAAGATGAGAGTTGGGTTAGAGCTATGAAAGAAGAGTTGCAACAAATAGAGAAGAATCAGACAAGGGAATTAGTTCCAAGACCTATGAAGTTAAGAATGTAATTGGTTCAAAATGGGTGTTCTGAAATAAGTAAATGAAAATGGGGAAGTTATAAGAAACAAATAAATACTTGTATGCAAGGGATACTCACAAGTTGAAGGCATAGGTTTTGAAGAAACATTTGCCCTTGTGACTAGAATGGTACCTATTAGGATGTTTTTGGCATTTTCTACCCACAAGGACTTCAAAATATATCAGATGGATGTCAAGTCAGCATTTCTGAATGGTGAATTGGAGGAAGAAGTGTACATGGAACAACCTAAAGGATTTCAGTTATCAGACAAACCTGAGATGGTCTGTAAGTTGAAGAAGGAATTGTATGAAATGAACCAAACTCCTAGAGCTTGGTATACAAGATTGGACAGATACCTAACACAACAAGGTTTCAGTAAAGGCTCTGCTGACAACAATATTTACTTCAAAGTGCAAGGTAACAAAATGTTGATAGTGGTAGTTTATGTTGATGATAACATATTTGGTAGAAATGAAGGCATGTGTAAAAGATTTGTAGAAGAAATGCAAAAAGAATTTGAAATTTCCATGATTGGTGAGTTGAATTTCTTTCTTGTTCTTCAAGTAAATCAAATTGATAAGGGGATATTCATTTCACTATTGAAATATGTGAAAGAGATACTGAAGAAATTTGGAATGGATGAATCCAAACCGGTTAGTACTCCTATGATAACTGGATGTAAGCTAAGTAAAGATGATGAATCTGCTAAAAATGATCAGAGAAAAAATAGATCTATGATTGGTGGGATGCTGTATCTTACTGCTACCAGACCAGATATTATGCATGTAGTATGTTTAGTTTCTAGATTTCAAGTAGATCCTAAAGAGGCACATGTTACAATAGTAAAAAGGATATTTAGATATCTTAAAGGTACACTAGATTATGGCCTATGGTATCCTAAGGGTGTTGATTACAACTTGAGTGCTTATACTAATGCAAATTGGGTTGGTTGTGTGGATGACTAGAAGAGTACCAGTGGAGATGCTTTCTTTCTTGGTAGAAGATTGGTTTCTTGGTTGAGTAAGAAACAAGACTCAACTTCTTTATCCACTAGAGAAGAAAAATATATTTCCGTAACATCCTGTTGCACATAGGTTCTGTGGATGAAGAAAACTTTGAAAGACATTGGAGTGATATGTGATGATCCTATTCCTATTTTCTGTGACAACACAAGTGCTATAAATTTTTTGAAGAATCCGGTGATGCATTCAAGAACAAAACACATATCTATTAGATATAATTTCTTGAGAGAAAAAGTATTGGAGAATGAAGTAAGGCTGGAGTATGTGTCAACAAAGGAACAAATTGCAGATATATTTACTAAGGCTCTTCCAAAGGATACTTTTGAGTATCTTAGGGAGAGGTTGGGGGCCATTGGACCTCTGAACTAGGTGAACATGAAGGTGCATCAATCCAGTGAATTCACAGATTCTTCATTTATCTGGACTGATGAATGAGTCTACTCTGTAGGGGGAGTAGAAAAGATTTTCATTGTTGCAGTATGAATTGAATGGGAAAATGTAGACACATAAAATTGACCTAGGCCTGCAAACTTTATTTTCTCCATATTTCTTCTCAACATATAATTAAAATATTTAATTATGTCCTATAATCCAAATTTAACTATTAATTAAATAATTCTCGGTTATTTAATTAATTCATACCTTTTATTCGTCCTAACTATTTAAATAAATAAATTACATTTATTTTTATTTAAAATACATTGCTAATTTCCTATGTCCCTCTATGCTTAAATAAATTCCTAAATTTATTTAATTATTATCTTTCAACTATTTCCTCGTGATTATTTAAATAAATAAACTTTATTATTTATTTAAATATGTCATTAATTCCTTATGTCTTCCTATAATTAAATAAATTCCTATAATTTATTTAATTATTCTCCACATCAACTTTCCTTCTAATTTTAAATAAAATCATTTATTTAAAATTTCCTACTTTCTATCTTTCCCACCAAGTAAATAATTGAAAATAATTATTTACTATCACATGACCCCACCACTTTTGAATTAAAATTAATTTTTAATTCAAAAGGACAACTCAGTCTTTAAAATCAAATAATTTTAAATTATTATTTGATTCTCCAACAGTCTCTTTTTCCGTGCCTAATATCTTCTTGTCACATGCTTTCTTGTCCATTGATTTGATTTTTCTAAAATTAAATCATAGCCATCCATTTCAAATTTTACCCTAATACTGCCCTAACCTTAATTGCTAATTGTCACATTTAATTTCAGCCTTTGATCTTAGGGTATTTCTCAACTTTCAATCTTGGCCATTCATCCAAAATGGACTTTTCTATAAAAAGGCAATGTCAATCTCATTTTGTCACTTCATGCTTAACTACTTTAGCTTCAAAATTTAGGCTTGCTTGCAATTTTTGAGTACATTTGCAACAATATTACAATCCTTCAATGTTTGCTTAGGGCTTTGTCATAGGTCAATAGTTTCTCATCAAAATATGAGGGCAAACATCATTTTGCAGCAAATGGAGAAGGGAAATGAAGGTCAATCATGGAGTGCACAAAAAGAGAAAGCTAGAAAATATTATAACCAACAAAAGATCAGTAACCAAAAAGCCCTAACCACAAAGCTAGAAGGAGATACTAACCCTTATTTTGTTGTTGATTTTACAAAGCTTTTTTCATTCGTGACATGTTGGAGGGAGCAGAAAATGGAGTTAATGCCACTTGGCTCAAGGCAAAGGATATGTAAGAGGCTTTTAATGCCTTGTTGGAGGGACAAGTCCCTTTTGGGGGGAGATTTTCAAATTTGAGGAATATTCCCATTTTGATGCCTTTTTGAATAAAAATAGAGATTTAATAAATTAATTAAATGGATTTTCATGTGCATGTTGCAAAATCTAGAGGATTTGAGTGATTAGTGTTAGCATTAATCATGATTTGATTAATTTTAATGGAAGTTAGCTGATTTGACATTGTGATTTAGTTTTTAGGATTTAAATAAATCGAAATAAGAGGAATAATGATTTAGACTTAACTAAATAAAGTTTGATTTATTTAATTAAAGAGGATGGTGTTAGATTTAAATCAAATAAAGATTAATTTATTTAATTTAAAGGAGAATACATTAGGACTGATTGATGATTTAATTAAATAAAATTGATTTATTTAATTAAAGAGGAAATATTATGATTTAATAAAAAAAGCTTAATTTATTTAAATAAAAGAGGACATTAGGATTAATTAAACAAAATGATTTATTTAATTAATAGGAGATAGTGATTTAATTAGATAAAATTTATTTATTTAATTAAAAGATAAAATATGATGAATTTAATCAAATAAAGATTATTCAATTAAATGGTTAGTAAAGGATTCAAGATGAACTGGTGTTAGTAAATCAAGATTAGGTGTATAGGATTAATCAATATTTTTTATGTGTCTACATTTTGCCCCTCTTTGAAGCAATGCACCTACTACGTTGGTTCAAAGAATAACCTTTCCCAGATCAAAATTAAATTTTTTTTTGATTATTTTGGATGCCCCACTACTTCCCTAGTGGAAGAATTATGCTGGTACACTACCCCCTCAAGAGATCAGGAAAAAAGTTCAATTTGATGGTCAATCTCATGACAAAGAGGTTCAAGATCAGTTCAACTCGAATGTTTGATGCAAACATATTTGATGATGTATATAGACAGTTATTGGCCATGGATAGCCTCATGTATATTTTGATATAACACACAGATTTGGATAGAAATGTTAGTAAAGATAGAAGAATGAGAAGAATAAGATGGAAGAACCCTTGAGTCTGAGACGATGCAGGAGTCCAACAAGTCCATGATCTATGATACTTTATCAGAGATGATGATTTACTTATTAGGAATTGGGATTTTAAAAGGACTATTTACCTTATTTTTGATAACACACATAGGTACGATGCATCAAGGTATAAATAACCAGGATGGCGTTGCACCTAGTGTGATGGAATTTGAATTGACAATCAGATAGGAGTACTCCTATTCATACCTGGCATACAAAACCTTATTCATAATGTAGTTCATATATTCTAAACATCTCAGACTAAAACATAGAAAGGAAAGCCTTCCTATGTGGTCAACAAGACATCTAAAACACCCTCCCTATAGACCAAACAAGATAGGCATGACCAAGGTTATATTACAAGAATATCCAACAAGCACAACAGATAAAAGATAATGATAGTTGCCCCATTCCTTTCTCTCTAAATCCTTTTGATTAGACATCATTCAGAGGTCATTGGAATGAATACAATAAGATAAATCAAAGAAAAGATCAAGTAAAAAAACAAGCTAATGTTCATACCGCTAGCCAAGACTAAACTACAGTGATGAGATTTGATTGGATGATGAGCTATTAATACCAAGAGTTGACCAACTCATTTATCTACTAACCTAAACTCGAGACTTTGATGCTTTATTTTTCACTTTTAACTTTCTAGACTTGTTTCTAACTATTTCATGAAAGGTTGGGGATGGCGATGATTTATTATGAGTGATGTTTATTTTGGGTGAAAGCAAGATGGGACAAATGGATTTTTTTTTGGTTTTTTTTAATGTTTTTGATGTTTTGCAATGTTTTGAGGCTATTTTTGGTATTTTCAAGATTTTGCAAATGTTTTGATTTTTAAATTTCCCAATGTTTTGGGGTTTTCCATGATTTTGACCAAGAGACTAACCTAAAAACCTATCTTGGGGGCCTCGGGGGTTGATCAAAGATTAGCCTTGCCTACGTTATACACACAAAGACCATGTAGTTCGACTGACACAAAATTGTTGTATTGATGAGACATGAACAAATGGATTGTTAGTTTATTATGACAGACTCCTAAAGGAATGACCTAGGTGTCTCAGGGGAAGATCAAAGATCAACCTTGCCTACGTTTAGAGCTCAGAGACCCGTAGTTCGACTAGATGACTCTGTTTTTGACTTTTTTGACTTGTTTTTGGATTTTGACATATTTTGAATGTTTTTGGATTTTCTGGATTTTATGAATGTTTTTGGTTTTTTTGATTTTCTTATGTTTTTGGATTTTTGGATTTTTGGATTTTAGGGAAGACTTCAAGAATGGACACAAATCCGGTCCGATGTAGGAACATGCCCCCAGCGTGATGCAATAGACTATTCCAATATAAGTAGGACAAACTGACCTTAAGAATGGGCTGAGTAGTACTACGAGGGATCATGATATGAATAGAGGACCAAGCTATGATGTGGACGCAGATATAGAATGTGATGGAAATATGGAATGTGATGAAAGTGTGATAAATGAATGATGTAGAACAAGCTGGGGAGATCCTGGTGGATGGAAAGTGCTTATTTACACAAGACAACTATTTTCCAGGTTTTCACCAAGGTACTTGCCCAAAGTGCCACCAAAGTGGTTTTCACTATAGGATGATTTTTTTTCTCTTTACTATTTTCAATCTTTCTTTTTTTTTTTAATTTTTTTTTTGTATTTTTTGGTTTTAAACCTTGAAAGATAAGGCATAATTTTTTTCAAGATGGGAGCTATTCATGGGCTTCTGCAGAGGCTCACCTTTTGGTTTTGATAACTGATATGCCCTTGACTTGTAGCTTGCTATGATGATGAAGGGTCCTAGCCAATTGGGCTCAAACTTTCCCTTGCTATCTAGATTTGGTACATTTTTTTGATTCTCCTTCAGCACAAGCTCTTTGACTTGAAAGGTTCGACTCTTGATCTTCTTATTGTAGCTACGCTTGAGTCAGTTCTAATATACTTGCAAATGGTTTAAGGCATCCATACACCACTCATCCAATAGTTCTAGCTCATTCAACCTTGACACCTGATACTCTTCATTTGTGATGAGATTTTGTAATGATATTCTCAGGGATGGGAGCTCAATCTCAATGGGGAGTATAGCTTCTAATCCGTAGACCAAGGAGAAAGGGGTGGCACCTATTGATGTGCGAATGCTTGTTTAGTAGGTCCATAGGGTAGGATTCAACTGTAGGTGCTAGTCACGACCAATGTCATTAACTGTTTTCTTAAGGATTTTCAAGATGGTCTTATTAGTAGCCTCAGCTTGGCCATTTCCTTGAGGGTAGGATGGAGTGGAAAAGTGATGTTGGATTTTGAATTTTTGGCATAGGTCATGAACATCCTAATTTTTGAAAGGTGTCCCATTATTTGAGATAATGGCTTGAGGGACACCGTAGTGGAAAATTACATAGTTCAGGATGAACTTGGATATCTTCTTTGTTGTATATAAGTCATGAGGATGACTTCCACCCACTTTGTGAAGTACTCGATGGCGGTGATGATGAACTTATGTCCATTGGATGAGGTGGGGGTTATTTTTCAAACAAGATCGAGCCCCCATTGTGAAAAGGGCTATGGTGTGGCAATTGGGTTGAGCTCCTGAGCTAGTGCATGGATGAGGTCCCCATGTTGCTAATACTGCAAACACCTTTGGATGTAGTCATGAGCTTCCCTTTTCATTGTAGGCCAATAGTACCCAGTCCTCAGCAATTTCTTAGCCAATGTCATACCACTCGAATGTGAACTACAAATGTTGTTATGTACCTTGGTTAAAGCAGTCAAAGCTTCCTCAACATTTAGGCATTGTAAAAGGGTTCCTTCAATGCTCCTATGGTATAGGGTATTTGCTAAGATGAAAAAGCGAGATGAATTTTTGACAAATGTTCTTTTGAGGTTCGAGGTTATATCAATGGGGAGGACTCCTATTCTCAAGTAGGTGTATATATCTTGATACCATAGATCACCAGGACCAATGATTTCACAATCAAATTTAGACTTTGGTACCTCGAATGCTAGTACTAGAAGCTGCTCTATGAGGAATTATTCCTTTGGGACATTGTGTGGGATATTGAATGGCGATCCAATTGTTGCCATGGTGTCTTCTACTCTATTATTTTCTCTTGGTAGTTGCTGAAATGTGATATCAATGAAGAACTCTTTAAGGCTCTCCACTAGTTTCTTGTATGGAGTCAACTTGTTGTCCTTTGTTTGATACTCATCATTTACTTGATTGATTAAGAGTTGTGAGTCACCATAGAATTTGAGTGCCATGATCTTCCATTGTATTGCAATTCTCAGCCCTATGACAAGAGCCTCATATTCTGCAACATTATTTGTGCAAGGGAATGATAGCTTGTATGATTTAGGTATGCAATCCCCTTATGAATTGATGAAGAATATCCCTTCTCCTAACCCATGTTGTGTAGGATCCATCAAAGTACATTTTCCAGTGATCTGCCACAATAAGGTTGAAGATTGATTCATCAAGGAACTTTGATACAAGTGGGTTCTCTGCATATATTAGTGCTTCTGCTAGTTGATCTACAATTTCTCGTCCTTTGATGGCCTTGCATTCCACATACTCAATATTGTGCTCAGTCAAGATCATAACCCATTTAGTTGTTTTCCCTGTGAGTGTTGCTTTGGATAGCAGATACTTAAGAGGATCTATCTTTGCAATAAGTTTTATCTGATGTGCTAACATGTAATATCTGAACTTCTACGCTGCAAACAAAATTTCCAAGCAAGCTTTCTCAAAGGATGTGTAGTTCATCTCATGTCCTACCATTGTTTGACTGATGTAATAAATATCTCTCTTTCCCATTTTCATCATGCTATGCTAGGAGAGCGTTGGGAGCTGCTGTTGTTGCTAATATGTACAAGATCAAGGGTTTTCCTGGAATTGGTGGGATGAGAACTAGCAGTGTGAGTAAGTACTCCTTGATCTTGTTGAACTCTTGATCACACTTTTCACACCATTTGTATGCTACCCCCTTGTGGAGTAGATGAGAGTATAGGATAGCCTTGTTTTCTAGTTGCACTATGAATTAGCGAATGGACTGGAGTCTTCGTTGTAGGCCTCTTAACTACTTCAACATTTTTGGTGCCTCCATTTTGAGGATTGCTTTGACTTTGGTGGGGTCTACCTCAATTCCTCTCATGGATACAATGTACCCTAGGAGCTTTCCTAATTGTACCCTAAAGACACACTTTTTTGGATTTAGTCAGACTTTGTACTTTTCTAGCCTATCAAAGATGGAGCTCAATGCTGCTATGTGATCTCGATGTTTCCTTAACTTGGCCAATATGTCATCCACATAATCCTCCATAATCTTGTGAATCATATCATGAAATATTAGTGTCATGGACCTTTGGTAAGTAGCTCTAGCATTCTTCAACCCAAATGGCATCATGTTCCAACAGTATGTTCCCCACAGACAAGTGAAAGTAGTCTTGTGTTGATCTTCCTTAGCTATTATGATCTGATTGTATCTTGAGAATCCATCCATTAGTGATAGAATTTCATGTCCTACTATCATATCCATAATTATGTCAATGTTTGGGAGAGGAAATTCATCCTTGGGACATGCTTTGTTCAAATATCTGAAGTCTATGTAGATTTGGATGCCCGCAGTGGGCTTTGAAATAGGTACAAGATTTGAGACCCACTCTAGATCATGAATCAGTCATATGAATCCTGCATCTAGGAGCTTCTGTAATTCCATTTTGACAAACAATGCTATCTGGGGATGCATCTTTCTTACCTTTTGTCTTACTGGATTTTCTTTGAGATATACAGCTAGGTGGTACACCACAACGTCTAGATCAAGCGTAGGCATGTCAACATAGGTCCATGCAAAGTTGACCTTTATTTCTCTTAGGAATGTAGCTAGGAGTTCATGTTCTTCTATCAAAATAGATTCTACATAGAATATTATCTGTGTCATTTCTTTTGATCCCAAGTTGACTGGATTGCACCTTTCTACCAAAATTGCTCACTTCTCCTAATGAATGGAACTAAGGGGAAGATTAAATCCTTCATCCTACGGTGCCTCAGAGAGGTTTTCACCATCAAATATGCCGTTTATTTTACTATTTTTGAGTCAAAGAGTTCCATAGTGTGGTTTTCACTCAAAGACCTAGAGATTATTCTCAAATTTTCACTTTTGTGACTGGAGGATTCAATTGTTTCCCCATAATAGGCATGTGTGTCTAATACAATGTCGAACCCAATTTTGTGATCTCTACATGGTATAAGATGTTGTAATCCCATGAATTTTGAGAGTTCCTCATCATTTTTGAATGTGTCCAAAATTGGTGGTCCTCATTGGTCATAATCGATGAGTTAGGGATAGACTAAGTTTATCTCAAGGGTTTGGTTGTTCAACCCAAAAGATAGGGTACTAATCATAAGAAGTGAGGAATCCTTGAATAGCATAGGTAAATGAGTTATGGGATCTTCCTCATCACTACTACTACAAACATCAGTTATGTTTAAGGTAAAGTTATCTATGCCTCAACCTGTGGATATAGGTAATCGAAGAGTGGTTGCTGATAACTGAGGGGGAGTTTTGACTATTTTAACTGGGGAACCTCTGCCATGTATGGTTACCTTCAGAGGGGTACATCTAAGGCCATGGTTTCTCATGCGCTTCTCAGGAATGAGTGGTACCATAAGACCATTGTCATTCTGTTGAAGTTTCTTGTTTCTATTATAGCCCATACCAAGCATCATTTGTAATCCTTTGATACTATCATCCATGGGAAGATTAGGCATGGGCCTTTCATCTTGGTACAACAAGCTTGATATGTCTTTCTCATCTACTATTTCTTGACTTAGATCCCCCAATATCTAAATCTAGAAGGGTATGATATGAAGGTTTGGGATGATGTTCAGCTAGTTGGGGTTTCCCATGAGACCTAGGAGATTGAAGTAACTCTCCTATAACAAAAGAACTTGTCTTCATTTTATAATCCCCATACCCATTTTCTTGGATAATGGCCTTGATTTCAGATATATCAGGAATGGCGAGTGTCTTTGTCTCAGAAATGGAGGCCAAGGTAGTTGGGTCTACATATGGAGTTGTAGGGCCTTCATCATTCTTTGGAACCTAATGGATTTTGTAATACTTTGCTTCTAGATTTTTGCAGTAATAAAAGGGATCAAGATCACCATGGACTGTGACCTCTTGATTTTGGTATGGGAATTTTATGCACTGATGAAAGGTAGATGTAACTGCTTGCATCCCATGGATCCATGGATGCCCCAAGAGGATATTATAAGGTAAATCAAGGTCAAGGACCTAGCATGTGGTTTCCATGATGGTTGGCCCTACTTGAATAGGGAGCTGAATAGTGCCTTGAGACACTCTTTCCTGATCATCATATGCTTTGATTGTTATACCTTTACCTTTTCCAATTCAGTCCTCAGAGAATCCTAGATTCTTTATTAGTTTGAGCGAATAGATATTTAGACCTGCACCCCCATCCACCAAGACCCTTTTAACTTTGTTCTTATGGACTAGGACTTTTAGATGGAGTGCACGATTATGAGATGGTTGGGTGGGGAAGTCCTAATCATAAAATGTTAGGAGATGCGAAGTGGTGAGGTGTCTGACCATAGCTTGGAATTGGTCAGCATCAAGATTGGTGGAAATGGTAGATGAAGCCAATGCTTCCTCAAGGATCTTTCTATGTGCGGGTGAAATTTTTAGTAACTCCATGATGTAGATTTGAGCAGGGGTTCCTTTTAGCTGGTGTAATACATTGTAGCCATTAGCCAAAAATTTTGGATTTGGGGTAGATGCCTTAGGTGGTTGTGATGACCTTGCAATGGTGACTTTTCTACCACGTGGGGTGACCCCACAATTAGCTTTAGCTCCCTTGATGCTAACAACAGTGACCCATTCATCTAGGGATGTGACAACATGATCATACACATGGTTTACATTGGCATACTTTTGTTTTCCATGGTTATTCCCTTTGTTATAATCCAACATCAGATTCATGTATATTTTGAGGTCTTGATTTCTAGCTATTTTCAATGTTTATGATCTTGTCATCGCTGAGGTCTTGGATCATAGTTTTTAGCCTCATGTAATTGGTTGTCGTGTGCCCCTTGATTTTATGAAAATCGCAAAGGTGGTTTTCATTGTACCATAGTGGTTTCACATGGGGCTCTTGATAATTCTCACAAGTGGGAATTTTGATGAGATTCTTGTTTACCAGTTTCTTCATGACAGATTGAATTGATTCCCCAAGGGCTATGTACTTTTGCTTGGGGGGATAATTTTTTCATGGAGGTGGTCCCCCTTGATTATTCAAATTGTTGACTTGATTATTGAGTGCTTGTTGTGATACCGCATTGGATTGCGTGTTGTTTTGATTATTATTTTGTGGTTGCTGATATGTTTGGGTGTTTTATTTCGGAGCACTGATTATGACCTTGGCTTCCACCACACCATCATTAATGATGTTCTTGTTCTTCACCCATGTGCAAGGATTTTTGTTATAAATGGTGGAAGGG
The DNA here is from genome assembly GCA_007258455.2 of Sequoia sempervirens. Lineage (NCBI taxonomy): Eukaryota > Viridiplantae > Streptophyta > Pinopsida > Cupressales > Cupressaceae > Sequoia > Sequoia sempervirens. The sequence goes on along the minus strand of VDFB02270651.1, from coordinate 410,300,221 downwards.
GGTTGTCTTGATGTTTTGGATATGTGGGTGTCCCCCCTTGTGCAATAAGGGATAGTTCGATATTGAGCGCCTTGGGGATCAAATGGTCATATGTGGTGATACATTACATCTTAAGATGGAATTCCAAGGTTTTCTCAAGATTGGAATTGATGGTGAAAACTTGTTGTTCCTCTGGCATGGCCCACTTGCTCTTGTTGGCCTTGGATCACCATCATTGTAAGAAGGAAGTGAATGATTCCCCCTTAGGTTGTTTAAGAGTAGATAGTTCCTCTAGACTAACATCCATGCGAATGTTGAATGCATAGTTTTTTATGAATGCATGGATAATCTCTTGGAACTTTTTGATGCTAGGAGGAAGGCGAGAGAACCACTCAATGGCATGACCAACAAAACTTTGAGGGAATATCCACATCAAATATGTATCGTCATATGTGACCTCCATGCAATGTACTTGGAATTCCCTAATGTGATCTTTAGGGTTTCTGGTACCATGATATTTATTGAATTTAGGGATTTCAAATCCCTTTGGGAATGGTACCATTGCAAGACTACTATCGAATGGATAGGGGCACAAGTTGCTTGGTGTCTTTTTTGTTTTCCCTGATTGGAGATTGAGCACTTGCTATGAAAACAATTTTATTTGTGTTGTCAAGTCATCTTGCAGATTAGGAGGTGGAGTGAATGTATTTTGAAGTGGTTGAGGTATTTGAGTTATGGGTGGAGTGTTGGGTATGTTGGTGGGATTTTTTTGCAAGCTTTTTTGTGCAATCAAGGCTTGCTGATATGCCTACATTTGTTGTTGTGCCAATAATGCTTGTTGTTGGTCTTGTTGATGTTTTGCCAACACCACTTGTTGTTGGTATTGCTGTTGCTATGCAAATAATGCTTGTTGTTGGGCTAATAGTTGGGATGCTTCCTATTGCACTTGATACTATTGCATGGCTTGTTGATATGCTTGTTGCTGAGTGGCTTGATATTGTGCTTGTGCTTGTGATTGTTGAGCTTGGTATTGGGCTTGCGCTTGTTGGGCCACTTGTGCAACCTGGGCAACCTGTGTAGCTTGTGTGGCTTGTGCAACTTGAGCTACTTGTGTAGCTTGGGTGCCTTGTTGTTGTTGCCACAAAGCTTGAGCTTGGGCCTAGGCAACTTGTTGCACTTTTTGTGCGACTAACTTTGTTTGCACTTGTTGGGAAGCTAATTGTGCAGCTTGTTGATTTTGAATTTTTTGATGTTCATTTTGATAGACAACTTGCAATGTGATGCTATATGATTTTTTCATGTTCAGTCTTGGTGGTGGTGGTGGATTCAAAATGGTGTTTGTTGTTGTGATGGGAGGTGTTGTTGTATTGATGATAGGGATTTGTGTAGTGGATGGTGCAATTGATATGATTGGTCCTTGAGAGATCACATTTTGAGGTATTTGGGAGATGGTAGATGATGTGTTGATTTCTTGTGTCATTGGGATCAATGGCATGATTGGCGGATTCGGTATTATGGTTTGATTTAAGATTGGTGGATTGTTTTGATTGGTTTGATCAAGGTTTGGTAAAGGGGGTTTCCCTAAACCAAGAAGTGATGTGGATGTTAATGGTAGAGGTGGAAATGGTGGGAAGATAGGTGGTGTGTTCCCTTGAGAAAATCATGATGATGATGAGGGATCGAAGATCCCCCCTTTTCCAAATAATCCACCTTATCCTTGTGAGGTCTTCGGGAGAGAGGTTCGTGTGTTGAGAGGATATGTCAGTGTAGCATGAAAAGAGGATGGGTTGTTGGGGTCATGAAAGGTGAGCATAACATATGGGTGTAATGGATTTTGAGGAATAGATTGACCCAAGATGGTGTTCGTGTCCAAATATTGGTTGTTAACAAGAGGGTGTGTTTGAGGAGCATGTAATAATGAACTCCCCTTGTTGAAAATTAGTTGAGTTGGATCAATGGATGATGTGATTTGTTGGATGGATTGAGTGATGCTTTGGAATGAAGGTGTGAATGAGACTGGGGGAATAACCCCAATTGGTTTCTCCATAATAGTGCTTATATCATAGTCGGAAGGGAGTTCAGCCCCTTCTTTTTCCAGTACTAGAATATATTGGGAGGGATTGAGTCTCATCATGGTTTTGACAATTCGGTGAGTTTTAGGATTTTGGACCATATCAATGATTTCATCTTGTGTCATCCCTAAGACATTATTGGTGATGTCTTCTACTTGGCAACCTCCTTCTTGAGAATCTTGTGGAAGTGGAGGAAGATTGGGTAGGGGATTGCTATATCCAATTGGATTTATTTCAGGAGCAGTTTGACTCAAGTCACTTAAAGTTGATGTTTTTTTGTTGGTTTCCATGTTCTTGTGTTGTGATCTAGTTTGAACCATAAAATAGGGATCAATTTTCAAGAATGTGTGAGGTGAACCTCTAACTCTTTAGATTGATCTAACTTTAGGAACAAAAGAGAAAATCTAGGATGATTAAGGATCAAATGGTGATTATGAGATAAATGAAAGATGAATGGTGTGAATGATTGAACTTTCAGGAAATCTTGAAGGAGATACTAGACTTTGGGACTTTGGATTTGATTTGAATTTGGATTTGATTTGGTTTGCATAGTGAACTCATAAACTCTAAGAGGTTGGATGTTGTCCTAGAGAAAACTTATCCACAAGATGATAATTTGACTGAGTGTGTAAAGAAGGATTCATTTATACACACCTAGCCAAACAAGATGATTTTGATTTGATTTGATTTTGGATTGTGAATAATTAACTCATAAACCCCAATATGTTGGATGCTATCAAGGGATATACTTGTTCACAAGGATTGATAATTTGATTAAAGATGTGAAGAAGGATTCATCTACACATATCTAATCAAACAAGATGATTTGGATTTGATCTAGAGGATTTTCCAAAAGTCTAGTATGAAGGATTTTTCAAGATTTCTAAGAGTTGTTGGTAAGATGATTTTGATTGATATTTGAGATGGATGAAAGTGATTGGTTTGATCCTAGATGAACCTAAAAAGACTCTTGTTTAGAAGACCTCGGTGTTGAAAAACATGCAATAATTCCTATGTGAGATACTAACACCTTTGAAAAAGTCTTGGGTTTTGACAATAGTAAAATGAGTATAAATTAGGATTGTTCTTTGATGCATGTTTGTAAAAGTTGAAGGTCAACCTTTCTCTAAATTCGTAAAGCATAGACAAATGTTTCTCGCGAGCTTTTTGACTAAGACCTTTGGAATTTTGTTTTTTGGATTTTGATCTTTTAGGAAATCATTTGGAATAGCACATGTGTGGGGTTCAATTGTTTCTTATTGTTTCTTAATGAATTCATTTTAACACAAACACTCTCTTGATTACCTTTTCAAACTAGATGTCTCATGTCCCAACTTATTTTCATCCCAAAAATTCCATTATGTGGAAATCAAGGAAATTAAGGCAAAAGCTCCCTAAGGTTGAATTTAGTAAGAGAAAATTAAGATATAAATTCAAATACTTAGAAGCCTCTAAGGATAGAATCCCTAGGGAAAGCAATAGCACTTAAATTTTTTCAAAGGTATTTGCTCCTCCTAAAGGGTGTGAAATTTGATGTTCATGTTGAATGTTTGTTTTCCAATGTTTTAGATCCAAGCAAAGTGTTTTGATTCCACAATCATGCACAACCCTAGGATAGAATGAGACAATATTTGTTTAGTTACCACTTGGATAAATCTAGCTATGCCTACTCTTAGCAAATAATTAGAAGCTTGACCACACTAGCTCCCCTCCACGACACACACTTCTTAGGTCAACCAAGCTTCAGTACCCATGAAACTCCTATGGCATGCTTCTCATCTCTACTAAGAGCCATAAAAATGTGGGACAAATTCAGAATGACCGTTCTTGCACCAACAAATAGATAAGGATTTGGGCTTCTAAACAAATTGATTCTTGGTAAGGGTGATCATAGATGTGGAACCTTGCGAGTGTCCAACAAGCCACTAAAGGCTTTAATAAATCCTACTAGGGGCACTTATAGTTTTTAAGGTAGTACCCTATTTTGAAAGAAATTGTACGACTAAGGCCTACATACCATGAGGACTTGACGATTTATTCTTATCCATTTGTATACTAGATCGAGTGAAAAAATGGTTGGAGTCACCTTCAAATTGGTCTTAGGAAAGCCCCTCTAAAGGTAAACAAAATAAAGCAAGCATATATGTAGTTCGATCGATCCTTGTTTAGAAACAAAGAGAGAACACATGCGATATACTCAACTTACACTCGCAAACTTTGTTCAATTTTAAGAAATTGAAATATGGAGGCAACCTTTTATGCAACCTAATATCATCAAAATAATTTGGATTCTCAAGATTGCCATGAAGTAGGAGAGAATTGTATACACCTTTTAAATGATATTACTTTGTATAAGAGATTACAAAACACAAAATACACATGTTCATTTTAACTTTAAAAGCAATAGTGGATTCTTTTTAAGCACCAAGATGAAGTGTGAAATTTGCTTGTTCAATTTTAGAATCTCAAAACAAACTCTAGTAAGTTCCTAATGTTCATTTTAATCCATTTGATTATTCTTTTTAAGCCCAAACAAAAATTATTGAGTCCTAAAATTGAAAGTAATGAAATCCTTGGGATAGATTTATAAGTTCTTCTAAAGTGTTTAAAAACACTTGATACACAGATGTACTAGAAGATATCGTGAATGCATAGTAATAGAGCCTGGATGCACTAGAAGATGATGTGGATGTGCTAGAACAGAGCCTAAATGCACCAGAAGATATCACAGATGTGCTAGAATAGAGCCTGGACACGTTGGAAGATGTTGTAGATATGCTATAATGGAGTCTAGATGCGACATAAGATGTCGAGGATGCACTATAATGAAACTTAGATGCACCAGAAGATGTCGCAGATGCACTGTAATGGAACTTGGATGCGCTAGAAGATGCTGCAGACGTGCTATAACAAAGCTTGGATGCATTGAAAGATATTGTAGATGCACTGTAACAGAGCCTAGATGCACTGAAAGATCTTGCAGATGGCACTGTAACAGAGATTAATGAACAAACCTGTTGAAAAATAGTGAAATTTATCAAAAAACACGTGTTAGATTTGGGATTTTTTCTTGCCTTCTAGTGCTAGAATGTGAATGGTGATTCTAGACCTACACAAACACAAACAAACAACACAATATTAGTCCATAATGCAAGTTAGAAACATCATTCCCCAAAAGATTCATTTGAAATGAAATGAATAAGAAATCATATGAAAAATAGAGTTAAAAAGCTATCTAATCTTGCTCAAAACAAAAAAGCTCTCAATCCCATGGGGAATTGATGCTATTTTTATGTGGAAAATATCCCTTTCCCAATTCCTTGCAAGCTTGAATGATGAGAGTTGATCCTTGATGAAAATCTGCAATAACCTAGCTATGAAACTATGAAAACTTGATGAAAATGGATGGAAATGGATGAAAATATGAAGACAATGACTTTACTTCAATTTGTGGATGAAAATGCCTAAGATTGTGGATGATTATGGATCCAAAATTAGTAAAATAGCCTTCTATTTATAGAAGAGAATGATGGAAGAACATGAAAAATGGATGAATGTGGGATCAAACACCAACAAATAGCATAATGACACTTGTCAACATGTGAGTGGACAAAGGTGGAGCACATTTTGGTTATTGTCCAATTAAATGCAATTAGGTGGAAATTCAAAATGGAGAAGTGACATGTTGGAGGGAGAAGAAAATGGAGTTAATGCCACTTGGCTCAAGGAAACGGACATGTCAGAGGCTTTTAATTCCTTGTTGGAGGGGCAAGTCCCTTTGTGGGGCATATTTTCAAATTTGATGAATATTCTCATTTTGATGCCTTTTTGAATGAAAATAGAGATTTAATACATCAATTAAATGGAATTTCATATGCAAGTTGCAAAATCTAGAGGATTTGAGTGACTAGTGTTAGCATTAATCATTATTAGATTAATTTTAATGTAAGTTAGCTGATTTGACATTGTGATTTAGTTTTTAGGATTAAAATAAATCAAAATGAGAGGAATAATGATTTAGACTTAATTAAATAAAGTTTGATTTATTTAATTAAAGAGGATGGTGTTAGATTTAAATCAAATAAAGATTAATTTATTTATTTTAAAGGAGAAGACATTAAGACTGATTGATGAATCAATTAAATAAAATTGATTTATTTAGATAAAGAGGAAATATTATGATTTAATCAAATAAAGCTTGATTTATTTAATTAAAAGAGGACATAAGGATTAATTAAACAAAATTATTTATTTAATTAATAAGAGATAGTGATTTAATTAGATAAAATTGATTTATTTAATTAAAAATGAAATATGATGAATTTAATGAAATAAAGATTATTCGATTAAATGGTTAGTAAAGGAGATGATTTAGGATGAACTGGTGTTAGCAAATCAGGATCAAGTGTATAGGATAAATCAATATTTTTTACGTGTCTACAAATGGTATCTGATCAAGAAATTTAAGAAGATACCGATTCACCCCCATCTCAGTATCTTGGATATTTAACAGGTGTGTTCTAAATAAGGAATTAGTGTGTATGCATTTAATGAGCACATAGTGTGTTAGGAGAAGAGTGAAGAGATGAGAGGAAACACTTGTAGATAAAAGAAAAGATTGAGAAGTTGCAGATTGAGTCTGTAATACAAAAATAAATTCATTTAAATCATATGTAATTGGAGTTTTAGCTCCATAACTCTTACATTGTAAATATGATTTGTTGGTGTCATCAGATAGTTGAGTTGGTCATCAACACATAGGAAGTGGGTGCTTCCTTGGAGTTGGTGCTCCTAAATCAGGGGATTGTTGTCTCCTTAGGTTGGTACCCATAAAGATTGTAACTAGTGAGGTTCTATTATGAGGCTAAATTAGGACAATAGATCATAGCAACATTTCTCATCATGGTTTTTACCATATTTGGTTTTCCACGTATATCTAGTGTTATGAGTCTTTGTGTGTGTGATCTCTGCATATTTGCTTAATCTACATAATAAGGGTTAAAATAAAGTTTTAATTTATTTATTGATTCACCCCCCCTCTCAGTAGATAGTTTTGTTCCAACATATATTGCTCAAAATGTATTTATGTTTTTTTTTTAAAACTTTTATTTATGGTTTTGTTCCATGATTATTTACATTTTGGTATTCTCTATTGGCCATGTTAAAGGTCTAGTATAAGTATACATTGGAATTAATCTAAAAATAGAGAGGAAGTTTGTTCTTGTCTTTATAATGGTTAGGCCTTTGACCTAGCTTAGTCTACAAACACTTGGAATATATTTTAATGTATTGTATGAACTTACTATTGTTATTTTTTTAAAATATTTTTACAATACAGGAATTGGATAAGCCACTAAAAATTGTAGTGCGCTAGGTAAAAAAAATTCGTGTGACCTACGACACTAGTGTGACATATCCTCTGATACCATGGGGATAAGGCATACTAGACCTTGTGAACTCTTTCCTGCAATAGGATGCGAGTCAGGCCCCTACCCCTACTAATGTTATTTTTGACCTTAATAAGTCTATGTTTATTATGAACATTTTTAATGCTATTTTTTACGTTCGAGAGGTCTATATTTATTGTAAATATTTACATTACTTTGACCCTTGATAGGGGAGTGATTAATGTGAATATTTTCAATATATTCAACCCTTTTGATATGTCTATAGAGTTATGAATTTTGTTAATTGTCTTTGACCTTTTGATAGGTCTATGGTATTTTGAACTCTATTAAATATGTTTGACCTTACTTAGGGTTTGCATTTTCATGTATATTTTTGTGTCTATATTTTATGTTGGATATTTCTTGTTGGTATGCGTTTATTTTGAATATTACAATGCATTCAACACTTAATAGGGTAGTAATTAATATGAATATTTTTAATATATTTGACCATTATGATAGGCCTATAAAGCTATGAATTTTTTTAAATATGCTCAACCTTTTGATAGGTCTATGGTATTGTGAACTTTATTAAATATGTTTGACCTTACGTATGGTCTATATTAGCATGTAGATTTTATTTGTCAATATTTTATGATGGAAATTTCCTATTGGTGTTTAGACATTATAGGAATGTATCACCATACCTTAATTTATCTCTCTAATTAGAGAATGGTTTTTTATTCTCTTTGTAATGGATAGGAGCTTTTGACCATTGATAGGTCTATGTTTAATGTGAGAATTATAAATTGTATTTTAGCCTTTACGAAGTTTATGTTTATTATGGAAAGTGTAAATATTATTTGACCTTAATAGATATGTAGATAATGTAAATATTGTCAATAAAAATGACCTTTACAAGGGTAATGATAATTGTGAATACTATCAATTTTCTCAACCTTTGGTAGTTTTGTGTTAATGCAAATCTCATTAAATTTGTTTGACCTTTACCAAGGTGTTTTTTCATTATGAACACTATCATTATACTAACTTTCAATAGGAGTATGTTTATTGGAATAATGTAAAGTATTAGATAGTGTTTTTAGACCACTATAAGTTAGTGAAAATTATGAACACCAATTATTAATTTTGACCATAAGTTGGTCTATGATTATTACTATAATTATAAAGATACTCAACCTTATATAGAACAAAGGCTACAAGATTCCTACATTTATCTTATGATAGAAAAAAGGTATATCTTTTATGTGAAGTAATTTAATCTTTCTATAAATTTTTTTTTCAAATAAGTAGAGAAAAAGGGCCCTAGCCCAATAGTTTAAGACATTAATAGAGTAAAATTAAACCATAGGAACATAATCTAGAATAAGAAGTTGCAAGGAATGTAGGCCTCCCAAAAAAAAAAACTACCACTAGAGAGAAAAACTATTACAAACAAAGAAACAACACTACGGGCACACAAAAAATAGTTGATACGATCCTAGTGATTTAGCAGAGCATCCAATGGGGCCACCTAGTTTTCATCAAAGTGGTCCTTCATTATATTTAGTCATCTATTGGTCTTCATCCACACCAAGTTTCTTATTTTTTTTGTTAATTTTAGACTTTCCCGACATCATCCTCACAACAAATTTCATCATGATACCTTGGGTAGCCTTAGTGATGTTATAGATGGCCTTCACCATACTTTTACTCTTTTTCTTATTAGTTTTGCTAGTGGATTTCAAATTATGAACCTCCTAGTGTAAATTCTCTAGTTGATGCTTAGAATGAGAGGATATCCCCTCTTCTCTACTAAACAAGAAAACTCTATTAGCCTCCTCGTGATCACTATGTCAAGGATCAACATAAATTTCTTCTTCAGCCACCTTGTTATCATCTTCCTTAGCTTCACTATCCTCATCATCCTCAATATCATCCAATTTAATAACTAGGAGCTCTTTTTCTTCTTTCTCTTTATCAACCACACCTTTCCCATCACCATTCAAATCCTCCTTACCAAGACCTAGTTCCTCCTACATTTCCTCTAATTGATCTTCCAATTCCCCAATCTACAATAACTCTATCCTTTCCTCATTTACTAATTCATCCTCAAACATCTTTGGATGAGGAATTAATTCCTTATCCTCTAAATAATCACCCTCCAAGTCTGAGGATGGGGTATTATATTTACCTTTTGAGATAGAATAAGGCCCCACAACTGACTAGTTGCCCAACTTGGAATTTTTTTTTCCTCCCAGGTATAATGAGGGATTATGCTCTAGAATAATAATTGAGTTTAGCTCACCTTTAACATCCAAAATGTTGATGGGGATATCTTCAAACAAAACATCACAATGTTTTTTCTTTTTAGTTTAAGTAGAAATGGTAGATGGGGGAGTTTCCTTTTTGTTGAGGAGGCCTCAAGGACAAGAAAACTCTCATTGAGATGGCTGTTATCAATAGAAGGATTAGAGTACTTTTTATCTGAAAAAACCAAACCTTTTATTTTTTGGGGGTTGTTATGAGGTGATCAATATTTATACATGAGTGCACAAGTATACATGATGCATACATATGTACAAATATAAACTAATATAGATAATGCTGATAATATTCATACTATTATATTGGTATAAAAGTAAATTGAGCATACACATACACTTATATAGGTATATATGAAGAAGAGATAATATTCACATATACAACTATAAATATATATGTATAAGAATAATTATATATTTGTGTATATATACCTACATAATTATATATTATCAACAAAATGAAAAGACTATATATAAATTCAAAGAGAGTTATGAATATTGCTTGAAATATGGGATTAAATGAGAGTTAAATTTATTACTTATATTATTGAAAGAAAACTTGGATCTTGGTTTTTATATATTAAGCTTAATACTTGATTGGTATTATCATGTGAATATTATATTGTTTTATGTATATTATAATCGAAATTGGTGTATAAATTAGGAATTATTATTATTATTATTATTATTATGGAGGTTAAATTATAAGGATAATTTCATATGTGGACATGTTTTTCCTCATTTTATAACCTAGAGAACTTGAATATGATATTATAATTCTTGATAGCTAGTTTGAGATAGAGGTGTGTGAAGATATGGCACACATCTCCATCACATAATGTGTATTTTATTATTAAAATATTTAGCCAAATTAATGCAAAATCACAACTCACATTATCATTTCATAGTGTCTATCTTTTATATTTTAGTCATATGTGTCATACCTAGTTAGAGGGAATCTAGAGTTGTATGAAATATTGCTTATATTTATACACGACACTAGTTCTTATATTTCATGATGATCTTGATGGTTCCCTTGATTTGTTACCTCATGAAGGTTAGGTCCACTTCCTGATGGAAGGTGTGTGGGGGACCATTGGTCTATAGTTGGAGGAGAAGTGACAAGGGAGCAAACCCGAGATGCCGAAATAATGCACACAACTAGCAAACTTTGTTATTATTCAATAATGGAAATCTTACATGTAGAGGATCCCAAATCCTTGAGCTCTATGATACATGCAAGCTACAAAAGTTTCAGAAATTATAGAAAATTACAACAATTCCCCTTTCGTAGCATGCAAACTCTTTTTCCCAAAAAGCTACCAAAAATTAGAAATCTCACCCATAAATAGAGCTCCTTTCCAATTTGGAGCCAAAACAACATTCAAATTTGAGTTTTGGTGGTTTGGCGCCCAAATTACAATTTGAAATTCACATTTGACTTCACATTGAAAAATTAGTACATTTCTAAAAATGCACCAACTTCTGGAAGCCATAACTTTTAATCCGACTATCGGATCTTCAATGATAATACCTTTTAGAAAGCTCTCGAAAAGATGATGTTGTGCAAAGCAGAGCCTACAGCCAATACTTTGGGATTTTTGCAAATTTTCAGGCCCATCCGGGGCCTCTAAGGGCCTCAAATTTGGCTTCGAATATTTTAATAGATAAAGGGGTATCCAAAAATGCAAAAACATCTAAGAAACAACCAACATAAAATTAAAATAGTTCTTTTTTTTTGGGTGATCTAGGATTTCCCTCACACCATTGGATGCTCCTGCATCAGAAACCTAGGGTAATTTGAGAAGTGACCCCGTCACGTCTCAGATGGTTGAGGAAAACCCAAATGGTCAACCTCTGCCTTAGATAGCCAAGATGAATCTTCCATAGGCCTTCCTCTCCACTTCACCAGATATTCTTCATACTTCCTATTTCTGGTACTCCTTCCTACATGGCTATCTAGGATTGCTTCAATCTCCTCCCTCTTTGAAGTAGGTGCGGGAAAGTTACACTGTTCTATGGCTGGACCATTCTCTATGCCACCATCATGATACTCTATCAAATATGCAATGTTGAACATAGGGGAAATGTTGATGCCATCCGACAACTCTACCTCATATGCGTTCCCTAAATCATGTCTCTTCAAAATTTTAGAGGGACCGAACTTCTTCATTTTCAATTTGTTATAGGTTCCCACTGGAAACCTTTCTTTCCTCAAGTGGACCATCACTTCATCACCAATTTGAAACTCCTTATACCTCCTCTTTTGATTTTCCTTAGTCTTATACTGCATATTCATCTTGTTAATATGTTCTCTTACCTTCTCATGTATATTCTTGATGTGCTCTGCAAAGTCTTCAGCTTCACCACTTGTCTTCTTCTATTAGTCCATATTTCTCAATTTTGGAGTGGTCCTAGGACTGCCTCCATACACAATCTGGAATGGTGATCTACCAGTGCTGCTGCTGACAAAATTGTTGTAAGAAAATTCTACCTGGGGCAAGATCAAGTCCCATCCCTTGGGTTTATCTCCTACCAAGCATCTTAGTAGGTTACCCAGACTTCTATTCACAACCTCAATCTTCCCATCAGTTTGTGGATGGTGTGTAGAACTGAACTTCAACTCTATTTTCAACTTCTTCCACAAGGTCCTCCAAAAGTACCCAACAAATTTTGTGTCATGATCTAAGACTATACTCTTTGGAAAACCAAGAAGAAAGTCCATACTTATATCCTCACATGGCCTCTCTGGTACAGGTAAGGGCTGACACAACCCTGTATTCTAGCTCACTCCTTTAACCATCTGACATACCCTGCAACTCTGTAGAAAATTCTTCACATCTTGTCATAACTGAGGCCAATAATAATTCTCACTGATAATGGAAATAGTCTTATCTCAACCAAAATGTCCTGCCATTCCTCCACTGTGCTTCTCCTTTATCAAGTTCTCCCTCATGGAACTCCTCAGAATACACAATTGGCTTCCCTTAAATAACATGCCATCCTGGATTATGAAATCCAACCACTTCGTCCTATCAATTGTAACAGGCTCCTTGCAAGCTTTCCAATCCTTTGCAAAATTAGAATCTTCAAGATACAATGTGTTGAGTTCATTGAACCCAACCACTTCAATCTGCATCTCTGTCAACAATGTTTTCCTCCTACTTAAGGCATCTGCAACCCTTTTCAACTTTCCACTCCTATGCTTTAAAAAAAAGTATAACTATGTAAAAAGTCTACCCATTTCATATGCCTTTGATTTAATTTTCCTTGACTACTCAGATACTGTAATGCTTGATGATCAGTAAACAAAAAAATTCCTTCGGTAACAAATAATGTATCCATTTCTTTAATGCTTGAACTATTGCATAAAATTCTTGATCATATACAGAGTACTTTCTCTTTGCATCATTTAAATTTTCACTGAAATAGGCAATAGGCTTACCTTCTTGGCTCATCACTGCTCTAATGGTGCAACCACTGGCATCACAATCCACTTGAAACGCCTTATTAAAATTTGGGAGGGATAAAACTGGTTGCTCTGTCACCTTCTGCTTCAACAGATCAAAACTCTTCATTGCTCCAGTGCTCCACTTGAACTCTTTTCTATCCCCTCTCATTATTTCAGTTAGGGGTGCACAAATACTACTGAAGTTTCTAATGAACTTTCTGTAAAAATTGGCCAAACCATGGAAAGATCTCACCTCAGTAGCAGTTCTTGGGGTAGGCCATTCCAGAATAGCCTTCACCTTCTCTGGGTCCATCTTGAGACCTTCTGCTGAGACAACAAACCCCAAGTACACTAACTCCTTCTTCACAAAACTACACTTATTCAGATTAATCAACAATTTATCTTCTCTCAAATTTTCAAAGACTCTATGAATATGCATCAAATGCTCACCCAGGGACTTACTGAGTATTAAAATATCATCTAAGTACACAATAAAAAAATTCCCTAGAAACTCTTTCAATACCTTGTTCATGAGCCACATGAATGTGCTCGGTGCATTGGTTAGCCCAAAGGGCATGACTAACCACTCGTACAGGCCCTCCTTGGTCTTGAAGGTAGTCTTCGATTCATCACCCTCTCGAATCCGGATCTGGTGATATCCGCTCTTCAGATCAATCTTCGTGAAGTACTGTGCTCCACTCAAACAGTCCATCAGGTCATCCATCCTTGGCAGGGGAAATCTGTACTTGATTGTTATCTTATTTATGGCCCAGGAGTTTGTACACATCCTCCACTCCCCATCCTTCTTCGGTGCTAGTACTGCAGGTACTGCACATGGGCTCAGACTCTCTCGAATCAAACCTTTTCTCAACAACTCCTAAAATTGTCTGTTCAACTCCTCATTTTCTATAGGAGTCATTCTGTGAGCTGCCTTATTTGGCAAAATGGCTCCAGGAATCAAGTCAATCTGATGATTGATCTTCCTCATTGGTGGTAAACCCTCATGCATGTTATCAGAAATAATCTCCTGAAACTCATCCAATAGTCCAAAAGCTTCTACTGGAACCTTCTCACTATCTTCCTTTTCCATTCTAGGAATCAATGCATAACACATACGCTCATGCTTTATGCCTTCTAAAAATTTACTCCATTGACAAAACAAATTCTAGCACTACTGCATACCTTTTCTTTGTCCTTCTTTAGAGGTTTCAACTTATGACAGACTCCATCCTTCATTAGGGAATAAGTGTTTGCATGGCCATCATGTACAACTTACCTATCAAACTACCATGACCTCCCCAACAACATGTGACATGCATCCATGGGAATGATATCACATAGTACCTCATCACAATAGCTTCCGATCTTGAACTTCATGAGGCACTGCTCATTGACCAAAACTTTGTGGTCTTTTTGCAACTAGGTAATCTGATATAGATGTGGGTGCCTTTCCCTTTTCAACTTCAACTTTGTAACCATCTCTTCTGACACTAGATTATTAGTGCTCCCACTGTCAATAATGACATCGCAACATTTGTCTTCACACTTGCACCTTGTGCGAAATAGATTCTTCCTTTGTTCTGGTTCCTTCTCTTCAGTCACCAAGGATCTTCTAACCACTAGGTCTTCTCCCCTTTCAGCATCATCTGAATGCTTAGATTGAGCCTCCTCATCTGCATGTGCAACCATTCCATGACCCTTTGTCCTTCTATCTATCCTTCCTTGGTGTTGTGGACATTCATAGGATCGATGCCCTTCTTCACCACAATAGAAACAAGTTCCTCTGAAACCACCTCTTCCGGGTCTTGGCCCAGATCTTCCTCATCCTCTCCTCTTTGATCACCACTATTTTGATCACGAGGGTGGTAGAAGTTATCATTCTTCTGGCTTTGACTGGTACCCACATCTTCATTTCTCTTTTCATCCTCATTTCAGCTTCCAGAAGTTCTTCCACTACTCCTTCCACTTTGATCTCCTCATCCTTTTTGCTTGCTGTCAAATCTTTTGTACAGTTTCTCCTCAACTTTCATAGAAAACTAGTATACATCCTCAATGATGGTCATTCTAACCAAGCTTAGCTCCTCTTGAATTCCATAACCCATTAAGATAATAGGCTACCTTCTCCTTGTTGGCCTTTGCATGGCCCATTCTGATGATCATCTTATGAAAATATTCTGTGTATTATTTTACAGATCTACTTCCTTGCTTCAACACTTGCAATTTCTTCAGCAGATCTAACTCGTAGTCTACTGGTATGAACTACTTCTTTAGTTTATCCACCATGCAATCCCAACTGTTGATCTTTCCTTTTCCTCTTTGATTTCTCTCCAATTGGACCTCTTTCCACCAAATATTGGCATGGCCCTTCAGCTTCATTTTTGCAAACTTAACTCGATCTGGGTCCTCTACTTCTTCATACTCAAAATACTCTTCATTGATCTAGTCGATCAACTCTTCCAGGTTCAGACTTCTAGAATAACTGGGGACTTCTATTCTGGGTCTTTTTTCGATCTTTGAAATTTCCCTTATCAGATGCATTTGATCTTGATCAATCGCTTCTTCTTCCTCTTCTATACCTGAATCTTCCACCTATTCTTCATCCTCGCTTTCTCCTCTCCTTCCCGAGTTTAACCCTCTTCTCATTTGTTCCTGTAATGCATCAATTTGTCTCTATAGGGCTCTGAAACCCTTGGCTACCAATGGAGCTCTTCCATCAATATTTCTACCACCTTTTCCACCTATGGCACCACCACGCCTACCATAAATCACTCTTTGAGGCATCTTGAAGATCTTGAACCCACAACCACGGTACTAGTGCAAACTGCCTCACGATCGGCAATATGTTCACACGCTCAAGAAAACCCGCTTTGATACTACCTGACGAGGGAGCAAACCCAAGACTCAAAAATAATGCACACAACTAGCAAACTTTGTTATTATTCAATAATGGAAATCTTACATGCAGAGGATCCCAAATCCTTGAGCTCTGTGATACATGCAAGCTACAAAAGTTTAAGAAATTATAGAAAATTACAGAAATTTCCCTTTTGTAGCATGCAAACTCTTTTCCCCAAAAAGCTACCAAAAATTAGAAATCTTGCCCATAAATAGAGCTCCTTTCCATTTTGGAGCCAAAAAAACATTTAAATTTGAGTTTTGGCGGTTTGGCACCCAAATTACAATTTGAAATTCACATTTGAATTCACATTCAAAAATTAGTACATTTCTAAACATGCACCAACTTTCGGAAGCCATAACTTTTAATCCGACCGTCAGATCTTCAATGATAATACCGTTCAGAAAGCTCTCGAAAAGACAATGTTGCGAAAAGTGGGGCCTACGGCCAATACTTTGGGCTTTTCGCAAATTTTTGGGCCCATCCGGGGCCTCTAAGGGCCTCAAATTTGGCTTAAAATATTTTAATAGCTAAAGGGGTATCCAGAAATGCAAAAACATCTAAGAAACAACCAATAGAAAATTAAAATATTTCTTTTTTTTTGGGTGATGTAGGATTTCCCTCACACAACTGGATGCTCCTGCATCAAGAAGTGTGTGAGTGATGCTCTCACTCTTGTTTTTGAAGAATGTCAAAAGAATTGGTTACTCAGAGATATTATCTGGTTTTCATATGACTTTTGTATTATCTATTATTTATAAAAAATTATACATAATATAATCATTATGAAACTTATAACATGTACCATGTATAATAAAATATTGAGGAATTCTTGGATTGATTTGTAATGAATGTAGGAAATTTATTTTGATGTAAATAAATTAAATAGTATGCTTAATTTTTATTATTTTTCTTGAAAGTAATCATGATATTATTAATTATATTAATATTTGTTAAAAAGGGTGTTTTCTTGAAAAAAATTATGTTTGAAATGGAAGATGAACCAATCATTGTCACATGTGG
Organism: Sequoia sempervirens; assembly: GCA_007258455.2. Classification (NCBI taxonomy): domain Eukaryota; kingdom Viridiplantae; phylum Streptophyta; class Pinopsida; order Cupressales; family Cupressaceae; genus Sequoia; species Sequoia sempervirens. Next base: position 410,283,089 of record VDFB02270651.1, on the reverse strand, counting down.
TATCATAGCATTATTTAAACTCTATGTATTATGAGCCTACTATACAAGAATTTTTTAGTAAAGATAACCCTTTTTATCCTTGAATATAGAAATGGGTGGCTTAGAGACCAATAAAAAAAGAGGAATGCTAAAGAAAACCAAAAAATTTAAGAAAAACCAAAATTGAAACAACTATGAGTTATGTCAGAGAGGCCTGATTCTCTGACTCTAAAACATTGGCTACTAATTTATAAGGAATCAAATTAGAAAGATAAAAAGGGATCAACCAATTAGTCTTCACCTCAGTTGAAACTAGTAAACTGTTGATAGTTCAAGATATGCCTTTCGAGTGTGGACATAATGTGCCAACCTTAATTGATGAGGTGAAAGAGAAGTAGCTATGAGTGCATCTAATCCCAATTTTGTTTAATTATATTCTAATGGGGAGGAAGAACCTAAAGAGATTCTACTCTCTGATAGTAATTTTTAATCCTATAAGACATCACTTAAATAAAGATGTATATATCCATTTATATGGAAAAATAATTTTTTACCCTATTTTCCTAGGATTGTACACATTTTATGATGGGAATATTGAATTTTTGGTTTTGTGTAAATTCTAATAGGTACTTTTTATTTATTTATTTTTTACTAAAAACACTTATCATGCCAAAACTTAGAGCTAATTAGACTATGATGGCTTATCAAGTGTAATTAAGGTGTGAATAAAAATAAATTTTAGGGGTAGTTAGGATGGATATAGTCAACCTTCTAAAGACCTTATGGCTAAGTTGGATCAAATCCTCATCATCTTGAATGAATCAAAGAAATATTGGAAGTCTTAGAACTGTTTGATTGGAAAGGGATCCTAGACCTAGGGTATAGATAATTAAGATCAATCCTTTTCCAAATTAAGATTACAATCCAAATTAGGACTGCGATGACGAGAAAAAGTTAGGATTGAGCCAGATAGTTGTGAGGAGTTTTTTTAGGACCCCCTGGCTTGGCAGATATGTTTGGAAGGTGGGCTTGTGCCTCTCATGGAAAATTTTGTGGGCCATGATGAGATGTTGTCGGCCTGGTTTTCTAGTTCTTGGAAGGATTAGCAGGTCACCTTCTATGGCATTGCTTTTGATGTGGATGGAGAGGTAATTGGTAAAGCTACTAGCCTTTCCTGTGAGGGAATGAAGTATAAAAAACATAAAAAAATGCAAGACATAGTCAATCTGAATGTATTTTTTATGTGGAATGAGAAGTCAGTGAAAAAGCAGTTTGTCTTTGATCGAGAAGCATTGCCTAAACCATGTGATAAGGTATTTCTTGCCATCATGAAGTATGTCACCCTTGAGGTTCGATTCAAGGTATTTTATTTTTACCACTTACCATTGTTAAATAACTTAAGGCATAAGATGTTGCTTAGCTTCCCTTTCTTTTTGCTTTCTTCTTTGGAAAGTTCCATCAAATAATCCCATAAAATTGCCACTCTTAACCATGATTCTCCACCTCCTTTACCACTGCACCAAGGCCTAATCAACATACTCTACCATTTCTATTTAGCTTTGGTCCCTCCCAAACCCATCTCGGCTGTGAGAGGATGAATTGGAACCCCTAGAAACCCTTCCCCTACTGTCTAAGAAGGCTATAAGAGGAAATACCCCATCCCTGAGGATGTTCCTGTTACCGAGTCTTTCGCCACTTCTCCCCTAAAGGAAAAGAAAATTAAGGTTGGGTTGACCCAATCGAGTGTTGTGGTTGGGATCTATGAGCTAAAACACAAGAAGTTCAGTAGACCAGCTACTAAGAAGAAAGAAAAAAATGTGTCTCTACTTCTGAGGGTTCTTCTAGTCTCCGAGGAAGGTAAATGTGCTGAGGAAAAATATTCTAAGGGTGATACTATGGTGGGTGCTAGCTTTGAGATGGGGACAAAATAAAAAATGAGAATATCCCAGAGATTGGTGCAATACAAGAAAGATGCCCCTGTTGATGATATCTCTAGTGACTCGGTTAATTTTGGTGGTAGAAATGAAGGCATTAAAGCTAATAAGAAGATGAAGGGTAAAGGACCCATAGAAGACCCTAGTCACTTATCTGATTTAAACCAATTGCTTCGAGAGGACTCTACCAATTTCTTAGATACTAGGGCTGGTGTTGATACAGAGATCCAGAGAAAGGAGGAGAAAGCGGATGAGCTCGGTGTGCTGCATGAGCAAGTGGGTATGCTAAATCGTAAGGTTAATTTCTCAGCTTGGTTCACTATCAAGATGATTCGTAGGTTGACTCTCACTCTCTTAGATGTTGTCAAGGAGGAAATTGACAAGAACACCATGGATGAAGGCCCTAATTGGATTGGGGAGGTTGTGTTAAATGTCCTGGTCGAGAAATGGGAGGGATTGGACAATTAGTGTTTCGGTTTTTGTTGTGTTGTGTCTATGTTGTTATTGGGCTATGTCTGTGTCTCTCGTATGTTGTTACTGTAATATTTTGTTTTTTTTGGTTTTGATCCTTTTTGGCCCTTTGGGTTTGTCATGTAAAGGGTATAGCACCCTGTAAATGTTGCTTATATTAACAAAAACATTACAATCCAAATTAGTAAGGGTAGAATATTGGGAAAAAACCTAAAAGGAGAGCCAATTTTTGTTGGATCTAGTTCTTTTATTACTCTAGAAATTAATTGATTTAATTTGACAATGCAACCTAATGTGAAAATGCATTTTTTCTCACAAACAAAACTAAAATTCCTCAAACTAAAGATAGATCTGAGAAAGGTAAAATTTTGTGTACCTATGTTATACATTTGAGGTTGAAATAGGAGGACAAGGTTTCTAGGACCCTAGATTGTGAGTGATTTTTCCCCCATTTTGGTATTTCTACCTCCATGAATAGTCAATTGATTTACTAATAAAATGTGTTTGATATTAACCATAAGTGCATCTAAGGCTATAATGAGCTAAAATAATAAAAACCTACATAAATGTGTTAGAGAAGGATTCATAAATGACATTTAAATGAGATCAACCCAAGAGAAAGTCAAATACCCTTATGATAATCTAATTGCATAAATACCTTTTTTACGATAGTAATTAAATCAAAATTTGCAGATGAGAAAACTTTGAAAAATTCATTAGGCTCTTGAAAGAAGCCAAAGATATCTCCAAAACCTATATTCCACCATGTTCTTCCATTGGAATCAAACTCTAATCATTACAAAAATTTGATTAATTCTAAAATTCTCCTTGAAAACTTGAAAAAATGGATACAATTTGGTAGACTCTTGATGTACTTGTAATTGCTTCTTTTTAATTTGAAATAATAATTCATGTTTATATAGTGGAAATTAGAAAAAAATAAAGTGTAGGATGAAACCTTTAATTTTGATTTTTTTGGGGGGTGGGGGGCCTAGCTCGATTGGCTAAAGCATCCTGTTGTAGGCAAGAGGTCATGAGGTCTAGTCTCGCCCCAAACCCGTGGTACCGGAGGGCGTGTCACACTAGCACCACCGGTCACGTGAAAAAAGTTTACCAGGTACACTATAGTTTATAGGGGGATGAATACTCAACTGATTCTTGCAGTCTAAGAATTTTAATAAAAATAATAATAATTTTTGGGATTAATTTACCACCAAGGCTCAAATGTGAAATTTCACCTTTGAAATAAAAAACTAACAAAAATGGGAAATTATTTTTTTCTAGAAAATACTTGGACTAGGGCGTTGGACTCCATTGTCCAACTCTTTCACATAAAAAAAATCAAATTTGGATATTTAGTGATGCAAGAGCATCAAGTGGTGTAGGGGAAATATTGCATCACCCAAAAAAATGTCTTTTTTTCTTCTTATTTTCTTTAGTTGTTTTGAGTCCCATGATGACACTTAAGGGGTGTAAGACAATAAGAAGTCAAAAAAGGGGAAAAACGGTCACTTACTATTTTTAGTAATTTGGCCTAAAAAGGGTCATATGGACTTGAAAATTTACCCCAAGGAGTGGAACTAAAAAATAATTTCAATCATGAAAGAATTGTCTTAATACCTTGCACGGTTTGGGAGATATTAAAGTTTATGTCCCGAGCAATTTCTCCAATGTTGCTTCAAATTCAAATATAAAAACCTTAGAGGCCCCAAAACAACTTGAAAAGTTGACGAGATGATCTCTGATGGGTTCAACATTGTAGATCTCTTCGAGAGATTTCCAAGGATATGTTATAATATCAAATCGAACACCCAGATCAAAAGTTATGGTCCCACGAAGTTTCCCCACTAAAAAGTGAATTTCACTAAAATTTCTTCCTAGGCAAGAAATCAAATGGTGGGACTTTAGGCGCAAAAACAAATGGGAAATTTGAACTTTATAGAACATTCTAGGGTGATTATTGGGTAAAATAAAAGGGTTAAGTGGGGGTTGTAGAAGGTGGCTCCATTAGTGTAGATTGTGGCTCTGAATAATTTTTTTTTTTTTTTCTAAGTTAATTTAGTTGTAATGAATCAAGCCCATGAGGCTGTAGCATTGTAAGTTCTAAATTTGTAGTTTCATTTTCTAAAAATAATTGAAAGTGAGTTATATTTTGTCTCGCATCTTCTGTGATGCTATTGATTGTTGTGATTTGTGTGGGTTTCGGGTGGTGTGTCCCTTATCATTTAGGGTCTACTATAATTAGGACGTCTCCAATATAGGAGCAGTTTTTAGGGTCAATTTGATGAAGTTTTATTAATAATGTATTTTCTAGGGTAGTACAGATACATTCTCTTGGGTTGACATTAAAATTTAGGGCTAGGGAATGTCTAAAATGCATTAATCAAAAGGTTACTAAAGCAAGCTCCAAATAGAGTGTGAAATTGTACTTTCACCTAAAAGGGAGTATAATTTTTATGCTACATTTAGCCCCTACTTTAGCAGCCTATTTTGGAAGAAAAGAATCTACTGAGATGGGGGTGATTTAGTAGATCAATAAAAATTACCCTCTTAAACACTTGTGGAAAATAAAATTTAATATGAAGAGAATTTAAAACACACACACAAAAGCTCATAACACAAGATGTACGTGGAAAAACCAAGATGATAAAAACCATGGTGAGAAATGCTGCTAGAAGCTATTGTCCTAATCCATCCTCACAATCAAAGGTAGTATTATAAGGTTTGAGGGTACCAACCCTTAGGAGACACCAATCCCCTGATTTAGGACCACCTAGTCAAAGGAAGCACCAACTCCCTACTCTAAGAACCTACTAAAATGTTTGATGGAACCCACCAATTAGATTTACAATGCAAGTATTATAATTTTTTCCTAAGAACTTAGTTCAGTGTTGCAACTCCATTTGCAACTTCTCAATAATTTGTTACTATCTTTGCAACACATATTCTCTGCTCTACACCTCAGTGCTTTGTTCTACACTCTCCCTTATCTCATTAGTGCATTCTATGTCCACCTCAAGGGACCACCATACACACTCTGTAACTCTCCTTTCTCTTTTAGTGTATTCTCTCTCCACCTCAAAGGATCAGGATACTCTCTATAACATACACTATCTTTGTTTATGTAGACACCAAAATTTGACCACTCCTGTATGGTCAAATTCATCCCTTTTATTCATCTATTTTATTCCCCCCATCAATATTAATTAAATGATTTATTTAATTAATATTCCCTCTTTTCCTAAATGTTCCTAAGGTATTTAATTTAAATAGTTAAATAATTTACCTTTATTTCCCTTTTCTCTCTAAATTAAATGAATGCCTTAATTTATTTGATTTAGTCAATTTATCTTTTGAATTTAAATAAATTTTAAATTCATTATTTTATCTCTCCTTGTCCCATCCTCCATAATTTAATTTGGATCAGTTTAATTAATCCATGATTAGGATGTGCACACCTTTAATCAAGATTAATGTCGCATCCTCCATATCTTGCAACTTGCTTCTAATCCCTCATTAGTCCCCTTAATCACTTGTTTGAACAAACTTAATCATATGATTAGGTCAACCTAATCCCCATGCCATTTATGGAATACCTCAAATTCAACCATAATAAATGATTTCTCCATTTAGCCAAGGTAACCTCTTCCCCATGTGAATTAAAAATTCACATTTATTCCTCCAAGGCTTTCCTCTTCCCCATGTGGGTTATTAAGGAATTTTAAATTCCTCATGTGTCACATCTCCCACATGGGGAAAAGGACCTCTTTTATGAGGATATCTTTTCCTAATCCCAAGGTACTTTCAAGTACCTTCACATCATGTGAATTAAAAATTCACATTTATTCCTAGGTATGTGCAGGATCATGATAGGCCAAAAAGTGGCGATATGTTGGGTATGTGGCTGAAAACTTTTTTTTTACCCAAAAATGATGAAATTAAAAATGTTTTTAAAGGAGATTCTTAGCTTTCCACCAATATAAATTATGCTTTAATTTGACTTTGATAAATAATTATTATTCATTTTCTATTTGAATTATGACGAAAGTTCTAATTGATAGGCTAATTGAAAAACATCTACAGTTTTCAAATGGTATCACATGTTTTGAATTTAAAACATGCGTCACATTCTATGATTCACATACTATAGGATTAAAAAAGAAAAAAATTAATTTCATGTCAAAGTTTTGACCAAGTTAAGGTGGTCAGACATACAAGTTTTTATATTTTTAAAAAGTTGTAATAAAAAAATCATAATTAATTATATACTTGGAAAAAATACAAAAAAATATGCATTGCATTGGTACATGAGTCCTCTACTTATATCTAAAATATTATAGAAAAATATTATCATTTTATTATGTTATTGTGGTCAAACAGACACTTAGTTCTTATTTTTTCCCTGAAATTTAAGTACTACTACATTGAAATTTCAAATTTTCACCAAATAGATTGAAAAAAAAAAAAAACCTAGTAGTTTAGAAACTAAATTCAATTTTCTACAAATTATATTCTTACATATTTTTGAAATAATAAAAATAACTTATTCAAATTTTTATGTCAAGTTGCCTAACTCTGAAATTTTTTCGCCGCTTAAGGGCCTATTTTTTCTATGATGATCCTGCACATACCCTCCTCCAAGGTTCTTCTCTTCCCAATGTGGTCTATTGAGGAATTTTCAATTCCTCATGTGTCACATCTCCCACATGGGGACAAGGACCTCCTTTATGAGGAGATCTTGTCCCAATCCCAAGGTACTCTAAAGTACCTCCACATCACCTTCCCCTTTACACGTCATTGGCACATGGCAAGATGAGAGGACTTGTGATTCCTCAACTCACCACAACCATTCATCTTGTCCATGGTGGCTAAATCCTAGCCCTCCATTCCTAAGAGGCCTTTTCCCTAAAAATAGAGGATTTTGACCTCATATTCATTCATTCAACATTCAAGCACTCAATTTTTGTATCCTCCATTGCTGCAACTTTCAAGCTCACTTTGCATGCATTTTGTGCACTTGTCCAAATACCCATCTTCACCATTGCATCCCCAATTGCATCTACATCATTTTGCATCTAGTTTTATGTGATTTTCCATCCAAAGGAGCACACAAACACTCGATTCAAAAGGGCCAACCAACCAATCGACTTGGGCAAGGTAACTAGTTCCATTTTTCTTTGCTTTGTTCAAGTTTAGCTAGGAAAATCTTGAGGTGTTGTTTTGTGTTTTTCTTCCCTTGCATTTTATTCATTTTGCATCATTTTAGGTTAGAAAACACACTACACACATTTCTGGTATGTGCGGTGGGACCCACAAATGGGTCTGTTCTTTCACATTCTCTGTTGTTTCAAGTTTTCCAGGTTTAGGTTTACATGCAGGGGCGAATGCGCCCTAAACGAGGGAGTTTGCAACATAGAGGGGAAAATATGCTTATAAATAGGTGAATTTGCAGCAACAGGGGTGAATTTGCAGCAAGAGAGGCAAAACTTCTCTCAACATAGGGGAATCTGCATCTTGCAAATTCACCCATCTGTCAAAAAGGGGAAAATATGCTCTTTGTCACTGAAACAGGCGAACCTGCTCCTAATTTGGGTGAGTTTTCTTTATGAAGATAGGAAAACTTGATCTTGATTTGGGTGAATTTGTTGATAATAGGATCATACCTGATCTCCAAAATGGGAAAATTTTCCTCTTACAGAGCCAAATTTGAGGTAAAACATAGACCTAAACTTCCAATTTTTAGTTTTTGTTTGCTTTGATTTTCAAGTACTAACCTGCTAACTTGTCTATTTGTGAGTGTTTCTTCTTTTTACTAAAATTTTGTGTAGCTGTTTCTCATTCATCCAAGGTCGGAGGTTTAAAACTACAAACATTTTCTTGTAGAATGATTGGTCCCAGCTCTTTTTGTTTAGTTTGCATATTTTTTTTCATACTAGTTAGACACACGTAGAACTAATTAGAGGGTCAAATTTATTTGTTTGTTGTGTTTGTGAGTGATTTGTTGATGTATCCAATCCCTTTGCACCATTTAGTGATCTTGGGTGATGAGAAATTGCAGTTCACTCTAGTCCAGTCGTGTCAACCTAGGAGTTGCTAGTATGTCTAAGCTCTCCCCTTGCGCTATGTGCAAGCCTGGGGACCAGCCAAAAACATCTAGTATCTTCTTCCTTTAGTGGGACCTACCTAGAATTTTCATCACCTGGGGGATGATTTCAACCACGTGTTATCGACGGGGTATATAAAGGGGGGAGAGAGAAAGTTGTATGCCAATCTAGTCATGTTGTGTCTAGCAAAGCGCCGAAGCTAGGGTGATACCTAGATAAGACATGAAGAGTTGGTCCAAGTTTTGAGTACCTTGCTGGGGCTCCTAACTCATGCTTGTGATGGGTTGGTGTTCACGGTTGTGCCCCATGTACCATGTGTATATTGGGAACTCATGAGATAGCCTTGTTCAACCTAGATAGAGACCTGTGTTTGCCAACCCTTATCACTAATTCTAGGATTGTGTTGCTTGGCATGTTTTCTTATGTGATACTAGTGCATTTATTTTTAGTTGAGTCAACACTTGTCTTCTGCTTGTTGTTTGTTATGATTTTTTCATTTTCCACAGTTAGCTGTTCCTCATCTAGTTTAGTCCAAGTCATTCATTTTGGGAAAATTTTCCTTTGTCAAAGGTGAATTTACTTCCATTTGGGGTGAACCTGCTGTTCATAGGGGCGATTCCAATTTTGGTCTAAGTCATTTCATTGGTCGTTTCCCATCAAATTCACCCGTTCTCTATAGAATAGGTGAGTTTGCTCCTGATTTGGGAGAATTTGCTACTATCTTGGGCAAATTTTCCTCCTAAAGGGGCGATTTTTCTTGCTATTTGAGTCATTTGTTTCATCCATCAATCATCAAATTCACCTGTTTCTATAGAATAGGAAAATTTTCTCTAGTTTTAGGAAATTTTGTTTGCTTTTTCAGTCCCCTGTTAGTCCACTGAGTCATCAAATTCACCCATCCTCTGAGAATAGGCAAATTTTCCACATTCTTGGGTGAATTTTCTATTAGTTTGGGTGAATCTTCTTCAAAAAGGGGCAATCCTATTTTCTGTTCGAGTCTCCATCATCCGTTTTCTAGTTAAGTGTGTCTGTTTATCTATTTAGAGTATCCATTTTTATGTTTGGTAGCTCCGTTTATCTATTTGTTGAGGCCATTTCTTCATTTGTTGAGTCTGTTTCCTCATTGGGATAGTCTGTTTCTCTATTCATCGAGTCCTTTTATCTGTTGTTGAGGCTGTTTATATGTTTGGTGAGTCTGTTTGTCCATTGGGTGATCCTGTTTTAGGCGAATTTGTCCCCGTCCATACCGTTCAAATAAATAGGCAAAGAAGTCATCCCTACTAGGTGATCCTGCAAGATGAATCCACCCATTCCCTATTGTTCTTGTGATTTTAGGAAAATTTTCCACCTATCTGGGTGAGCTTTCTACCATTTTAGGTGAATTTTTTAGCTGTTTGGGCAAGTCTGTCACTATTTTGGGTGAATTTGTCAATGTTTTGGGTGAATTTTCTCTGTGTTTAGGTGAATTTGTTAGCTGGTTGGGTGAATTTGTCACTATTTTGGGTGAATTTGTCACTATTTTGGATGAATCTGTTAGTTTTTTGAGTGAATCTACACCCTATTTTGGCGAACCTACTCCTTGTTTGGGCGAATCCGCTCCCTGTTTAGGTGAATTTTCTCCCATGAACGGGTGAATTTGTACCTCAAAAAGGTGAATTTGTCCTACACAGAGGAAAATTTGATTCCTATATAAATTCTAGAACGTGAATCCTTTGGGCCACTAAAACCTTGTCATTTTCCTAGTCATTTGCCATGATCAAAACATTTTATCACCTTCTATTTTCCCATAATCTTCACTTTATTCCATCTGCATCTTTTGTGGGTCATTTGTTTATCATGATAATCATATAGGTATATCATAGAACATCTCTAGATCACATATCCCTCATCATCTCATTAATCCAAATCCACTAGACTTCATTTTAGAGTTTGTTATCTAAGTCGGCTTAACTTTCTAAATATGATTGTCATCATCCGCATATGCTTAGGATTATCATCCCTCTAGAGTCAGTTATCATCTTTGGCCCAATCAATCCGCTTCCATCTTGAGGTGGGTTTTGTGTCGTAATCATCCATCTGTCCTTCAATTTGATCAATCAACACTTTAAGCTACCTAGAGTGATTTCTGAACTTGGTTTAGAATTCATTTCATCATCTTATTTGATCAATTACCTAATCCAAAAAATTGTTTCATCTCATCAATCAATCTAATCCAATCCAATCTTATCCCTCATCCAATAATCCAATCAATCGATCCTTCATCTAGTTCAATAAATCCTCTAATCATCACCTAGGTCATCCTTGCACTGCATCTTAGAGTGTTGCGTCATCCTAGCTCATCTAGTAGTTTTGTACTTTCATGCTCAATCACAAGCAAAGACTCTAATGGCTAAAAAACAAGGTCAAGGTGTCCAGAACATTCCTCAAGATCCCAACAACCAAGGAACCTAGAATATTCCTTTGGATCCCAACAATGGTGGTTCAACTCAATCCAATACTAAAGTCCAAACCACATCACCTCATGGTGATGAGAGCATGGTCATCCATCTTGAAGTCACTATCAATGAGTACCTCAGTAATCCTACAAATATTAAGATGACAGATCGCCTCCTCAATGAACATGGGAACAAAATTCTTGCCACCTTAATTATGAATGGAGTCAAACTGCCCCCTGAATCTAACATGTCACAATGCGTCAACACCCTACCACCTGCGCCCATGTCTGAAGACCCCTAGGCCTCACAGAATGTTCCAGGAAATTTGTATGTCCATGAGGGTCCTCCTATAGACAATTGGTATCAAGAAGGGTTTGGGAATGCCATCCTTTATGAGGTCCACCCTCCTCCCAAGATCATTGTTGTAGGAGCACCCCAGTCGGGTCCTGATCCTTATGACCCCTTGCCTATGGTATGCCACAAAATTTACCACCGCCACCACATCCTAACGTCCCACAAGGTCTGACTCTCCTTCCATCTACACCACCTCTTCCACACCAGTCAGGTCATCCACTCATCAATACTGGGGGCAATCCTTTCCTACCACCACCTCTAGGGTCCACACCTATATCCAATCCATTCATTCCCCAACAACCACAACAATAGCCAAAAGGTAACCCTCTGCATACTATTGTTCCATATCAAACACTGCAAAAATGACATTCACATCAAAATATTCATATCCTAATAGTACAACCACAACAACCTTCACATCAACCACATGGTAATCTGACACAACCCCCTCAAAATATTCCTTTCCAATAACCGTAAGTCACCCAACAACTTAATGTCCCATCTCTTCCCCTTTGGGCACAACCATCTCAACAACACACAAATCCTGACACAACAACTGCTATCTTACAAGCATATCCCGCAAAACATCATACAATACATATATCGCCTGAATAACTCACTTTACACATGACCCGCCACATCAAACCCAAATCTTGGTCATATGCATCATGTTCCACAACAACCTCAAAAAAATCCACCTCACACTACCAATTCAGAACCACCCTATCAACAAACACCATACCAACAAATTGCTTCCACCTCCTATTAGTAGCCTAATCCCCAACAACCACCATCTGCTTCACAACAATACACCATCTATAACTATCAGTCCAACCCATACTATGCTTCATAATAGCCTCTGTCTTATCAACAACCATCATATCAATAAGGTGTTTCCACCTCATACTATCAAAAACCTCCATCCTACCAATAAGGGGCCTCTACCTCTTATTATCAGAATCCTCCATATTATCAACAATCCTACAACACTTAGCAACTGCAATCCACCTACACCAATCAATATTAGCCTATGCCTTTATATGCACGTCCACCTTCATACAATCAAAATGCTTCCATTCCATCACCATCCTATCAACAATATCCTCCATATAACCAATCCATCCTATCTAATCAACCACAGGTACCACCCATTAACAAGGAGTGGGAAGAAATGAAGGCAACACTAAAAGACTTGCAAGTAGGGACTAACAAGCAATCCTTTAAGTTTGAAGACAATTTTCCCTATCCTTTCGATCCCTCAATCTCATCAGTTCATTTCCAAGAGAATTTTGAGATGCCAAAATTCGATAAGTACAAAGGAACTAAAGATCCTAAAATCCATCTTCAGGAGTTCTATTCCCATTGTCAAGAAGTTCAACACAATGAAAATTATTTGGTGCAATTATTTCCAAGGAGCCTAATGGGGATAGCTCTTCAGTGGTTCATGGGTCTCGAGAAGGGATCCATCAAGTATTTTGTAGATCTTTCAAAAAAAATTGTCTCCCACTTCTCCTTTAATTTGCAGAAGGATGTCAATACTTTGGATCTTCTAAAAGATAAGTAGCATGAGGGAGAAACTTTCACAAGCTATCTTCAAAGGTGGCGAGCTTTGGCTAGTTGGATGAAATCCCTGCTTAGAGAAAAAGATATGGTCACCCTTTTCTCCAAAAACTCTCACCTAGACATGGTACATAATTTCAAGCTTCACTATGTCATAACCTTTACAGAGGTAGTAGAGAAGGGTCCTATCCTTGAGAGAGCCCTTATTGCTAAAGGGCTGGTTAAAATTTATAATCCTGATAAGGAAAATTCATCTGGGGATAAACCTCACTACTAGAACAAGAATAAGAATGTTGTCAATGATGGTGTCACAAACACCAAACATGTTCAAGTAGCTAACACATTGCAGGCACAACAACAAGTCTCTAATCAACCATCCATTCCTAATGCTATCTCAGTACCATAGGGGGCACCATGTCTTCCCCCACAATCTAATTAGAACAATCAAGGGAACAACAAGTGTCAATTCAATCAGTTGGGAGAGACCTAAGTGTTGTGTTCAATAGGATTCTTCAAGCTAATTATCTAATTACGTATCCTGTGACTAAGCCTCTTGATGAATCCAAACCCAAGCCAACCTAGTATAAAGAAAATAAGTATTGTGAATTCCACAAGATCAAAGGGAATTCATTAAATAATTGCCAAGGCTTAAAAACCTACATCCAAGATCTTATAGATTGGGGTCATATACATGTGGGGGCCAACCAAGCTTCTTCATCTAATGCTCAACTTCAGATATACCAAAACACATTCCCAAAGCATAACCAAGGATCTAGCACATCAAATGCCAATGCCAGATCTAATAAAAACAATAATCAAAGTAACACCAAAATAACATTAGTTACAACATGTTACATTTAATTATGAGGGTATTGTCATGCATATTGAGCAAGAAAAACCAAGTGTGTCTATGATACATGTAAAAGGAAAAGACCCGCAGTGTGCTGGTACAACTTGCCACACTCGCATCACTATTTCTGGAGCCTCTACATCAACCTAGCCACCTCTTGTAAGCTCCCAATATAATATTCTTAATCATCTAGGGAAGACCCCAACACAGATATCCATTCTAGATTTGCTCAAGTCTTCTCTTGTCCACCAAGAAATTTTAACCAAATCCTTACAGGATACCCACGTCCCCAATGAAATGGATCCTACTCAATTCCAAGCATTGGTAGGACATCTCTCAGCCACTTATTAGCTTGGATTTAGTCAGAATGACATGCCTTGCATTGATTCTAACCATAACCATCCTCTCCATATCGAGGTCCTTGTAGACCACAATAAAGTGAAAAGGGTCTTGGTAGATAATGGCTCTACCTTGAATCTATGGATGTTAAAATTCATAAAGTAGGTAGGATATACCCACGCTGACTTAAATAATCAGGTTATCACTATCAAGGCATATGATAATGCAGAGTGTGATTCTGAGGGGATAATGTGTATTCCAATTTAGGTTTGACCCATTGTATAGTACACTACCTATCACGTCCTTGATTTGGACCTCCCCTATAACCTTCCTCTTGGTTGCCCATGGCTCCATTTCATGCAAGACATCCCTTCCACTTACCATTATTGCTTGAATTTCCCATTTAATGGGCTAGAAGTTACAATTCATGCTGACCCTCAACCGTTTGAGTACTGTCGTGCACTAGAAGCTTCCTTTCCCCATTCTCATTACCGTCCATGCATAGAAATGGGGGCACCTCAAGCATCATCATCCCAACAATCTTCTAACACCCAATCCACCATAACATCCACTACATCTTCCACATTTGATTCCACCATTACCAAGGTCTAGATCATAAACAAGGGGTGTGGTGAGTATGAAATGCATAGGGATTTAAACATGGCAACCATGCCACCCTCACCGCATACATATGGTCAACCTTCTTAGTATGCACTGAAGGAAGATGAGAAGATGATCACCTTGAGCTTTAAGGAATATTTCCAAGAGACCTATCATTTTCCCTCTATGTTTGCGGAGAAACACAATTATTAGGGAGAAGGCCTTGGTGAAGAAGAACAAGGAAGGAAACAACCTATTGAGGGTTTGATACAGCCAAGGTACTCATGTTTAGGCCATGACACCAAACAAAAGGGTCCTATGCCATTAACTAGTGCCTCTAAAAACATTAGTGTGGACAACAATCTCCTCAAAGACATACCAGAAGAAGAATCCATCATACATGTGTACGATGATGTGGATCACGTAGACCTTTCCTCCATGTTCAATTGCTTATCCATTTTCACCATTAGGCTTTCCCTTCGTCACCTTGAGCTAATCGATTGGGACCTACATGGTAGCATACTTGTTGACACCTTTCCCTCAATGGATGCATATGAAAATCTTATGGGATTGGGGGAGGATGAATACCCTAGTCACAAAAATAAGAAAAAGTAAAATAAAAAAGGGTCACCGAGTGAAAACCTCCTTGAGGCACTTCTTGACTCAGAAAAAGAAAAAATAAAGAACGTATCTAACAGTGAAAACCTCAGCGAGGCACTGGAAGATGGGGATGTTCATCTTCCCCTTGTGGGAACCCAACTATCTAAACAATCTTCTATAGTCATAGAGGAAACACAAGAGGTAAATTTGGGAATTGAAGAAGATCCAAAAATCACCTATGTCACCAAGTCCCTATCAAAAGAAGAGTACTCCACTATCATCCAAATTCTCAAAGAAGGCATCATCAATTTTGTGTGGGCTTATTTAGATATGCCAGGATTGGATCTTGTTCTAGTCGTGCACCATTTGGATGTCCACCCAGAGGCTAAACCTGTCAAGTAGAAACTTAGGATAATGCATCCTCAAGTAGCTTTGTTAGTCAAGAAAGAGTTGGAAAAGATATTAGAAGTTGGATTCATCAGGCCCATTGAATATTTTGATTAGATTTCCAACATAGTGCTAGTTGCTAAACCAAATGGGAATATTAGGATTTGCACCAATTTTTGGGACCTCAACAAATCCTATCCTAAAGATGACTTCCCCTTGCCGAACATCGACATGTTTGTTGATTTAACTAAAGGACACGAGATGCTATCCCTCATGGATGGTTTCTATGGATATAATCATATCATAATAGCACCCGAGGATCAGCATAAGACTACTTTCACCACACCTTGGGGAACATTTTGTTACAACATCATGCCCTTTAGCCTCAAGAATGCGGTGCAACTTACTAGCGTGTGATGACTATCATCTTTCATGATCTCATTCACATCATCATGGAAGATTACATTGATTATTTTTTGGGTAAATCTAGAACTAGAGAATAGCACCCTATGATCCTAAAAAAAATCTTCAAGAGGCTAGAGCATTACATGCTACGTCTGAATTTGAAGAAATATGTATTTGGGGTCAAATCTAGAAAGTTACTAGGTTTCATTGTCTCTAGAAGGGGCATAAAATTCGATCATGCTAAAGTTAGGGAAATCATGGAAATGCCTCCTCCATGTAATCTAAAATAGTTAAGGATCCTTCAAGGAAAACTCCAATCCATTAGATAGTTTATAGCTCAGTTAGCTGAAAAATGCTAGTCGTTCACCCACCTCTTGAAGAAACATACGTCCTTCAAGTGGGATTTACAATGTCAGCTAGTTTTCAACAAAATCAAAGAGTACTTGGCTCATCCGCCCATCCTCATTCCTCCCATAAACCACTTTTGTTATATATTTTAGCTACTTTAGTTGCACTGGGGGCATTGTTAGCACTACATGATGAGTAATCAAAAGAATGTGCTATCTACTACATCAGTCAGACCCTAGTAGGTTATGAGCTCAATTTTTCTCTAATGGAAAAGGCTTGCCTAGCTATGGTCTTCAGCTTGCAAAAGATTTGACACTATATGCTTAGTCATCTAGTTAAGTTGATATCAAAGGTCAACCTACTCAAGTATTTTTTATCTAGGACAACTTTGATTGGTTGCATGGCTAAGTGGGTCATACTATTGAGCAAATTTGATATCAAGTATGTTGACTGAAAAGATATTAAAGGGCAAGTGATTGCAGATCAATTAGCAGATGCTCCCTTAGTAGATGCTTATCCCATGATAGCAAAATTTCCTAATGAAGAGGTTCTTATAGTAACAGAAGTAGCTATGTGGAAACTCTACTTTTATGGGTCCTACACACATAATGGAGTGGGGGCATGCATCTTGTCTATCACCTCGCAAGCTGATTACATCTCGAAGTCATTCAAGTTAGATTTTACATGCATGGACATCATAGTAGAATATGAAGATATCCTTACTAGTCTGAGGATTGCTATCCAATGGAACATCACTCACTTACGAGTCTTTTGTGATTCCCAGTTGATCATCAAATAGGTGAATGAAAAGTTTCTAAGATATGATAAGTTTTTACCTTATAAGCACATGGTGGATGACTTCAAGAAGTATTTCACCTCCATCCAATTCGAACAAATCCCTAGAGTCTAGAATAAAGTAGCTAATGCAATGGCTACAATTGGTTCCCTAATTGACATGCCAAAAGATCAAACAAATTGCATGTTCCTGGTTGAATAACTACTAATCCCTGCTTATGACATCCCTAAGAGAGAAAAGGTGTACAAAATTGTAGGTCTTGAGTCACCATGGTATCATGATATTTATATTTACCTTCATGAAAACATCTTACTCCCTGACCTTACACATAACCAACAAAAATCCTTCATCCAATGCACCTCCTACAACACTATCGTAGGTGACACACTTTATCATCATGGGTATGATGGAACCCTTCTTAGGTGTCTAAATGAGACTGAGGCCCACACTGCGCTAATAGAAGTACATAGTGGTGTTTGTTGGTCCCATTGAAATGGCATGGCCTTAGCTAAGAGGATTCTCAGAGCTGGTTACTATTGGCCTACACTAGAGCATGAATCTTGTGAGTTCATGAAGAAGTGTTTACCTTGCCAACAACATGCAGAATCTAATCCATGCTCCTGCTGAAGATTTTTAGCCCATCATAGCACCATGGCCTTTCTCTCAATGGGGTTTCAACTTAGTCGGCAAGATATACCCTCCATCTTCTAATGGCCATACTTTCATAATCATCGCTACTAAATACTTTACCAAGTGGGTGGAAGAAATGCCACTCTCTCAAATTATGGGTACTTAGATATCCAAAATCTTCCTCTTCCATATTATTTGCAGATATGAAATTCCATCCACCATCATTTTCGACAATGGAAAGCCATTCAAAAACCAAGTTGTAAAACACATATGTGACACCTTCCACATTCAGTATCACTAGTCTGCACCCTATTACCCCCAAGGTAATGATCAAGTGGAGGCTACCAACAAAACCTTGATCAAGATTCTTAAAAAGGTGGTCAATAATACTGGTTGAGATTGGCATCTCCATCTCCATCCTACCCTTTGGGCCTATTGCACTCCCATCCACATTCCCACTAGCACCACTCCATATTCTCTTGTTTATGGTGTCGATGCCATCTTGCCAATTGAGGTCAAGATCCCATCACTGAGAATATCCTTGAAGAACCTCATCAGTGACAAAGATGCTTGGGTTGCAAGTCTCAGTTAGTTGGAACTCCTAGATGAGAGATAGATTAAATCATACAATCATCTTCAAGCATATCAAAATCATCTTAAGAGAACCTACAATAAGAAGGTCCATCCTTGTCAATTCAATGTTGGTGATCTAGTTCTTAAAGAGTATCAGCGTACCCAGCAGGACCAAGACAAGAAAGGAAAATTTGAGGTGAATTGGTTAGGTCCCCATGTCATCACAAAAAAATGGATCTGGGGCATACAGGCTTGCAACACCTGCAGGAGAGTCCCTAGAGGAGCCCATCAACATCATGCACCTGAAAAGGTCTTACACCTAAGTTAGTTGGGCTATCCTATCTTGGAAAAATACCAAAAAAGTAAAAAAATTGTCAAAAATACAAAAAAATTGAAAGGTCAAAAAATTCAAAAATAGTAAAGAGAAATAATTCGTCCTATGGTGAAAACCACCCATGGTTGCGCCTTGGATAAGTATGATTGATGAAAACCTAGAAAAATAAATCATCCATAGAGGGCTTAATCATCATTTACCTTGCATCCTAGTTGCTTTATGGTTGATGCAAAGCTATCAGGATTCACAACACATCTCACAAACCTTCAAAAATAATCCAAAACAATCTTTGTATAACACATGCTATTAGGCATGGTATATCACCTTGAAAACATAACTATGGCAGCCCACAATTTAGTGCAATGAACAGTCATTAATAACTTCTAAAAAAACAATAATGAAGCCAATCACTCTAGTGAGATTGAAGCAAACATAGTTATAGACTTTTCCTCCAATTATTATGAAGATCCATAATGGAAACAAAAGTTATTGTATTTTTCCCAAAACTGCAAACCCTAGGTAGGGTTCACACCTGCCCTCACAAAAATGTTCATAACTTATTCAAATCTTAATGAATTTTGATGAGAATTGAAACAAATGAAAGTAGATTCACATGGAAAAATAATCCAATTTGTTTTAGATCCAAAATATAGAATTTATATTACGTACCATCACACTTCTTTAGACTGTAAATTCTGCACAATATTGTTAGAATAGGTAATCTCACCAAAATAATCATATCTTCCACAAAACTCAATAAAATTCAATGAGACAAAAATAAATGGAAACTATAAATAGAGATATTTCCATCCATATATGATACTCCATTATTTGAGTCCATACCAGGCCGTACAAATCACAACTTCAATCTGGAAACAATGTGAAAATCAGAAAATGCACAAAATTTGAGGTTTCCATTCATCAATCTTCAAAAATGATGTCTCCAACCCCAAATTCGAGTTTTGGAGGGTTTATTTATACATTTTCAACCCAAACCAACTACTTCCAACCACCTTTTGATTAGTTTGTTCACAAAACACCTTAATGACACTTCATCTACCTAATTTTGCACCTTTGACAATTTTTACAACATATGAGAAATGAACAACATCCTAGGACCTATATCACCACAAAGGTAGCCTCTTGGGCCTTATTACAATATCAAAAAATAAAAATGGGAAAAATGAATCAATATGGCCTCATGGAGGCATGTGATCAAATAGGTTCTCCTGCACCAAACTCCCGAGGGCAAAAGAATTCAAGCCCCTTTGAATTGTCTTCTTCCTAGTCTTCCAGTTAGGTTGCACCTTGTCCTTTGTCTTTTCAATCAGATTTTGTCCTGTATTCCTTTTTTTATTCTTATGCCTTCTCCTTTCAAGTATCCCTGCAACTTGAAAGTCCCAAAACTCTATCATATCATCAAACACTTCACTTTGTCCTTCATAATTTGCACATACATAATCGAAAGAAAATTTAGAAACAAAATATAGAGACCTTGAGGTCTCCTCCTTGTCTTCTTGTACTTCAAATTCATCTTCACCCATAACTAACTTATCCAATCTTGACACCAATTCACTTGCAACCTCAATTTCCTTGCTTTCTTCTACCTTGATGAGTTCTTCCTCTTGTTTAACTTTTCCATCACCAACCTTACTATTCCATTCTTCTTCAATAGCTACATATTGTGCCCATAAGTCTTCTTCTTCATCCTTGAATGAATTTGCTGCCTTCTTTTGTTTTCTTTGCTTCTTCATAATCTTCTTTATAGGCCATCTTAAGCCCTTTGAAATTGGTATAAGCCAACTCCTTAGTGCTTTCTTAAGAAGTTGGTGTTCTTTATCTAATCTTTCCAACCTTTTGCTCATCTCTTCCATGGCTTTTTCAAACTCTATTTGTCTTGCCTTCTTCCTCTCCATCTTTCTCAACTCTTTTTCCTCTCTTTCCTTATTCCTTTGTGAATCCTCAGCCTGAAAACATCTTTCCAATCTTCTCAACAAATCCATCTCCACAAGCAAGTCTCTCCTTGCTTCCACTTCACTTTGCCACACCTAGGCAATCAGGTTCCTTCCTCAACCTACACAACACACAACCACAAACACTAACACAAAACCAACAAACTTCACCATCCCATATATTTTCTAGGCTCTGATACCAATTTGATGTAGAGATATCAAGAATCACATACATCTCACAAACCTTCAACAATAATCCAAAACAATATTTGTATAACACATGCTATTAGGCATTGTATATCATCTTGAAAACATAACTATGGCAGCCCACAATTTAGTGCAATGAATAGTCATTAATGACTTCTACAAAAAAAATAATGAAGCCAATCGCTCCAGTAATATTGAAGAAAACATATTTTTAGACTTTTCCTCCAATTCTTATGAAGTTCCAACAATGGAAACAAAAGTTATTGTATTTTTCCCAAAACTGCAAACCCTAGGTAGGGTTCAGACCTGCCCTCACAAAAATGTTCATAACTTATTCAAATCTTAATGAATTTTGATGAAAATTAAAGAAAATGAAAGTAGATTCACATGGAAACAAAATACAATTGGTTTTAGATCCAAAATATAGAATTTATATTCCGTACCATCACACTTCTTTAGACTGTAAATTCTGTACAATATTGTTAGAATAGGTAGTCTCACCAAAATAATCACATCTTCCACAAAACTCAATAAAATTCAATGAGACAAAAATAATTGGAAACTAGAAATAGAGATATTTCCATAAATATATGATACTCCATTATTTGAGTCCATACCAAGCCGTACAAATCACAACTTCAATCTGGAAACAATGTGAAAATCAAAAAATGCACAAAATTTGAGGTTTCCATTCATCAATCTTCAAAAATGTTGTCTCCAACCCCCAATTCGAGTTTTGGAGGGTTTATTTATAAATTTTCAACCCAAACCAATACTTCCAACCACCTTTTGATTAGTTTGTTCACAAAACACCTTAATGACACTTCAACTACCTAATTTTGCACCTTTGACAATTTTTACAATATATGAGAAATGAACATCCTAGGACCTATAACATCACAAAGGTAGTCTCTTGGACCTTATTACAATATCAACAAATAAAAATGGAAAAAATGACTCAATATGGCCTCATGGAGGCATGTGATCAAATAGGTGCTCCTGCACCAATGGTTCGTCCATCCTATCCTCACATCTAATCCTAACATCCTATTGATCCAACCCCTTTCATCCACATCCCCTTACCCACTGCTTGGTATGTTTTGGTTGAGAATTAGACAATTTTCATCCGCTATATGTAATCCTGAGCTTTTATCCCAATCTAAGCTTGTGTCATTTTTCCATGTTGTTAGGCAGTCTTTTGTATCCATCTAGAAATCGTTCACCATGTTGATCTTCATTTAGATCTCACCCTGTCATGTTGGACTTGTGGTCCCCTCTTTTTTTGTTGGTCTTTTTCAAACTACATTGCCCCTGCACTTTCATGTTGGCAAGTTTGATCATTTGATCCGCGCCCGGGGAATTTTTCTGTCTAGTCCTTGTCATCCATCATCGGTCCCCATTATCTTATTTCTGATTTTATCCATGCTCTTTTATCGAACTACGAAGGCTCTACACTTTCACATAGGCAAGGCTAATATTTGATCAGCCCCCGAGCCCCTAGGTCTTTAGGGTGTGTTAGTCTTATGTCTTGTGCCCCACGTCCTAGGTTGTGTTGTCAAGTATGTCCTTATCTGGTTCTTCAAAAATGAGATCCACTCATATCATGAGATTCAATCAGTTTCAGAGTCTCCTACATCATATTGATATTTTAGTTTAGTATCTATCTTTGGTCTTAACAAGATGCATCATTCCTAATAGACCTCATCAATCCCATCCACCCTCTTGATCCTGTGGAAAAAGATGTCTGAAATTGATTGTGATCTTTTGATTCTTTTGGATTTTGTTTATCATTTGAGCTCCCTATCATGCCTTGTCATGGTTACCTTGATCCATCATATCATGGCATGTTTGACTAGTAAACATAGGGGCATACCTTGATCTTTTGTTCATTATTGTCTTCCTGGTTGTCTCACGTAGTATCCACCAAGATCCCTGCGGTCTTGTGTTATGCTGGGGCATCCTTTGTGCTTGTGGTTATCCCAATACCTAGCCCAACCAAAGCCCCCATTACTTTGGGGTATTGGGATAGCCTCCTTGTTTGTTGTGTTTGTTTTATGCATTAGACACAAATCGACCTTGTTTCTTCATACCCTGGCATATTTTATCTTGTGCTATAGCAAAAAACAGTGCTCTTAAGAATGGAAAATTGCATTAGGATTGAATTACATTCATCCTTTCGTTCCCTTGCATTTAACCTTCATACATACCCTCCCCTAACCTATGCTATGTGTTGGTGTAATTAATTATTAATTACACTTTACATAAGTTTACTTAGGTAATTATTTAATTCCTAGGTTAATTAGTTGTCATCCTTATCTCGTTGAGCTATCTTGTTGCTCAAGATAAGATTAGGGTTATACATATCTTTCTTTTATAAAGAAAATCATTCTCTTGTAATATTTTGTACTTCAAATATATCAATTTGCACATTTCATGCAAACTTCTGCTTTTTCGCTTTTTCTCTTCTATGGAAGGTCTATTCTAGCTTGCAGATTTGATCTTGATTTCTAACATGGTATCAAAGCTAGGTTTACAGCCCCTTCTTAGCTATTTCAGAGGAATATAGTGCAGAGCTTGTTCAAGGTCCCTCGAGGGTTTCAATCCTTGAGTACATTTATGCAGCATCTTGGATCAGATCAAGGTTTTTCGTTAGATTCAGAGCACTGGAAAAAGTCAAAAATGGCTTTTATTTTATTCATATTCGTCCCTATTTTCCAGATCTGCGAGGGTTGTAAGATCAATGATTTTTCTAATAGATCTAGGGGTCACCTAATTTTTGGAGCACTTTGGGCCCAAACGGACCTTGCTGTTGGATTCGTAGCACCCAAAAACCTCTATTTTCATATAAAGTTTGTTCGATTTGGACACAGTCGTCCAGAGAGGAAATTTTTTTTACCCAAGGGCCGTACGACCCCTAGGCATGACTCTCGAGGCACATAAATCAAAAAAATATTAAAAAATCACAAATTTTCAATGAAAATTTACGCGGTTCGTTCAAAAGCCCACCGCTGCCACTGCTCTGTCGGGTGGCCACCGGCGGGTCACCTTTGCACCACCGCCACCGGTGGTCATTCCCAGCGCAGTTGTGCAAACATTCATCCCCCCATCTCTCGTTCTTCTCAGGATTCATACAGTTCTTGATAGGTGTTGTTTCACACCCATCCTACCTTCATTTTATAAGCTAAAGAAAGCATGATACACAAATGAAGGAGGCCTATTAATGATGTGTGATCCATTGTCACACCCATCCCCCTTAATTTTGTAATAATTATAGGGTAAGTACTTTCCATTTAGCCCATCATTCATGCCTATATATTAATGTTTGTAAGGAATTTAATTACTCCCATCTTCCATGTAGGATGCATTATCATCCCACTTTTCATTTATCATTCTCATAGTCATTTTTTTTTAAGTTGGTTAGATTAATCTTACTTGGCTATCTTAAGCATCTTAGATTCATTTGCATTATCATATTAAGTTGTTTAGATTAATATAGTTTTTTTAGTGTCAACATCTTAAGTTCATTTTCATTATAATTTTAAGTTGTTTGGATTAGCCTTCATTGGTTATTCTAAGCATCTTCAGATTCATGACATTATCATTTTGTTGCATTATCCATTTACATTGCATTAAACATCCTAATCTATCTTGTTAAATCGCATATTCATTACATTCATCCATAACATAGATCACATATGCATACATAAATCTTACATACATATCATTATAAATTACAAATCGAAATGTGCACATACATACATCGCCACCTGCATCACAAATCGTTAGTCATCCAATAATCATATCATACGACATCATAATCATCCATCACATCCTACATCATAAAATGTTAGGAATAATGCATTTCATACATGTCATCCACATAGGAATAAACATAAATCATCATAGATACATGTGCATACCATAATCATCTACATGTCATAAACAATACACACACATCCATAAATAAAAATTCATCACATAATAACACATGGTGTCAACAATGGTCATCACATATCATATAAATGTCAAAATATAATGTCCATCACATGATCCATAGTAAATTCCATCATATGATCAAAATACATATCCATCATATACATCAGTAACCGTCGAATAAAATACAAGTATACGGCTATGAATCAAATGTTATCTCTGTTGCTTTGTACTGCCCATTTTCCCTGCACCTGTCAAAAACATGTATCTTGTCCTTTATCCTCTATCCTTTGTACCCTGAGCTACCTGCATCTGACCTCTGTGATGAGTCTGACATTCCCCTCTGCCTGGGTGTCTCTCAATAGTTGTTATATACTCGTGTGTGCATCCCTAGTGATTGTGATGGCACTGGAATCTATGGAACCATCTCCCACATGGGGACAAGGACCTCCTTTATGAGGAGATCTTATCCTAATCCCGATATACTTTCAAGTACCTTCACATCATTTGAATTAAAAATTCACATTTATTCCTCCAAGGTTCTTCTCTTCCCAATGTGGAATATTGAGGAATTTTAAATTCGTCATGTGTCACATCTCCCACATGCAGACAAGGACCTCCTTTATGAGGAGATCTTGTCCCAATCCCAAGGTACTCTAAAGTACCTCCACATCACCTCCCCCCTTTACATGTCATTGCCACATGGAAAGATGAGAGGACTTGTGAGTCCTCAACTCACCATAGCCCTTCATCTTGTCCATAGTGGCTAGATTCTAGTCCTCCATTCCTAAGAGGCATTTCCCCTAAAAATAGAGGATTTTGACCTCATACTCATTCATTCAACATTCAAGCATTCAACATTCAAGCACTCATATTTTACATCCTCCATTACTACAACTTTCAAGCTCACTTTGCATCCATTTTGTACACTTGTCCAAATAACCATCTTCACCATTGCATCCCCCATTGCATCTACATCGTTTTGCATCTAGTTTTATGTTATTTTCCATCCAAAGGAGCACACAAATGCTTGATTCAATAGGGCCAACCAACCAATCAACTTGGGAAAGGTAACTAGTTCCATTTTGCTTTGCTTTGTTCAAGTTTAACTAGGCCAATCTTGAGGTGTTGTTTTGTGTTTTTCTTCCTTTGCATTTCGTTCATTTTGTATCATTTTAGGTTAGAAAACACACTGCACACATTTCTTCATCATATCGAAAAGTCACTTGGGGCCCCTTTTTCTTCTCCATCCGCCCTCTCAAAGGGGCATACCATACCATTTTCCTCCATTTTTCTATTACGATCATTCCCTTGTGACATTGGGGCATCTACCTTCATTTTCCATCATCTAGATAGCTTACACAACTTCTCCCATGTTGGGGCATCATCTTCTAGTCATTTCCTCTATCAAGTCATCTGCATTTTATTTTTCTTTGAAACACTATTATTTTAACAGTATTTTGAAGAGGGGAAAAATGTAGACATCCAAATTTGACCAATCTTGTATGGTCAAATTTATCCTTTTTATTCATCTATTTCATTCCCCCCATCAATATTAATTAAATGATTTATTTAATCAATATTCCCTCTTTTCCTAAATGTTCCTAAGGTATTTAATTTAAATAATTAAATACTTTACCTTTATTTCCCTTTCCTCTCTAAATTAAATAAATTCCTTAATTTATTTGATTTAGTCACTTTATCTTTTAAAATTAAATTAATTTTAAATTCATCATTTTCTCTCTCCTTGTCCGATCCTCCATAATTATTCTTAATCTAGATTAGTTTAATTATCCATGATTAGGATGTGCACACCTTTAATCAGGATTAATGTCACATCCTCCATATCTTGTAGCTTGCTTCTAATCCCTCATTAGTCCCCTTAATCACCTATTTCACAACCTTAATCATATGATTAGGTCAACCTAATACCCATGCCATTTATGGCATACCTCCAAGTCAACCATCAAAATTCTTTCTCCATTTATCCAAGGTAACCTCTTCCCCATGTGAATTAAAAATTCACATTTATTCCTCCAAGGCTTTCCTCTTCCCCATGTGGGTTATTAAGGAATTTTAAATTCATCATGTGTCACATCTCTGACATGGGGACAAGGACCTCCTTTATGAGGAGATCTTGTCCTAATCCCAAGGTACTTTCAAGTACCTTCACATCATGTGAATTAAAAATTCACATTTATTCCTCCAAGGTTCTTATCTTCCCAATGTGGACTATTGAGGAGTTTTAAATTCCTCATGTGTCACATCTCCCACATGCAGAAAAGGACCTCCTTTAGGAGGAGATCTGGTACCATTCCCAAGGTACTTTAAAGTACCTCCACACCACCTTCCCCCTTTACACCTCATTTCCGCATGGAAAGATGAGAGGCCTTGTGAGTCCTCAACTCACCATAGGCCTTCATCTTGTCCATGGTGACTAAATCCTATCCCTCGATTCCTAAGAGGCCTTTCCCCTGAAAATAGAGGATTTTGACCTCATATTCATTCATTCAACATTCAATCATTCAATATTCAAGCACTCAAATTTTGCATCCTCCATTGCTGCAACTTTCAAGCTCACTTTGCATCCATTTTGTGCACTTTTCCAAATACCCATCTTCACCATTGCATCCCCCATTGCATCTACATCATTTTTCATCTATTTTTATGTGATTTTCCATCTAAAGGAGCACAAAAATACTTGATTCTATAGGCCAACCAACCAATCGAATTGGGAAAGTTAACTAGTTCCATTTTTTTTGCTTTGTTCAAGTTTAACTAGGCCAATCTTTAGGTGTTTTTTTTTTCTTCCTTTGAATTTTTTTTGTTTTACATTGTTTTAGGTTAGAAAACACACTGCACACAGTTTAAAATTGAACTCCCACACACACTCTCTACATCAACCCTTATGCTGAATTTTGATTTTCTATTTTCTGTCACTTTCACTGACCTATAGTGATTGCCTCAAGATTCTCACATGTGTAGAGATCTTCTGTTAGGGCTTACACATTGTCTCCTTCAATCATTCTACCTTTGTATTGAGCCTCACCCACATTAAATTTATATACATTGTATTTTCTAAAAATAGCTCTTTGTAAGACCTTATAATTTGATATGCGTTGAATGCATTCATCTATTTATTCAATTTTATTTTGATCCCTATCTTTGTCGCGATCTGTGCCACCATTTTTCACATCAAATATTCCATTATATTGGTCACAAGTGCAATTGGACCAATTAATTATGAGCAAAGAGTCAACTTCTAGTAGAAACCATCATTCACACTATTGTAGCTGTTAGTGATGAACACTTTTGAATTATGGTCATTGATCTAAAACCTTTGCAACATGATCTGTCTATTCTTGTTAAATTGCTCATCTTTAAATCCTAACCATTAGATAAACAATACTTTAAAAAAACATTGTATAGATCTCCTTGGTATGCAGCTAACATTACATGGGGTCCACCAAGACATGCATCACAAGCCTGCTATCCCATGAGCTAAGGACACGACCCCACCAAATCATGGCGGGATGGTAGGATAACACTATCTTTCACTTTTTTCAACATCGTGCAACTCACAATAATGATATGAGTTGACATACGACCAACCATTCAGTTCCACCTATCATCACATGTCATCTTCTACTCCCATTACTTGATACTTTAGCTGGTCCCACCATACATACCATGGGAACCATATGATCTTTTCCGCTCAATATCCACCATTTCCTATTATCCTATGGGGTTAGACTAGGACCAACCACATATGCAATGGGCTAGTGGGGAGGTCGTTGATCTTCAAGCTTTAACCACAACCATTGATCATGTTGAGGATAAATATTTACCATGGAACTTAGGAAATATTATGTTCATTGAATTAATTGCTAAGTTAGTAATGTTAGAGATGGGGGCTAGTCACTCCAATGATGTCAAAGACATAAGTTATAAATTTTGTGACCTACAAAAATTGATAATGAATCATTAGAAAAATAGAAATTCTATTTAGTTCCATTACTACAAGCCTTCAAGGTTTATCTACAAAACCCTAATTTAGATCAGGAGCACAAATAATTTATTCCTATTCCCATCATCCAACTTCTGATCCTACATAATACACCATTGGAAATCTTTCAAAAAACCCACATCGAATCTACACACAGATTCCACTTAAGACTTTTAGAATAACCTCTTATAACCTTCTCCAACACTCTAAGAACCAGATTCATTGAATCTCCCTTCTAGGATATCACACAGATACCCCCTTTTGACATCAATGACAACAATATACCAATAATATCCCCCTTTTTCATTGATGGAAAAACCAAATGCTCAAACTATCCTGAATGAATTAGGTATGATATCAGTACTCAGAAATTGTAATTTTGGGCACAAAACCAATTAAAACAAGTAGCTCCCTCTTAAGTTGCTTTTCCTTAAGCATTTAAAATGAATTTTCCCCTTTGAAATCCATGGAAAAGGGTTTCCCCCCTTTGGGTATTCTCCCACTTTTGACAAACAATTCAAAGAGAAAGAGAAGAGCTTGAATCTGAAACCATGAAGTCATTGAAATTTATAGAAATAGAGTTACCCAACTTGATCTCCACCTTATTTTCCAGGGATAGATGAAATGATAGTGAAGCTCTCTCTGGACCCATGCCCTATCAATAATATTTAGTGATATGATGTGGGGGCAATTAATCCCAAATTCTACTTCAGATATTCAAATTGTTCCTTGGGAAGAGGCTTCATGAAAATGTCATCCAATTGTTCTTTTGTGGGAACATACTCCATGCTAACTTCCTTGTCTACAATCTTCACCCTAATGAAGTGATACTTGATTGATATGTGCTTTGTTCTAGAGTGCATCACTATATTCTTTGAGATTTTTATTGCACTTGAGTTATCAAAAAGAATGGAGATAGGCTCTTTGTACTCCACTTTAATGTCCTTAAGGGTTTTCCTCATCCATAGGACCCGAGTACAACATGTTTTTGCTGCTACGTATTCTACTTCTACTATGGATAGAGTAACTGATTCTTTCTTTTTGCTCATCTAGGAAAAAAGTTAGTTTCCCAAAAAGAATGCTCCACCACTTGTGTTTCTTCTATCATCTACACTTCTAGCTCAATCAACATATGTATATGTTTTCAAAGTGAAATATTTTCTCTTGGGATACCACAACCCATAATCAATAGTGCTTTTGATATATCTAAAGATTCTTTTCACTGCGTTGACATGAGACTCTTTTGGTGTAGCCTAAAATCTTGCTACCACACATACTTCTTGCATTATATATATTCTTGATGTAGTTAAGTATAGGGTGAGTGTAGGATCATGAGGGTTCAAAAAGTGGTGATATGATAAAAAAGTGGTTGACTATTTTTTATCCAAATTTGTTGAAATGAAAAGGGTTTACTGAGAAAATTGTTAGCTTTCCAAAATATAAGATATGCCTTATTTGGAATTAAATAAATATTTACTATTGATTTTATATCTTTAATTCTTAAATGATTTCATATTTTTTGAATCTGAAAGATGCAACACATTCTATGCTTCCCATACAATAGGATATAAAAAAAAAAGAAAATTTGAATTTCATAATTTTTCTTACCAAGTTCTGATGGTTAGACAAACAAGTTTTAATATAAATTCAAAAAAATTTAATAAAAAATTCATAAATAATTATTTACTTACAAAAAAATGTGTCACATCCAAGAACATGTCCTCTACTTATATTGAAAATTTCAAATAAATATTTATTTTCTTGTAATTAGGTTGGTTAGACATAGACTTGCTTTTTTATTTTGTTTTGAAAAACTAATACTAGTGCATTGAAATTTCAAATTTCCACCAAATAGATTTATTTTTTCCAAAAAAGGAATAGTATTTTAGAAACTACATTAAATTTTCTACAAATTTTGGTTTTACATATTTTTTCAAATTACATTAATAACTATACAAGTTGAGCGAAATGCAGGTGGGATGAGGATGGCTCTGCAAGCGCTGCATGAGGCCGCAGCCATCTAGGCTCGGCCTGCATGTGGTCTTTTGGTGGTTGCATGTGTAGTTGGGGGTCGGATCTGTTCTCTTCTTCTCTGAAGCTTCTTGGGGGTGGGTTTTTTTACGCTATTTGGGGGGAGGCTCTTTTCTTTTGCAGCAGGTGTGTATTCTGGGGTTGGGGGGTTGCGACCTTGGTGTCCAGTGGAGTGTGCCTTCTTCGAAGGGCTCTTGGTTTTATTTGGGCCTTGCTTGCTCATCTTGCGTTGTGTGCTCTTTGATGGATACTGGAGAATCTTCTAGGGTTTGTCCCAATATGGACTTTCGTTCTGCTTTTGGATCGAAACCCTCTCCACAGGGTTCGAAGATTTTTGATAATAATCTTTTCTCGGTGGAACCTGAGAAAGTCGAGATGGGCTCGGTAGGGGGGCCTAGAATTCCGAAGATTAATGGGTGCCTCGAACGGTGTAAAGAGAGGCCGAGCGTAGTCATTCCAATGGAGATGTTGGCTGAAGACATTGATTATTATGCACGACATTCTCTTTATTGCAAATTCTTAGGTTTGAAAATTTCTTTGCAATTCTTGGAGATGTGGGCTCAAAAGACATGGATGCCTGAGGGAGAGATGGAGATCCGCCTCCTGGCAAATAACTACTTCATGGTTACTTTTGATTGTTTGGCTGATCGGAATAGGATTTTTGAAGGGGGCCCGTATTTTTATAACCAGGTGGGCTTATTTATTAAGCCATGGCATGCTGGCTTCAACCCGGCAGAGGAACTTCCGAATCGGGTTCCGGTTTGGGTCCGTCTTCCAAGGCTCCCTGTGGAATGCTGGCGAGAGGATGTGTTGTGCCTATTAGCCTCGAAGCTGGGGAAACCTGTGGGTTCTTCTCAGCAAACACAATTCAAAAAGGTAATGACTTTTGCCCGGTTTTGTGTAGAAATTGATTTAAGTAAGCCATTGCCAGACTCGTTAGAAGTGAGTGTAGGAGATTATTCATGGGTGCAACAGCTGGATTATGAAACACTTCCCTTCCGTTGTCGTTTCTGTCATGAGTATGGTCACTCTGCGCAGATGTCCAAAGGCCAAGCCTTTGGAGGCTCATTCTTCTCAACCTTCAGCTAATCCACCTAGGGTGGATAAGGGCAAGGACCCCATTCAGGGTTCTGGTGGTAGGGAAGATGGATTTATTCCCGTTAGAGGCCGAAACAGAAATAAAGGTCATAAAAGGACTTTGAAGGACAGGCAGGAGGAGGACACCTTCAACAGGTTTGAGGTGCTAGAGGATCTTAGTCAACAGGAGGTGAACCCAGGATTTTTGGATCTAGATCATGGGACTCTGGATATTGATCAGCATGGCCCTTTAGTTGAGGCAATGCTTACTCCCCAACAGGAGGGGGGTATGGGAGTGCCATGCTTAGATGAGGTTGGGAAAGATTCTAGTCAGGTTTTGCTCAACTCAGAGGGGATTATGGCTCCGCTTACTGATGGGACTTCGGCTCTAGGGACAGATCGTCAAATGGAGGTTCAGGTTGAGTTGGGTGGTAGTGCTGAGGTAGTGAAAGATAGTGTAGATAAGGTTCACCTCTTGCAAAAAGTTGGTCCAGAGGTGGGCAAGAAGAATATTAAGGCGTCCTCTCAGTTGGGTGTTCTGCAAAAAGTTCTCAAGAAGGGGGGGCCGGAGAAAATTTCTAAGCTGGGAAGGAAGAAGGATGAGGAAAAGATTAAGATGATAGGGGAGACTTTGGTGGAGTCAGGGTCAGTCAAGACTCTGGATTCGCATTTTTCATGCCCCTCGAAATGATAGTTCTCTCTTGGAATGTTAGGGGCTTGAACAGTGGCCCTAGACAAAAAGCTGTTCGGGATTTGATTAGGTGTCATTCGCCTGATGTTCTTTTTTTGCAGGAGACTAAGCTCTCTGTGGAGGGTATGATGGATCTAGTTCCTAAGTTATGGGGGAATGGTGGATGCCAATGCATTGGTGCTCAAGGGTCTTCTGGCGGGGTGGCATGTTTATGGAACCCGCGTAAGATTTGCCCCCTTTGGTGGGTGTCTTTCAGGTCCTCCCTTTCCATGGTGGCCTCTTGTTTTATGTCAGGGGAAATTGCTCTCTTCTCCAATGTGTATGCGCCTGTGGAGTTGCAAGGAAAGCAACTTTTGTGGTCCAACATTCATTTAGTTCGCAGCTTATTTCCCTACCATCCTTGGATTATTGGAGGCGATTTTAATGCTATCACGGAGCTTGCAGAAAAACGAGGTGGTATTGCAAGGTTGGAGGCTTCTGCATTATTGCTCCAGGACAATATCTCTGCTTTGAATCTTGTGGATATCAAACCTGGCAATGGTCTTTTTACTTGGAATAATAGGAGAATTGGCGATGCCTCTATTTCTGAAAGACTTGATAGATTTTTGGTGTCTAGTTTTTGGGTGGGGGACAGGTGGTTGATAAGCTCTGAAATTTTGGATGGTCGTGGTTCTGATCATTGGCCTATTAAGCTAGTGGTTGATGTGCCTCAACGGTGTGCTAGACAGACCTTTAAGTTCCAACTCATGTGGCTTAGGGATGAATCTCTTCATGTTTTGCTCCCTAGTTGGTGGGATCAGGGGAAGCCAGCATATGGCACTGCCATGTACTCTTTCTCAAAGAGGCTCCAGTATGTTAAATACAGATTGAAAAGATGGAATAGGCAGCATTTTGGTAACTTATTTCAGGAAAAGCAAAAGGCACGAGATAATCTAGACCTAATTACCAGACAAATTCGAGATCAAGGCCTCTCAGAGGAGCTGAGTTTATTAGAGGTTGCTGCAACAAAAGAGCTTGAGGAATGGGAGTTAAGAGAAGAGATTTTTTTTTTTTTTTTGTCTCGTATTGAATGGCTCCAGGCTGGGGATCGAAACACTGCTTTCTTCCATAACTCAGTTAAGGATCGGAGACAAGGTAATGCTATTTCTTCTATTCTGTTGCCTAATGGGGAATCTTTGTCCTCTTCAGCCTCTATTTCAGCTGAATGCATTCGATATTTCTCTACCCTTTTCTCTGAGGATTCGCCTCCTGCGGAGGAGGATGAAGCTAAAATTTTAGATTGTATCCCGAAGCTGGTGACTAATGAAATGAATGACTCATTGCTTGCTCCTATTACCTTGTCGGAGCTTGAGAAGGTTGTATTCCAGATGAAGAAAGGTAAAGCTCCTGGGCCTGATGGATTCCCCATTGAATTTTTTCAGGAGTTCTGGGAAGTGGTTAAATTGGACCTTTTAGAGGTTGTCCAAGAATCCTTTATGCATAAACAAATGTTGAAGTCCCTAAATGCTACATTTTTAGCTCTTATTCCTAAGAAGGTGGGAGCTAACTCCTTGGATTTGTTTAGGCCTATAGCTCTATGTAATGTTGTGTATAAAATTATTACTAAGTTGATCGCAGAAAGGCTGAAGCCTTGGCTTGATGACTTAATTTCTGAAGAGCAGGGGGGTTTTGTTGCTGGAAGACAGATCATGGATGGGGTAGCTATTGCTGCTGAGGCCATCCACTCTATGGAATCCTCAAAAGATAAATCTATGTTTATCAAGTTAGACATGGCTAAAGCTTATGATCGTGTTAAATGGAGTTTTCTATTTAAAATCCTTGGAGCTTTTGGCTTTGCTGAGGGTTGGATTGAATGGGTTAGGAGTTGTGTCACTTCCTCCTCCTTTTCGGTGCTTGTCAATGGTGAGCCCACTTGTTTGTTTGGTGCTTCTAGAGGCCTTAGGCAAGGAGATCCCCTATCTCCTTACTTATTCATCCTCCTTGCGGAAGGCCTGGGAAGACTCATTCGTGCTCAGGTTGCTAGTGGATTGCTTCAGGGATGGAGTTGGGGAGATGGTATTCCCCCTCAGTCTCATCTGCAATTTGTAGATGATACTGCCTTGATGGGTAGGGCTAAGGTTGAGGAGGCTCTCAATTGGCGCAGTGTTTTGGACAGTTACTTGGCAGCTTCTGGGCAATGCATAAATGAGGGGAAGTCCTTCATATATTTCTTCCACACTCCTAAAGGTATTCAAAGGAGAATTGCTGGTATCCTTCGGTTTCAGATTGGTTCGCTTCCTTTTTCCTATCTTGGAATCCCTCTTGCTGTTCGCTCTCTCCCCAAAAGGTTTTGGCAAGAGACTCTTGATAAGTTTCGAGGATTGGTCAGTCATTGGACTTGCAGGTGGCTTTCTTCAGCAGGTAGAGTGACTCTTTTAAAGTCGGTGGTCCAGGCTCTTCCTATTTATAAATGCTTTGTTCTTTCTGCTCCTTCAAGTTTTATTAGAGATTTCGAGAAATTGTCTCGTCAGTTTCTGTGGGCTGGTAATCTTCTTCATAGAAAATGGAGTCTTGTGAAGTGGGATGTTGTTTGTAGGCCAAAGCAAGAGGGGGGTCTTGGTTTACGGCGGGCTGATTTGAATGGGCAGGCCTTGGCTGCTAAGTTGTATTGGCGCTGGTGCTCTCAACAGCATATGTGCTGGGCTAAAATTCTGACCTTCAAATATTTGGGGGCAGTAGAAAGTAGGGAGGTATCAAGGTTTAGTATGGAGGGGAAAGGCTCTGTGATCTGGAGTACCCTTAAACGTGGTGCCAAGTTGGTTAAACAGGGACTTTT
Organism: Sequoia sempervirens; assembly: GCA_007258455.2. Taxonomy (NCBI): domain Eukaryota; kingdom Viridiplantae; phylum Streptophyta; class Pinopsida; order Cupressales; family Cupressaceae; genus Sequoia; species Sequoia sempervirens. The sequence continues at coordinate 410,247,678 of VDFB02270651.1, read as the reverse complement.
TTGGATTTGTAATGGGGGTCGAGATGCTCTTTTCTGGTATGATTCTTGGGATGGATACCCACCCATTGTGTCATCTCATCCCCATCTCCAAGATTTGTGCCAGATTTTTGTGGAGGCGGGTTGGAATCATGTGGCAGATTTTAAATCTCAACAATCTTTGGGTCAAATTTCTGTGTCTAGGTGGAAGAGCCCCTTGGATTGGCCTCCTGGTGGTGCAGTGGAGGATCGTCAAGAGCTTGCTAAGATTTTATCGAGTCGTGTCTGCAATTCTCTCCAAGGGGCTGATGTGCTTGCTTGGGGACCTGACTTGAAAGGAAAATTTTCAGTTGCCTCTGGTTATCAGGTTTTGGATAAACAGGTCTTTGGAAGCTCCCAGGTTTCTTGGTGGAAGCATGCTTGGAATAAATTTGCTTGGCCTAAGTGTAATTTTTTCTCTTGGCTCGTGGTTCAAGGTAAGTGTCTTACTTGGGATAATCTTTGCAAACGTGGGTTCCAAGGCCCCTCCATGTGCATTCTATTTTTTTCAGTGCTCTTTTGTTAAGACTATCTGGCATCACTGGTGGAATCTTTGGAGCTTACCGTGTTGCCATGTCTCTTCTTTGGAGGATTTTTGGAAGAGACAGGGTTCTTCTCCTGCTACAACCTCTTTTCTTAAAATTGCTTGGAGCATTGGTCCTAGTTTGATTGTTTGGCAAATCTGGTTGGAACGTAACAGAAGAATATTCTTGGATAAAAAATTGCTCGTGGGGCAACTTTGGAGGCGAATTCTTGGGGCTTTGCTGGAGACTTTGACTGCAAAGTGTGACTTGTCTGTGCCGATTGCTCCTGGGGACTTGGGTGTTGTAAATTCCCTGGGTCTTGCCACAGGGGGGAAGTGTATTATGAGTAAAGTGCATCGTAGGCGTGGGTGTGAGAGGGTTTCTCGTGAGGGCTTTTGGTGCCCACCTGCTCTAGGGGAGTTGAAAATTAATACTGATGGGTCTTCTAGAGGTAACCCTGGGCATGCTGGGGTGGTGGTATTGGTAGAGATAGCCTTGGAGTGTTGGTTTTCTTCTTTTCTATGTATCGTGGTTTGCAAACTAATAATCTTATGGAGGCTAGCGCTATTCTCTTGGCGGTTGAGCGTGCGGTTTCCCTTGGATGGCGGCGGATTGTTTGTGAAGCTGATTCTCAGGTGGTTATTGATATGATGAATAATCAAAATTTGGAGGATGTGAGTTGGCAGCTAGCTGTGGTTGTCAAACAGATTATTTCTCTGTGCTCTACCTTGGAGTCCATTGTTTTCCGTCATATTCCACGGGAGTGGAATAGGGTGGCTGATGGGCTGGCTAGATGGGCGTCAGAAAAGACTGATTTTTGGTCTGTGGATGATTGGAGCAATCTCCCTGTTGATATGGCCCCTATTCTTGAGGAGTGGGTTGCTGAGGATATGAGGTGCTTCTTGGGTGTGAATTAATTCTTGTTGTTTTGGCCCCTTGTGGCTTCCTTCTTTGGATTTTGTAATGCTGTTATGATTCAATAAAGTTTTTACCCTCTTTTATTATAAAAAAAAAAATTACATTAATAACTTATTAATAACTTATTCAAATTTTTATGTCAAGTTGCCTAGCTCTATTTTCAAAATTTTCATTACCACTTAAGGGCCTAGTTTGGACCCCTATGATCATGTGCTGACCCTACAAAAAGCTCCCAATCATTGACCTATACATAGTTTGATTTGCATTAGGTGATTCATCTGATTTACTCAACTTACATCTAGTTATCATAAGGGTACTGATTAGTCTACTATCATCCATACCAAATTTCTTAAGCATTTCCTTAGCATATTTAGTTTGAGATATAAATATCCCATCATTAGTTTTTGCAATCTATAAACCAAGGAAAAATGACAATTCTCCTAACATAGACATCTCAAACTCATCTTCCATGTGTGTAGCAAAAAAATTACACATTTTTTCATTGCTACCTCCAAATATGATTTCATCCACATATACAACAACGATAATCATGTGCTCACCTTCTGATTTAAAATACAAATTACTATTTACACATCCTTTCTTGAATCCTTATTTTTCCAGGTACTAGTCTAATTTGGAATATTGTGCTCTAGGTTCTTGCTTTAGACCATACAATTCTTTCCTCAATCTGCATACATAATCATCACCATTTGAAAGATGAAAACCCTCTGGTTATTCCATGTAGACTTTCTCTTGTAGGTTTCCATTTAGGAATGTAGATTTTACATCCATCTAATATACCTTAAATCCTTTGTGAATTGAAAATGCAAGAAACATTCTTATGGATTTTAATCTTGTAACAGGTGCAAATGTTTCTTCAAAGTCTATACCTTCAACTTGTGCATACCCCTTCACTAGTAGAATTTGGAAAATAAATGACTAGGTGACTAAAAGTTTTAGTCACAACAACTAAAACTGACTAAATTCTACTAATTTTTTGCAACACAACTATAAATGAGTAAATAAATGACTAATTTGGTCGTCGGGTAAAAAAATATTTAGTCACACAAATAAAAATGACTAAACAGTTAGTCACAGGAATACAAATTAGACAAAATTTTAAAAAGTATTTGGGGAAATGGTTGATGGGAGTGTATTGTGCATGATATGAAATTTTGCAATTTTTCCCATGCTCTTTATGGATCAATTAAACTATGAGTTTTTTTATAAATTAATTTAATTTGATCTACATAGAAATATATTTTATTTTGATTCTATTGTATTCTTATATATTATAATAGTAGTAATATAACCTATATATACTATTATATATATTTTTGTATTTAAATATATCTATAGTAGTAATTAAATAATAACCTATATATTTTTATATTTAAATATAATAGTAAATAATAGTAGTAAATAATAGTAATAATAATAGTAAATATAATAGTAATAATAATAGTAAATATAGTAGTAATAATAACAATAAATATAATAGTAATAATGGATCATGGCTTTACTGCAGTCTGTAATGTATATGATTGAGCCCCGCAGTAAAGTAGGGAAAAATTAAAAAAGAATCTATATTGCAAAATTAAAAGAAACAATATAGATTTTTCTTTTTAATTTTTTCCCCACTATACCATGAGGCTCCATCACATACACTATGGGCTGGTGGTAAAGCCATGATAGTAAATATAATCATACTTATATTTAATATTTTGTATTCTAACCTATATATACTATTATATATTTATAAATATAATTATATTGCATATAATTATATAATTTAATTTGTATTATATAAAATATATAATATATTAATTATAATTTGTATTAAATAAGAATATAATAGTTATTAATTAATAATTATAAAAAATGTTATATATATAATAGTTTTGTTAGAGAATATAATATATAATAATTATTAGTAATATATCTATATATTTATAATTTTTTTATTATATTAAATTTAATATGTACTTAATTATGTAGGATAAATGATGCTTTATTTATATATACACATTTGAATTTTAAAAATATAATAAAATTTATAAATTGTATTTTAATATAAAAATATTCAAATATTTATTATAAAAATATTAAATTTTTTAATTAAATTTTTATTAATTTAGTTTATATATTAAAATATTAATATCTTTAATATAAATTGATTGGAGATATAAATTTTTAAGTTGAATATTAATAAATCAAACATACATTTAAAACCTAAATGTGCTCATTATTAAGATCTTTGTCGTAATTTTCATTTTAATAAAAATACTCTTAAATCCTCGCTAAAACCATATTTTTAGTTGCAACTCGCCAAATTGAAGGAATGAAACCAATAGCAGAGGGGAAGAAGCAGTAAAAAGTGGGAAAAAAAATTGAAAAAATGGCCAAAAATGATGAACGACTGAGATTTGAATAGCTGAAAAAATGGCAAAAAATGATGAATGGCTAAGATTCATTTAATTGTGTATTGAAATAAATTTCACATCGATTTCAAAATGGGTGCATAGTTTTCTTTATGGTAGGTGCTTAAAAAATATTATTTATGTCCACTTTTTCTTGGCGACATTGGTAGCCAATCCAAACTCGTCTAAATTAGTCTCACTTCAAAACATGCTCCCTCATTGTCCCAAGGACACCTGATTGCTATGCAGGGGATCTTTTGCAGTCTCTAAATGGTCTCAACATTAGACACATCATGGGAAATGGGTCAACATTGGTAGTCGCTCTATTTATTTTTCATGTTATTATCTGATATACTCTATTTTTTTCATGTTTTTACTTTCTTTTTCATATTTGAAAGTTTCATAAATATTTTAAAAATATTAACAAATTTTGAGTTCTATTAATAACCAATCTATTTATACTCATAACCTCCTTTGGATGGATTGTAAAATTTAATTTTTGATTTTGGGCAGGTACAGAGCAAGGAGAAGATGCAAAACCAGTGCCTTACTCTACCATACAACAAGAAAAATTTAATGCAAGAACAAAGACCTTATTATACATAGAGTTAGGAGCCTTGATCAAGAGTGTATTCCATTACATAAGATTTTAAGATGGTATAGAACAAGTAAAAAGAAACTTCCATGCTTTGTTTACACATTTTATATATAGCAACCCTTTCTATTATTTTCTTGCATACTAATATACCCCATTTTCTCTTGTAGAAAAATATCCAACACAAGATATTGTTTCAAATATTGGCTAAAAGAACAAAGACGAGTCCACGAAATGTGGAAGTTTTTTCCTTAAGCAAAAAACTAAAATCGGTTTCAATAAAATAGGATCTTGTTTTTTAATAAACGGGATCCTATTTAGGATTGAGGTCTCAAGCGTAAATCCTAAAAGGGATCTTGTTTTTTTTAAAAATGGGATCCCGTTTAGTAATGGGTCCTGAGCCAACCATTGGGAAACGAGATCCTGATTTTTACAAAACAAGGTCATGTTTTATAGTGGTATTTATTTTTTAAAATAAATGAAACAGAGTCGTTTTCAACAACAATAATGGATGAGATCCCGATCAAAGAAAAGGAATGACCTTCAAGTATGTCTCGACCCCATTTTTCACTTTTTTTTTTGAAATTTTTAATGTAAAGCTAGATTTAGTATGTATTTTTCCATTTTTTATGGAGTTTTTGGCATTTATATTTACTTTTAATCGAAGAAATTTTGATTTGTAGAAATCAAAAGAAAACATGAAATGGAACCCTAAGATATTGAAAAGAAACAAAAGAATGAACCTTAAATTGTAACCAAAGAAAAAAAATTATGTATTGAAACCCTAATTTGTTTGATCAAACAAAAAAATTGCATTTGGAAACCCTGGATTGAAATGAAAAAAAATCCATTTGAAAACCCTAAAATGAAATGAAACAAAAAATTCCATTTGAAAACCCTAATTTCTCTTTGAAACCCTATTTATTGAAATCAAACAAAAAAATTGCATTTGTTCAAACCCTAAATTGAAATCAAACAACAAAAATTGTATTGAAAACCCTTAATTGCTTCTTAAAACCCTAAATTGAATTAAAAAAAAATTGTATTTGAAAACCCAAGTAAATTGAATTTGAAAATATTTTTTTTTGCAGTTTTCAAAACCCTGATTTCATGCTTGTATATTTGAAAATGGAAAAAATTCATTTGTATTGGTTTACATTTTAAATTTCATTTGCATTGTATGGAGACAAGTATGTAGGTATGCCAATGGATGAAATTATTCCATAGATTTAGGTTGATACATAGTAAATGAGGATCCTTGATATTGACAATCAAATATGATTTGATAAATATTATAGATTTAAATGTGTATTCAATAAGTTAGAGACATGTTGCGAGACAATCAATTAAAAATTATGAACATACATATAATTATATTAGAAAAAAATATGTTAAACCTTACTTGTGGGACTAGCGGATCATTAGAATAGATATAAATTATGTGTTTCTATTATGGATTGTGCTCAATTAGTTTATGTATTTATTACCACATGATAAATTAATAGATCTAAATGTATATGCATAATTTTTGATGCTTCATTATGTTCTATTGAGATGTTAAATTATTATTTTTACCTTACAATGAAAATATTTAACATGTAATTTGGTGTTTTATATTTTTTTCTAATGGATAATTAAATGGTAATTGTATGTGGTACCTTAATTGAGTTAATAATATGGGCCTTATGTATCTATTATTATTCATACTATCTTACAACATGATACTATCTTCCGACATGTGATATTATGGATCTTCAATGAGTAAACATATGTGTGAAGCCTAGGCTCAAACCCATGTTTGCAAGGTATCTAGCTAGAGCATTAGAAAACTTGGTCCATGATATAAAGATCATTACTCAATAATTAAATGGGAAAATACTCTTAAAATAACTCTACATTGACTCACCTCTTAATGGTTTTGTTGAAGTTGTTCCCAATAATAATGTAGCTAGTTTAGGATCAATGCATCATTTTCCCCTATGCTTGAATGCTTAACAATCCTCAAATTTACTATGGATGATTTTCTTTCAATCTAGATAGAAAATCAATCCAACTATGGTCATAGGCTATATTTCCACTCATTTTCTTCATAGACTTCAAAGACGATAGGGAAGGAATAGAAATTACCAATACTAATCAAGGATTTGATAACCAAATTTTAAGATCTAGATCCAACAACTTGTCAAGACACATTTGTTATTTTCTCTAAATATACACATTTCTATATATTCAAGGGTAGACCACAAAGACTATCCTAAATTTTCAAAAGTCGGCCAATTTATATGTGTGCTTAATTCCTCGATCGTAGAAGTAATCTAAGGAAATAATCATTCTATTCATAAATTCAAAAATATTCATAAACTAATTTTCTTGTATATGTGATGAATAAAAAATATTAACCCTGTGTTACTTGCCATCCTATTACCCTAAACCCTAAACCAATGTCTTTAGGGGTCCTAATATGACATTTCTTAAGGGGATCTCAAAGAAGTTCTCAAAATTTGGTGAAGTTTCCCAAGGAAAATAAATTTAAAACAATAATATACATTCAATATTTAGTGATTAAACTATAGTCTAGAGCATTCAACATTTCCAGGTTCTATCAAGTCCATTATTTGGAAGGAACTCATTTTGGAAGCCTTTTATGTTTCAAAATGTAACTAACATTTTTGTTATACCATGAGTAGCTCAACCAATAAAAAATTTATAGAGGATTTCAAGGTCTTTTGAAGACCCTTTAAAATATTAAGTTTTAATAAACACATAGAGTTGAGAAAGATAGTGGTTCATTATTTACAGTTTATTTCTAGTACCTTACTTCATAGATCCCCTTAAGCCATCCTATTACCCTAAACCCTAAACCCTAAACTCTAAACCCTAAAGAATTCATTTTGTCCTAGGACATTAATGAAATTCGATTGCCTTGGGAAACTTCACCAAATTTTATTCACTTAATCCATGTCATTTATTCCTAGGACCTTACTACATAGATCCCATTAAGCCATCCTATTACCCTAAACCATAAACACTAAACCTTAAACTCTATAGCATTCATTTTGTCCTAGGACCTTATTGAAATTTGGTTGCCTTGGGAAACTTCACCAAACTTTATTCCTTTAAGCCATGCCATTTTGTCCATGAACTTACTACATAGATCCCCTTAAGCCATCCTATTACCCTAAACCCTAAACCTTAAACTTTAAACCCTAAACCCTAAAGCATTCATTTTGTCCTAGGACCTTAATGAAATTTGGTTGCCTTGGGAAACTTCACCAAATTTTATTCCCTTAAGCCATGTCATTTTTTCATAAGAACTTACTACATAGATCCCCTTAATCCATCCTATTACCCTAAACCTTAAACCCTAAAGCATTCATTTTTTCCTAGGACCTTAATGAAATTTTGTTGCCTTGGGAAACTTCACCAAATTTTATTTCTTTAAGCCATGTCATTTTGTCCTAGGACCTTACTACTTAGATCCCCTTAGGCCATCCTATTACCCTAATCCCTAAATCCATCATTTTTATCCTAGGAACTTAATTCATAGATCCCCTTAAGCCATCCTATTATCCTAAAGGTCCTAAAACCTAAAATTTAAACCCTAAACCCTAAAGCATTTAGTTTGTCCTAGGACCTTAATGAAATTTGGCTGCCTTGGGAAACTTCACCAGATTTTATTCACTTAAGCCATGTCATTTTGTCCTAGGACCTTACTACATAAATCCCCTTAAGCCATCCTATTAACCTAAACCCTAAACCCTAAACTCTAAACTGTAATCCCTAAAGCATTCATTTTTTCCTAGGACCTTAATGAAATTTAGTTTCCTTTGGAAACTTCAGCAAATTTTATTTCCTTAAGCCATGTCATTTTTTATACATAGATCCCCTTAAGCCATCCTATATTGATACATAGATCCCCTTAAGCCATCCTATATTAATAGTTAATTGTTTTTTCATTCAAGTAACATGCCTTAGAAATAAATGACGCTTACACATTTTATCATTTGTATTCAATTAGGCCATTTATATTGAATGGTTTAAGGGTATTTCCTAAACATGTATCTTACATTTTGAAATTACAAATCTAATGCAGGTTAATTTATATCTTAGAAATCATGGATCAATTCAATAATATTTGTAGTCCGCCTCCATGCCCTCTATCTCCACCACCTTCACCTCCACCTCCACCCACTCCACCTCATAAACCCCCACCTCCACCACCTAAAATTGATGGTTCTCGCTAGCAAGAATAGATCGACGCCAATGTTAGATCCATTCAAGATCAAATCAACGTTATTCAGAATGAAGAATGTATCACACAACCTTTGAGGCATTTTACATCTATGATGCAAAATGTTGTTGATGTTGTTAAGTCTATGGATGGGGTCTTAGATGAACATCAATAATGGCTAGAGGAGAGGAGAAAGTATGATTCTAAAAAGGAAAACACAAAGAAGTGATGAGATGCAGTAGAGAGCCGCAACAGTTTATAAATTAAGACAATGATCTTATAGTTATGAATTTATGAATTTGGTTGGATGGATATTTTTGTGATGAATTTGTGAATTTGGTTGGATGGATATTTTAAGTGATGAATTTATGAATTTGGTTGGATGGATATTTTTAGTGATGAATTTATGAATTTGGTTGGATGGATATTTTTAGTGATGAATTTATGAATTTTGTTGGATGGATATTTTTTAGTGTTGAGTTTATGAATATAATAACAAGTATAATGATGAATTTATAATAGTATATTTTATGACTACTATAATAATTTCTCTTGTTGGAAATATGTAATTTATATGCATTAGACATAAATGAGCCTTTTTTGAATGTTTCAAGTTTATTTTTTAGTATGTACATGTATTAACATTACATAGCTCTAGATCTTAAATTTTGAAATTTGTATGTACACATAGTTTAGTTGAATGATGTATGGATGCATTATGCATCATATTTTTTATTTTAAATGTACATGCACATATTAAATTTTGAAATTTGTATGTACATGCTCAAGTTGAATCAATGTATGTATGTGTATGTATATGTATGCACATCCTATTTAAACAAATTTGCATGTATGTTTAAAGATTAACTATTTCTTGTAATTTTGTAAGTTTGTATGCAATTTTGTATAATTTAATGAAGGTGAACACTTATATATATCATGGATCATTTTGACATTGATGATCTCATCAATCCACCACCTCAGCAACCTCCACCTCCACCCCCTCCACCTCCTCCTCCACCCCTTCCACCTCATATCCCACCTCCACCACCTGCTGGATTAGATGAGGCTCACTTGTGAGAACATATCAATGAAAATGTGGCATCCATTCAAAACAAAATCAATGCTATGCAAAATGAAGCATTGATTCCACCACATGTGAGACATTTTGCATTTGCGATGTAAAATGTTGTCAATGCCATTAGGTCTATTAATTCTGACTTAGATAGGCATTGATGATATAGGGAGGAGATGAGATGATTTCATGCATATTGTATCTCATATAAACAAATTTTAGACATAAAAATAAAAAAATTGATGGCAAGCCTCACTGGTCACTTTTTTGTAGCCAACTCTCAAATGCAATTCAAACTATCATTCTTTAAGAAGACAGATAATTTTTGCATTAGAAGTAAAGAAAAAATTGGTTCAAATAGAAAGTAAGAACAATCATATCCTCTGTATTATCATACACACTTAGAGAGATAAGAAGAAATACAATTTCAAAACACAACCATTGATTGTGATAGAAATTCAAACATATTGTCCATCATTATATCCTATTCATTTACAATGTTCTCTTATTCACAAATACGCTTCCTTCTAAAATCAACCTTTAACATTCATTAAATGGGCTTTAGAATATCTCCATCTTTTGACATACATCTTTTCTACACGCATTTGTGTAGGTTCTCCTCCACCATCCAACTTCCTTTCCAACTATCGGTCTCCTTAACATAAGTATGATAGTCGCTTGGTTATCCAACTGTTAACTAACCATCAACCAACTGACTTGGGACCCCTCGAATCCTCCTTTGAACGTTTGAATTTCATTCCCAAAAACTGCTCAACTGTCGATACAAACCAAACGGATAAGTAACATTGTTGGGTTTGGGAAGAATAATGACCAAAATAGTTAAATACCTTTTAAAATAAGTCTCTGTCACTCAGGCGATAGGAAGTTCCCTTGATCATTGTTCTAAGATGATAGGAGCTTAGATAGATAATGACAACAATGATAGAAAACAACCAACAAATAACAAGTAAATACCAAGAAAAACCAAAATTTCAACAACAAAAAATAGAACTAAACTCGCGAGAGAATGATGCCCTTGCATCAAAATCCCATCTAACATCTTATTTTATCGACCTTATTACTCACCAGCCCATTCATGCAACTAAATCTAGAATATCCATGAGGTGGTGTATACATCCACAAATGAGTGCATATTTTTGGGATCGATGGTGGATGGTATTTGATAATCCACCAAATGCTAATTTGGAGGTCCCATTGTTTTTTTTGAGGAAATTATATGTAGAGTTTGTTTTGGGTAAAAAGCCCAATTATTTTGATTTTAAATCATTTTAGGTTGTTGGTGGCAGCATGCCACAATAGATGTTAGGGGCAATGGCTGATCCCGAATGCCTCATGCATGCACAACCCTGTGTTGCTCCTCTTGGTCCTACCATTCTCACACATATGCATCAATGTAAGGTGATACCCACATTAGGATCCTTGAGTACACTCACATGAGACCTTGATCAACATGCTTCTGTGATAGTGACTAGGGAGTCTAGAGACCGCGATGATGGAGGAGCTTTCTATGGAGTTGGTCCTAGTACTACTCCATGAGTGTGGACACCACATGTATGAAATAGTTTCCATCAACTATGCTATGGACCTGATGAGGCCACACCTAGTTCGAGTGGACTTGGAGATTCTAGTGGATTATCTAATCACCTCAATTCATTCATATAATTTCTTGCTATAGAGCATCACCCTGACGACAATATGACACAGGTATAAATATGCATCTACATGTTAAATTTATAAGAATTTTAATGAACATATATATCAATAAAAAAATTCAATACAATTTAATAATCAAACTGTTTGGTGTAGATGACACTAACGATAGGGAAATCATCTGTACCTCAAGTGTAGTGCCCTCCATTTGCGGTTGTCGTTGATGCCAAGTAAGTTGTTGTTGGTAATGTCATGATGATGTGGTGATTTTATTATTTAATTTAATTTTAAGGTTATGAAATAACACTAATAATATGTTTGGATTTGATAAATAAAATTAATTTAATTATAAGGTTACCTGTTTTATTTGGAATTAAATAAAGAATTAGATTCAATAATAAACACTAATTTAATTATTTTTGGGAGTTTGTTATTTAAGGTAATCAGATTGGATGAGGAAAGGTAATTATTATTTAATGATTAAATTCAATTAATAAATTTAAAAGTGAGAAAATATTAAAATTGTAGTTAAGTTTAAATAAATTAAGGTGAAAGTATTTATTAAAATAAATATATTTTTGTAACTAAAAGAAAGATTAAATTATTAAATATTTATTAAATATTAATAGTTGATCTACTTGGTTCATATATTAAAGAGTCAATTATAAAATAAAATGATAATGGGAGTAATAAATGATAATAAATAAATTATTTTGTAGCATTGTAATTAATAAATAGTATTATGAAAGTTGAGTCATGAATTTGATTAGTAATTTGGGGTATGCCTTACAAAATTAATCTGCTTGTGGACGGATATAAGTAATAAATAGCAAAATTTGCAGAAAAAGAAGTAGGCGGGTCTATTCAGTTTCAAATTCTCAAATTAGAAGAGGCGTTAGATTTTTATAATGGAAGTTAGTTACTTTTGAAGGGAGAAAATATGGGCGGTTCCTCTTCTAGGGGGGATGCAAAACTAAATTGGAGATTCTTGTCATTATCATTTTTTTGGAGAATTCTGGAAAGGGAGTTCTAGAAGTAGGTTCTTTTGGAAATTCTGGATTTGGGGGCTTAGAGTGTTGGAAAATTCGGAAGAAAATTGTGGCTGCAAAATTGGAGAAGGGATCTTTGCAACAATCTCCAGCCCTGTTAGTCATTTTAATCAAGTTCCTCTACTCATACCTTACTCCTTTCCTTAATTTTGCAACAAAATGATTTGAAAAAGAAAGTTTTCAATAAACTGGAATAAATTAAAGAATCAACCTTTATTGAGTTAGTAGATCTTGGCATTTGAAATTGTTTGAGATATATCTGAAGCCCTTGATCCGTCTCTTATAGCTTTATTCTTCTTCTAAGGGGTTTTGATTTTGAACTAGTGTCTGCCTCAAATATTAGCCCACATCATTACTAGTCTGAGCATCTAACTCTTCCTCTGTATGGAATGTAATAGTTTTTCTATAAAAAAAATTTGATCTTCTCTCAAACACCGATCTCTAATTTTAAATATTTATTGATATTTTAAGAAATCTGTTTGGGATGGCTGGGCATTGCTCTTAACCTCTAGTGCAGGCCATATTTTGAACTGGCACATGATTCACATGAGGAATTTCACCCAAGCTTAAGATTGGCTCATTTAAACCACTCATTGCTATCTTCTTAACCTCTGATTTGTTCTATCTGAAGAATTTAATGAATAGAAAGTGACATTTTCCTGGCTTTATTCGGTATATCAAGGTTTGAATTTGAACGGCGTCCACCTTTTGCATGCCTCTATCACCTCCAATCAGTTTTTATGCCTTAGGAACTTAATTGAATTTAAGTTTGAATTCTAGTTTTCATTATGCCTCGAATCTTTGTCTTCCATCAAGTTTGAAATGCGCAAATGATAGAAAAGGACTGATTTCAACATTATTTGCTAAGAAACTAGGTAGTGAAATAATGTCATTGTCAATAATTGTAAAATGAAGTGTATAACAACAATATTCAGGAACCCTTATCAAAATAACTGGAAGATTATAGGAAGTTTTAAAGGTTTAAATAATCTGCTTATTTCCACTGGCAATCTATCGTAGTTGTTGCACTTGAAAATAAATATTGTCAAGGTTAATTTCCAAACTTCAATCTTGAGCATATCTCTGGAAAACTCGCCAGCAAACAGAGATGCATTTAAAAAAAAAAAAAAGAAGAAGAAGAAAAGTTGTAAATTAATTCTCCTTCCCTTAAGTCACATTCTTGCACCTCATCTTTCTTTTTCCCTTTAGTCTTGCGGATAACATTTGTGATTTGATAATAATGCAAGTAAATGGCGATATTTCCAAATTCCAATTTAACTTTCTGATATACTTGGAAACCTGTCATAGTTTCAGCATTTCGAATTGAGGCATTGTTCAGAATTAAGTAGTCTCCCTGAAACCATTAGCAACCTATCTTAGCCGCAACTTTTAGAATTGCAAGATTTAAGTAATTTCTCTAATTTCTTTTTCAATCTGCCTCATCCGCGCACTTGAACATAAGATAGGTTTTTTTTTAAATGTTTATATAACCTCCATGATACCTGTGCAAACGTGTTTAAATTCTAACCTTATTCTCTCTAGATGAATTTGATTCCTCAGATAAATTCATGTTCTCTCAGAATGTGTTTTGAAATGTAAGAAATCATACTGAATATTGTTTCTTTAATTTTTCCCTATGCCTATTCTATGGAGTTTCTGTCCCTATTAAAGAATATTTCCAGGCATTGATTATGGCAATAGGTATAGATTTATTTAGTTGGAATATATATGATTAATGTTTCATGGACATATAAATATATATATATGTTCTCCCTGTATATTTAAAAACAACGTTTCCTCTATAATTAATATATATATGTTTGTGTATATACGTTGTTGTTAACTTATTAATTGGAGTAATGAAATTTGTTTTCTGATCTTATTATATGTATATATGTATATATAAGTATATCATGATAATAACTTAAGAGTAGGCAAATGAAAGATATAAATATGTATACACATGTATTTGTATGTGATTTTCATCATTGCAATATTTAGCAATTGGAAATATAATTGGGATTGTCATAATAATTAAAGTTGAATTAATGTATGTGATTTTCATCGTTGCAATATTTAGCAATTGGAAATATAATTGGGATTGTCATAATAATTAAAGTTGAATTAATTGCATCTAGATATTTGAAAGGGTTTGTTTAAATGGAAATAATGTTTGATATGTGAGGTACCTCGGTTGTAAGGCAATTTGCTTGAATAGATAAGTTTATGATGATACTCCTTTATCTAAAATAAATCTTCATTTTATTATCCTTTATAAAGACATATTTAAAGCGTAGAAGTAATTGAGAAAGAAATGTATTCACTTATTTGTTTAAAATTTAAATGAAGGATAGTCTTACTAGTTTATATTATTTAGAGTTCAAATAGTTTATTTTATTTTATTTTATTTTAGACAAGTAGATTCAGTTTGGAGTTGATTCTATTGCATTAGGTAGTTGGAGGACTCATTCTTCATTTAGATAATTTCCATTATTGTTGTAATCCTTTAAGCCATTTATCGGATGTATGTCATTATTACGTGATAATAGTGGGTTAGGTTATTGTGTTCTCACTTTGTGTTTAAAATTGATTAAATAAGGAGGTTAAGGTTACTTCGGAAAATCTTAATGTAAATTATTTTGGTTTAAATATCATTTTGATAGTTCTTGGAATCATGGTGTCTCGTGGCTTTAGGTGAAATATGCGGAAGTTGTGTGTTTGTAGAATTAGAGGTTGAATGTTATATGTATATAGCTATAGGGGAATGGAGTCACTATTGTGATAAATGTGTAGTGAGATAGATACTAACATATGTCTCTTCATTTTCTTTAAATTGACTTAAATGATGTCTCAATAATTGAAGAAATAGGATATAAAGGAAGCCTTAAATGCTAGTTTAATGTTATCACTTTTTTTTTTGTAGATTAGAAGAAAGAGAAGGATTAAATGGATTAGATGATTAATTGAATAATATTAAGGAAATTCTTGAATTATATCGTCGCAAAGTTATTAATTGGTTTTATATAAAGGAATTAAGTAATCTTGACAAAAAGAGAGTGATAGAATTAGGAATGGAGATTGTTGTTAATTAAGAGTAACAATTTAAATTGTAAATTGGAATATAATTGTTTTAATTCATGTTTGGAAGAGTATGCTTGAGAATTAGTGTCTTATGGATTAATAACATCAGATTATATCTTCACTTCGCAATATTGTGATATCCTTAAATGATGGAAATGATTGATCATTAAAATAATGTTCTTTTTAGATGGTTTCAAGTTACTTCTTATTGAATGAATGGATATATTGTATTTGAATTAGTGGATTTATGGATTGTTTTGATAGATCCTTTCAATGTGACTTTTCGTGATTTGATTTTGAGTTAAGGACTTTCTCTCATTTAATTTACATTGCTATATGTTTTCTTTTTCTCTTTACCTAAGTGGCAAATTGGTTAATGTTATCTTTGTCGTGATTGACTGTTCTGTTTGAGTTGTTAATGAGTCAAATTGAAAAGTTCTTTGAAGTTATGGGTATTCCGAGAGGAAAAAATAGAGGTTTCCCTTGGATTTTTGATTTAGTTTGTATCGAAGTTGTTGATGTTGTTTAATGGAGTTGTTGATCTTATCTTGATGTATTCTCGCATTATATTTGAATCGCATTTAGTTCTTCAAGGTCTTTCATTTATTGTTGTCAGATTTTCATGGGGAAACCCTAGTGTAAACTTTTTGAGAGTCTTCCAGAGGCTTGTTTTTATGGTTGGTCAATGTTCTCTCTTTATGTGCCTTTGATGTGGCAAGTGCTTTGGTATTTGGATTTTGAAAGGGTTGTACAAGAATTGTAAGATTGTGATTATGTGTTTATAGCGAGATGGGTAATGCCTCGCATGTTTCTCTACTGTGATATGATGTTCTTGTTATGTTGTACAACCCTTGGATTTTGGTTTTATATTTTGAGTGTCTAGAGTGAGAGTGGCTCTAAGTGGGTGGTCGGCGCACAAAGGGGCGCCAGGATAGCCCTCATTAGAGTGAATTTAATAAGTGATAATTTAAATAATTAACTAGGGGTGGGTAGAATCACATTAAAAAGATAATTGATGCCTCATCCACCTTTTAGTGCTACCACAAACTAAAGGGGATTGAGAAGGCCGTGGTTGGCATGATCGTTGCCTTGTCTTCGCGAAAGGTAACGGTTCCGCATGAGCAACCCTATGGGGCGGTTCCTTGAGATAGGTAGCCTGGATAACCATAGATGGAGGTGGTTCCTAGTGCTTGGTTTCCTAGATAATCCATTAGTAGATGGAGGCGGTACCTTGCAATAGGTAGCTTGGAGAATCCATGTTAAGCCATGCGATGACACTCTCCTCTAACACTCCTTATTATGTTGCTTCTTTGGAAATCCTCTGGAAGTGGTCCTTTGTCTTGAATTGATGAAACATAGTTGTTTGAATCGATTTATGGTTTTACCCTATTTTATCTATGGTGTATTCTATGGTCCTATGGTACTGTGATATGATGTTATTGTATTGTTTAATTGCAAATTGGAGTTGTATTATGTTGATTTGGAAGTGTTTCATGATCATCCTTTGGTTACTTGTTTACTGGTCATTGCGTTCATTTATGTGATGAGATTTATGATTTTAAGTTATTATGTTGACTCTTGGATGTTGTTGGTTATGTCATTTTAATCCTTGAGTTTTATGATACTTTTGTATGACGTTGAGTCTTGCGGTTCCCTATTTGGATGTTCTTGGTTGAGGTCTCTTTCTTGTTGGCTCCTAGCACAGGGGGTGGGTCTTCAGACTCACATGGTCGGGTGGAACGTGCCAAGCACCCCATTGGGTCCCCAGTCGAGGATCGAGAGGTGCAGATTGGTGTTGTTGTTGCGACTCCAGAGTTGTATTTATCTTGGAGCCAGTTATGATACTTTGTATTTCTCTATTTACTTGTATCATGTTATCATGTGTATGGTTTCCATTTATGTTTGGAAACACTTTTGTATCATTGTACATCTTGAACTTTGTACTATAATGTTAAGTTAAATCTTGTGTGGATTTTGGTCATGGCAATTGTTATTCAATGTGTTAAGTTAATCTTGCATATGTTGTATTTATGTACACAGACGGTTTCTTATCAGTGATGTATCATGTACATGTTATTTTTATTAAGGTATACTTTGTTATGGATTATATCTTTGGCTTTTATTCTTTATTGTCGTTGTATGGATCTAAATCTCGTAATGACTCCTCGTGTACCCCAAAGGATGTATATGTTAATGAATCTACTTTAATAAAATTCATGTTATGACTTAATGTGTATTACATGTATGTTATGTTATTTTAAAAAAATAAAAAAAATTGTGCGGTAATTATTGTGTTGTTGTCCTTTGGGGTTCGCACAGTGGGGCATTACATCAAGTATATATGTCAACACCAGTCAAAGTCAGCAACCCTCATGGGGTATTTTGATTTCAATTTTTTAAATTATATATGAAATCATTTTTTAACTTGACCTTTTAATTTATAATTCAATCATGAACATATGTTTTAAATATTTATGTTGGTTCAGGGGACTCAATCGACTTCCACATTGATTCTACTCAAGGGGTTGTCGAGCACTCATCCACTATTGAGTGTCTCAGATCAGGGGCACACATATTTATATTGTAAATTATTTAAATTACATTATTATAACATTACAATTATGAAAATTTTGAATTCACCATATATCAAATGTATGTAAACTTGTAAATATTATAAGTGAACTAAATGTCTATATGTATGTCTAGGTTGACACAACAATGAGAATGGGGAGCAGACAAACATTGGATGTTGTGCCTACTCATGAGGCATCTAAATTTTAGGTTGTTTAAAAATGTTTCTACACAAAATGTGCAAACTTGAATATATATTTTAACCTAATTCAAGTATACATGCTTTAAATTTGACCTTGTAGGACTTTGTTAATAACACTTTCTTCCTTGAATTAGTCATAGTTACACCTCAAGGAGGACATACAGAGAAGACAAATATCATGGTAATTTAAATTTTTGATTATATTTAAAGTAAATTAAACAAATTATACATTGTGAATAACTTTAATTAAATTTAAAATTGGATATATATATATAAGCTCATACATGTTAAATTCTTTTTCTTTTATAGCATGAGACACATCTTGTAACTAAGCATGTATAAATAGGTCCTAGAATAGAGGGTGCACAACCTATTACGGTATAATTTAAATATGATAAATTATAAATTAAATTGAATTAAATCATTTTTAATTGTAGACTTTCATCTAATTTCAACTTTCTTTCACTTGTATATGTAGATTTATTCAGAGCATTTAGAGGTTGTTCTAGGTGTACCAAAGCATCCAGAGCTAGATACCAAGGTAATTTAATTTTATGATGAATTATAAATTAAATTGTCATTATATCCTTTTTAATCATCTTACATATTATTTCATCTTTCTCTTGTACATAGTGGTTTAGGTCATCTGCTTAGTCCGCATGGTGTGAAGAGGTCTCTTGATTATAGAGACTATATAAGTTAGACATGATTTCATGGGTTGTATTTGACTATTTCATGGACTTTATTTCATGAGATGTACTCTGATGGACTTAATATATTGTAAATAATGAGGTTTATTATTATTTAATTTTAAATACAAATATGGAATTAAAGTTGAAATTTATAGGACATTTCAATAATTTTACTTTACAAATTTAGTGATCCATACATGACATACATGATATGCATTCAATAGTTAGTGATAATTAGTCAATGTTCACTTATTTAATTCATGTCCTTATAGGATGTCTTAAGGGGTCCTAATACATAGGTTATCTAATAAAATACGAAAATAAATCATAATCTACAAACAAAAGCAATCCATTTATATACCACAAAGGGTGGGATTTTAAGAAATAAAAAATACCATGATATAAGATTAGAGAACAAAATCATTAATAAATTCTATAAACTAAACATAAATACTAATCAAAACGCATCAACTTTTTCCAAAAAAAATCTTCTATAAGTATACACCATAATTCCTAGTTCTTTTACAACATAAAATTAAAGAACAATCATACAACTTAATTATCCAAAAATAGGCTAAAATTTTGAAATTAAATCATGTACTTCTGTATTTACAAATCATGCAAAGTACTAGATAAAAATTAAGAACATAAAACTCCTCTTGACCTCATGTTCCACAAAAAACACTAATTTATAAGTTGTCAAAACAAATAATAGCATAAAAAAAAAATACAACCTTCTTCCTCTACATCCACCCTTTCTTCTGGTACTATCTATTGGAATGGGAGTCACATCCTCTATCAAAAGAGACAACTAAGTTAATCTACAAGTTTGCATGTAATTAGCATCATCCTAAACCAAATGATTTCAAAATACAAATTGAATAATAGAAAACATCTTCACCTATGGATGTCTTAAGGGGATGCAATTATTCAAATTACATGTCTCATATTTAATTGTAATTGATATAATCAACTTAGAATTTAGGATGACTCATCATAACAATCACATTCTATACAATTTAAATAGTGTCAATGTTTATTTAATTCATGTCTATTTAATTCATGTCATAATAGGATGTCTTAAGGTGTCCTAATAGGATGTCCTAAGGGGTCCTAATATGACATCTTAAGGGGATCAAAGAAGAGTATAATTAAGTATAAATATTAAGTGATATAAACAAGTATTAGACTTTAGGGTGACTCATCATAAAAAATGATATAATTAAGTATAATATTTAGGATATGTCCTAATACAATGTCTTAAGGGGATGTATTAAGGGGTCCTAATATGTCTTAAGGGGATCAAAGAAGTTGTGAAAATTTGGTGAAGTTGCTCAAGGAAACCCAATTTAATAGTAATATACACGTTTTTTAGTGATTATACAATCAAATTTAAAGTTTCAAAGTAGGGTGACTCATCATAACAAATGATATAATTAAGTATAATATTTAGTATATGTCCTAATAGGACATTTTAAGAGGATGAAATACTTCAAAGTACATGTTTCATATTTAATCACAATTGATATAATTTATTTAACAATAATATACATGATATTTAGTGATTATACAATCAAATTTAAATTTTCAAAGTAGGAAAACATGCACATTTAACAAAAAAATACATAGAATATTGGTTTTGATACATAAAAGTATATAGTATAATTGTGTATATACATGTATAAAATTTTACAAATGGTTTAATTGTGTAAGTATTTATGTACATATATGTCAACTCAAAACAATGTTTACAAAATTTGGCTATGTCGTCCCAAGAACATCTAAAACTTGTGTCTAGAACGTAGTAGGTCTTCACGCTATCTGATATCAAAATGGTACAAACAATATCAATGAAATCATCAAAACATACATATTTTAATTTATATAAAACTATCTATATGTACAAAACTCAAGTATATGTATTTAAAAGCATTCCACATGTATGTGTGTAGGTTGAATTTGAAACCTCTCCTTTTTGTTTCAAAGTAGGAGATCAATGTGATGATGGATTAAGGATAAAAAAAGGATAATAAATCAATTTTAACTATTAATGTACAAGCAATATCAATATATAATCAAAACATGTATTTAAATATAATTTAACTAATAATTACCTATTTTTACCAAGTATTCCATGTTGTCTAGGTTGAATCTGCATCGACTCTCCTTTTTGTCTCAAAGTATATGATGAATTTTTGATGATGGCTGAAGGATATAAAAGGACAATTTATATCAATTTCAACTAATAACACACTTGAGCAATATCAAAACATATATATAATCTATTTAAAAGGACAATATAAAACTAAAACTATATTTCCTTGTATTTACTTATTTCATTATACCATCTGCATCGTCTCTTTTTTGCAACACATCTTTGATTGTCTCATGCTCTTCCATATAAATTTTCCATAGCTCTTTATTTGTAGGTCTTCCACGATACTAATCCAGTTTTATATTTGTTGCCACCACCAAATGTGAGCAGTGTATAATCTTCTTATGTATTTCATAATCTTCGAATGGATGCAGACCATTCTTCCTTATTAGGTATTTTCATAGGAAAGTTCCAACAACCACCACCAATATTATTGGATAACATGATATCCATCATCAAATAAGTTCTTAATTTTTTCTTAAGGGGATCAAAGAAGTTCCAAAAATTTGCTTAAGGGGATCAAAAACTTGTTATCAAAATTTTCTTAAGGGGATGTCTTAAGGTGATCACCGTACCTATTGGATACTGATAGCCATCATCATATTATCGAGGTGTTATTAACTTATGTTTAGTCTCCACACAATGAGCGAACCAATATTCTATTTCTTCCTCATTCCCCTCAGGTGCAACAACAACACACATGTCCTGTAAACAAAATTTGATTTAATATCTTGTGTGTGTCCATATAATTTGACCAATCTACATACATCCATTCATATGTATATAAATAAATAATTTAGTATTACAAAATAGTAATAGAGTGAAATAAAATGAAATAAAATTGAATAAATTGAATTAAATTACCTTATTGTACAAGGTCGTAAACATAGTCATAGTCTTCTGATGCAAACACCTGATCATTATCTTCAATTTTTGTTTCATATTGATCATGTTCTTATGAAGGTGTCAACGATCTTTGCTTCCACTCTTCAACCCATTCTATATTTTCACATGCTTCCCAATCTCCTAAGATACAAAACTGACAAAAACATGCAAGCTCCTTGTCCAGATAGTACATGTTCTTGCATTTGAACTTTTAAATGAATGCTATTTAGTAGATCCACTAATTGGCTCACAATAAATTCTAGGTAGAATGTTCTCTTCTTCAACCAACCAAAAGAATTAGTGAACTATAGAGTACTCGCTTGAACCAGGTGTAGATAATATTGTATTGTAACAATCCACAATCCCACGTGCATCTTTAAACTTTACTACATTGTCAAATTTCAATTGTTCTCTAACAAGAATTATTTTAACACACACACTATCTCCATCATGTTCTCCTTTACCATCCCTAGCCTAAAAACAACTCCACATATGTTGGACATTAAGTTACTTGTGAACCCTACTTAACCAATAGAACATTTGAGCATTCTTGAACTGTCCTATACAATTATCTGACCATATGAGGTGTTTTGTCATCTGGATTCCTCTTTCTCTTAAATTTCTATAAAATATATTGAAACAATACTGAACAAACTCTAACGAGTGTAATCAGTTGTTTCTCAAATAGAAATGATACTCCCTCAAAAATTTTCTATCATCCTCTATGCTATCATTTTCATGTCTATAAATAATATGAAAAAACATAGCCACTTGCACTAAATTATAATACTATGATTGAATTTCCTCTTGCGGAGCTAGAGTATACTTTTTTGCAAAATCAACCACTGATAGTATACTACCAACTAGAAATGTGTTTCTACATACGTGAAATTGGCCATCAATCCATCGAGCATGTTGAGAGTGCATAACATATTTTGGTAAAATCTTATTCTTAAATTGTAACATGAATGCATGTACACTAACTTTTTCTATAACTAAATCACAACGCTTTCTAATTTTCCCATATTTTAGAGAATAGTCAATATTCTTAAATCTTTTAACATCCACTAATTGTTTTCCAAAATAATTATCATCACTTCCATGCATGCAAAATCTTAAGAATGAAAGATTTCCACAACTAGTGCATTGTCTAGAAATACAAGAACTTAAATAAAATAATTTTCCATTCAAATATTTTTCACAAAACAAACTTGATATAAACTCCCTTATTGTTCTAGGTGGCATATTAATACCACATTCCTGCATAATCATGTTAGTATGCAAACTACAATGTATATATAAAAAAATCATAAAAATAATGAAATTGAACATATGTTTTACAACAAGAAGATATTCATTGCTTATTAAGTTTTACATACCAAGGTTTAAATTTTTCAAAATATCTTTGACTTATTTTAATATTACTAGGTAACAATAAATCACCATAAAATTTTCTATAAAATTTAGTTTGTGTTGTATCTAATAGGTGCTTTGGATGAGGATCATGAACTTTGGACACCACTCTTAATTTTAAAACATCTCTAGCATTAGATGATACCCTAGTATTATCATGCCAATATTTTTCAATCAAATATTTAATTTCAACATTCAATTTCATGTCAGACCTCGAGAGTTGACCACTAAAACTCCAACATTGGTTGATTGGATCATTTTCTATATTTTCTCTTCTTTTTCCCACTCAAAGAAATGTTTTACGATGTATTTTTAAAACTTCACTAATATTGCTTACCATTCTTTTATTTAAATTTTCTTTATTAACTATAGCAGTTGTTATAGCTCTTCTTTCTGCATTCTTATCTTTAGATTGATTATATTCTCCAATAGACTAAATGGCACTAGCAATAGTAGACATAGCATGTTTTACTAATTGATCTTTTCTTCTTTGTTTAACAAAAATGCCTAACTTTTTCATTACTTTTCTCATTTTCCACATTCTCATCAATTGCATCATTAGTTGACATTGAATTGAAAGTATTTTACAATAAAAAATTGTTTGTATAATCTATTGGCATGTGTTCTTATTTGTCTCCAAGAAATCTTACCAAGAAGATTATCCAAAACATCACTTTCAATTTTTTTTAAAATATATTCATTTTCAACATCACTTCCTATATATTAATTTTCATTTAAAACTTCGAAACTATTTTCATTTTCATTTTCAACAACAATTTGACTCAAATCTTGAACTCTACGAATATTATAGATGTCAACATTTTTATATCCAACATTTTTAAAATCTCTAATAAAAACCATTTCCTTGAGGCTTAAAGGTGGATTTGAAGACATACCTGGATTTGTGCTTATTGAAAAATTCTCCATAACATTGAAAGGGATATTTGAAGACATACCAAGAGTAGTTTGTATATTCATATTAGTTTCCACATTCACCTCTTGCAAGTTTGCATCATCTACATCCATGGTCTCCTCAATGCTTTTATCTTCAATAGTTGTGGAATTGGATGCTTTAGCATCATTCATTGATAGAATTCTCATTCTTTTTTCTCTTTTTATTTTTGTATCCTTCTCTCGGGAATGTGTCGGATCATCATGGAAAAAACAGGCCCTTAAGTGGTGATGAAAATTCATAAAATTTAGAGTTAGGCAACTTGACATAAAAATTTGAATAAGTTAACTATATTATTTCAAAAATATGTAAGAATAGAATATGTAGAAAATTGAATGTAGTTTCTAAACTACTAGGTTTATTTAAAAAAAAAAAATCTATTTGGTGAAAATTTGAAATTTCAATGTAGTAGTACTTAAATTTCAGGGAAAAAATAAGAAGTAGGTGTTTGTCTGACCACTCTAACCATAATAAAATGATAATATTTTTTTATAAGATTTTAGATATAAGTAGAGGACTCATGTCCGAATGTGATGCATATTATTTTGTAAATTTATACTAAGTAAATAATTAATTATGGATTTTTTATTACAACTTTAAAAAAATATAAAAACTCGTATGTCTGATCACCTTAACTTGGTCAAAACTTCATGAAATTCATTTTTTTTTAATCCTATAGTATACAAAGCATAGAATGTGATGCATGTTTCGGATTCAAAAAATGTGATACCGTTTGAAAGCTATAGATGTCTTTTAATCAACTTATCAATCAGTACTTTAGTCATAATTTAAATAGAAAATTAATAATAATTATTTATTAAATTCAAAGTAAAGCATAATTTATATTGGTAGAAAGATGAGAATCTTCTTTAAAAACCCTTTTTCGTTTCATAAATTTTGGGTAAAAAAAAAGTCATCAACAACATACCCTATACATACCCATCATATCATGACTTTTTGGCCCATCATGATCCTGGAAATACCCTCTCTATTTGATTGAATTTATTTAGGTTTCAATACCTTGCTATATTTCCTTTTATTCTGACATTGTGATCCCATGATTAATTTTTTTGAAGTATATACAAATGAATGTCAAAAACTTGAAAGTCTTCCTTCTTTGTTCCTCCTTCAAACAAGTAGCAATTGTTCACAAAATTCCTCTTCCTCCTTCAAACAAGTAGAAATTAAACAAATTTCCTCTTCCTCCTTCAAAAAAGAAGCAATTGAACAAAATTCCTCTTCCTCCTTCAAACAAATAGCAATTAAACAAAATTCCTTTTCCTTGAAACAAGTAGCAATTGAACAAAATTTCTCTTCATCCCTCAAACAAGTAGAAATTAAAAAAAATTGCTCATCCTCCTTTGAAAAAAAATAGAAATTCAAAAAAAAATTCTCTTCCTCCTTAAAACAAGTAGCAAATAAACCAAATTCCTCTTCCTCCTTTGAAAACAAGTAGCAATTCAACAAAATTTCTCTTCCTCCTTCAAACAAGTAGCAATTAAATAAAATTCCTCTTCCACCTTTTAAAAGAGTAGAAATTCAACAAAATTCCTATGTAACAGTCTCCCAATGATGCCTCATTTCAAAATTTAAAAAAACCCCAAGTTGAAGAGCTTATACAAGACAAAATTTGATAGAAAATAAGGAATATGTTGCAGTCGGCCATACAAATAAGTTTTCAGACCCAAGATGTACTTTTTTTTGTGATAAAAGGCACAAAGGCCTATATATATTATATATTATATATAAGAGAGAATTACATTTTTATTAGTAAAAAACCAAAATACCAGATGAGTTATGAAGCATCATACTAACATATGCTAGTTTCTATCTGCTACTCATAACTATACTACCTATCAGTATTACATTACAATTTCATAATATATAGATGTTTTTGCATATATCTACAAACATCTCCAAGATTCTTCTATATCAGAATTTTGAACTAATTGAAGAAAAAAATTTAAAATATTCACTATAAGCAAAAAGACTGATAATTTTGCAAGAGATAAGCAATTATTCTTCCATACGATCATCCCCATGAACTGAGTTCTCATCTTGACCTTTAGTTGTCTCCAAAAAACACCTTTCCTGAGCAAAGATATCAAAACCACAATGAGGCACATATTATTTTCCAACCCTAGCCACAACTACATATTATTCTCCAATTGAAGAGGCAACAACATTTCCCACTCGAGCAACATTTTCATTTGGTGTTGGCTCTATCTGAAGAGTTTGCGCCCTAGCCAGAACTACATATTGTTCTCCAACTAAAGAGCCAACAACATTTCCCATTGGAGCAACATTTTCATTTGGTGTTGGCTCTATCTGAATAACTCCTAGTGCAGACAGTGGACCACCTTCCTCTATACCAACATAAACTAAATTCTGAGATGGGAGATGTACTTGTTTGATAGTAAAATTTAAAAAAATGGTCAAAAATAACTCAGGATCCCATTTACTAAGCGAGATCCCGATTTTTATAAATCAGGATCCCATTTATTAAACATGATCTCGTAGTAAATGGGAACTTGTTTATTAAACGAGATCTCATTCCATTTTCAATGGACAAATGGGAATCAGGATCCCATTTATAAAGAAAATAGGACCCTGTTTACTAAATGATATCCTGTTTCTTAAAATTTTAAATGTAGGCCAGGTTTTTGCTTTGTTAATAGGTTCAAGAAAAGGTTTGAGGATCTGAACCTAGGCCCTAGACCTGGTTTGACCTACAAGTTGAAGTTCCTAGCAATGTCACAAGGAAATAGTGACTTTGGGCATACGTCTGAAGACTTTTTTGCAGAATTTTTCGATGTAATTAAAAGCCAGCATAGATGAGACAATGTAGATTCCAAATATGTAATTTTTTTACAATTGGATTATTTTTTGATTTTTCAATTAATTTATGATGAAACAGGTCCATAAACTTGAATTATTAGGATTTTTTAGTATTTTAATAACTTTTTATTAACATAATTTTTTGACAAATGGATTGTACGAAAGCGTACTTCAAACAATTCTTTTCAATTTAAAAAAAGAACAAAAAATGATAATTTTAGGTCATCTTATGCATGACATACACGATGATTTTTCAAAACACCAAATATGGCCAATAATTTTTTTTAAAAAATAAAAAAAATTTAATAAAGAATTACAAAAAATTATGGAAAGCGTGCTTCAGTGAGTTACGAATCTTGTCCAAAAAGGATTTAGAAAAATCTAATTATTTATGTCAAAATATGGATGACGTACACATGCATGGTATGGTAAAAAAATGACTTTTAAACAGTGGTTTTTAGAAATTCCTATTGAAAATCAATTTGTATCATCTGGGTATTGAAAGAAATTACATATTTGGAAACTAGACTTTGAGTACTACATTTTATGCTCAGTGACTTTTTCCACGATTCCATCTCTAAGTGCTTCAAATTTTAAGGTCAAATGTTTCAAATTCTAAAAATTAGGGAAAACAATTCCACTAAATGGAAAAAAAAGTGGCCTCAACTTCTTGCAAACACCCTCATTTTCAATTAATCTAATGCATTTACAACCCACCCCATGTGCAACAGTGGCACCACTAAAGACATGCATTCACTCTGATGGCTTTTTATCTTTAGTTTTAGTTTTTTTCAATTTTAAAAGCATAATAAATCAATAGTTTGCATAAGTTGTGAAAGATTCTTTGTTTTAAGTTTTGTTTCATTAGCTTTATTAGGTTTTTTTTTTTTTCCTTCATCTAATCTTGTTTCTTTCTTCATATACAACCTATTTGTTGTCTTCAAAACTCTATATATAGAGTTCTTTGTAACAAATTTTATATACAGTTAATTATTTTCCAACACTATTGTTTCAGTCCTTTAAGCAGATTTGTTGAAGTTTTATGATTGTTTTAGTTTAATTTTTCTAGTATAACATAGATCTTTAAAGTTTTATTTCTTTCAATCACAACAAAATTTCAATGAAATCTTCTCTTGGTTTGCAATTTCATAGACTAGTTATTGTAACAACATTCTCCTAAGATAGGAGTTTACATACACATCTGAAAGTATTAGTTCATAAATGACTAAATAAATGACTACCATACCTAAATAAATGACTAAACCATGATTAAATAAATGACTACCATGATTATATAAATGACTAAAATGACTAAATAAATGACTACAATAACTACCATGACTAAGTAATTTATTAAAATGACTAAATAAATGACTACAATGACTAAATAAATGACTACCATCACTAAATAAATGACTACCATCACTAAATAATTGGTATGGAGATCATTAGTCCTGTCTCACGTCGGGTGATTCTTCTTTCTTAGGTGCTATCATTTTTCTTTTCTAATTTGTTGGATATTACTCATTCTTTTAAGGAGCTAGAAGTAGTAGGAGGGCATTTTTCACACAAGCTTCTTTGAAAAATTTAAGGTGTTAAATGACGTGTATGAAGCTATGAAAATGGGATTGCAGGGTAAAAATGATCGTATTTTTCTGAAAGTTTTGAGGAAGCATTCACATTGCCTTTGTGCTCAGTTGGAAATGAACATAAAAAATAAATACTTTGCCATAGCATTCCTAAATTCTCATGCATGTTTGCTTGTTCATAAAATCCCTAATTTTGGGAAGGCTTGAGCCATGGCTTAGGGGAATGTGGCCAAAGGGAATAATTTTGGGAAGGTTCACGCCATGGATAAGGGGAATGTGGCTGAAGGGAATAATCTCATAACAACTGGTGGTGCAAACAAAGTCATTGGTCTGTAGGTTTACATAGGGCGTAAAAGACCTAGGGTGCTGGAAATACTAGATTCTGATGAAAGCCATGGCGAGAATGAACTAATGGACATGGAGGAATGACTGTTGTATGGTTTTTTTAAATCCAATTTTCCAGTTCTTCAATATCTAGTGGCTATTAGTTTATTTTAATGGGGATGTTTAATTTTGTTTAAGATGTATTACAGAAGTAATGGGGCATAGTTTAGTTTTGGGTTTTATATAGGAAATGATAATACTGATGCAATGTATGGGAATAGTTAAGTAAATAGTCTTTTATTCAGGGTAGTGTGATACTATTCTAGAAAACTCTGAAAATGCATTGCCAAGTTCCATATGGCAATCAAACATGTTTTTGATATATTTTTACAAATTAATATAAATATATACGTTATATGCCTCTTATCTTAAAAAAAAATGACTACCATGAATAAATAAATGACTACCATCACTAAATAAATGAATACCATGACTAAATAAATGACTACTAAATTGTTGTAAAAAGGGGTGATTAATAGTATCACTTTTCTCACACAATCATTTAATAATGTCCTAGGAGTCCTAATTGGATTGACTATCAACCTCGTAAGGTGATTCAATTCTCAACAAGACCTAGGAGGGGGTTCTTTTAGCTTTGAGGGGTTCACCACCAAGCAAATGCTTGGAAAGAAAAACAAGCATTCAACTCACAAAATCTAATAATGCAAGCTAAATAAAAGGTGAAAATGATGAAATTATGCAATAGGGAGTTAGGATGTATGTACCTGGGAAGTCTAGGAGATGTTGCGAGGATTCCAAAAATACAAAGAAGCTTCCAAAATGTGTTATGGAGGACTAAGATGCTCTTACTGTTGTCTTATTCCTACTGCTATTTTTTAGGGCAGATGTAGAATCTTCGGATGTCAGAACTAAATTAGAGAAGAATTTTTGAAAAATACACTTGGGAGGACTAAGATGCCATTACTGTTGTCTTAGTCCCAATATAAATCAATGAAATTTTTGAGTGTAGTCCTAAGGTTTTATGTTTTCTCTTCCTTCTTCTTTGATCTCAGGATCTGAATCTTCCAGATCTAGCCTATGGGTGAGTTTTCGTGAACATGACAACTTTGCTTGATGCAACTTTGTAATTTTGTAACTTTGCATCCATAATCACCTCTATTTTTTAGTTTATTACATCCATTATACATTAATCTCAAGTGTTTACATTGCATTTTGTCCCATCTTTCTCCTTTTAGGTGAAAAACACTAGAAGTGCAAGAAAGACCATCGGGTGTCAAAATCTTTGTCTACATTTTGGTGAACTCAACGTTAGAACATTTTCACTTCTGATTTCAAGTGCATTTACATCATAGGGCTAGCTTGCATCAACATTGCATTAGGTTTTGCATTGTTTTGCATCCTAGAGTTTTCAAAATTGCATTAGTGAAAAGATCATATAGATTTCTTTTTTGCATTTCCAATCATCTAAAAACATTGAAATTCTGCATTTGCATCAAAGTTTTGTATCAGACAATCTAAAAAGCATAACATTAATCTTAATTTTTTTGAAAATTTTCAAAACAATTCATCCTTGGACTCATTCACCACCCTAGGTGAATTAGTCCAATTGCAAATTTTACATTGCGATTTCTATCATTTTTAGAGAATTTTTTATATTTCTATTTTTTGTTCTTGCATCTCTGTTACCGTTTCCAGAATTTCTGTTACTAGAATTTTATTGCTCCTAGTTTGCATTTCAGCCCACCTCTAGTAGCCTTTGTATGAGTGTTTAGTGCCCTATTGATAATACTTTAGTGAGAATAAGTTCACGACTCATGGCATCCTGTGATAACACACTCGTTGTGGAAATTGGGTTGTCCCAAGCTCCTAATCCTGGTATTGATAATAGTGCACTCAGTAGGGACACTACCTTTAGGAATGATTTTCCTTCCAATAACATGCAAGTTGACATACAAAATGATCACATTCTACAAGACAAAATCATTAACATTCATGAGGACTTAGCACATCTGCAACAAAACACGTGTCTTGAAAAATTTCAACCATTGCAATTCTTCCTATAGAAAACATCCATCGTCTACTTGAATGTAACAAAGGCTTAGACATTATGAAACAAATTTTTGAGATATACCATAAACATATTCCTTCCACCTCAAGTACATCTCAACCAGAAAACATTGTGGTTAGCTATGGAGGACCTCACATTCTTCCCCCTTCAACTATAGCATCCATACGTACCTACACCACTCCCCAAGTTGCAATAGTAATGCAATCTATCAGTAATGTCACTCCTTCCTTTAGTATTCCTACTTGCACTCCTAGTTCCTTTGTGGCATTGAATTCTATCCTCAACACTTTTACCCTCTTTGCATGTGTGTGTTTGCAGGTCTTGTAGGAAGATTTTTCAAAGAGAAAGGTGTCAAAAAGGTGTTTCAAAGTAATCAAAGTCATCAAAGTCAACATAACCCTATTTAAAGCTTGGAGAACATTTCCTTGTCAGATTTTCTAGATTCAGATCCACCAAGCTGTTAGGCAGAAAAGTGGAGACCATGACCCACAGAATTGACCTTTGACTTTTCAAAAATTTGAAGGTGGACTAATTTACCAACTATGGTGAATGAGTGTCACTACTAGGCTAGGAAAAGTTTTTTCTAAAGTTCTGTGTTCTCGGTATCCTGAAACCTGTTCTGACAGTTTTCAACAGAAACGAGACTAATTCACCATCTATGGTGAATGAGTCCCAATGGGATTCAACACTAATCTCTATAGAATTCTAAAACCTTTCAACATCATATTTCAAGCTCCAGGTGCACATCATTCTGTTTCATCAAGTTTTGTAGTTCATGTTTGCATACAACACTGTGTTTTCAACCAATTTGCATTTCTTAGTTTTGCATGCATAATCACCTTTCTTTTTTAGTTTATTGCATCCATTTTACATGAATCTTGAGTGTTTACATTGTATTTTGGCCCATCTTTCTCCTTTTAGGTGAAAAACCCTAGAAGTGCAAGAAAGACCATCGGGTGCCAAAATCTTTGTTTACATTTTTGTGAACACGATGTTAGAAAATTTTCACTTTTGATTTCAAGTGCATTTACATCCTAGGGCTAGCTTGCATCAAAATTGCATTATGTTTTTCATTTTTTTGCATCCTAGGGTTTTCAAAATTGCATTAGTGAAAAGATCATATAGATTTCATTTTTGCATTTCCAATCATCTAAAAACATTAAAATTTTGCATCTGCATCATAGTTTTGTATCAAAAAAATTCATCCCTAGACTCATTCGCCACCCTAGGTGAATTAGTCCAGTTGCACATTTTACACTGCAATTTCTATCACTTTTAGAGCATTTTTTGCATTTATGTTTTATGTTCTTGGATCTCTGTTACAGTTTCTAGAATTTTTTTTATTAGCATTTTATTGCTCCTAGTTTTCATTTCAACCCACCTTTAGTAGCCTTTGTATGAGTGTTTGGTGCCCTATTGATAATACTTTAGTGAGAAGAATTTCATGACTCATGGCATCCCATGATAATACACTCGTTGTGGACCTTGGGTTGTCCCAAGCTCCTACTCCTAGTATTGATAATAGTGCACTCGACATGGACACTACCTTTAGAAATGATTTTCCTTCCATTAACATGCAAGTTGACATACAAAATGATAACATTCCCCAAGACAAGATCATTAACATTCATGAGGACTTAGCACATCTGCAACAAAATAGGTGTCTTGAAAAAATTTCAACCACTGCAATTCCTCCTATAGACAACATGCATCTTCTGCTTGAATGTAGCAAAGGCTTAGACATTATGATTTTTTTTTTTGAGATATACCATAAACATATTCCTTCCACCTCAAGTACATCTTAACCAACAAACACTGTGGTTAGACATTTAGGACCTCACATTCTTCCCCCTTCAACTGTAGCATCCATACCTACCTAAACCACTCCCCAAGTTGCAACAGTCATGCAATCTATCAATAATGTCACTCCTTCCTTTAGTATTCCTACTAGCACTCCTAGTTCCTTTGTGGCATCAAATTTTCTATCCTCCACCACCTTCCCACCAATCAGTGTTCCCTTCACTTGTCCTACTATTGCATACACTCCATCACCATTCTCTCTTCCACATCCTACCACCTATCCTAATCCTCTCATCACACCACTCTTCCACATTGTTTCCTCTATGCAACAACAAATATCCACCACAAGTTAAAGTCAAAATTCCCCACCCACCTATTATGTTCGTAGCAACCCATTATCTTTGGAAATATTAAGAACACCAATTCCACAAGGAATTGAGATACCTAGATTTGAGAAGTACGTAGGGAAGGGCTACTATTCATGTTAATTCCTATATTGCCTTATGTAGTTATTTTTTTCTTGATAATAAACTGTTGGCCAAACTGTTTCCTAGGACCTTAAATGACACTGCCTTGGAGTGGTTTTCATCCTTACCAATCAATTCAATTCATTCATTTAATGAACTAGTTCATGCATTTATAAATTATTTTCAAGTGCACATGACTCGCAAAAAGACATTGGATGATTTAATGAGATGTAAACAAAATGTGGATGAAAAAGCAACTGATTTCATCTCACGCTATCAGTCATTTTATGCCCAAATCATTGTGAAGGTTCCTAATCCACATCTCAAAAATGTGTTCATTAAAATTTTACAAAGTCAAATCCAAGATAAATTGACCATGATGAAATTTCCCTCTTTCATGCATCTATGTACAACCCTTTGTGACTATCATAATTCGATTAGTAGTCATGATGCCAAGTCCACTACTAGCCAAGCTGAGAAATATAAACATGTCATCCCAAACAATTCATAACCCTTTAGAAAACAAAACAAATGATTCTTACAATTTAATCCCCCTCCTCAAGAACCAACTCAACCCATCAATAACCAAGCAACAACTGTTAAAGTTGTGATACCTTAAAGTTATGGAGATTCAAAAAGATAGTTTACACCTTTACCAGATACTCTTAATAACACAATGTCCCAACTGTTACAAAAAAGATGATTACTTTACCTATTGTTAAACCATTAGATCCTACTAAGGCTTTTCCTCCAACCTTTCAACCCAACACTTATTGCCATTATGATAGACAAAATAGACATGACACAAAATAGTGTAAGCATCTTAAACACCTCTTGCAAGACCTCATTAATTCTGGACATCTATTCATTTCCAATGCAAATGTTAAAGGAAATAATTTTTTTGCCCCACCAAATCAAAATTTTCAATTTTTTATTGATTTGATGCCGAAACATAATGTGTCATTCATCAAAGCTAGTGAAACACAAAACAATGATGTCATGAATATTCATACAATTATTGAACATCCTAATCCTATTCCAAATACCACTACTATTAATCCTATAAATGAAATGGTAAGTGAGATAGATGTTATCCCTCATAAGGGCCAACCTAAGAAATCTCTTGATATTACTTTATCTTATAAGGACATCCTTTGGAATCTTCCCGATGGTCCTCTTTACATAGCCAGTCGTACTTATGATAAGCCCACTAATGGGATACTCATAGATCCTGCCTGTGGAAAGAATGTGGTCACTAAGGAATTTTTGGTATTACATGATCTTTATCAAGATGATTATGACAAACCAAGAGCATGGATCAAAACACATAATGGTTTTGCTTGCCTTACGATAGGATCGATCATCCTTGCATTACAGATAGGACCTAAGAAAATGGATGTAACTTTATCCATCATCCCATAGTCAGATCAGTTTCATTTGTGGCTAGGCCATCCATGACTTGACTCGATGAAAGTTGTCCCTTCATTCATACACAAATGTCTAAAGTTTCCGATTGACAATGAAATATTCACTATTCACCATAGTGGCTTTAGTTCCCTTTGTCTTCTAAAGGAAATTTCTCCTTATAATCCTTTTGGCCTAAGCCCATGGAACCCATAACACCTCGCAAAGACTTCTTTTCATTTCCTATCAAAAATTCAAATCCAAACAAATAGTTCCATTGTCTCTTCGCAACATATCCCCATCCACTTACGAAACTGCCATCCTAGATGAGACTATGCTTCAACCTAAAATTGAACCATCAACTCAAGATCAATCAATAATAAACACTTCACCTTTATCATCCAAACACCCAAGAGATAATGAAATTAACCTTGTCATGCCCCCTCACATAAAACAAGTTTATAAAGTAAAAGAGAAAGTGATTGACCCACCTCCTATGGTTCCTTCTGTTCCTCCCCTTAGGGAAGAAAAGGAGCCTTTGGTGGATCAACCCTCTCTTACACCTACACAATTTCAAAATACAATCAAAATAAATTGAGGTGATAGGGAGCATAGGTGTCAACATCGTCTCCTTGCTTGTCACTTACAAGATGAAGAAAACAAAGAAAATAAAAATCCACACTTGATAGAAGAAATGCATGATGACCCTCCTCCCCAATCACACTGAAATGATCCAATACAACAACCACAACTCATAATACACCCTTCATTGGACATCACCATCTGTCCTCTTGTCATGATTAATCTAGATGATGATGATGAGAGCATTACAATAGATTAAGAGGTTCATAATGATCTGAATACATTATTTTCCTCTTCCATGATCTTAAATGACAAAATTCCTGCAATAAGTGTAGAACCTGGTACTTCCCCTAGTTCGTCCCTTGCTCTAGTCCCTCTAGCCAATTGTCCACCTTCTGAACATGATTGGGAGGCAAATGACTTGTTAGATGGTTGACTTGCATCTGCCTTACTAGTATTTTTTCTTTTTTTTTTCTTTTGTGTTTG
Organism: Sequoia sempervirens; assembly: GCA_007258455.2. Lineage (NCBI taxonomy): Eukaryota > Viridiplantae > Streptophyta > Pinopsida > Cupressales > Cupressaceae > Sequoia > Sequoia sempervirens. The sequence goes on along the minus strand of VDFB02270651.1, from coordinate 410,211,650 downwards.
CATGTGTGTAATGTGATCCCTCATGATGTGTCATTTGATGTTCTCCTCTCTTTGTACAATTCCTCTATTTTTCCCTCCATTCTTCTATATGTTGTACATTTCTTTCACTTTTCTTTTTCATTTTTTTTAATTTCCTTTTGGGGATGACACAAAGCGTTGAGACACCCCATGTCTCTTCCATGTTGACCCAAAAGGTCTTTTTATCTTTTTTTAATCTTTTTTTTGTGTTTTCCTTTTGGGGATGACACAAGGCATTGCGACCACAATGTCTCTCTCATGTTGACCCAAAAGCTATTTTTTCATTTTCACTTTCATTTGCTTGTTTTTTCCTTTTGGGGATGATGCAAAGTGTTGAGACATCCTATGTCTCTTCCATGTTGACCCAAAACGGATATTTTTTTCTTTTGTTTTCGCTCTTTTTGTGTCATTCTTCTAGTTCTATGTATTTGAGGAATGATGAAATTTATGAGCTCTTTAATCAAAACATTGCAGAAATGAACATACTGACCCCAAATCCATAGATCCCTTATGTTTTTGGTGTGTTCCTTTTTGGGGGCAACCCCTCTTTCTTTTGTTCATTTTTCATTTGCATGGCAACCTTACTTAGAAACGTATGACTTGGCATAGAGGCTTTCCAAGTTGGCTCTCATGTCTTGTTTCTTTTTGCATTTTTCCTTCTCTAATTTAAAGTAATTTCTCACAGAACGGTGTGTAGCAATTCCTTTAAAGTGGGGGAATACATTGGAATTATTCATTTGTATTATTCTTTTTGGTTCTTAGTGCAACCTTCTTGTTCCATACATTTCATTTTTTGCTTTGTGGATGACATTAGGTATAGTGTCTGTCATGAGTGTGATCTCTCTTAGAATATTACATTCCTCTTAGTGGCCTGATCCAATGTATTGCATCCCCTAAGTTGTGAATATTCTATTCTTTGATTGGTCCTCTCTTGGAGACATTAGACACAATGTTCCTTAAGTTATAGACCTCACATGAACTAAGCAAGACTCCTTTGAACATTCTTTTTCATGTTACATTTTGCATTTACATTGCCACCTTGGATAACATAGATTGCATGCTTGTGGTGCTATCATATTTGTTCATGAGTTCTAAGCATATGAAGCTTTGCTTGTCTCATGAAGCACAAAATGACATTGTCCTTTGTGGTGCCTTATTAAAGTTATCGGGAGGTATAACTTTAGTATGGTTGAGCGGGAAGCCCATTCTGAGGCATGAATTTTTCATCGCCCTAGAGTGAGTATGAATTTTGCTTCTTAACAAATAAGCCTAGATCTAATCCACAATGGGATGGAAAAATGATCGAAGCTTGATCTGGCTTTCTTTCCTTTCTTTCAACTTCTCTCTTTCATTCTTTTCATCATTTTCATGTGTGTTCCTTTGTGCTTATGATTGGTTTCCCATGGGATCTTGATCCTGGGGGTTTGATCACCCCTCTTGATTGTTGTTGTCTCATCTCACCAAGGGGTATGTGCAGGATCATGATGGGCCAAAAAGTGACGATATGATGGGTATGTGTAGCGTATATGGCTGATGACTTTTTTTTAACCCAAAATTGATGAAACAAAAATAGTTTTTAAATGAGATTCTCAGCTTTCCACCAATATAAATTATGCTTTACTTTGAATTTAATAAATAATTATTATTCATTTTCTATTTGAATTACGACTAAAGTCCTAATTGATAGTGTAGTGTCCCTTTGGTTTGACTGTCTTTGGTTTCTAAGTAAGTTTGTTTTCTGGGGTACTTAGTGGTTTTGTTTAAAAAGATTAATTAAAATTAAGAATTATTTTACTATGTTAATTTGAGTACCATTAGAAAATAAACTAAGTGTGAGACCACTCCTCATCATCATGTCCACATAAGATGATTGATTATGAGAACATAGTTAGTCACTTATCAGGGTCAGGGATTGTTGGGTTATTGATTATAAACTTGTTTGAACAATATTTATTTGGGTATAGAGTGCTTATGTACCCTATCATTATGGATTGATTTTAGGAAACCATAATAATCTACTCATATTTTATGTATTAAGAAATTATGAAGTAATATGTTTTAGATGACTAATTGCTTTAAATTGACTCTGATTTGATTTGATGATATAGTTGATTTCTATAGCTAAGAATTTTTAATTCCACAATACTAATACGTGTTCTAATTAAAATAATAATAAAACAAAAATAATAATGATAATACAATTGTTTAATCTGTAGAAGTGAATAGATTATGTTAAAAGGGGTTTGTTTACCTTTAAGGATATTTGGGGCATGATAAAAAGCATAAGGGAGATAAAAGATTGAGTCAATTTAGAAATTACATGTAAACAACTTTTAGCTATTTTATTAATAGATAAATAAACAAATATTATAAAATAAATAAAATGATTTTAGAATAGTCTAAAATAAAGGAATACTTAATAAATAAATAAATAAACAAATAAACAAACAAATTAATTAAAAAAAATGTATGGGAAAATAAAATGAATTCTTTATATAGTTTGACTAATGTCAGACTGACTCGATAGTCCATCATTTGGAAGTCATTAAATGCTATACATATACTAGTTCACTTGATTTTTATTTTATAATTATCTTTGGATCATCAAGGGAGGGAAATGATATAACTATAATTAAATATAATTAGAATGGGAAATCATGGATTGTAGATACACTTGTGTAAGTAAATAAACAAAATCACAATTGCATAATTAAATATCACCCTTCATATCATAGTGGAAATATATAATATACATGATGTATAATAGCACATATATTTGATGATTATTCACTATAATAACTATAATATATTAGCAATGTGGAAGTTGTATTAAACCTAACTTATTATAAAATTCTTAGCTTCTAATACATTTGATTATAGATTTTAATGAATATTTTATATATAATCCAATAAATATGTAGTGCAGGCATGTTATTGAATATTTATATATTATGGCAATAATGATAACCTTATTTAGTGAAATTATTTTATGCCCTACTCTCACACTTTTTTCCACCTTTCTTGGAGGCATGCTTTCTATCATTTCATGTATCTTGGAGTATTACACGTGCCTTGTCTTTGCATCCTCATTTTGCAAGCATACCTACCAAGCAATCAGGCATTTAAGGGGGGGCATTATTTTTCTTGGAGATGAAAATTTCTAGAGGATTCTGGTAAAAACAAATCAGGCACCTTGTTTATGCATCCACATTTTTGGCAAAGGGCAGCTACAACTTCCACATCTGGAAAAAATACTATCCCCTAGGCATACCTTGATTGAATCCTATACCTTGTTTCATAGCTTCCAATATGGCACAGGAAGAATAGGAGGTTGGAAATGGTTGTAGAGAACCCACGTGATTCCAACTTGCACAAAATATTAAGGTCAGCTTGATGGTTTATTTTTGTGTGTTTTCCTTCACTATAAAACAAATCATTTAGTATTGGTTTTGTGATATCACTTATGGCTATTATCCTTCTCTATACTAATTTATATGAGCAAATAAATGTCTTTTACTTTACTTATAGTTGGCAGAATTTGGCGTTACTCCTACTGATTGCATTTACTGCAAAGTTTCTAAAGTCTTTACAATAAATCCATTATGTGCATAACTTGAAGATTTTTGCATTCCATGAGACCACATTGTTGGAAGTGGATTCACTCTGAGAGGGGGGGGTGAATCAGAGTGATACAAATTTTAACTCTTAAAGCACAAATTAAACTTTTTTAACCCTTTAACACAATATGACATATTTTGTTTGAATCTTAACTCGATGCAAATTTGTTTGTGCAAGTGAAACTTGAACCTTGAATTCAAATGTAAATTTTTTAAAAGCACTATATGATATGTTCAATTGAACTTTATGAACACTATTGATGTGCTTTTCAAAATAGAACTTAATGACTTCACAAAATATAACTTTGAAAACATTCACATATGGAGTACAAAATGCAAATTTCAATTTTCTCTACGAAAGAATTTTTGCATTAGATTTACACACATTAAATTTGCATGACCAACTTGAGCATTTTAAAGTATTAGAGCATTGACTAACATCAATATGAAATAGAATGAGAGAGACAAATGATAACACATAACACAAAGATTTCCTGAGTGGAAAAACCCAGATGGGGTATAAAAAACCACTTGCTAAAAATTCATTTTCATTAATCAAAGAGAACCAACTTTGTAACAAGTTTCTGAAGCACCAACTTCATAGGAGCACCAACCCCTCAATGTACAAAATCACTGTCTAAATTGTGTATACAAAAATGACCTTACAACTGCATTTACATTTGTAGTCCCAAAATCACAACTGAATACAAAATACAAAAAGTGATCTTCAATGATACCCACTGCAATATTTACTATTCATAACAGTACTATGAAAACTCTCCCAAACTGAACACAAATGTCTCTATTGTGAAAACCAAATATTACAGTAGAAACCCTCTTTTCTTATTTTCACAAATTTTCTCAAAAGAACTTAATCGAAACCACACTCCATTTTTGAATGCAATCTCTATAATGAAACTAGATGTGTTACAATAAATCACTCTTCTTAGTTTCTCTCTTTCAAGTATTCTCACTATATTCTTTTCAAAATTTTCTAACAAAACATAATGGCTTATTGCCATTCTTTTTATAAAAGAAAAAAACTGAAACCCTTGAGTTAGGGTTTTGAAAAATAACTAAAAGATATAGTTGAAATAAAAAATATTTCTTTATTTTTCTGAATAAAATCAAGTGTAATAATCTCTTTTCTTCTCGAGAAAAAAAGAGACCATGAGAGTAAAATTTCTTTCATTTTTATTTATTGTAAGATAAAATGTAAATGGTCTTCTTTTTACCTTATTCACTTTCAAAGAAGAAACTTGCCTGGAAGTTACCTCATGGTGGTTTGAAATAAAATCCCATAAACTCCTCTATTACCCCCACTTCCATCTCATGGAGAGTCCACCAACCAACTCACCACCCTTCATAGCCTAGCATTTATGAAAACCAAGCCAAAATACCAGCTAGAAAACTTTCAAGTTGTAAACTGTAATCACTTCATGGTAGAACTAGGGTTAATTGTGTTTGAAAAATGAAACAAATCTTTTGTTTACCCTATTTATTCCTTCTCATGGAAGCCCCAAAATAGAATGAATGAAATTTGAAATCCATATATAACCAACACAATGATGCATTAAATGAGCGCCAAATCATAAGCCACATGTGTTGTCCAACTCATCATGTCAATACAATAAACATGATCATTGAAACAATAATAATGTCATTGCCATGTAAGAAAATCAAATATAATACATATGCTGACAACCCAAGGCTTCATATAACACGTATATTGACTATTGTGCAATGTATAAACTCGGTAATACTTACCGTGTTGGCTTGAGTGCAAAGTGAATGCACTTTTAAAACAAAAAACAAATGCCTTAATGTTGACCAAGGAATTTACCAAAAACTTATATCACTTATAAATCATTTGCCAAGATATATGTAAATATGACATATGAATGAAACTCAAATACTGAGCCCATGTAAAATGTGAAGGCCCAAGTGTATGTCGAAATACACTTTGTATGAAGTGATATGGTAAGTCCAAACAATACCATTTCTTATTGTTCTTTTGTGGTCACAACATATATATATATATATATATATATATATCTTATCTCTCTCCTCTTATCTCTCTCTATATATATATATATATATATATATATATATATATATATATATATATATATATATATATATATATATATATATATATATATGTATTATTTTCAGTCAAAAATGAACTCCATGTAATGAAAAACTTATGAAGCTATATACAATAGCTAACTCATAAATACAAATTTGACTGTGTATCAATACCATATATAGCATGAAATATAGCTTGAAAGAGCCTTGTATATGTCTGAATAGAATCAAGTAAGAACTGGAAGTCATCATGCCAAAATGAGTCTCATCTGATTCAGTATCAAAACAATATAATGATCAAATATATAAAATGATATCACCTGAAATCCAATACCATAACCCAACACTTGTATAAGCAAGATAACCTTTATCTGCACATGAAGCTCAACTTGATCAGTACCACAAGATATAACAAATCTGAATGTAAACTAAAGCCATAATACTGTCCATAGCTAAGGTACTGAATGCCAAAATAGGAATAGACCAAGAGTAAGCCAGAACTAAATCAAGTATCACAATGTCAATACCAAAATTCAATGAGACATAATACCAAAATGCCAGAACTGAACCAATGAATATGCCAAGACTAAAATTCCATATTATCAATTTTGACATCAAGGACAAATATGCACAAAGAGAAAGTCAACAAACTCCCCCTTTATCCTTGGTGGAAAAAATTAGCCATCAGAACCAACCACTAAATCATCATTTTCTCTCCCTTTTTGTCACCAAGACAAAGGAAAAAACCTCTAATAAGTCATGAAATACAACAACCAACCAATATAGTAACCAACTACATAAACAATGTTCACCAAGTAACTGTGCTCACCCTCAACCATAGCACTAAAATGTCACTGAGCCATGTACATAACCATTTGCAAATAGAGCAATAGAGCAACAAAAAATATAGTAGAGTTGTAAAAGAGAAACCATAGAACCAAGATCCCCCAAAACGTTTGCATTGAAATGCCATAAGATTGACCTATTGAAACAAATAATTGAACCAAGGCTTTCTAAAAATTTCTCATATATGACAATAATTTCCATTTCAAATTCCGTCATGCAACAATACCTTGTAAAAGAACACTGTCACCTTCTTCTTCATATATTTACTAGGACATAGGCAACTGCACCAATATTAGAATACAAAAGCACAACATGAGCACTGTCCATTATACTGCCCAAAATATATCATTGTTCAGAAAGCAACAAGAATCAATAGCATATAATGGTTTAGAGAATGTATTTCCAATTCCCATTGCATCAACTTTCCAATTGTAATCACAATGTTACCAACATGAATAATCATGTACCAGTGCATCAATTATGACAACATCAACGAAATTAAGAGCTTCTCCCCCATACTTGGCATGTACATCATAAGCATAAACAAGATCACATTACTATTGTAGCAACAAATCAGCACCAAATGAAGTAGCAAACTAAGATACAAAAGTAAACAAGATTCTCAAGAATCTCAATGCAAATCTCTTCCAAACAAGATATTGTCTAACATTTGTCATAATGTCACAAGAATTTACACTTAAAGCACACCGTGTGAGATAAAATTCTCAAGATATCCTTACCAGATAGCCTTGCTCCCCCTGACTAAATACATAGGATGAATCAAAGACTTCAAACCTGTTCAAGCACCTATTAAGAAGTTGCAAATCCATGTACTATGAAGTTTGTCAAAAAATACTAACAATATCTGTAAGGTTACGATTAAACATGAAAAACTCTGAGAAAATGCACTGTCATTGATAGACCGAACAAAATCTTCCATTGTATAGCCACTATCCAAACATCCTTTCAAAGATCCATAACCAAAACTCAAACGAAAGATAACTATCCCCATGTATCAATATTGGAAAACAAAGCACTGTTAACAATATCAATGTTTCATCTTGCCCTTTGTCATGGAGATATTACTTGCTTCCCCTGCAAGTAAAATTTTGGTCAAAGCCACAATAAAGTTCAATCTGAAATATTGCATAATGGTATATGGTCAATCAAATGAAGTACTACAGTATACTACTGCTAAAGAGATCTGAGGTCATCAAACAAGTAAATACCATTGTCATACTCAAAACTTACTTACTGAACCAGTAGTATGAATATTAGGCCAACAAATTTTCATCTTACCAAACCTTGTACTTCATAAAACCACTAAGGCTCTTGAGAACCACAAAATGACATAAAGTAGTCAAATCTGTATCACACAGTCCACATGCAATGAAAATTACAAACAATTCCAAAACACTGACTAAACTGCAAAGATTTGATTGCAGTTTATACTTTTAGGGATATAAGATAAAAATTTAAAGCATAGCCTGTAATCACAAGGATTGATTAGTGAAAAGAAATAGGAGTAAGATTATAGAGACTCCTCCTCAACTGATCAAGCACTTTCACACTAGTCACTTCATAGATATATTCTTGTGTCCTTGAACCAACAATAACTATTTCTCTTGATTTCCTTTTAATTTGAAACCCACAATCATTAAAAAAAATACATAAATTCTAATCACATATTTGTGTCACACTTAATAGATTATGTTTTAAACCTGGTGCATAATAAATATTTGGCAAGAAAATGTTGTTACCAAAAACCATTGTACCTTTTGCCATAAGTTGTATGTGATCATCATTACGAAACCATACTAAACCATAATCACCAAATTCAAGTTCAACAAAAATATTTATGTCCCCTGTCATATGATGAGAACACCCACTATCTAAGATCCATGTATTTTCAAATTTAACATGTAATTTAGTTTGACTAAAGATACCTTCCGATTCTACATTGCTCCTTTTAGGCATCCAAATCAACTTAACTTTTTTTTGCATAGGTGTCTTAGAAAGACTATTTTTCTTCTTTTAGGAAGCTTGTCTAGATCTGGCATATTTAGCTCTTATATTTACATCTAGAAAATAACTTGAATCAATCATTTAACCTAGACTTGACTTGTCTTTATAAGACTTTTGTTTATTCAAAAGATTTGTAAAATTATCAAATTCCTTTCTAAGATTGGTGATTTTAGTTTCTAAGATACAACACTTTTCTTCCTTGAATTCCAATTGCATCCTTGTAACCTTAAGAATTTCAACTTGATCTCTTAAATCAGTAATTTCTTTTTTAGCAATTATAATCTTACCTAGTAGATTCTCAATATCTTGCTCAATCTGAATTTTCTGGTATACTAAGTCCTTCAAATTTTGAACTTTAATAAGAGCAATTTTTAGTTCATTCTCAAAACCATTCAATTCTTTATTAGAAGCAGAAGTTTCTAGAAGTCTTTTTTCTTGTAGTTCCATTTCATTCATTGTGGCCATAAATACATTTTCACCTTTTAGATCTATTTTATCATTTTCTAAAACAAATTAATTATCTAATTCTTTATTTGAAACCTTTTGTGAATAAACTCCAGCCATGAATAAAGTTTCATCTTCATCACCAAGTGAGTCATCTATCTCAACAGCCAAGTCTTCTTTGGTAAAGATACTCTTTTTATTTTTTATATTATTGTTAAACCTCTTTTTAGGATTCCAAGACTTTTTCTTGAATTGTTTTTCTGCTTTCTCATCATCATAGGTTTGATCTAGATAAGGACATTTAGTTGCAAAGTGACCAACTTTACCAAAATTAAAATATTTGAATGGCATTTTTCCTTTATATTTCTTTGTCAACTTCCTCACCAGAAGAGCTTCTAAATAATCAAATAGTTTTGATTCATTGTCTAAATCTTCTTTCTTTTCTACTTTAAAAGTAGTCTCTTTAGAGGTTGAAGCAGAGCTTTCTGTCCTCATTTCATAGGTTGGTAGTATGCCTTGTAAATTATCCAAGGTAAGTGAATCAAAACGTTTCTTTTCTTCAAGAGTAGAAACTTTAGACTCAAATTTAGGATGCAATGTCCTAATCACTTTTTGAACAACATTAGATTCAGCAATAGTTTCACCTAGACCTCTTCTTGCATTGACAACTTCATCTATCCTTAAGAAATAATCAGCAATATTTTCATCATCCTTCATTCTGATTTCCTGAAATTGACTCTTGAGAGTAAGGATTTTGGATTGCTTAACTTTTTCATTTCCTTGATAAATGTTTTCAAGCTTTTCCCAAATTTCATATGCAGATTTACAATGCATGACTTTGACAAATACATCTTTTGTCAAACCACACAACAATGCACGTTTAGCTCTTTCATTCTGATTTCCTGAAATTGACTCTTGAGAGTAAGGATTTTGGATTGCTTAACTTTTTCATTTCCTTGATAAATGTTTTCAAGCTTTTCCCAAATTTCATATACAGATTTACAATGCATGACTTTGACAAATACATCTTTTGTCAAACCACACAACAATGCACATTTAGCTCTTGCATTCATTTCATATTTTATTTTCTCATCATGATTTGTAGGTATGACATCAGGTACAACATATTTACTGCACATTAAGTTCTAGACATCAAGATCTAGAGAAATCAGATATGTTTCCATTCTGATTTTCCAAAACACATAATCAGTGCCATCATATAGAGGAGCTATTGTAATAGATGAAACTTCAGGTGCATGTGCCATAATAACAAACTTCCAAGACCATAATCAATCCTAGGTGGTAAAACCTAATGTAAGACCCTATGCTCTGATACCACTTGTTGGAAGTGGATTCACTCTGAGAGGGGGGAGTGAATTAGAGTGATTCAAATTTTAACTCTTAAAGCAAAAATTAATTTTTTTTAACCCTTTAACACAATATGACAGATTTTGTTTGAATCTTAACTCAATGCAACTTTCTTTGTGCAAGTGAAACTTGAACCTTGACCTCACATGTAACACTTTTTAAAAGCACTATATGATATGTTCAATTGAACTTTATGAACACTCTTGCTGTGCTTTTTAAAATAGAACTTAAAGAATTCAAAAAATATAACTTTGAAAACATTCACATATGGAGTACAAAATGCAGATTTCAATTTTCTCTAGGAAAGACTTTTCACATAAAATTTACACACATTAAATTTGCATGACCAACTTGAATATTTTAAAGTATCATAGCATTAACTAACATTAATATGAAATAGAATGAGAGAGACAAATGATAATGTACATAACACAAAGATTTCTTGAGTGGAAAAACCCTCATGGGGTATAAAAAACCACTTGCTAAAAAATCCTCTTCATTAATCAAAAAGCATCAAATCTGTAACAAGTTTCTAAAGCACCAACTTCATAGGAGCACCAACTCCTCAACGTACAAAATCACTGTCTAAATTGTGTATCCATAAATCACCTTACAACTACATTTACATTTGTAGTCCCAAAATCACAACTGAATACAAAATACAAAAATGATCTTTAATGATACCCACTACAATATGTATTGTTCATTACAGTACTATGAAAACTCTCCCAAACTAAACACAAATGTCTATGTTGTGCAAACCAGAGATTATAGTAGAAACCCTCTTTTATTATTTTCACAAATTTGCTCAAAATAAATCAATCAAAACCACACTCCATTTCTGAATGCAATCTTTGTAATGAAACCAAAGATGTGTTACAATAAATCCCTCTTCTTATTTTCTCTCTTTCAAGCATTCTCACTATATTATTTTCAAAATTTGCTTACAAAACATAATGGCTTATGGCCATTCTTTTTATACAAGAAAAAAAATGAAACCTTTGAAGCAAACCCTTGAGTTAGGGTTTTGAAAAATAACTGAAAGATATAGTTGAAAAAAAAAATATTTTTCTTTTTCTGAATAAAATCAACTGTAATAATCTCTTTTATTTTCAAGAAAAAAAGAGACCACATGTAAGTAAAATTTCTTTCATTTTTATTTATTGCAACACAGAATGTAAATGATCTTATCTTTACCTTATTCACTTTCAAAGAAGAAACTTGCAGAAGTTACCTCATGGTGGTTTGAAATAAAATCCCATAAACTACTCAACATAGGTAATGCATAGGTGCATCACCTCTATTGAAAGACAGTCTTCCACAATAAAATTGCAGAACACTATCCCAAGGTTTCTATTATCAGGTTTTAACAATGCTTGGAATATCTTAGTTGATTTATGTGATTTTCTAGAATCACAAGGTGGACTTATGGATGAGTCACAAAGCAGGGAAGTTGGATCTGCAAATGAAGTTCTTAAGATGGGAGAGTTGTGTGTTTGTTGTAGGTTCAAACAATAGTCTTGAACTCATTTTTTATCATTGGATTTAGCTTTACAATGGGTAATGAACCTTTCCTAAGGTTACTTATTAAAAAAAGGAAAAAGGGCGAGGAAGAGAGGAAGTTCCTGGATCTAAAACTACGAATGAACAGTGATCATGGAGGCTACTTCAATAGAAAACCTCCCTAAAACTAAGTTTTGATTGACCAAGAGAAACCTATAGCTACACAAAAATAGTGTAATCTTCTGAGGACTATAGATTTCAAGATTACACACACACATCATGAAAATGCAATCAAACTAAGTTGTAGCAATAAAAGGAAGTAAGCTCAAACTAGCTTGGCAAAGTGATTCATCATCAATGAACCACAAAAAGCATGAGCTAGAAATTCATCAAATACTGAAATAGAAATCACCATCACCACTTCCATTCATGAAAGTAACACCTAAACTAATAGGGAAGTTGAACTATGCATACATAAGGAGCAAACTCAAAAGGAACACGCATAAATCATGCACTGTTGCTTTCTATTGTTGCAGATTGTCTTTACATTAGTTCTCCAACCTTTTTTCAGATGAGGGGTAAGCCCCTATTTATAGTTTTCCAAAGCCCAAATGAATGGCTAGCATCAATTCAAAATGAGTGAATCAGATTTGATTACATTAGGGTTTCACCTACCCCCTCATTATCCAGTAATTTAAAATACAATTTTTTATTTTCCCTATTTTGTCATCTAGTACTCATGTGTTGTAGCAGTTTTGCCATTTAGTTGATTGCCCTTTTCACTATAGCAAAAATTTCCTTAAAGATGCCCTTTGCTTGATGCATTTGTAACATTTTCCATTGGGTCAAATGGGCCTGTCGACAATTGGCATCAATTGATTGGTTGCCCCTGATTCGAGCGGACAACTCCCTCATGCCTTCTTGAAGGCCACCCCCTTGCATTTTTTCATTGACTTCCTTGGCAGAGGCCTTCTTCTAATGCTAATCCTGTTGGTGGGTGCTAGGGGGAGAGGTGAACATGAAATGAATGGTGACAGGAGCTATGCGCTTTTCCTTGTTTAGCTTTCTTAATGGATCTCCTGACGGACCCACAGTAGGCTCCTTGAATCTTATGTACATGAAGTGTCGTAAGTGCTTTCATAAAAAAATCAAGACAAAGGTTAGTCAAATCCTGCAACTCCTTAGATCCACCCATGCATCATCAAAATATCATAATATTCATATTTGGACCTCATTTGGACCATAAACATTAATGCGGGCCCAAGTGGGCAAGTAGTGAATGGAGGACAGCAAATTGGAAGGGAAATTCCTAGACCTCACAAAACTTAGCAAGACCAAGATTTTTCAATTATAGCAGATGGGAAAAGGGGAAGGAAGAGCACCAAGACAAAATTCCTAAAGATTGGACTCATTTAAAAATGTAGAAGCTTGGAAGGGGAAAGCCAGAGGGTCACCAACCTTTGCAATGGCAATGAGCACACAACAGCCCGGAAGGAAAGTCCCAAACGATGGAGGGGCTGGGTTCTGAAGGTCGGGTCACTGGGGGCCTACAGATGTTTAAAATGGCCATGGAGGGGTCGGGTTCGGGAAGTCGGGTCACCGGGGGCCGATGGATGTTCAAAATGACCACAGAGGGGTGCAATCCTGGAAACAACAATGGAGGGGCCGAGTTCCAGAGGCTGGGTTGCCGGGGGCCGGCGGATGTTCAAGACGACCATGGAGGGGCAAAGTCTTGAAAAAGGCCACAGAGGGGCCGAGTTCCATATGCTAGGTCGACGGGGGCTGAAGGATGTTCAAAACCTCCAAAGAGGGACAAAGTTCTAGAAGGAAATTTCTGAAACCCCTGAAACTTAATGAAACCTTGGCAGTTCACTTAGGCTCCACAAAAACATCCTAATTCCATAGGAAACTTGTCCCCAAAGTGAAAAATGTAGAAGGTAGACTATCGGGGGTCAACGAAAGTTCAAAATGGCCAAGGAGGGACAGAGTTCTGGAAACGGCCATGGAGGGGGCGGGTTCCGAAAGGCGGTTCACCGGGGGCCGACAGATGTTCAAAATGGTCACAGAGGGGTAGAGTCCCAGAAACAGCTGCAGAGGGGTCGGGTTCTGGAGGTCGGGTCACCGGGGGCCGGTGGATGCTCAAAATGGCCATGGAGAGGTGGAGTCCCAGAAACAGCTACAGAGGGGCTGGGTTCCGGAGGCTGGGCTGCGGGGGCCGATGAATATTCAAAGCAACCAAAGAGGGATGGAGTTCTAGAAGGAAATTTTTGAAACCATTGAAACTTAATGAAACCTCGATAGTTCACTTAGGCACCAGAAAAACATCCCAAATCCACAGGAAACTTGTCCCCAAAGTCAAAAATGAAGGAAAAAGCTAATCGAGCGAGTAGGGAAATCTGGCCAAGGAAATCCGATAGGACAGACCCGGAGGACCCAAAGGACTCAAAAATTTGTGGGGTGAAACATGGTCAACTTGAAATGATATTATGAGGCTCGCTGACCATTTTAGATGCCCAAATTGGGGGTACACAAAATGAGGAAATGATACAAAATGACTTGGCAAGGCAATAGGAAGAGAGGGTCCCCGTTCTGAATGGGGCGTGTGTTTAAAACATGCACAAGAAATGGTGACTCACTGGGGAAATGCTCTAGAGAATTTTGATGAAAAAATGGAATCATGAACACAAAATCTCTAATTCTGACCTTCATGCTAGGGAAAACAAACCAAACGCTCAACCAAAGGATCAAAACCATTAGCCAACCCAACCTTCAGTATGCTCAAAATCCAAGTGTGTGCAGTTGCATTAATACCCATCCTTTAGTTGCTACAGGAACCCAAGCTCTGTCAAGTTAAGCTATGTGGTTTATTCTAACTCCAAAATCATCTGAAACATTGCCTCACTGCCAGTTAGACATCGATAGCCTTGATGAGTTTGTCATTGTGATTCTCTCGAACATTGCTTTATTGCCAGCCGGGCGTCCATAGGCCTGATAGAGTTGCTCGGATACCCATGAAAAGCTAAATTTTATCTTTCTTTTAATTTTTAATGTTTTTCTTTCTTTCTTTATTTTATCTTTTCAGTTCTTTTATTTAAACTCGCAAGCATTGAAGCTCTCGCTCAGGGCTGAGAATCACAGTGGCGCTGAAGATTTTTTTTTTTGACTTAACTAGACTTCAAAAAGGACCAATAGCGATTGTCAGATTCTTAAGATGTGAGAGATATAAGATTCTAGAATACATCAGAATCATACCAACCAATGACTTAAATGCTCTTTGAACCAAACACCCAGGGGTATGTGCAGGATCATGATGGGCCAAAAAGTGGCGATATGATGGGTATGTATAGGGTATGTGGCTGACAACTTTACTTTAACCCAAAATTGATGAAATGAAAAGGGTTTTTAAAGGAGATTCTCAGCTTTCCACCAATATAAAGTATGCTTTACTTTGAATTTAATAAATAATTATTATTCATTTTCTATTTGAATTACGACTAAAATCCTAATTGATAGGTTGATTGAAAAACATCTATAATCTTTCAAACGGTATCACATTTTTTGAATATGAAACATGCGTCACATTCTATGCTTTGGATACTATAGGATTAAAAAAATTTTGAATTGCACAAATTTTTGACCAAGTTAAGGTGGTTAGATATACGAGTTTTTATATTTTTTAAAAGTTGTAATAAAAAATTCATAATTAATTATTTACTTGGAAAATAATTACAAAAAAATATGTATCACATCAGGACACGAGTCCTCTACTTATATCTAAAATCTTATAAAAACATATTATCATTTTATTGTGGTTAGGGTGGTTAGATAGGCACCTACTTATTTTTTCCTTGAAATTTAAGTACTATTGCATTGAAATTTCAAATTTTCACCAAATACATTTTATTTATTTTTAAATAAGCCTAGTAGTTTAGAAACTACATTAACTTTTATACAGATTGTATTCTTACATATTTTTAAAACAATATAGATAACTTATTCAAATTTTTATGTCAAATTGCCTAACTCTATTATTTTTGAATTTTTTGCCACTTAAGGGCTTGTTTTTTCCATGATGATCTTGCACATACCCCCAGATCACTTTAAACCAACAGAAGATCCTCACCATCCACTCTAAAAACTTGATTAGAGTTTGACAAAGAAATACATAGAACAACCCCAGGTGATAAGTATGGTTGTTGTGCACACAGATGTGTCCAGCTAAAAGCAGAGGGACCCCAAGAAAAGACACAATAAAGCGAAAGCAAACAAAGAGCAAAAAACTCCAAAGAAATCAACCTACATCAAACCAACTAACCTAAGGAAAGTAGGAAAGTGGAGTATTTACAGCAAACCTACACTACTAAAAACAGGAATTGTACAAAGATACTTACAAAGCACTATGTTCAGGCAAGATGAACTGACATTAACGTTCATTGGATTTCGTAGTGCATGCGCAAGTAAATGGGTGATCGTTATAGTTCTTAACGATGCATATTTATCTTTATACTAAAAAAAAGAAGTTTATCATCTCAATATTCAAATTCAATCATGTCATCATGTAAAATTAGGAATTGAGGTGATTCGTTGAACCCATGGTTAATCCATAAACATGTTTTCCTTCCCTCGTTACCATAATGAAAATGAAACATGCACCTGTAAATATTCATAGGATTAAGGAAGGATAGAACCTAGATGTCGTCATGCAAAGGTGGCATTGTTTGGTATTAGAGAACGAGCACTACATCGTCCATCACTGCATCGGTAGCCTCGAGTGGGTGCGGTGGAGGGTGCAAAATTTTTGGCGTTGGGCTTGCATAAGGCTAGGAGGATGGGGCAGCAAACAACTCTTTCAATCTACCAATGGGACCTGCAACCCCGGTTGACAGTTCTTCAAAAAGAAATACTTCTCCACATTGATCATGTGCAAACTCGGGATCCACTTGGTTGTTGTCCTCAAGAGGAAGAATATTGTTTCGTCTCCTTCCCCAAGTATCAACCTCCTTTTTATGATGTTAAATGTCATGGGATGATGACATGCATGCATCTATCCTATTACAACTCCCTAAATATGAAGGAGGATCAACAATGGTCATGGTGGAAGGACTTCTAATTGCGTCTTGTAGTTGGTCAATTTTGTCATACTTGTGGGAAGCCATCAAAATGCCCCCACCTTTGTCTTCTTCCCTTTGATGTTCATGCATCTCATCATGACGTTCACTCATTTCTCCTTGCTCACTATCACCATAGACACAGAAGGAACCCCTCTCCCACTATGGAGGTTCTAGTATTTCATCAACGGGAGGGGCAAGTGGTATGCTTTCATCACTACCGTCTTCTAGAATGTATTCTTCTTCAGTGTTGGTGTACCTCCGCAATACAACCCCTAATGGAAAGAAGTCATCAAATGATGGCACCTCATCAAGGGGACCAAAATCCACTACACAATCTCCCTCCAAAGACTTGCCAAAAATCCCATCGTCCATGGTACACAACTGCTCTTCAAGAGGAAGAACTTCTTAGTGACTAGTGGATAGCATTCATGTTTGATCTTATTCATCTCTCAGAAGTTTGAGATTGTATTATCGTTCTTCTTCTATTGCTTTCCCAACATCTCCTTGAGGCCTGCCTTTAGCTAAGTTATCACTTAGTTATGGCTCTTGGTCTTCACGCTCCATCCTTGAAGCAACTATAGTGAGTGGTGTGCTTGGCTACCTTGCTTGTTCTTTGACTTGCTTGATGGATTCTTGGCACAGTCCACATGTGAACTCCGAGTGTGATGAATCATGGAGTCAGCACCAATTTGGTAGAAACACCTCCAAATCCACTTGAAATTTTAGCTCGAACCAATCCTTTGCTAATTTGGAGATGAGTTGGTCATATCTTTCTACTACTAGGTCCTCATCGTCACTTGAAAAAGAAGCTTGATAGTAGATAGTCATGGCGAGTGGTTGTTCCCACTCCTCCAAACTTTAATTTTTAGATTTTTGATCATTTGCATTGACAAAGGAGAGGTCTTCTAATCTGATTTCAATTATACTCTCATCATTATTTTTTGTTGTTTTGAAGTTGTCAACCTCTTCCTCTTTCTGATTTTCAACATTTTCATTGGCTGCTCTAGCATACACTATTGTAGACTTTGTTGATCCATCCTCAGCTACCAATGGTTCTTCTTCCAGAGTGGAGGATTTCTCTTTGTTGATAGAGGAAAGGCTTTCCAAATCCCTTCCAATTGAATTTTCATCACAACATTTTGTTGTCCTAGAGAAATTAGCTCCTTCCTTTTCATTTTCAGCCTCAATGTTCGTTGTCCCAACACTAGTTTGTGTCGAATCCCTTAGTTCCTCTTTGATGTGTTGTCCTCTGGATGTTGACAGCTCTTTGGCCTCATGGGATGACTCATCCTCATTGAAAGTTCATTGCTCCAACTTGTCTAAAAAACCCTTGACTTGAGTAATTATGTTCATGCATGATAAGCAAGTGAATTCAGAGTGGGGTGCATTGTGAAATCTACACCAACTAGACATCAATATTTCCTCCAATCTTTGTCCATCTTTGCTACCCAAACATTCCTGGATCAGCTCCTTGAATGCTTTGGATGCCATGGCTATCAGCTCTTCCTCCAGGTCTACAAGGACTAAAGGCTGATAGATTTCCTGGAAGGGGATTTCTCCTTGCAAGACCCTTTCAATTGTGCTCAAGAAAGTCAAATACCCCAACTCGTTGTGCCTGTGAGTGCAATGGATCCAACATCTATCCGCCAACGTGAATTGCTGCAATGGCTTCTTCAGTCTTCTATTTAAATATGCATGTAGCTGAGTGATGTCAATTTGTACATGCTGCTCCATTTTGACTCAGCTTCTGTTTTCCATCAAAAATTTTCAACTTTATGTTTTAGCATTAAAAGAGATCTATCTATGTCATAGTTCTTCTTTGAAAGTGCTATTTTCAACTTCCAACTTTCAGCTTTGTAGCCTCAACATGTCAACCCTTCCTTCTAGCGCCAGTTCTGTTGATGTGTTTTTTATGCACTTCTCAACATAGCTAACGGATAGGTGCATCACCTCTCTTGAAAGACAATCTTCCATAATCAAATTGTAGAACATGATCCTAAGGTCTTTAATGTTAGGTCTTGACAGTGCTTGGAATATCTCAGTTGATTTATTTGATTTTCTGGAATCACAAGGTGGATCTACGGATGAGTCACAAAGTAGGGAAGTTGGATATGCAAATGAAGTTCTTAAGATGGGAGAGTTGTACGTTTGCTGTAGGTTCAAACAACAGTCTTGAACTCCATTTTTATCATTGCATTTAGCTTTACAATATACAATGAACCTTTCCTAAGGTTACTTATTAAAAAAAAAGGAAAAAGGGTAGAGAAGAGAGGAAGTTCCAGATCTAAAACTACAAATGAACGGTGATCATGGAGGCTGCTATAGTAGACAAAATCCCTAAAACTAAGTTTTGCTTGACCAAGAAAAACCTACAACTACACAAAACCAGTGCAATCTTTTGAGGACTGCAGATTTTCAAATTACACACACACATCATGCACATGCAATAAAACTAAGTTGTAGCAATAAAGGAAGGAAGCTCAGACTAGCTTTGCAAAGTGATTCATCATCAATGAACCACAAAAAGCATGAGCTAAAAATTCATCAAATACTGAAATAACAATCACCATCACCACTTCCATTCAAGAAACTAATGCCTAAACTAATAGGGAAGTTGAACCATGCATACATAAAGAGCAAACTCAAAAGGAACACCCATAAATCATGAAATATTGCTTTCTATTTCTATAGAATGTCTTTACATCAATTCTCCAACCTTTTTCAAATGAGGGGCAAGCCCCTATTTATAGTTTTCCAAAGCCCAAATGAATGGCTGGGATCAATTCAAAATGAGTGGCTCAGAATCGATTACATTAGGGTTTCACCTACCCCCATTATCCAATAATTTAATATATAATTTTGTCTTTTCCTTATTTTGTCATCTAGTGCTCATGTGCTGTAGCAGTTTCATGATTTATGTGATTTCCCTTTTCACTATAGCAGAAATTGCCTTAAAGTTGTCCTTTGCTTGATGCGTTCGCAACATTTTCCTTTCGATCAAACAGGTCAGCCAACGACTCGCATCAATTGATTGGTTGCCCTTGATTCGGGTGGACAACTCCCTCATGCCTTCTTCAAGGCCACCCCCTTGCATTTTTTCTTTGACTTCCTTGGCACGGGCCTTCTTCTAACGCCGACCATGTTGGTGGGTGCTAGGGGGAGAGGCAAACATCAAATGAATGGTGACAAGAGCTATGCATGTTTCCTTGTTTAGCTTTCTCAATGGGTCTCTTGACGGACCCACATTAGGCTAATTGAATCCTACATACATGAAGTGTCATAATTGCTTTCATACACAAATCAAGACAAACGTTAGTCAAATCCTACAACTCCTTGTTAGATCCATCCATGCATCATGAAAAGATCATAATATTCATATTTGGAGCTCATTTTGACCATAAACATTAATGCGGGCCCAAGGGGGCAGACAGTGAACGAAGGACAGTAAACTAGTAGGGAAGTTCTTGGACCTCACAAAATTTAGTAAGACCAAGATTTTTCAATTATAGCACATGGGAAAAGGGGAAGGAAGAGTGCCAAGACAAAATTCCTCAAGATTGGACTCGTTTAAAAAAGTAGAAGCTTGGAAGGGTAAAGTCGGAGGGTCACCGCCCTTTGTAATGGCAATGAGCACATGGTGGCCCATAAGGAAAGTCCCAGATGGTGACAGAGGGACTGGGTTCCGAAGGCTGGGTCACCGGGGGCCGGTGGATATTCAAAATGACCAGTGAGGGATGGAGTCCTAGAAACGGCCACGGAGGGGTCGGGTTCTGGAGGCCGGGTCACCGAGGGCCGAGGGATGTTCAAAATAGCCAAAGAGGGATGGAGTTCTGGAAGGAAATTTCTGAAACCCCTAAAACTTAACAAAACCTTAGCAGTTCACTTAGGTACCACAACAACATCCCAAATCTCTAGTACTCTTGTCCCCAAATTCAAAAATTTAGAAGGTGGACTGTCGGGGGTCCAAGAAAGTTCAAAACAGCTAAGGAGGGATGGAGTTTCAGAAACAACCACGGAGGGGGTGGGTTCAGGAAGCTAGGTCGCCAAGGGCCGAATGAAGTTCAAAATGGCCAAGGAGGGATGGAGTCCTGGAAATGGCCACGGAGGGGGCGAGTTTCGAAAGGTGGGTCGTCGAGGGTTGGCAGATGTTCAAAACTACCACGGAGGGGCGAAGTCCTAGAAACGACCATGCACGGGCTGGGTTCTGGAGGCCGGGTCGTCAGGGGCAGACAGATGTTCAAAATGACCACGGAGGGCCAGAGTCCTGGAAACACCCATGGAGGGGTCAGGTTTTGGAGGTCAAGACGCCAGGGGCTGACGGATGTTCAAAATAGCTAAAGAGGGACAGAGTGCCAGAAGGAAATTTCTAAAACCTGTGAAACTTAACGAAACCTTAGCAGTTCATTTAGGAACCACAAAAACATCTGAAATCCACAGGAAACTTGTCCCCAAAGTGAAAAATGAAGCAAAAAGTGAATCGAGCGAGCAGGGAAATTCGGCTAAGGAAATCTGGTAGTACAAACCCGAAGCACCTAAAGGACTCAAAAATTTGTGGGGTGAAACATGGTCAACTTGAAATGATACTATGAGGCTCGCTGACCATTTTAGATGCCAATATTGGGGGTATGCAAAATGAGGCAATGACACAAAAAGACCTGGCAAGCCAACAGGAAGACAGGGACCCTGTTTTGAATGGGGCGTGTGTGTAAAACATGCACAACAAATGGCGACTTGCTGGGGAAATGCTCCAGAACATTTTGATGACAAACTAGAATCACGAACCCAGAATCTCTGGTTCCGACCTTCACGCTAGGGAAAACAAACCAGATGCTCAACCAAAGGATCAAAACCACTAGCCAACCCAATCTTTAGTATTCTAAAAATCCAAGTGTGTGCGGTTATGCTAATTCCCATTCTTCAGTTGCTACAGGAACCCAAGCTCTGTCAAGTTAAGCTACATGGTTTATTCTAATTCCAAAAGCATATGAAACATTGTCTCACTACCAGTCAGGCATTCATAGCCCCGACGAGGTTGTCGCTGTGATTCTCCCGAACATTGCTTTACTGCTAACCGGGCATCCATAGCCCCAATAGAGTTGCTCGGATAGCTTTGAAAAGCTGAATTTTCTCTCTTTTAATTTTTAACCTTTTTCATTCTTTCTTTCTTTTCTCTTTTTAGTTCTTTTATTTCAACTCACAAGCATTGAAGCTCGTGCTCAGGGCTAAGAATCACAATGGTGCTGAAGCAGAATTTTATATTTTTCACTTAACTAGACTTCACAAGGGACCAACATCGACTGCCATATTCTTAAGATGTGAGAGATATAAGATTCTAGAATACATCAAAATCAGACCAACCGATAACTTATCCTCTCTGAATCAAACACCTAGATCACTTGACACCAACAGAAGATCCTCACCATCCACTCTAAAAACTTATTAGAGTTTGACAAAGAAATACATAGAACAACCCCAGGTGATAAGTATGGTTGCTGTGCACACAGATGTGTCCAGCTAAAAGTAGAGGGACCCCAAGCCAAGCAACAACAAAGCGAAAGCAAACAAAAAACAAACAACTCCAAAGAAAGCAACCTACATCAAACCAACTAACCTAAGGAAAGAAGGAAAGCAGAGTATTTATAGGAAACCTCACTACTAAAAATGGGCTATGTACAAAGATATTTAAAAAGCACTATGTTCAAGAAGGACAAGCTGACATTAACGTTCATTGGATTTTGCAATGTATGCACAAGAAAACCGGTGATCGTTACAGGTGTTAACCATGCATATTTATCTTTATACTCAGAAAAAAGAAGTTTATCATCTCAGCATTCAAATTCAATCATGTCATCATGTAAAATTAGAAATTGAGGTGATTCGTTGATCCCATGGCTAATCCATAAACATGTTTTCCTTCCCTCATTACCATAATCAAAATGAAACACGCAGCTATACATATTCATAGAATTAAGGAAGGATAGAACCTAGATGTCGTCATGCAAAGGTGGCATAGTTTGGCAGTCGAGAATGAGCACTATGTCATCCATCGCTACATCGATATCCTCGAGTGGGTGCGGTGGAGGGTGTAGCATTTCTGGCCTTGGGCTTGCATAAGGCTAGGAAGACAAGGTAGCAAACAACTCTTCCAATCTACCAATGGGACCTGCAGCCTTGATTGGTAGTTCTTCAAAAAGAAATACTTCTCCACATTGATCATCTGCAAAATTGGGATCCACTTGGTTGCTGTCCTCAAGGGGCAACATGTTGTCTCATCTCCTTCCCCAAGTATCAACCTCATTTTTATGATGTTCAATGTCATGGGATGATGAAATGCACCCATCTATCCTATTACAACTCCCTAAATATGAAGGAGGATCAACAATGGTCATGGCAGAAGGACTTCTGGTCAATTTTGTCATACTTGTTGGAAGCCATCAAAACGCACCCACCTTTGTCTTCTTCCCTTTGATGTTCATGCATCTCATCATTATGTTCACTCATTTCTCCTTTCTCAGTATCATTGTAGATAGAGAAGGAACCCCTCTCCCACTCTGGAGGCTCTAGTATTTCATCAACGGGAGGGGCAAGTGGTATGCTTTCATCACTATCGTCTTCTAGAATGTATTCTTCTTGAGTGCTGGTGTACCTCCGTAATACAACCCCTAATGTAAAGAAGTCATCAAATGATGGCACCTCATCAAGGGGACCAAAATCCTTTATGCAATCTCCCTCCAAAGACTCCCCAAAAAGCCCATTGTCAATGGTATAGAATTTCTCTTCAAGAGGAAGAACTTCTTGGTGGCTGGTGGACAACATTCCTGTTTGATCTAATTCATCGCTCAGAAGTTTGAGATTGTATTGCCGTAATTCTATTACTATCCCACCATCCCCTTGAGGCCTGCCTTTAGCTGAGTCATCACTCGGTTCTGGCTCTTGGTATTCATGCTCCATCCTTGAAGCAACTGTAGGGAGTGGTGTGCTTTGCTACCTTGCTTGATGGCTTCTTGGCACAATTCACACGTGATCTACGAGTGTGATGAATAATGGAGTCTGCACCAATTTGGTAGCAACAACACCTCCAAATCCACTTGATATTCTAGCTCAGACCAATCCTTTGTTAATTTGGAGATGAGCTAGTCATATCTTTCTGCTACTGTGTCCTCATCATCACTTGAAAAAGAAGCTTAATGGCAGATAGTCATGGCGAGTAGTTCTTCCCACTCCTTCAAAATTTCATTTTTAGATTCTCAATCATTGTCATTGACGAAGGAGAGGTCTTCTAATCTGATTTCACTTATACTCTCATCATCATTTTCTGTTGTTCTGAAACCGTCAACCTCTTCCTCTTTCTAATTTTAAACATTTTCATTGGCTGCTCAAGCATACACTATTGTATACTTTACTAATCCATCCTCAATTGCCAAGGGTTCTTCTAGAGTGGAGGATTGCTCTT
The DNA here is from genome assembly GCA_007258455.2 of Sequoia sempervirens. Classification (NCBI taxonomy): domain Eukaryota; kingdom Viridiplantae; phylum Streptophyta; class Pinopsida; order Cupressales; family Cupressaceae; genus Sequoia; species Sequoia sempervirens. Next base: position 410,187,177 of record VDFB02270651.1, on the reverse strand, counting down.
TCTTGATAGAGGAAAGGCTTTCCAACTCCCTTCCAATTGAATTTTCATCACAACATTTTGTTGTCCTATAGAAATCAACTCCTCCCTTTTCATTTTTAGCCTCAACGTTCACTGTCCCAACACTAGTTTGTGTCGAAGCCCTTGGTTCCTCTTCGGTGTGCTGTCATCCAGATGTTGACATCTCTTTGGCCTCATGGGATGACTCATCCTCATTGAAAGTTCACTGCTCCAACTTGTCTTTACAACCCTTGACTTGAGTGATTATGTTCATGCATGATAAGCAAGTGAATTCAAAGTGAGGTGCATTGTGAAATCTGCACCAACTAGACATCAATATTTCCTCTAATCTTTGTCCATCTCTTTTGCCCAAACATTCTCGGAGCAGCTCCTTGAATGCTTTGGCTGCCATGGTTGTCAGTTCTTCCTCCAGGTCTACAAGGATTAAAGGCTGATAGATTTCCCAGAAGGGGATTTCTCCTTGCAAGACCCTTTCAATTATGCTCAAAAAATTCAAACACCCCAACTCGTTGTGCCTGCGAGTGCAATGGATCCGACATCTATCCAACAACGTGAATTGCTACAATGACTTTCAGCCTTGTAGCCTCAATATGTCAAACCCTCTTTCTAGAACCAGTTTTGTTGATGTGTTTTTTATGCACTTCTCAACACAGGTAATGCATAGGTGCATCACCTCTCTTGAAAGACAATTTTCCACAATTAAATTACAGAACACTATTCCAAGGTCTCTAATGTTAGGTCTTGACAGTGCTTGGAATATATCAGTTGATTTATGTGATTTGTTGCGATCACAAGGTGGACTTACGGATGAGTCACAAAGCGGGGAAGTTGGATCTGCAAATGAAGTTCTTAAGATGGGAGAGTTGTACATTTTCTTTAGGTTAAAACAATAGTCTTGAACTCCATTTTTATCATTGGATTTAGCTTTACAATCTGCAATGAACCTTTCCTAAGGTTACTTATTAAAAATAAAGGAAAAAGGGTGGGGAAGAGAGGAAGTTCATGGATCTAAAACTATGAATGAACAATGATCATGGAGGTTGCTACAGTAGAAAAACTCCCTAAAACTAAGTTTTGCTTGACCAAGAGAAACCTACAGCTACACAAAACTAGTCCAATCTTCTAAGGACTACAAATTTTTAGATTACACACACACATCATGCACATGCAATTGAACTAAGTTGTAGCAATAAAGTAAGGAAGCTCAGACTAGCTAAATGCAAAGTGATTCATCATCAATGAACCACAAAAAGCATGAGCTGAAAATTCATCAAATACTGAAACAACAATCACCATCACCACTTCCATTCAAGAAACTAACATCTAAACTAATAGTGAAGTTGAACCATGCATACATAAAGAGAATAATCAAAAGGAACACCCATAAATCGTGCAATGTTGCTTTCTATTGTTGTAGAATGTCTTTATGTCAGTTCTCCAACCTTTTTCAAATGAGGGGCAAGCCCCTATTTATAGTTTTCCAAAGCCCAAATGAATGGCTAGGATCAATTCAAAATGAGTGAATCAGATTCAATTACATTAGGGTTTCACCTACCCCCCATTATCCAGTAATTTAAAATACAATTTTCTCTTTTCCCTATTTTGTCATCTAGTGCTCATGTGTTGTAGCAGTTTCATCATTTAGCTAATTTCCCTTTTCATTATAGCAGCAATTACCTTAAAGCTACCCTTTGCTTGATGCATTCACAACATTTTCCATTCGATCAAATGGGCCCGTCGACGACTAACATCAATTGATTGGTTGCCCCTGATTTGGGCGGACAACTCCCTCATGCCTTCTTCAAGGCCACCCCTTGCATTTTTGTCATTGACTTCCTTGGCATAGGCCTTCTTCTAATGCTGACCCTATTGGTTAGGGATAGAGGTGAACATGAAATGAATGGTGACAAGAGCTATGCACTTTTCCTTATTCAGCTTTCTCAATGGGTCTCCTGACGGACCCACATTAGGCTCCTTGAATCTTGCATACATGAAGTGTCATAATTGCTTTCACACACAAATCAAGAAAAACATTAGTCAAATCCTGCAACTCATTGTTAAATCCATCCATGCATCATTAAAAGATCATAATATTCATATTTGGAGCTCATTTGGACCATAAACATTAATGCAAGTCCAAGGGGGCGGGCAGTGAATGAAGGATAGTAAACCAGAAAGTAAGTTCTTGGACCTCACAAAACTTAGCAAGACCAAGATTTTTTTATTATAGCGCATGGGAAAATGGGAAGGAAGAACACCAAGAGAAACTTCCTCAAGATTGGACTCATTTAAAAAAGCAAAAGCTTGGAAGGGGAGAGCTGGAGGGTCACCACCCTTTGCAATGGAAATGAGCACACGGCGGCTCAGAAGGAAAGCCCCAGATGGTGACAGAGCGGCAAGATTCTAGAGGCCAGGTCACCAGGGATCGGTGGATGTTCAAAACGACCACAGAGGGGCAGGGTTCCGGAGGCCGGGTCGCCAAGGGTTGGCAGATGTTCAAAATGGCCACAGAGGGGCGGAGTCTCAAAAACAGTGACAGAGTGGCTAGGTTCTGGAGGCTGGGTCGCTGGGGCTGGCGGATGTTCAAATCGGCCATGGAGGCGGAGTTCCGAAAATGGCCACGGAGGTGCCAGGTTTTGGAGGTCGAGTCACCGAGGGCCGACGGATGTTCAAAACAGCCAAAGAGGGATGGAGTTCCGGAAGGAAATTTCAGAAACCCCCAAAACTTAACAAAACCTTGGTAGTTCACTTAGGCACCACAAAACATCCCAAATCCACAGGAAACTTGTCCTTGAAGACTTTTCCTCACCTTGTACCTTATTCTACTTTAATGTAATTATTCTTGTACTTGATGTACTCTTCCTATTGTTATAAGAGAAGCATTATGTAATGTAAATTTGATGTAATCATGATGTGTTGTATCTATGGAAATATGCTCCACAAATGTATTTTGGAACTATGAATTGAATTATAATAAAATGATGGATCGTTTTCCTCTGTCTTGTTTATGGATGATTGTATGTTATCTTTATGTAATCTTGGTTTATATTCGCTTTCATAAAAGTTTATGTTTCATAAAGACCATTCTGTGCACCCTAGAGGACGTAGATAAATTGGAAAATTCATAGTTTCTCTTCATGTAATGTATGTACATATTCATCTTATGCAATGATTCCCTTTCAGAAAACAAAGAATTAGTGTGCTATTTTGTTGTCCTCTGGGGTTCACATGGCAAGGCGTTATAGATAGGCTGATTGAAAAATATCTATAGCTTTCAAATGGTATCACATTTTTTGAATTCAAAACATGCATCACATTCTATGCTTTGCATACTATAGGATTAAAAAAAGTTGAATTTCGTGAAGTTTTGACCAAAGTAGGTGGTTAGACATACGAGTTTTTTATATTTTTTAACAATTGTAGTAAAAAAATCATAATTAATTATTTACTTGGAAAAAAATTACAAAAAAATATGCATCACATCGGGACATGAGTCCTCTACTTATATCTAAAATCTTATAAAAAAATATTATCATTTTATTGTGGTTAGGGTGGTCAAACAAACACCTACTTATTTTTTAAATTGAAGTACTACTACATTGAAATTTCAAATTTTCACCAAATAGATTTTTTTTTTTTAAATAAAATTAGTAGTTTAGTAACTACATTCAATATTCTCGACATTCTATTGTTACATATTTTTGAAATAATATAGATAACCTATTCAAATTTTTACGTCAAGTTGTCTAACTATAATTTTTCTAAATTTTTTGCCACTTAAGGGCCTATTTTTTCCATGATGATCCTATACATACCCATTAGTGCATTCAAACCCCTCTTGATTGCATGTTTGACTACTTTAGTGTGAGTTTGAAGCAAGTTCATCATGTCACTAAAGTGGGGGCTAACTGTGGACACGAAAAAAGTAACCTTTCTACTTTTTCTTGTTTTTCCCTCCTTGTGCTTATTTGGCTTGATTCCACCTTGATTCATTGTTGTAATGTGGCCCACATATTCACATTAGGTGTTGAATCTTTATGAATCATTAAGACTTTATGATGTCTTGTAAAGGTGTTGTGAAGTGTTGTAACACATTTTCACACTTTTCTAGACTCTTCTTATTATAATTCAACTACATACCCCATTTTTATAACTTACCAAGTCTTATTTTAAAGTGTTGTAAAGCCTTGTAACAAACTTTCATGCTTTTCTAGACTTTTCATCAACAAATACACCTTTCTTATGCTTTATTTGGCCCCTTTATGCACTTACAAGCCTTAATTAAGTGTACTTTTGAATACAAACCCGACAAACATCATTTAAGACAACTTAATTTCTAACACCCATTCACATGCCTTGAGTGGAACCCATTCACCACTATGGGTGAAAGAGTCCCTCTTGGCACAAAAATAAAAATAAATTAAAGTTACTGGTGGGTTTTTATTCCTTAAAACCTAAGGTCGGCTTGTGATGTATTTTCAGGAAATTAGGGCATAATTGTGTATAAATATATGATTTTCTATTCATGTTAACCCCCATTCACTATTGGATTATATGGTTGTGTTGCTGATCATATGTGGTTTTCATTGATGTCAACACTATTAGCATTGTTGCATTAGAAGTATATGTCAATGGGTATGTGCAGGATCATCATGGAAAAAATAGGCCCTTAAGTGGAAAAAAATTTAGAAAAATCAGAGTTAGGCAACTTGACGTAAAAATTTGTATAAGTTATCTATATGATTTCAAAAATATGTAAGAATAAAGTTTGTAGAAAATTGAATGTAGTTTCTAAACTAGTTTTTTTTTTTTTAAATCTATTTGGTGAAAATTTAAAATGTCAATGCGGTAGTACTTAAATTTCAGGGAAAAATAAGAAGTAGGTGTTTGTCTGACCACCCTAACCACAATAAAATAATAATATATTTTATAAGATTTTATATATAAGTAGAGGACTCATGTCCAGATGTGATGCATATTTTTTGTAATTTTTCCCAAGTAAATAATTAATTATGATTTTTATTACAACTTTTAAAAATATAAAACTCATGTCTGACCACCTTAACTTGGTCAAAACTTCATTAAATTCAATTTTTTTTTTTAAATCCTATATTATGTGAAGCATAGAATGTGATGCATGTTTCAGATTCAAAAAATATGATATCATTTGAAAGGTATAGATGTTTTTCAATCAGCCTATCAATCAGGACTTTAGTTGTAATTCAAATAGAAAATGAATAATAATTATTTGTTAAATGCAAAGTAAAGCATAATTTATATTGGTGGAAAGATCATAATCTCCTTTAAAAACCATTTTGTTTTCATCAATTTTGGGTCAATAAAAGTCATTAGCCACATACCCTACACATACCCATCATATCACCACTTTTTGGCCCATCGTGATCCTGCACATACCCCAAGGATATTGAGAAAATTATAATAAGAAGAGCTACAGGTTGTCGGTGGAGAAGCGAAGATCAGTCTATTGGTGTGATCCATATGTTTCTAATCTAAGGTTGTGGTTTAAAGTGTTTCTTGATGAGTGTGTCTAGTTTATCCATGTCAAGTTTCAGAGATCCACATAAAGATTTGTTCTAGTTATGAAGATTTGTTTGGTGACAGTTTTTTTGTTACTTTGGTTTCTGTTCCTAAGTGAAGATCATGTGTTTTTTGTAATTTTAGTTGTTGTGGATGTTTCCCTAGTATTTCATGGTGTTTTTAGATGTTTCTAGTTTGTACTCTATCTATGTTGCATATTCTCATTGATCGTGGTGCTCGTGATTCGATATTTTCTCTTGTGTGTTGATGTTTTTCATGTTCATGGCTGACTAGGTGTTGAAGCATGTTGTGGATCTTCAAGGAGAAATTAATTGAAGTCTTTTTGTGTTGAAGTTGTTAATTTTGGTCCTCACTATGTTGTGGCCAATCGTGGCTGATTTGCATGAATAATCTTTTATGTTTTGGGCTGACTGTTTGTAATTATTTAATTATTTAATTATGGCGAACTTGAAGCGATGTAATTTCATGTTGTAGATATATAGGAGTGATTATTTTATTAGTGGAATGTGTGTATGAAAATTGTATGAGGTGGATGAAGTGTGAAGTGTGTGACCCTATCTGTGAATATTTTTTAGATCATTCAGAGGAAGAGAAGAGTGTGAAGAAGAGTGAAGAAGATTGAAGAAGAATTTATGTGTTTAACTAAAACTGTACAATCAGGCATTAGCAGATGCTATTTTCTTAGTTCAAATATGGATGGTTTTAATCCAAATCTTTCTTTGGATAGTGAGTCCTTTTTGTAATTGATCAGTGAGTTGTAGGCAGTGTGCTTGAATGCATGTGTATTCCCATTATTCGTCTTATACTTTTAACAGGTATAATCTTGTGGAATGACCTCCACCGTGGTTTTTCCCCTAAAAGGGTTTCCACCTAAAAATCATGGTGTTCTCTATGTTTTTGATGTGTTGATTGTTTATGGTTTAATATTCTTTCATTAGATTTAAGATTAAGTTAAGTTAGGGTTGAAAAAGTTTAAATATTCTGTGACAACTAAATCACCCACCCTCTTAGTTGTCTATCCTTGTTTTTCCAACAATTGGTATCAAAGCAGGTTCCTCTGAAGAAGTTTAAAAGCTTTAGGTGATCCGAGATGACATCATACAAGAAGGAAAGTCCTAGATTTGATGGAACAAATTACCAGATGTGGAAAGACAAAATGGAATGTCATTTGAGGTGTATTGGAGAACCCTTCTAGAAGATTACAAAGAATAGATATATTATTCCTCAGAATGGTCCTTCCACTCCTAATGAGGTTAAAGAAGCTAAGATTAATATCAAGGTTATTGAAGCTTTGCTTAGTGCTTTGACAGATTCAGAAATGACAAATGTGAAGGATCTTAAGACAACTCATGAGATCTAAAAGAAGCTGGAGACTTTGTATAAAGAAGATACACTTGTGAAGGTTGCTAAGATAACAAGTTTGAAAGGCAAGTATGAAACTTTGAAGATGGGTGAAGATGAAAATATTTCTTATTTTATGCAAATATTAAATGAACTTGTGATGGGTATTAGATGTGTCAGTGGTACCCTAGATGAACATGAAATTGTAGCTAAGGTGCTCAGATCATTGCCTCCCTCTTACAAATCAAAGGCTCATGGTATTGAAGAGCTCAAGACAGTAACAAATGTGACAATAGATATGCTGATTGGAAAATTTGCTGCTTTTGAGTTGAGTGAATTTGGAGATTCTACTCCTAAGATTGAATTTTCATTCAAGGCTTTTGTATCCGAAAGAAACAAGCAAAGATATGAGTCGGGATAAATTTATAGAAAGTGATTCGAGTATGAGAAGGAGACGAAACAACTTGAAGATGAAGAAAGAGAGGTACAAGAATTGGAAGCACTGATTGTGAAGAAAGAAGGAAGAGGACAAGGTAAGTATAAAGGAAATTTTCCTATTAAATGTTTATCTTGCAGTAAAATAGGTCATTTTACATCAAGGTGTCCTGAAATAATTCCTAGGTCTAAACCTTACAAATCTAGATTTCAAAAAAAATTCTATTATGTTGAAGAAGGTGTGACTGATGAAGAGTCTGATAAAGACAATGAAAATGAAGATGAATGGGCTTTCATTGCTATTTGTAAGGAAAGCTAAGGTGCAGAACTATCTCTCCTAACATCAAAACCTCAGGGAAGAATGTAGAGGTGCTTTTAAATTTTCAATTACAGTCCAATTAAGATACACTTGAATGAAATAACAAAAATAGAGAAATGAACATACACAGATGAACACCAGATTTACGTGGGAAAACCCCTTCGGGAGAAAAACCCACCACACCAAGAAAAACTCCTTTGTATTACAGTAATGAAATTACATACAGAGTACGGGGTTCACTCTCTGATGCCAATTTACAACAGCATAATCCTTGATCAACCTTGTACAAAACATTCAAATTACAATGCTCTCAGAATTAAATTCACAAACACTAATCACACATAAAGCTGATTACCACACTGTTCATCAGACTGATCATCCAACCGAACACCATCATCAATCTCTGAGTATATCCATGTCCCCGGTCTATTGATCTTCCTCTCAGTAATGACAACAATAGTTCAATTGCTAGCGGTTCCCATTCTACTTCTCTGATTGGTCAAAGAAAAACAATGTAGGATAGTCTTTCACTCGGTCAAAGGCGTTCAAACAGGATTTGCATGTCAGTGAGACACTAGCTGTGTCTCCCCGATACCACAAAGCCCAATTGTCGATATCGCCAAGAGTCATCACCTTCGGAAAGAGGTTACACCGAGTTTAGAAATAGTTGCTCAGACTTCCCCTTGTCACCAAGACATCATACAGACATCCACCACATGTAGCGCTATTCGACAAGACTATCACTATTCGGTGAGAGGTCATACCAATGTTCAAAAGGTCACATAGACACCAGTATTCCCATCAATGAGACAATCACTATTCGCCAAGAGAACATACCGAAGCCTTCATGTTACACCGAAATGTCCTACCGTCAGCGAGATTTACCGCTTTCGCTAAGAGGTCACACCAATGTTTATACCCATCCGTGAGAGAACCAACTATCTGCAAGAGTTCTTACCGAGGCTTCCGTGTTACCCTGAGACCACCTTTCACCATGAGTCATACCGACAATAGCCAAAGCATCGGCGAGACAAAAACCCATTGCCAAGAGCTCTTATCGAGTGTTTAAGTCTCTCCCCCATGACTCTGAGTGTAACACTATTGGCAAGACATCTCACATCGCTAAGACTTCATACCGAAAGAAAACCTTTTGGAAAAGAGTCTCCCCAATAACATCAGTCACCATGAATCTCCCCGACATCCGCTAGGAACCACACCGTCGGCAAGACCAACCCACTTGGCAGAGGGTTACACTGAACACAACAAGTCACAATGATAGCTTCAGTTGGCATGACAGTAACAAGGTCTTAGTGACCTAAACATTTCACAAGGTTGCACAACTACTAGTCGGCCAGACAATAAGGGTGTCACACCAACTTGGCTCTTTCAGAGGTTTTAGCTTGTGAGATTGAGGCACACTATTCCAACAATCTCCTACTTGACAAAGATCATATAGGCACCTCCAGAGCACAACAAAATTACTGAAATTCATGGGCACTAAGGCCCATCAAATTTGCACACTACCTGAACTTGTTTGTGCTCACTGGGTTCATCAATGCATCTACAACATTCTCTAGAGTATCCACTTTTTCTAAAGAGACCTTTCCATCCTCCACCATATCCCATACAAAATGATACCGTACATCTATATGTTTTGTCTTGGCATGGAAAGTATGATTCTTTGCCAAAAAAATAACACTCTGACTGTCACAGTAAATTGTTATTTGCCATTCATCAAAACCAATGTTAGAACACAAATGTCTTAACCAGATTGCTTCTTTACAAGCATGTGTTGCTGCCATGTATTTTACCTTTGTATTGGACAAAGCGATTACAACCTGCCGCTTACTCATCCAACTAACTGCACCACCATTCAACATGAAAATATATCCACTGGTGGATCTTCTGCTGTCAATGTCCCTTGTCTAATCAGAATCCACATAGCCTCGAATGCTGAGAGTCCTATGTGATTCAACCAAATTTCCATGGTAACACAATGCATATTCTGAAGTGCCCTTCAGATATCTGAATAATCTTTTCATAGCATCCCAATGTGTCCTTCTAGGATTAGCCATAAACTGACTAAGTACTCCCACTGCTTGGGCAATTTTTGGCCTTGTATAGACCATTGCATACATAAGAGTGCCAACCGCACTCGCATAAGGTACACTGGTCATGTCCTCCATCTCAGTAGGATATTTTGGACAGTCTTCAACAGATAGCTTCGTTCCCTGCAAAACTGGAACAACTAGCTATTTGCAATCAGTCATACAAAATCTCTCTAGAACAGTCTTATTATACTTACTCTGAATAAGCCAAAGTTTTCTACTATTCATGTCCCTGGTTATTTCCATTCCCATAATATACCTTGCTGCACCAAGATCTTTCATTTCAAACTTTGCAGACAACTAAGACTTAAGATCAAAAACCATTAACTTACCATTGCCTATGAACATATCATCAACATAGAGAGCAATAATAAGAACTTGATCACTTTCAGCTTTGTAATACACACAATGATCAGATTTTGATCTTACAAATCCCAATGACAAAACAAAAGTGTCAAACTTCTGGTACCACATTCTAGGAGACTGCTTTAATCCATACAGATATTTTTTCAACTTGCAAACCAATCTTTCTTTACCTTTCTCCACAAAGTGCTCAGGTTGGGACATATAAATCTCTTCTTCAAGATCACCATGAAAAAATGTTGTCTTCACATCCATCTGTTCAACCTCTAAGTCATACGCTGTTGCAAGTGATAAAAGGAATCTGATAGATGCCAGCTTAGCTACAGGAGAAAAAATCTCCCCATAATCAATTCCCTCTACCTGGGAATAACCCTTCTCAACCAACCTCGCCTTATATTTTTCCACACTGCCATCCAGACCTATTTTCTTTTTAAATACCCATTTGCATCCCACAGCTTTTATGCCTTTAGGAAATGGCACCAAACTCCAAGTATCATTCTTTTCTAATGATGTCATTTCTTCATTCATGGCTTCCAACCAAGAGTTTGAATCGGACATTCTAAATGCCTCTTTCACAGTCCTAGGCTCATCAGTGCTAGAAATTAAAGCATAGGCACAAGTAGAATCTATCAAAGAAAACCCATACCTATTAGGTTTCTTTTTTATCGAGTTGACCTCCTAACTTGCTGAGGCTAAGGTTGTTGTTCTTCTTCAGAACTCTAAGAACTACTTGAGCTCTCCTCAGTTTCAGGTACATTTTGAATTTTCAATTCCTCTTTATCTGGTGTCGGAGGAATTTCAACTACATCCTTTTTTGTTTTCTGATTATGTCTCTGACTATAGATCCAAGGTAGAAGGCTTCAACTCACGAAAGATAAAAATTCTGTTGTATAGAACCTTCTCTGTATCAGGATTCCAAAGCTTGTATCCTTTTATGCCAACACTATAGCCAATAAAAATACATTTAACATCCTTGTTCTCCAATTTAGATATTTTCTCATTCAGCACATATGCATATGCCTCAGCCAAAAACATGAATGTGTCTCAGAGAGGGCTTCTTACCAGACCATGCTTCCAATGGTGTTTTCTCAACAAGAGCAAAATCAGGAGAACGGTTTATCAAGTAACATGCTGTAGCAACTGCCTTAGCCTAGAACTTCTCCTCCAAGCTAGCACTACTCAGCATACTTCGTGCTCTTTCCATCACTGTCCTGTTGAACCTTTCTACAACTCCATTTTGCTGCAGAGTGTAAGGTGTAGTTTTATGTCTTTTAATCCCATGATCTTTACAGTACCTCTCAAAATCATTAGAACAAAACTCACCGCCATTGTCAGTCTTTAAACATTTTATATTTCTTCCAGTTTTATTTTCTACAGGGTTCTTAAATTCCTTAAACCGAATGAACACTTCTGATTTACTTTTCAAAAAATAAACAAATGCTCTTCTTGAATAGTCATCAATGAATGATACATAATACCTTGACTTAGACAAAGAAGGAACATTCATAGGACCAAAAAAATTAGAATGAATGTAATCAAGTAAACCAGAAGACTTGTGAGGACTGGAGTAAAATGAAACATGGTGTTGTTTACCATATATACAATGTTCACAAAACTAAAATTCGAGGTTACAATCTTCAAGCCCCTCAACTAGGTTTTTATTCTTCAAGGTTTTTAAACCTTTCTCTCCAATGTGGCCTAGCCTATGATGCCAGAGCATATTCTTTTCTGCTGGAAGTTTAACTTCCATAGATTTTACACTATCAGGAACTTTCTCCTCTTTTCCTCTATAAGTAGCTTTCTGTGACTTTACAACGACACTATTGCATTGCACATCATGTGCATCAATCTTATACAAGGTACCACTACGAGCACCTCTTGCTAGCACCATAGAGCCTCTAGTCATCTTGCAGCCATTTCCAGAGAACGTGAGTTGCACTCCAATAACATTTAGCATACTAACATAAAGTAGATTTCGAGCCAGACCTGGTATATGCATTACATCATTGATTCCCTTCACTCTTCCATCAGGGAATTGAATTCTGACTCTTCCACGACCAAAAAATTCCAAAGATGAATCACTTGCCAAATACACCTTTCCACCATCCTATTTTTCATACTTTGTGAACCAGTCTCTACGAGATGTCATGTGGAAAGATGCTCCAGAATCAATCAGCCAGACATCATCTGATGCATGTGTAGCCAAGGCTGCAATGAAGGCATTTGCATCACTCTGAGAAGAATCATTGTTGGAAGAATACTTCTTCTTCTTTTTCTCCTCTTTGCAATCCTTTCGAACATGACTAGGTTTCCCACTTCACCTTGGACTTCTTTCCAGGAGACTTTGATCTCCCTTCTAATTTGGATTTGGACTTCTTGTCCTTCTTCTTTCCTTTTTCTTTTGATCTACCTCTAATAGCAAGAGCCTCCTTCACCATCTCAGAATATTTTCTTCTCATCTCTTCTAATAACAAATAAGCAACATCTTCCATCTTAAAAGTGGATGTCGTACTCCCAATAGCCATCACCAGGTGATCCCAAGAATCTTGCAAAGAACATAATAACAGCATACAAATATCTTCTTCATTAATATTCGCACCCATAGATGTTAATTGAGCAATCAACATGTTGACAGCATTGAAATGATCATCAATGGATGCTCCTTCCTGCATTCTTAAAGATTACAACTTCTTCCTCAAGAATAATTTATTCACCAAGGACTTGCCCTGATAAATAGCTGCCAGTGTTTTCCACAAGGAAGATGCAATCTTTTCTTCATGAACATTCAGAAGAACAGAGTCTGGTAAACATATCCTTATCAGCCCCTTTGATTTTCTATCTACAAGGTCTCAATCCTCTTGCTTCATGCCTGTAGGCTTCATTCCAAATAAAGCAATCCAAAGATCGCGATCAACCAACAGATCTTCCATTTTAAGTTTCCACAACTCAAAATTGTTGCAATTGAATTTCTCAATTTCGATCTTTTCTGACATGCTTGCCATCTTAAACTATAATTCAAATTACCAAACTTCTACAAGACTCCCACTGAAACAAAATTGACACAAAAAACCCAACGTACCCACAAGGATAACACAACTGGCCAGGCTCTAATTCCACTTGTAAGGAAAGCTAAGGTGCAGAACTAACTCTCCTAACGTCAAAACCTTAGGGAAGAATGCAGAGGTGCTTTTAAATTTTCAATTATAGTCCAATTAAGATACACTTGAAAGAAATAACAAAAACCAAGAAATGAACATACATAGATCAACACCAGATTTACGTGGGAAAACCATTTCAGGAGAAAAACCCACCACACCAAGAAAAACCCCTTTGTATTATAGTAATGAAATTACATACAGAGTACGAGCTTCACTCTCTGATGTCAATTTACAATAGCATAATCCTTGATCAACCTTGTACAGAACATTCAAATTACAATGCTCTCAGAATTGAATTCACAAACACTAATCACACATCAAACTGATTACCACACTGTTCATCACACTGATCATCCAACCGAACACCATCATTGATCTCCGAGTATATCCATGTCATCCCTAGTCTATTGATCTTCCACTCAGTAATGGCAGCAACAGTCCAACTGCTAGTGGTTCCCATTCTGCTTCTCTGATTGGTCGAAGACAAATTATGTAGGATAGTCTTTCACTCGGTGAAAGGCATTCAAATAGGATTCACATGTCGGTGAGACACTAGCCATGTCTCCCCGATGCCACAAAGCCCAACTGTCGATATCGCAAAGAGTCATCACCTTCGACAAGAGGTTACACTGAGTTTAGAAATAGTCACTCAGACTTCCCCTTGTCGCCAAGACATCATACCAACATCCACCACATGTGGCGCTATTCAGAAAGGCTATCACTATTCGATGAGAGGTCATACCAATGTTCAAAAAGTCACTAGAACACTAGAATTCCCATCGGCGAGACAATCGCTATCTGCCAAGAGAACATACCAAAGCCTTCATGTTACACCAAAATGTCCTACCGTCAGTGAGACTTACCACTTTCGCCAAGAGGTCACACCGATGTTCATAAGCATCGGCAAGAGAACCAACTATGGGCAAGAGTTCTTACCGAGGCTTCCATGTTACCCCGAGACCACCTTTCGCCATGAGTCATACTGACAATAGCCGAAGCATCAGTGAGACAAACACCCATCGCCAAGAGCTCTTACTGAGTGTTCAAGTCTCTCCCCGATGACTCTGAGTGTAACACTGTCAGCGAGACATCTCACATCGCTAAGAATTTATACCGAAAGAAAACCTTTTGGCAAAGAGTCTCCCCGATAACATCAGCCACCATGAGTCTCCCTAACATCCACTAGGAACCAAACTGTTGGCAAGACCAACCCACTCAACAGAGGGTTACAACGAACACAACAAGTCATAGCGATAGCTTCAGTAGGGATGACAGTAACAAGGTCTCGGTGACCTGAACATTTCACAAGGTTGCACAACTGCTAGTCTGCCAGACAATAAGGGTGTCACATTGACTTGGCTCTTTCAGAGGTTTCAGCTTATGAGATTGAGGCACACTATTCCAACACTATCAAGGAAAATGGTCTGGTGGCTACTGAATCTGCTAAAGTTGAGAAAGCTCTTGTAGCCCAAATTGAAGAAAAGGATGAGTGGGTTATTGACATCAGATGCTCACATCATATGATTGGTGAAAAAAGAAAATTTGTAAACTATCTAAAGAAGTATGACTGTGGCGTTGTGAGATTCGGAGTTAACAATCCTGGTATGATTCATGGTAGAGGATCTATTTGTCTTGGTGATAAACATAACATTGATGATGTTCTTTATGTTGAAGGATTGAAGAATAACCTATTGAGTGTTGGACAGATGGTGGAAAAGCGTTATGATCTACAGTTCAAAGATGGAAGATGTAGGATACTTGGAAGTTTTGTAAATGAAATTACTTCAGGTACAAAAACAAAAGGTAATATTTTTCAACTAAGTGTTGATGTAAGTTGTTTAATTGCACAAATGGATGTAAGTTGGTTGTGGCATAGAAGGCTGTGTCATGTGAATTTTGATAACATTTTCAAGGTAAGCTCCATCCAAGTAGTAAGAGATCTACCTAAGCTACTAAAGCCTACTAACACAATATGCAAGGAATGTCAGACGAGAAAGCAGACTAGAGTTTCCTTTCAGAGCAAACAACATCATTCTAATGGAGTACTGGTGCTAGTGCATACTGATCTGTGTGGTCCCTCTCGAATCAGAATTCTACAAGGAGAAAGGTACTTTATGCTGCTTATTGATGATTACTCTAGGATGATATGGGTTTCTTTCTTAAGAGAAAAATGTGAAGCATTAGAGAAGTTCAAAGGTTTCAAAGCTATGGTAGAGAATGAGATAGGCTTGAAGATCAAATGCCTAAGGTCAGGCAGAGGTGGCAATTTTGCTTTCTGGGAGTTCAATTATTTTTGTGAAGAGCATGGAATCAAAATATAGTTATCTACTCCCCAAACCCCTCAACAAAATGGAGTTGTAGAGAGGAAGAACAAAACAATTCTAGATGTTGCTAGAACAATGATGTTGGAAGGAAATGTGGCTCACATCTATTGGAGAGAAGCTGTAAGCACTATTGTGTACACTCTAAACCAAGTAAATGTCAATGGTATTTTTGGTAAGACTCCTTTTGAACTATGGTTTGGTCATAAGCCTACTGTTAAATATTTCAAGATCTTTGGAAGAAAGTGTTATAATAAGGGAGATGAGTATATAGGCAAGTTTAATGCAAGGAGTGATGAAGGAATCTTTCTAGGTTACTCTACTAAAATCAAGGCTTACCAGTGCTATAATAGAAGTTTGAGAAAGATGGTTGAAAGTGCAAATGTCAAAGTTGATGGGGACTCTGCTAGATCATCTAGATACTATGGATATGATTCAAATGACCACCAAGATAGTATAAAGCAAGGGAAGAATGCTCAGGCACAGAATCTAGTTCATGTTGTTCTGGTAAATCAAGAAAGTCAGGAAGGTGATACAAGTGGAAGTACAGAAGAAAGAATAGAAGAACTAGAAGTGAGAGAGAATCCTAAAATTCTGAGGTATGTAAAGCTAAATAATTTTGAAGATCAAATTATAGGTGATAATAATAAAGGTGTACATACTAGAAGAAGGATTGCAGAAGAGTATTGTTTGATTTCCAAGACTAAACCTAACAATATCAATGAAGCTTGTAATGATGAACACTGGATGGAAGCTATGAAGGAAGGACATATGCATATAGAAAAGAATGATACATGGATTCTTGTTCCTAGACCAAAAGATAAAAATTTGATTGGTACAAAATGGGTCTTTCAGATTAAGCTAAATGAACAAGGTGATGTGGTCCAGAATAAAGCAAGACTGGTATGTAAAGGGTATTCACAAATGGAAGGTATTGATTTTGAAGAAACATTTCCCCCTGTTGCCAGAATTGAAGCTGTAAGATTATTTCTTGCTTATGCTGCATACAAGAACTACAAGGTCTATCAAATGGATGTGAAGTTAGCTTTTCTAAATGGTTAGTTAGAAGAAGAGGTATATGTTGAACAACTAGATGGATTTCAACTGAATGATAAGGAAGACATGGTTTGTCGATTGAAGAAAGCTTTGTATGGACTCAAGCAAGCCCCCATAGCTTGGTATGAGCACTAGACTAGATAAATATTTACTAAATCTTGGATTTAATAAAGGAACTGTTGATAGAAACTTGTATTTTAAGTTGGATCATGATAAAGAGTTGATTATTGAAGTCTTTTTTAATGACATTATTTTTGCGGGAGATGATGGCTTGTGCATGAAGTTTCCTAATGAGATGCATAATGAATTTGAAATGATTATGATTGGAGAGATGAATTTTTTCTTGGGATTGCAAATTACTTAGTTGGACAAAGGGATTTTCACATCTCAGTCCAAATATGTGAGAGAGCTACTAAAGAAGTTTGGGATGGAAGACTCAAAGCATGTTGGTACACCTATGGTAACCGGATGCAAGTTAACACAGAATGATGATTATCCTAAGTCAAATAAAAAAAGATATAGGTCAATGATTGGTGGATTTCTTTACTTAACTCAAACCAAACCAGACATCATGAATGTAGTGTGAATGGTTGCTAGATATCAAGCTGATCCAAAAGAATCACACGTGACTCTTGTGAAGAGAATTTTCAGATATATGAAAGGAACAATTGATTTTGGGCTTTGGTATCCTAAAGATGATGATCTTACTTTGAATTCCTATACTGTTGCAGATTGGGTAGGAGATGTAGATGATAGGAAAAGTACTAATGGTGGTGCTTTCTTCCTAGGGAAGAATTTGGTATCGTGGTTGAGTAAAAAGTAGAATTCTATTTCTCTATCTACTGCTGAGGTAGAGTATATTGTTGTTGCAAATAATTGTACTCAAGTGTTGTGGATGAAAAAGATGTTGAAAGATATCGAAGTTGTATATGATGAACCTATTGTCATACATTGTGACAACTCAAGTGCAATAAACATATCGAAGAATCTAGTGCTACACTCTAAGACCAAGCATATATCAATCAAGTTCCACTTTCTGAGGGAGAAAGTGAGTGAGAAAGAAGTCAAACTAGAGTATGTACCTACTAAAGAACAGATTGCAAAAAATTTCACTAAGTCATTGGCAAAGGATACTTTTGAGTATCTCAGAGGGATGCTAGGGGTGATTACCCCTCCTAATCTGAACTAAGGATGCATTAGTTTGCATCAATCTATGTACTTCATGATCAAATTTTGATTTGGATTCATGTTGGTGGCTGCTACTCAGGGGGAGTAGTTAGATGTTCAGGTGTGTAGATACGTGTTTTAGAGCTTGCATAGAAGAGATCTTTGACATTTATGTCAAAGGGGGAGAAGTGCAATGTGAAAAATATTTCTGGGGAGAAGTGTAATCTTTGTGGGAGAAGAGTTGAGAAAAGAGTAAGTGTTGTTTAGTTGATGGTATTTTTCACATCATGTGTTTCCATCAATGCCAAAGGGGGAGATTTTTGGATATTGCACGGTTGTCATTGATGTCAACACTATTAGCATTGTTGCATTAGAAGCTATATATGTTGAGGATATTGAGAAAATTATAATAAGAAGTGCTACAAGTTGTCAATGGAGAAGCAAAGATTAGTCTGTCAGTGTGATCCATACGTTTCTAATCTAAGGTTACAGTTTAAAGGGTTTCTTGTTGTGTGTGTCTAGTTTATCCATGTCAAGTTTTAGAGAACTGCGTGAAGATTTGTTTGGTGACAATTTTCTGTTACTTTGGTTTGTGTTCCTAAGTGAAGATCATGTGATTTCTGTAAGTTAGGTTGTTGTAGATGTTTCCTTGGTATTTCATGGTGTTTTTGGATGTTTCTAGTTTGTGCTCTATCTATGCTACATATTTGCATTGATTGTGGTTCTCGTGATCCAAGATTTTCTCTTGCGTATTCATGTTTTTCATGTTCATGGCCGACTAGGTGTTGAAACATTTTTGGGATCTTTGAGGAGAAATTAATTGAAGTCTTTTTGTGTTGGAGTTGTTAATTTGGGTCCTCACTATGTTGTGGTCGACCATGGTTGATTCACATCAATAATATTTTATGTTATGGGCCAAATTTTTGTAATTATTTCATTATTTCTTTATGGTCGACTTGAAGAGATGTAATTTCATGTTGCAAATATATAAGAGTGATTGTTTTATATGTATAATGTGTGTATGCAAAGTGTATGAGGTGGATGAAATGTGAAGTGTGTGAGCCCTATGTGTGAAAATTGTTTAGATCATTTGAAGGTAGAGCAGAGTGTGAAGAAGAGTGAAGAAGAGTTTATGTGCTTAACTAGAACTATAATCAAGCATTAGCAGATGTTATTTTCTCAGTTCAAATCTGGATGGTTTTAATCTGAATCTTTCTTTAGATAGTGAGTCCTCTTTGTAATTAAGCAATGACCTCTAGGCATTGTGCTTGAATGCATGCACATTCCCATTATTCTTCTTATAATTTTAATATGGTATAAGCTTGTGGACTGACCTCCACCGTGGTTTTTCCCCTAACAGGGTTTCCACTTAAAAATCTTGGTGTTCTCTGTGTTTTTGATGTGTTGATTTTTTATGGTTTATTATTCATTCATCAGATCTAACATTAAGTTAAGTTAAGGTGGAATTTTTTTAAATATTTAGTGACAACTAATTCACCCCCCCTCTCAGTTGTCTATCCTTTTTTTCCAACATTCAGCCCCATCAACATAATTCATCCATTCCTCATAGCATTCTATCATTTTCATCATTCAATCAAGCATTCAAGCATCTTGGAGCAGCATATCTTTAGAATTCAACATCAAGGTTTTGGTGAATTTATGACATTGCATGTTATTTTTTCATCATTCCCTCTTTATTTCATTTCATTATCAAGGGTTTGATTACCAAATTGGGGTTTGACGAAGGCAAACCCCTATACTCTAACCCTCAACACTTTTCCCCTCTTTGCATGTGTGTGTTTGCAAGTCTTGTAGGAAGATTTTTCAAACAGAAAGGTGTCATTTAAGGTGTTGCAAAGTCATCAAAGTCAACATAACCCTATTTGAAGCTTGCAGAACATTTCCCCATCAGATTTTCCAGATTCAGATCTGACAAGTTGTTAGGCAGAAAAGTCCAAACCAGGACCCAAAAAATTGACCTTTAACGTTTCATAAATTTACAAGTGGACTAATTTACCAGTGCCAAAGGAGTCCCACTACCAAGCTGGAAAAAGTGTTTTATGAAATTTTGTGTTCCTGACATCTTCAAACCTGTTCTGATAGTTTTTAATAGAAACATGAGTAATTCACCATTTGTGGCGAATGAGTCCTAGTGGACTTTAACACTAATATTTGTAGCATTCCAGAACCTTTCAAGATTAGCTTTCAAGCTCCAGCTGCATCTCATTCTGTTTCATCAAGTTCTGTTATTGTGTGTTCATGTTTTTAGTTCATGTTTGCATACAATACTGTGTTTTCAAACACTTTGCATATCTTAGTTTTGCATTTATAATCACCTTTCTTTTTTAGTTTATTACATTCAATTCATCTCATCTAGGCATATTGAATCCATTTTACATTAATCTTGAGTGTTTACATTGCATTTAGACCCATCTTTCTCCTTTTAGGTGAAAAACCCTAGAAGTGGAAGAAATACCATCAGGTGCCAAAATATTTGTTTATAGTCCCAAGGCATGAAACTTGGGGCATAGACACCAAAAAGGGGCCCATTTAAGATACCTAAAAATTAGGGTCCCAAGACCTTTGGGGGACAAAGACGCCCTAGGTTGTGTTTTAGTCCCGACCCAAAAATCAGGGACACTTAGATAAAATCATTAAATTATCATTTATCCATTGGAGAATGTCATGATTAGACAAAAAATATACAATTCATAGGGATTTTCAATGCAAAATAGGACCAATTAATACATAAATAGGGATAAATAAAGCAAGGTGGGCCTACACAAGTGTGAAGATGCAAGGGTATGCATTTTACTACACTACATTTAGCCACCACTTTAGTGAGAGGATGAACTTGCTTCAAAATGACACTAAAGTAGCTAGCAACACAATCAAGAGGGGTTAAACTGTACAAATTCTAGTAAGATAGGATGAAAATAATCAAGAGGGTGGGAAATCCCCTAGGATCAAGATCCTATGGCAAACTAACATAGGAACAATGAAACATGCATGCAAACGATATTTGAAACCATAACCAGATCACAAACATACACCATCAAAGATAGCAAAAATAAAAAGGAAAAAGAAAAAGGAAAAATACAATGGTTCAAGCTTTGACTGACTGTTCAATGTGGTGGACCAGGTCTAGGAAATTTGAATAAAAGGTTTACAAGTGGAATGCACTGTCCACTATGCAAACAAAATGCATGCTCAAAAGGGCTAGTGAAGCTAGGTGTCCACTAGGTGAGCCCCAAGATGTGCATATCAAAGTCATTCCCACATGAATACATGATAATGACAAAAGGAAAATGCACGCTCACAAGGGCTAGTGAAGCTAGGTGTTCACTAGGTGAGCCCCAGGGGACCATATCAAAGCCATACCTCCATGACTTTAATAAGGTACAAAAAGGAAAACACAACAAGAAAAAGGGATGTTCAAAGGGACTTTACTTAGATCATGCAAGGTCTTATTCTTAGGGGAGATCATGCCTAATGTCTCCAAGAGAGGACCAATCAAAGGATAAAAGATTCACAAATTAGGGAACGCAGTGCATCACATCACATCTAAGAGGAATGCAATATGCTAAGATAGATCAAGCTCTTGAAGGACATTACTCCCAATGTCACCACAAAGAGGAAAAACACATTGCATGAAATAAGAAAATCACATCAAGGAACATGAAAAAGGAAAATGAAAATGAAATCATGCCAAAATAATGCCAATGTATGCCCCCACTTTAAAGGAATTGCTAACACCATGTTGTGAGAAATTACTTTAAAGTAGCCAAAACATGAAACGAGAAAATGAAAAGAGGGTTGCCCCCTAGAAACACATAAGGGATCTATGGATTTGGGGTCAGTATATGTCTTTACTGCAATGATATCAGAGAGCTTGGAACTGTCATCATTCCCCATATACACATAGAAATAGAAGAATGACACAAAGAGAGTGAAAGAAAATAACAAAAAATTGTGTCAACATGGAAGAAACATAGGCTGCCTCGACGCCATGCGTCATCCCCAAAAGGAAAACACAAGACAAAAATGAAAATGAAAAGAAAATATAATGAAAAATGTTTTGGGTCAGCATGGAAGAGACATAGGATTTCTTGACACCTTGCGTCATCACCAAAAGGAAATCACTAGACAAAAATGAAAATGAAAAGCAAAGATAATGAAAAATATTTTGGGTCAACATGGAAGAGACATAGGGTATCTCGACGCCTTGCATCATCCCAAAAAGGAAAACACAAGACAAAAATGAAAATGAAAATAAAAAGAAAAGATAATGAAAAATCTTTTGGGTCAACATGGAAGAGACATAGGGTGTCCCGATGCCTTGCATCACCCCCAAAAGGAAAACACAAGAAAAAAATGAAAATAAAAAGTAAAGATAATGAAAAATATTTTGGTTCAATGTGGAAGAGACATAGGGTGTCTCGACGCCTTACATCATCCCCAAAAGGAAAACACAAGACAAAAATGAAAATGAAAAGAAAAGATAGAAGATGAATGAGAAGGAAAAAGTATAAGACATATAGAAGAATGAAGATACAAATAGAGGAATGCACATAGAGAGAGGAAACATCAAATAGAACATCATGGGGATCACATTACACACATGCAATCAAAAGCGAAAAGAAAAAAAAAGGAAAGAAAAAGAAAAAGAAAAAGAAAAGATAAAAGACTAGTAAAGCACATGCGAGTCAACCATCAAGCAGGTCATCCACATCCCAGTCTTTTTTAGTATATACAGAATGAAAATCACTAGTAAGAGGGACAACATCAAGTGTAGTACTAGGATAATCACCAAGCTCAACACGTGGTGCATCACTCGGTTTAGGAGGATCATCAAGGTTGTTATTGTTTAATCTCATGGAAGAGGAAAATAGCAAATTCAACTCATTATGCACTTGCTCATCAATTTTAGAAGTTTCCTCATCATCATCTAAGTTAACCACAACAAGAGGATGAATGATAATATCCATGGAGGGTTTTGGTCCTTGTTGTGATGGGGACATAACTTCTGTTTGTTTTGGTGAGATAGGAGGGTCATCGTTTATTGCTTCTATCAAGTTTGGATTTTGATTTTCAATGTTTTTTATTCATTGATCCTTCAAGCAATAGTGTGACGTCTATTCCTACAATCTCTAGCATTTCTATTCCTTTTATTACGGTTTTCAAGTTGCATTTTTGTAGGAGTGGGTTTGTCAACCATAGGTTCCTTTTTTTCTTGTGAGGGAAGAATAGAAGAAATCTTGGAAGGTTGTTACACCACTTCCTCTTTGGCTTTATAAATTTTTTTAGGAGGCAGATTAGGAATTGTTTGGTTTTCTCTAGGCCTTTTATAGGAAATAGGCAAGGGATTTTTCATGGATGAGTCTTGGTTTGTTGGAAGGGCTTTAGGATTATTATTGTTTTCTTCAAGGGATGGAGCTTCAATCATGGGTGTAGGAAAATTCTCAAGGGATAATTTGGCTATGCATTTTGCTTTGAAATTTTGGTAGGATAGGAAAAGGAAGTCTTCACAGGGTCTTATAGGTTCCATAGGCTTAGGCCAAAAATAATCTAAGGAAACATTTCCATGGGAAGACGGGGGTCTAAAGACACTATGATTGATAGTGAATATTTCATTGCCGACTGGAAACTTTAAGCACCTATGGACAATGGATGGGGCCACCTTCATGGAGTTAAGCCATTTGTAACCCAACTTCACATGAAATTGGTTCGAATTGGATATGATAGAGAATGATACATTTAATTTCTTCGATCCTTCTTGTAAAGGGAATGTGATAGAGCCCATCGTAGAATGATCAAAACCATTATGTGTTTTAATCCATGCTTTCAGTTTATCATATCTGTCTTGAGTATGTTCATGCACATATAAGTGTTCTTCTGTGATCACATTCTCTCCACAGGGAGGATCAATTAAAATACCATGAGTGTGCCTATTATTGATTTTGTTGGCTATGTAAATAGGACCATTAGGTGCATGTTTGATTGTTTCTTCTGAAGAGAAAGTAATGTTGGTGGGCATTATGGTTTGTTGTTTATGAGGCTTGATTTCAATCAATCCTATCATTATATTAATAGGACTTTGGTCATTAGTATCCATAGGATTTTTCTCATCATCATCCATAGGAATTTGTTTGTTATTTCTTATATTCTCATGATCAGTGTCAACATTCATCACATCAAGCTTCGTTTCACTAGTCTTAATAAATGAAATATTATGGTTGGGCATGGGATTGGTAAAGATTTGCAAGTTTTGGTTGGGAGCAGATACAAAATTATTACCTTTGTCATTTACACCTCCAATTTGGAAATGATTGGAATCAATGAGGTCTTGCACAAGATGTTTAAGATGCTTGTAATGTTTTGTATCATGTCCTTTCTGTTGGTGATAAGCACAATAGGAATTGTGTCTAAATCTTAGAGTTAACAGCTTGCTAGGGTCAAGAGGTCGAACAAGAGGTAAGGTAAGCATGTTTTTGTTCAATAGCTAGGTCATAATGTTGTGAAGTGTGTCAGGTAAGGGTGTAAATTTTCTTTGTGGATCCCCAAAGATATAAGGATTACTCTTCTATATAACAAATACTTGGGTATCAACTAGTTGGGTAGGTTGATAGGTAGAATTTAGTTGAAGGAAACTTTTATTTTGTCTTCTGAAAGGTTGGTAGGTGTTTTGGTTTGAAACTTCAAACTTTTTAGGATGGGTAAAGGTTGTTTTTGGTTCACTACTACCTACAAAATTCTAATAATATCGAAGGGCAATGCATAAATGCATGAAGGAGGGGAATTTAATCATGGTGAGCTTGTCTCTTATCTTACTTTGTAGATTTTATGTGAACATATTTTGAAGGTGGGGATCGAGAATCTTCACACTAACTTGGGAATAAAGCGATTGGTAGGGTGAAAGAAAGTTAGTGAAGTTTTCACCTTCATTTTTCTTACATCTCATCAAATTGGATAATGTCATTTTAGGAACCATATGAACTTGGAAATGGTTAATAAAGGCCTCAACAAGTTCATTGAATGAATGAATTGAGTTATTTGGTAACGCGAAAATCTATTCCAAGGCAATGTCTTTCAAGGATCGGGGAAAACTTTTAGCCAAAAAGTTTGTCCTCAAGGATAAAGTCATTACAAAAAGCAGTAAAGGCATTAACATGATTAGCAGGATCCCCCTTTCCTCCATATTTCTCAAATTTAGGGATCTCTATACCATGTGGCACCAGAGTTCTCAAAATCTCCAAGGATAGTGGGTTACTTTTGACATAGTATGAAGGTGGACCATTTTTATTTTGATTTATGGTAGAAACTTAATGTTGAATGGATGAAAGGCTTTGAAAAAGGTGATTTGTGATGGAGGTGAATGTGGTGGTGGTGTGTATGTGTTGGAAGGACTAGTGAATGGATTGCTTACGGGAGGAGATATAAGATTAGATGCCACATATGTATGAGGAGAACTAGTGGAAATTTTTGAGGTAGGAAGGATATTGCTAGTTGGTTACATCATTGTGGTCACTTGAGAATTGGTATAGGTTGGAATATATGTTATGGTTGAGAGGGGAGGAGTTTGATTTCCTCCTTGACTTGTCACATTGTTTGAAGCTTGAGCACCTTTAGTGGTGGAAGGAAGATGTTTTCCAAAGATGTGAGCTATGTTATGCACAACTTCCAGTCCTTCATCACTTTCCATCATGCAGTGAATACTATCTATGGTAGGTATAATAGTGTTGGAAATGTTTTCAGTACTCACACTATCTTTTAAATGAGCTAGATCTTCATGCATTTTCATTATGTTTTCTTGAGTTATATGATCAATCATTGTTTGAACATTTGGCATAGCACTTGTAGGTAAGGTAGGCATAGTAAAAGAGGTATCAAAGATATGGTCCATACCAAGTGAACTAATACCAACACTAGAATTAAAAGAGCTTGATAACCCAAGATCCATAATGAGTGTTTTATCATGGGATGCCATGAGTCTCGCACTTCATATAACCACAACATTAGCAGTAGGAAAGAAAGTACTACAAATCATACAAGGGATAAACCACAAAAAGTGTAATGAGCACAATATCCTATGCTTGAAATTACACTTGAAATGAGAGAAATTGGAATAACAACAATTCTACAAAATGAAAAAGAGAACTGAAAGCAACCAACAAAAGCACAAAAAAGTAATTTCAGATCCTCAAAAATTGGAAAGTCAAAATCAACAAGGACGAAGACGCCAATAAGGGAATCTTGGTCCTACTGGTGAAATTCTGAAGTTCCAGGGATTGAAATAGACAACAAACAAAAGAGATAGGATTCTGAGCTAGAAACCTTGAGAGGAACTCAGACACCAAGAAGGGCGTTTTAGTCCTAGAAAAGTTTTTTTCTCAAAAAAATAGAAAATTTCATATTTTCTACAGTGTTCACAAGTTGCCTATTCAGGATCGTGATGTTTAGAATTAGGAAAATGTGCAAATGAATGCAAGAAAAAGTAACTAATAACAAGAAATTCAATGTAAAGTTAATGCAATTTTTTTCAATTTTGAATGCAATAAGAATGTTTCTAAATGAAATTAAGGGTATGTGCAAGATCATGATGGGCCAAAAAGTGGTGATATGATGGGTATGTATAGGGTATGTGGCTAACGACTTTTTTTTTACCCAAAATTGATGAAACATAAAGGATTTTTAAAAGAAATTCTCAACTTTCCACTAATATAAGGGTCATCCCACAATAATGGGTTACACTTTTTGGCCAAATTTGACATTGGAATCAACATTTTTAGAAAAAACTTTACTTTCTGACACCTATAGTAGGTAAACTATTAGGAATTTGAAAATGATGCAAACTAGTGATTTGTGAGATTTTTTATGTAGATTTTAAATATATATATTTTAAAAAAACTGAAATTAAATTGTAATTTATTTTGTGTCTCCTTTGATAACTAGCTTTTTATAGTAAACAACATTTTTAAAAAGTGGTGTGCACTTCGGCTCACATAATTTTTTTTCTACAAAGGATAAAATTCTGATTCTTTTGAATTTAGTTTGGTAATACTAGTATCTAATGCTTTAATTTTGTTTCACAACATTTTGTTGAATATTTTTCTTTCAATTAAGTTTTGAAGTCGAACCAATTATAATTTAGACATAGGTGCACTTCGACTCACATAAATTTTTTGGTATGTATTGAAATTTAATTTTTGTTTTTTTGTTGGAATAAGAACATCAATATCTAGTACGTATATATTTTAAAAAAAAAATTCCCTCAAATTTACTATTTTTCCACAATTATTTTTCACCAAACTTGATGTTTGGTGAAAAAACTATGTTCAGTAAAGCTAAAAAATAAAATAAAAAATAAAAACAAATTATATTAAATTTATATTTTTTAGAAAGCACGTTTCGAGCACTACATTCTTCTGAATTGGTTTATCAAGTTGACTCCATTTGTACCTCATTTGGATTCGATAGTAAAAAAAATGCATAAATTTTGAAATGGTGGAGGGGGAGGTGAAAAACGGGGGGTTTGAATGAACCCCCTTATATGGTGCAAGTTGGGGTTCATTAGAAGGGGGGGTTCATTAGAAGGGGGAGGGGGTTCATTAGAATGGGGGGTGTTCATTCGAACCCCCTTCATTAGAAGGGGTAAGCCATTTTAAATTTTTTGATGGGCACTTCTAATTTTTCTTCGTGGTGAAAATTGTGACCCACTATTGTGGGTTTACCCATAGATTATGCTTTACTTTGAATTTAATAAATAATCATTATTCATCTTCTATTTGAATTATGACTAAAGTCCCGATTGATAGGCTGATTGAAAAACATCTATAGCTTTCAAACGATATCACATTTTTTGAATCTGAAGCATGTGTCACATTCTATGCTTCACATACTATAGGATTAAAAAAATATTGAATTTAATGAAGTTTTGACCAAGTTAAGGTGGTCAGACATATGAGTTTTATATTCTTTAAAAGTTTAAATAAAAAATTCATAATTAATTATTCACTTGGAAAAAAATACAAAAAAATATGCATCACATCGGGACATGAGTCCTCTACTTATATCTAAAATATTATAAAAAAATATTATCATTTTATTGTGGTTCTAGGGTGGTCAGATAGACACCTACTTATTTTTTCCCTGAAATTTAAGTACTATCTGCATTGAAATTTCAAATTTTCACCAAATAGATTTTTAAAAAAAAAAAACCTAGTAGTTTAGAAACTACGTTTAATTTGCTACAAATTCTATTCTTACATATTTTTGAAATAATATAGATAAATTATTCAAATTTTTATGTCAAGTTGCCTAACTCTAATTTTTATGAATTTTCATCACCACTTAAGGGCTTGTTTTTTCCATGGTGATCCTGCACATACCCTTAAGATGATGAACAATGCACTTTTTCAATTTTTGAATGAAATGAAATGATGCAAGAAAGAAAAAAGGAAACCTATATGCACTTTCATTAATGCAAATATGAGAAACCCTAAATGCAATTTTAACTAAATATGAGAAACCCTAGATGCAATTTTACTAATGCAATATGCAATGAAAGAATGAATGCAATCTAGATCTAGAACTTTAATGAACTCCAAATCAGAAAATGAATGCTCAAAAGAGTTGGGTTCACCAAAATGAATTGTTATAGTGAAAAGGGGTGATTAATAGTTTCACTTTTCTCCCACAATAATTCAATAATGTCCTAGGATTCCTAATTGGATTGACTATCAACCTCGCAAGGTGATTCAATTCTCAACAAGGAATACCTAGGAGGGGGTTCTTTTAGATTTGAGGGGTTCACCATGATGCAAATGCTTGGAATAGACAAACAAGCATTCAACTCACAAAATCTAATAATGCAAGCTAAATGAAGGTGCAAATGATGAAATTATTCAATTTAAGGAGTTAGGATTTATGTACCTAGGAAGTCTGGAGATACTGTGAGGATTCTAGAAGTGCAAAGAAGATGCCAAAATGTGTTATGGAGGAATAAGACTCCCTTACTATTGTCTTAGTCCTGCTGCTATTTTTCAAGGAAGATGTGAATTCTTCGGATGTCAGAACTATATTTGGAAGAATTTCTGAAAAATAACCTCGGGAGGACTAAGATGCCCTTACTAATGTCTTAGTCCTTATATAAATTTTTAAAATTTATGAGTGTTATTCTGAGGTTTTATGTCTGCTCTTCCTTCTTCTCTGATCTTAGGGTCTAAATCTTTTGGATTTAGCTTGTAGGTGAGTTTTTGTGAAGATGACAACTTTGCAATTCAAATTTACAACTTTGTAACTTTGCACTTCAAATGATCTTCAAGTCTTCAACCTAAATCTGCAATCACAAATATGCAAGAGAGGAAAAACTTCTTGATTGTTAGTGAAAGGGGGTTCCTTGGACAAACCCCTTGTTGGTAATTAAACCTTGAAATGAAATAGAATAATGAAGGGAAATGATGTCAATGAACAACATTCAATGCTACAACTCACCAAACCCTTGTTGTAAAGTTTGCAAACTTGTGTGAAATGGCTGCAATGGATATGGATCTTAAGTCAAAGGAATTATTGATAGATATGGATTTGAATTGCTTACTTGAATCAAAACTCTACATCACAAATGTTAGCACAACAACACACATGATGCAAGATCTTTGATATGATGCTTGAATCTTGATGATGGCTCTAAATGCTTGAAGAAATGCTCTTGAATGCTCTTTTGAACTCAATTTTCTATTGGGAATTCTCTCACCAAAGAATTGATTGCTTAAATATGAAAATGAGAGAAAGGAACCTTGTATTTATACTTATTTATGTTTAATATCCTGAAATTACACCACACCAAGCTGACATATGAATTCATTAATTAAAGGAGGCTAAATCCCACCAAAATTTGAAATTAAATCCTAAAAATAACTCAAGGGGGACTAAGATGCCCTAGGTGGCATATTAGTCCCAAGGCATGAAACTTTGGGCACAAACACCACAAAGGGGCCCATTTAAGATACCTAAAAATCAGGGTCCGAAGACCTTTGGGGGACAAAGATGCCCTAGGTAGCATTTTAGTCCCGACCCAAAAATCAGGGACACTTAGATAAAATCATTAAATTATCATTTATCCATTGGAGAATGTGAGGATTAGCCAGAAAAGATATAATTCATAGGGCTTGTGGATGCAAAAAAGGACCAATTAAGACATAAATAGGGATAAATAAAGAAAGGTGTGCCCAAACAAGTGTGAAAATGCAAGGGTATATATTTTACTACATTGCAACTACCATGACTAAATAAATGACCAGTTAAAAATAATCAATGACTAAATTAATGACTAAATATACTACCAAATTGATCAATAAAAACAACCAATAAATGACTAAAAATGTTATAGTCATGAATTTTGTCATGTTATAAATGACTGGCAATAAACTACTAATGGTCATGTGACCAAGCTTAGTCATTTATTTGCAATTTTTAGTAGTTTTATGTCATTTATTGTTGTTTTTCACTAGTGCTTGCACACCAATCTTGCCTTATTCCTTACAAAAACTCCATCCTCATTGTGCTTGTTTCTAAACACACGCTTAGTACCTATGACATTCTTGCTTGGGGGTCTAGGAACAAGTTGCCATGTTTTTTCTTCAGAATCTGATTGAGTTCATCCTCCATGGATTTTATCCATCTTTCATCTTTTCTAGCTTCAACGTAGCTCTTAGGTTCAATTTTAACATGAGAGAAAAATTTACATCTTCCTTGTTTCTTACAAGCCTTCTCCTTGTCTGAACACCTTCATTTTTATCACCAATAATTTGATCTAGAGGTGATCTTTTGTACATATTTTACAAGTGCCTTTTCATTCTCCTCTTCTTGTTCTTCTTCCTCATTTGTTGCATCTTCCTCAAAGTCTGATTCATCTTCAAAATAATTCTTATCAAATTTGATATGCTTTATATTCTCATCAATCTTATCATTGATGATTTCCACATTTTCATTTAGCCTCTTATTATAACATTTGTAAGCCTTGCTTTGGGTGGAATATCTAAGAAATATTCCTTCATCACTTTTGGAATCAAAGCTTCCCAAAATTTCATCTTCTCTCTTAACATAACACTCACTACCAAATAATATAAAGTACTTTACAGATGTAGGCCTACCGTACCATAGTTCATAGGGAGTACTATCATTGTGTGCTCTAATTTGGACTTTATTCATAATATAAACTGCAGTGTGAACATCTCTCCAAAACATATCCGCTAACTTTTCCTCATTAAGAATGGTTTTGACCATATCCTTAACCACTTCGTTCTTTCTCTCTATAACACCATTTTTTTGTAGTGTTCTTGGTGCAAAGTATTGGCTCTTAATTCGATGTGCCTCACAATACTCAACAAATTCACTTGATGTGAATTCTCCTCCTTTGTGTGATCTCAAGCATTTGATCCTTTTCAACCATCTTTCTAAGTATTCTAAATATTTCAAATGCATGTGACTTGTCCTTCAAAAATGTTACCCATGTCATTCTAGTATAATCATCAATTAACAACATGAAGTATCCTTCTCCTTTTAGTCCTCTTTTCCTTGTAGGTCCACACAAATCAATATGAACCAACTGTAAGGCTTAGATGTTGAATATTCTTTTGTTGAAAATTTAGCCTTTGTCTTCTTTCCCTGTTTATATTCTTTGCAGATTATATTTGTAGGCTTGGTTATCTTTGGTATGTGTCTTACCAGACCTCTTGAGCTTATCTTTACCAAATTATCAAAGTTTACATGCTCTAATTTTGTATTCCACAACCAACTCTAATTAGCCTATCCAATTAGATAGCTCTGACCCTTTATCTCACAAAGATTGTAAAGGTTGTTGTCAGCTCACAATCCTTGTGCAATGGTCTTTCCATTCCTTCTTATCTTGCACCTTTCTAAATTATATGTGACCTCGTATCCATTGTCACACATCTGACTCACATTCAGTAGGTTGTGCTTCAATCCTTCAACATACAAGACATCTTTCGTGGGATTTTTACCATCTAATCTCAATATGCCTTTTCCACATATATTTACTACTATATTTTCACCCAAACTCATTGATCCACCTTTACATTTCTTGAGTTTGATGAATTTTATTTTGTCTCCAATCATGTGCTTGGAGCAACCAATATTTGTTACCCATAGATTTTTCTTCTTGGCATGTAGTTCCATTTGAGAAATCATTGATTGTGTGAAACTTTAATCTTTTTCTTTCAACACTTTCTTAGACTTCCTTTTTGTCTTCTCCTTAACTTCAGTGACTTCAGATTCTTTATTTATTAAGAGGTATATCTTTCTTTTTCTCATTCTTTACATTTGGTCTTAAAAAATTTGTTCTACAATTTTCAGCTATATGACCAAAGTTGTTACAGTTGTAACATATTACATTCATATTAACTAAGGGAGAAAATGATTTTTTTCTTACAAAGTTTGTACTCCTCTTAGGAATGACTCTACATTCTCTAGCCCTATTACCAAACTCATTACATGTATAACAATGTCCATAAAATTGTGAAGAATACCTAACTTCATGGCATTTCCTTGTGCAGGATGAGGGGATCTTCTTTGCATTTTCTTCCTCGTGTCTCTCTCCCTAGTAAATCCATTAGCAACAGTTCTCCTTTTGTTCTATCGAGCTACCTTTGGTGGTTAGGAACTGACTGGTTATTCTTGTTTTCTATACTAGGCTTCTTTTTTCCATTTGTTTTCTTCACCTCAATAGATTTATTCTCATCTTTAGGTGTACTATCTTTGCAAGCTTCTTTACCAACTGAACTGTACTTTTCTCCTACCCTAAATCTCTCATACATTTTTGCAAAATTTTCCATCAAGGTACTCTTACCTTTCTCAAGCCCTAGTCTAGATTTTTATTTGTTTGTGGGATTTTGGGTGTTTAATAGTTCATCTAAAATTTTCAAGCCACATTTTAACTTTAGTCCTTTCTCTATTTTTTCTCTTGTCTTTTCAAGGTCTTTTCTTAGAGCAATAATTTCTTCTTCAAGCTTCATGTTGTCAACCTCATATTGGAGCTTGGATTTAATCACATCTTCTATTCTCATGCTGTCAACCTCATATTTGGAGCTTCAAACCTACCATATTTTGGGTAGGTTCTTCAAGATCCTTGCATAGTTTGTTTGACTATTTTTGAGAAAGTTTCTTATGATGTCTATTCTCCTTTTTAAACTTCTCAATCTTATCTCTAAGATAATCTATCTCATCTAGAGCATAGATGAGTTCTCCTTCTAGGCCAAGGGTATGTGTAGGATCATGATGGGCCAAAAAGTGGCAATATGATGGGTATTTGTAGGGTATGTGGCTGACGACTTTTTTAAAACCCAAAATTGATGAAACGAAAAGGGTTTTTAAAGGATATTCTTAGCTTTCCATCAATATAAATTATGCTTTACTTTGAATTTAATAAATAATTATTATTCATTTTCTATTTGAATTATGACTAAAGCCCTGATTGATAGGCTTATTGAAAAACATCTATAGCTTTCAAACAGTATCACATTTTTTGAATCTAAAACATGTGTCACATTCTACGCTTCACATACTATAGGATTAAAAAAAGAAAATTGATTTTCGTGAATTTTTGACCAAGTTAAGGTGATCAGACATACGGGTTTTTATATTTTTAAAAATTTGTAATAAAAAAATTCATAATTAATTATTTACTTGGAAATAAATTACAAAAAAATATGCATCACATCTGGACATGTTTCCTCTACATATATCTAAAATATTATAAAAAAATACTATCATTTTATTGTTGTTACAGTGGTTAGACAGACACCTACTTCTTATCTTTTCCCTAAAATTTAAGTACTACTGCATTGAACTTTCAAATTTTCACCAAATAGATTTTTTTCTTTTTAAAATAAACCTAGTAGTTTAGAAACTACATTCAATTTCCTACATATTCTATTCTTACATATTTTTGAAATAATATAGATAACTTATTCAAATTTTTACGTCAAGTTGCCTAACTTTGATTTTTTTGAAGTTTTTGCCACTTAAGGGCCTCTTTTTTCGATGGTGATCCTAGCACATACCCCCAACTTCTCCTTCCTCTTCTCCTTCTTCACCAATATCCTCCACCTTGCCATCCTTTTGTTTTATATATTTTTTCTCCATGAAAATACTCACTTTCTTTCACAACAAAAGCACAATCTTGTTCATCATATGAACTGTTACATTTATCTGATACATCACTATCCTTCTTATTGTAGGGACATTTAGTAGGGAAATGGCCTACTTTACCACATTCAAAGAATTTGAAGGGTAACTTACCTTTGTATTTCCTAGAGCCTCTTCTAAGTCTTCTAATAAAAATTGCTTCTTCTTCATCATTCTCTTCATGCCCAGATGTAGATGCATCTGCCTTGTCTGTTTTGGGTGCTTCATCCTTCTCCTTGCTTGCAGCCTTGAATACAAATTCTCTTCTAGATGACTCTGCATTCCCATTCTCATCTCATTTGTAGTGAATATTCCATGCAACTCATCAAGAGTTAGTTTTCCTACTTCTCTTCCTTCCTCTATTGTAGAGATCTTGGAGTCATACTTGATTTTCATTGACGTTAGAACATTTTATACAATGAAAATTTATTTTAGTTATTCTCTGAATCTTCTAATGGTGTTTACTATCACGTTAGCTATTAGAAGATAATTTGTAATATTTTCTTCTTCGCCCATCTCCAGACCTTCAAACTTGGCTCTAAGAATTCACAACTTTTCCAATTTTACCTTGTCATCTCCTTCATAGATTCCTTTCAGTTTCTTCTAGACATTATATGTAGTTTTATAATGCATAACTTTAACAATCACAAAACTTGACAACCCACAGAGAATATCATGCTTTTCTTTGGTATTTTTCTCATAGTATTTATTTCTTGTAGTATAAATGGGAGGGGGAAAGATGAATATAGTTATTCACAACAAACATCCAAACATAAAATCCAAGAGATCCCAAATATTTCTCCATCATAACACTCCAAAAAGCATAATCTGATCCATCAAACCATGGTGCCTTGTTTGTGGATGAACCTTATTGAATTTCCATTGTGTTCACTTATCCAAGACCTAGACCTGAGATGATTAAGATTCTCCTAGGGAACCATGGTTTTGATACCAATTGTTGGAACATAGCAATCTACAAAGAGGGGGATGAGTTAGTAGATCAATCAAGATTACCCTCTTAAACACTTGTGTAGAATAAAATGTAATATGTAGAGAATTTGAGATACACACACAAAATATAATAACACAAGATGTACATGGAAAGCCCATGATTGGAAAACCATGAGGAGAAATGTTGCTTGGAGTGATGATCCTAATCCGGGCTCAATCAAATATCTTGTTACAAATTTTAAGGGAACCAACCCTAAGGAGAAACCAATCCCCTGATTTAAGAGCACCTACTCAAATGAAGCACCAACTCCATACATTTAGCACCTCCTTAGATGTTTGATGGCACCCACCAATCAGATTTACAACGCAAGTATTAAAAATTGTTCCTAAGAACTTGTCTCAATGTTGCAACTCATTTTGCAACTACTCAATACTTTGTTGCTATTTCTACAACACACATTATTTGCTCTGCACCTCATTGCTCTATTCTACACTCTCCCTGATCTCATTAGTGTGTTCTTTGTTTGCTTGAAGGGACCACCATACACAGTTTCTAACTCTCCTTTCTCTTTTAGTGTATTCTCTATCTGCCTCAAAGGTTCAGGATACTCTCTGTAACATACATTATCTCTATTGAAAATAGAATTCCCACACACTCTCTCTACATCAACCCTTAGACTGAATTATGATTTTATGTTTTATGTCACTTTCACTAACCTATAGTAATTTCCTCGAGATTATCACATGCGTAGAGATCTTTTGTTAGGGTTTACAAGTTATATCCTTCAATCATTCTACCTTTGTATCGAGCCTCATCCACATTAAATTTAGATATAATATATTTGCTAAAAATAGCTCTCTATAAAACCCTAACATCTGATATGCATTGAATGCATTCCTCTATTTATTCAATTTGATTTTGATCCCTATCTCTATCACAGTCAGTGCCACTATTTTTCACATAAAATCTTCTATTATATTGGTCATAGGCGAAGTTGAACCAATTAATTTTGAGAATAGAGTTATTTTATGGTAGAAACCCTCATTCACACTACTATAGCCATTGGCGATCAACAATTTTGAATTTTGACCATTGATCTGCAACCTTCTCGTTGTGATCTGTCGATTCTTGTCAAATTTCTCATCTTTAAATCTCGACCATCAAATACATAGTCCTTTAAAATACCACCATCGATCTCCTTCATATGCATCTAACATCCAATGAGGTCCACAAAGAAACACATCACAATCCCACTATCCTACAAGCTAAGGACACAACCCCACCAAATCACATCGGGTTGGTGGGCTAATGCCATCTGTCACTTTTTTCAGCACTGTGCAACTCACAACAATGATGTGAGTTTTCTTGGCCCACAGCTGTCGTTGCACCAAAATATTGAACTTTTAATGGCTGATACAACTGCCAAAGTTAATGGATCCATGAGAGGAGGTTAGTCCATGTCACGAATCCTGAGGAAAGCACTGACCATTTGCTAACAAACTCCCCCTTAGTGTTACCCGATGGGATTCGAACCTAGTAGCTTTGGCTCTGATACCAATTGTTGGCCCACAATTGTCATTGCACCAAAAGATCAACCTTTTGATGCCTAATACAACTTCCAGAGTTAATGGATCCACAAGAGGTAGTTAGTCCATGTCACAAATCCCAAGGGGAGTGTTGACCATCTACCAACAAGTTTACATACGACCAACCATTCAATGCCACATATCATCACACATCATCTTCTACTCCCATCGCTTCATTTACCTAGTCCCACCATGCATACTGTGGGCATTGTCTAATCTTCACCACTTAATCTCCACCATTTCCTGCTATTTCGTGGAGTTAGATGTGGACCCGCCACATATGCATCTGGCTAGTGGGGAGGTCATTGATCTTCAAGCCTCAAACATAGCCATTGATCATGCCAAGGGTAAATATTTACCATGTGACTTAGGAAATATTATGGTTGTTGAATTAATTAGTAAGATGGTAATGCTAGATATGTGGGCCAGTCACTCCAATGATGTCAAAGACATAAGTGAACCATAGATTTTTGGCACCCTAATCCTTTCTAGCACTTCTAGGGTTTTTCACCTAAAAGGAGAAAAAAGGGCCAAAAGATCTAGCTAGGTTCACTCAAATTATGCAATGTATGATGTAATTTAGACTAAATGGAATGATATGAATGCAACTAAATGAAATTTTTGACTGATTATGAATGCAAAACCTAAGAACAATGCAATGTTGGAAAACACAATGATGTTGGCAAACATGAACTAAGAATGAATAAATGCAAAACAAAATAAAAAAAGGTTAATTCAAAGTGCACCTGGGTAGAGAATGGAGAATCTGGAATATCTTGAATGATGTCTAAGATCACAAAAAATCACTAGTGGGACTCATTCACCACTGATGGAGAATCAGTCCTGCTTCTGATGAAAATTGTCAGAAACTGGTTTCTTAGTGTCGAGATTCAGAAACTGACAAAATATGGATTTCCAGCCTTAAGGTGGGACTCATTTTCCACTGATGGCGAATCAGTCCACTCCCAAAATTTTGAGAAATTAGGGGACAATTTTGCAACACCAGATCTAAGATTGTCTGCTTGTCAGGTTGACGAAGTTAATCCTATAGAAAATGGACAAAATGTCTTCTCCAAGCTTGAAATAGGTTATAATTTACTTGAAACACTTTGTTGACTTCTTGTCCACTTTTCAACACCTAAATACTTGATAAATCTACATACACAACACATGCACAAAGGGGGAAAATGGTTAAGGGTTAGGGCAAAGGGATTTTCTTTGGTCGAATCCCACTTTGGTAATCAAACCCTTAATAAACTGATGAAATGGAAGAGAATGATAATCAAATAACATGTAAATGTTATCAACTTACCAAACCCTTGTTGAAGAGAATCTGAAGATATATCAATGGATGCCTTTGAATGCTTGATTGATGTTTGATTAGATGATGCAAAGTGCTCAAATGCTAATTGAATGCTTGGATTGCTTGAATGAGTTAGGAGATTGTTGGAGGATGTAAAAGGAGGAGAAAAACACATATTTATACACACTTGTGCCTTAGTAACTTGATGTTACCTCATCACAGGCCGACATAAGGTGATTTTAAATAAAAACCTGAAAGAAAATTTGAAATATTTTGAATTTGGAGCCAAGAGGGACTCATTCACCACCCATGGTGAATGGGTCCCACCTTGGACTTGAATGTGGGTGTCAGGAATTAAGTCACATTTAATATTATTTGTTGGGTTTACATTAAAAAACACACTTAATTAAGCCTTATAAGGGCATAAAGGGGTCAAATAAAGCATAAGAAAGGTGTAAATATTGAATTTATGCCTAGAAAAGTGTGAAATCTTATTACAACACTTTACAACACTTCAAAATAGTATTGATAAGTGATGAAAAGGTGATTTTTTAGGTGAATTGTAATGAATAGAGTCTAGAAAAGTGTAGAAATGTTTTACAACACCTTTACTAGATGCCATCATTTTAATTTTAAGGACCTAATGTGAATGTTTAAGCCACATTACATCATTAAATCAAAGCAAAATGGACCAAGCATCAAGAGGAAAGACCTAAAAGACCATGAAAATGTCAAAAGACCATGAAAATGTCAAGGGACCATTTTTCTACGGTGCAATAAGTTATAACTTGTGTGACCTGCAACAACTGGTAACCAATCATTAGCAAAATATAATTTTTTTTCAATGCCATGACTGCAACCTTTTAGGGTTTATTTATGAAACCCTAGTTCAGACTGAGAGCACAAATAATTCAGTCTTGAGCACATCATCCAACTTATGATCTTGTAGAATGCACCATTGGAAACCTCTCAAAAATCCCATATTGAATTTGCACACAGATTCCACTGTAGACTTCTAGAAGAACCTCTTGTAACCTTCTCCAACACTCTTAGAACTAGATCCATTGAATCTCTCTTCCAGGATATCACATAGATATCCCCTTTTGACATCAGTGACAACAAAATGCCAACAACCTATGACACTACATGCATATACAAGGCAAAGTACTGAAAGTAAATCATATTATAAAACGTTACCCAAAAGGATATTATAGAGGATGTAGAACATTTTTTGAATGATAGAATAAAGCCACTAGTTTAGTAATCTATAAAACCACAATGTTAGGAACAAAATCCTACAAAACCAAATCATTAGAAATTCTAACCATCCTACACATACAAAAAAACATGTTATTCTAAAACTTCTAAAGAAAATTAAATTTGAGGGTAGATGTATGCCTCTTGATTTTTCTTTCTTTATGGAGATGGAAGCAGGGTAGCAATCTTGCCACCTCAAACTAATTAGGATTTTGATGAAAATGCTTATGATAGGGTCATGAAGGCATAACACTAGGTACCAACAAGCATGAAACATGAAAGAGAGTGGAACTATGATTCCAACACAATAGATGGCACATAAATTAGAGTTCACAAGCTCAAATTATGTTGATTTTAAGATAACATGGTATGAGAAACATAGTGCTAAATTTATATATAAGTTATAACTTTTTTACCCTTTTTTATCTATATATTCATTTTCACTTTTGCAGTTTGAGAGCATTGAGAGCTAAGATAATCATCACTAGGAATAAAAATTCTACAATGATGATTATGGTGTACACTTAGGCTCAAGTCTCTAAGGGAGTATATCATATGAGGTACACCTATATGAGAGGCGGGTTATTTTTTCACTTTCCCTATAGATAGGAGCTCAATTTTATGCATTTTCATGAATTTTTATAAGGGGTTCCCCTGACCAACATGCACATCCCAGACCTGTGAGGGTACCCTTGACTAGCATGGGTTCCCTAGACCAACATGAGTGCCCCTAATTGGGCACAAAGTTATATAATTTGTATGTTACAATTTAATTTTGATTCATCCTTGAATGAATTATTCATAAAGAATATTAGCTTTTACTGACAAGATCCTCCATGCATACAAAATCACTTGGTAGGCCACTTGTTCTTACTTCTCCATGCTCAAGTCACACAAATCTCAATTCCAGAGCAATTCCATCTATGTGTGATTGGTCTCTTTTGGGTGTACACCATGCTTTCCATGAGGTATGATGATGTCATTTGTATGCCATTTATGGATTTTTGAGATTCCAAAACTTCTACCTTTCATTTGTTGATGGCATAAATGATGATCACTTTGGACGTATTATTTGACTAACCATCTAGGCTAGGATTGTGAGACATGATGAGGGGTTGTGTAACAACCTAGTTAGATAACCTTAAAATTTTCTCTTTATAAATATATTTTTAAAAATAAAACACATAGCAATTGTATAAAAACCATTATTGTACTGAGTATAACAATTCTGGAGTCTCAAAGAAGTTGATTCACAAAATATTTATTCATACAATTGTAATGATGCATATATTAATAAAGCTTGCTCACCTCCCAACCATATTGGCATCGTGGAGCCACGTGGACTCTAGCCAAACCCCCGAGCAAGAAAATGACTACCAAATAACTTGGTTCGTTAATGATAGTCACAAAATAAACTAGGAGCTTGAAAATATACAACCCTTTCTAGGATCGAGTTTACCTAGACAGTTCCATGTTGGTTGTCATCCACTTAGGTGGAACAACCTTTTATTTTATCTTTCTCATATTCAATAGAATATTGAAGTAAACACAATACAAATGAAAAGAAATAGTATAAAATTTGCAACAACTACTTCATCGAATCAAATGAGAAGGTAGTGGCCAAGAAAATACCCTTTAGATGATTATTCCTCTTGAAAGTAGCTCATGAGTGTTCCAAGACATCATATTAGTAACAATTCATCTAAGGATTTAAACTCCAACATTGTTTAGTGCATGATATCTAGTTACTATTCTATACCATCATTTAGTAACTAATTTCCAAAATAATAATACTTATTTTTCCAACAAATATCAAGTTGGATATCATTTAGGTAACAACTTGAGGCAACATTTGATAATGATTTTCAGATAAAGATAAATACTCCATTGCTGAGATTGCATATCTAACTTCTATAGATAAACCAATTATCATTTCCCTCGTACTAAATGTATCATGCATTTTAGAGAGATTATGTAAATAACTAATTGATACCTCATTACTACCTATACATATTCTAACTTGAAAGACTTAATCTTAACCCAAAACTTATTCCAATGTGAGAGATTCTATCTTGAGTTGAAGATACATGCAACAACAATATATTGAAAAGTTCAACTATAATATAACACAATTCTAGTTGCCGGTATTACAACTAGTAAATAGATGTCTAACTCTTGAAAATGTTTGATACAATTAAATTGATGTATAAATATTTATTTTTATGCTTTTCCCTCTTCAAGATTAAAAGACAAAGTGCAATAAAAGAATTATTAACAAGATAATAAACAAAACTATGCTATTTAATAACCTTGTATTTGTGCGATCATAAGATATTTCCTCTCGCTATTAAGGTTTGATCACCTCTCATCTAGACCATCTACTAAGAGGGGAAGGAAATGATTGAGAGAACCCTACTAAACTCATTTATATAAACCATTGAATTTCATTCAAGACTGGGAAGAGGAATCTTGGTCCAAACTTGCACTAGGTCGGGAATCATAACATAATAAGTTTAACTCTTTACGCCGAATTCTCTAAAGTCCACAAGAAAACTAATCCTTTTATGCATTGACTAGGACCTTTCTAATAATATAGAACTTACAAGTGAACCAGCTAAAGGAGCGGCTACACAAGCAATCCCTAGACATAGCTTAGAGGAACATGTATAGAAGCTTTGGACGAAAGGTTCAGCATGGAATATTGTGGTAAATGTAATCTCCTGAGTGCACTCTATACGCCTCGAGAAGAGAGGTCGCTTAAGACTACTCGATTCATGACATGGGTATATCACATAATCAGTATTGAATAACTTCATGCACTGATTCAAATAACCTACAAGTACCACGCATTTGCACATTCAAATCAAGAACATATTAACTACTTCGCACTTATTTACTTCATACTTATAATGATGAATTTTTAAAAGAGATTCTCGGCATGAGAACTTGGTCGATCTTCTTTAAGACAGGACAGTGTAAATTTGATTTGTGTAAGACATAGTTTATATTGGAACGGCACCGGCACAAATGTTTGTAAATAAATACCGAGCCCTGGACAAGGTTTGAAGATAAATCTGAGGTGGATGAATAAAGATGATTTAATTAAAGGTTTGGACTCGACCCGGATAATCTTCAAAGAAGAATTCAAGATTAAGATCTCTTTTCTATAGAATTAACTTGAAACCTGGAGCGTATAAGATAAAGACACAGGTTGAATTTGCATTTACGGCTCTTCACGGAATTGATACTCTTAGTCGTTCTGTTTTCAAGGAATGAGTTCGAGGTTCAAGGAAAGAATTGATTGAGAATTTATGTACTTAAAATGGCTGAGTGCTTTAAGGAAATGGCTTCGGCTAAGATACAAGAGCAGAGTCTTATAATTGTCAATATTATCATCGACCTGAAGCAAAGGAAAACTAAACCTCAAGTGCAGACTCTGTAAAACTCATATGTGATTACTACGCGCTAGAGTATTGACAATGACTTGCCTAAAAGAAATATGTTTTCGGCAAGAAACAGAGGATAGATCTTGATGGATACAGACTTATATCATTCTTCATTCTAAACAAATTCTTTAAGTATAACAGGCGGAACTAGCGTACTGAACTCAAATTCAATAGAGGAAATAAATGTCGATCATTCATGCAAGATAGAAACTATAGAGATGATATGATTAACAGGACTCTAGTTAGATCTGATTGAAGGAAGGAATTTTTGATTAAACAATAGACAGAAGAGATAGAACCATATTTTTTTAAAAAGCTTCAGACTAACAGATTTTCGTTTTAAGCTGTGTTTCCATTACAGAAGAATTTATAGAAGGCACATACATCCATGTATATAATAAGGCTCATAAATCATACCTGTGATTTCCTTTCCCTCGGCCCTTCAAACTTCCTTAGCGTCACATTTCGAACGGTCCCTCTGCGCATCCTTTTGTGGAGTTTCCCTCTAACTTGCATCGCCTCCATTGCCAGCTGCAATTTTGTACACTCTCTCATGATCATCTGTAACAACTCCTGCAAACACAATCATGGTCGCTTATTAAGAAGACGAGTAGAATATCATTATCTAGCCGCCAGTAGTAAAGCAACTCAAATGCCTATATAACCCATTAGCACAGTATAAACTGTGAATAAGAATAGAAGACACGAAATCTAATGGTGTCCACTGAGGTTCTATCTATCCATAAACTTGCCTCTATCATCAATTTAAGAACAACAAAATATTAAGAAAGATGTATCGTTTGTAATTTGAGATGGGCAATTTTAATCTCTTCATAGAATTGGTTGAAAGCGCATCCCCAAAACTGTGGAGAAATCTCTGTTGCCCAGAAGTCATCCTCCTTTCCCCCCCCCCTTTTCCTGCCAAGAAGAGAACCTTCCCTCTCTGTCACTTTCCCCGTGCTAACCTCCTCCAAAAATAAGCGTTATTGCCTTTTAGCTTGCCTTGCATTTGGTGGAGCATGTAGCACCCCTCCATTTTGCTCTTTTGATCGATCAGTGTTCTCCTTTATGTTGTGTTCTCTGCTAGTACTTTGCCTAGGTGCTTGGTTACTACTTGATCGCTATCTGTAACGCGAAGTGATGATGCATTTCAATGTGATGGTATTTGATTATGATGTTATCATTATGGCATGCTTTAGATTAACATTGTGTATATTTGAATTAATATGGTAAAAATGTTGTTGACTTAAGTATTGATGTTACATTCGTCAGTTTTGTAACACTGTATTGGTGAAGGGGACGGGATTGCACCACTCGCTTGCCAGCCCTCTGCGAATTCTGCAATTTCCTCTTCACGGTGTGTTTCATCATATTATATATATATTGCACATTCGACATGCTCTTAGTTGCAGGTTGGCAGGTACATGACATCAACTCCACCTGGTTCACAGGTTTGAGCGTGTCCATTGTCCAATGGAAAACGAT
This sequence comes from Sequoia sempervirens, assembly GCA_007258455.2. NCBI lineage: Eukaryota > Viridiplantae > Streptophyta > Pinopsida > Cupressales > Cupressaceae > Sequoia > Sequoia sempervirens. The sequence goes on along the minus strand of VDFB02270651.1, from coordinate 410,143,100 downwards.
TGGGAGATAATAGCTAGGTTTTCTATGTCATGACATCACCCTAGCCATAATGTGTCGTCGGGTTGTTAGTTGGGATAAGTTATTTTCTTTGTTGCCTCTTCTCTCCTTACTTGTGTATTTAAATTTGCAAGAAAAATGGTGTTTGTTTTATTTAATTTCATTGTCAAAATAAATAAAGGAGTGCTCATTAATTGATTAGTTAGTTTAATTCAATCAATAAATAATCTAATCATGGATTAGATTTATTTATTGATAAATTAAATTAAAATGTTGTGTTAGCATTATTAAATTTTGAGATCAAATCAAAATAGAAATTGCCTTGCATTCCTTTTTGAAATAAAATTAAAAAATGATTTTAAATGTAGATGGGTAAATTCAATTTTGTGGAAAAAGGAAAATGTAATTATCTTTTGGTTGCAAAATAGAACTTTGTTTTAAATAAATATTATGCAAATTCAATGGAAAATGGAAATTGTTTTATTAAATTGCAAAAATAAAATATCTAGTTTAGCAATAAATTTTGGTGGGTGAGTTCAAAATGAGGGGTTTGACAAATTTGGAGAAGAGGATTGCATAAGGCAATTGTGTTTTATTTTGAAATTTTAATTTGCAATTTTGGAGAGCAAACTTAGATTGAAATTCTTGGAAGAAATTGGGAAGAAAAGATTGAAGAATTGGTAAAGCTGAATTGCAAAGCAAAAGAAAAACCTCCATTGAAAAAAGCTTCAAATTGGGGAGAAAACACAAGGTTCCATCATTTCTTCCTTCTACTTCTTGCTTCATTTTGAATAAGATTTAAATGATTGAAAATGTAGTTTTAGATTCAATGAAAATCCATGGAAATGCTTTCAAATTTGCAAACTTGTAGATAGATTTGGGAAAAGGAAACCAAACAAGAATTTACACCAAGAAATAGGTTGAAAATCAAAGAAAACTCTATTTTAGAACTAGATTTTGAAACCCTTTTTATTGTTTTGGAAAATAATTTATGTTCTTGCAATGGATTTGGATTATTTTCACAATTTGAGTTGGAAATTAAAATTTGGGTATATATATTTCTAAATATACCCATGCATATCAATACATGGATATATTTACAAATATATATATATAAATATATTTGTTATATTTGAAAAATTTTGGATTTTGGAAAAAACCCAGAAAAACCCTGTATTTTCATTTATGGAAAAATGCAGTGAATAAAATAATATTTTATTTTTTTTATGTTTGAGGGGAGGTAGGGGAGGCCAATCCCCCACTGCCATCCATTCGCCACCACCGCCGCGCCCATGGCAGATGGACTGTGTGCGAAGCAAACAGTCCCGCCACCCGTAGGGAGGCAGACACTGTGTGCCCAACACACAGTCCCGCCGCCCGTAGGGAAGCGGACGCTGTGTGCGGCGCACACAGGCTCGTCGCCCATGGTAGACGGACTGTGTGTGGTGTGCATAGGCCCGCCCCCATGGGGAGGTAGGGCAGCATGTGCCCTAATTAGGGCTTCATTTGGTTAAAAAGAAATTTTGAATTCTTTCATAAAAAAAAAAAGTAAATTCATTTTTATTTAATATTATATTACATATATACTATATATATATATATATAATATATATATATTATATATATATATATATATAAGTTATATGTATATAAATATATATTTAATATTATTTTAATATTTGAATAATATTCATTTATATAATAATTTATTCATGTATATATATTATATATATATATATACTTTTCTTAAATAATTTTTTTAGTTTGGTTAAACTGGGAATATCAATGTGATTTAGATAAATGATTATTTAAAAAGTGGATAATCAAACATCCTTATTTAGAAATTTCATTTTTGAATATTATGGATAATAAGGCATTAAAGTTTAATCAATTGGATTAATGAATAATAATATTTTGTTAATTGAGGCATTTAAATGATGTTTGAATATTTAAAATAGGAATTGCTTTCAAATGATTATGGCAATAATATAGTTGAAATGGAATTGTCATTTAATAAACAATGATAGTTAAAAGAGATTATTTTAATCCTCACCCATGATTGAGCAAATAGAATTAAAATATTAAATTTAATTCCTTAATGGTGCCAAGTGAACATTAGGTAATTTAAGGATTATTGAAAGAGTTGATTTTATAAACAGGTATCTTTATTTAGAGATTTCATTTTCGATTATTAGGAATAATCAGTAAACCTTAGAGTATAAAATAATGTTTTAGAGGCATATGTTAAAATGATGTTAAATATCTAAAATAGGAACTTTGAAATGATTATCGCATTGGTATAGAGGAAATGAAAATTGATGTATGATCAAACGTTTTATTTAAAATATTGATTTTGATTAATTTATTTATTCTATGTTGAAATATAGATTAAGTGATTTAATTAAGTGTTTATTCATTAAAATGTTTGATTTATTTATAATTTGGTTTTGATTATTACGGATAATCATGACAATGAAATTAAATAGACAGATTTAAAATATAGATTATCTTAAGATGATTTTGTTACGAAATAGAAGCAAAAGTGGATTTTATATGCAGGAATTTATTTAGAACGATGAATTTTAATAGACGAATGATAAATTTAAAAGTGGATTTCGAATAATCAAATGCTTTTACTTTAAAAGTTGATTTTCATTAATATAAGTAATTGGGAAAACGAAATATAATTATTGGTTTTTAACTCCTTAAGTTGTCAACGTACTTTGATTTACTATTAAGTATATTTGTTTTGGAATATAATTGTATTCAAGTAGAGATAAGACTTAGTTGATTTATTTGATGCTAAGATGAAATAAAGACTGAATTATTTAATCTAAATGTTTATTTATTAAAATGTTTTAATTATAAAATACGATTGCGGAACTTAGAGATAATGATTGGTTTAAACTTTAATCAGATGACTTCATTGATTTAAGTGTTGTGATTATGTTATAATTGTGGAAATTAGAAGTTAATGAATGATTTATCTCAGTCAGATGACTTTAATCACTAAGAGGCTTTGAATATGAATTTAATTGTGAACCTTAGAGTAAAATGATTGGTTTTGAAGTATTTCTATGTCGTGAAATGAAATTAGTGTATTTGATTGGTTATTTGCAAGAAATGGAAACTGTGATTGACTGGATTTAGGAAATCCGAACATTAGCTTATTTAACTGTCTGAAAACCTTGTAGTGTTATAATGTTCATCCTCGATATTGTGGAGCTAGAGTAAATGTTTTGGAAGTCTTCCAGATAGAGGTTTGTTTATTGGTATGGGTTGTTATTATGTTAGTCAACTTTTGATGTGGGTTTTTTTTACACCCTGTTGTTCCACCCAGTTTTCATGAACGGGGATGGTGTGTGCCTCCTTGAGATTAGGAGAGGGTTTCGTAATTTGTGCCTCCTTTGGAAGGAGTGGATTATTTGTTTTGTTGCCTTCAGTGTTTGGAGTGAGTTTTCATTATAGGTTCCTCCTAGAGTAGAAGTGGTTTAATTTGGTTGTTTGGTTTAGGTGAGTGTTTGTGTCAGTGTGAATCAGCCCGTGTCTAGAGGTTTTTGGTCTTGTATAGGATTCTTGGTTACTGTCTCCTAGCACGGGGGGTGGACCTTCGGGTACCACTTGGTTGGGTGGAATGTGCACCTTAATCCGTTGGGTCGTCTTCTTGTTCGTGTGGACGAGATTTCCAGTGGGAGAGCTCGTCGGATCCAGTTGCTTTTCAGGTTTCTTTTATTTCAGTTGAATCTTGTAATTATTACCCCTCATTTGTAATAGAGGTGGAGGATGTAATATGTAACCATGCTTTTTGGAATTACCTCATTCAGGGAATGAGATTTGTAATCTTATTGTAAAATTATGTTATTTGAAATCATGTGGTATCACTTATGCTTTGATATAATTTATCATGTGTGGAATGTATGTGTTCTTAAATCGTTAAGTAATTAAATGTTATGATATCAATTCATGTTTCTTGTTTGGGTTTTAAATTAATCTCAGTCTCGTAACCTTAGAGGTTGTTGCAATGGGTAATGTACTTGCATGTTAATTGTACTTAAACAAAAAAAAAATTAGTACATTTGTGTAGTTATTGCAACTTCCTCTAGGGTTGCGTGGCGGGGGCATTACACATGGTATCAGAGCCCCAGGTTCATACACTGGATACTCTGGGTACATTTGTGTCCACTATGTTGTCCTTGTGTTTTGTTAGTGGAATTTGTTAAGTGATCACGCGTTCATGGCTTTTACTTTAGCATGATGTACTCTGTGGAAAAGAGTAGTGTGAAAGAAACCTGATAAAAGGTTTTGGTTGGAAAGTTTTGATATGTATCCCTTGGGTTATGGATTTGGATATTCCTATGGGATTTTGTATGTAGTTGTACCCCTGTAAATGTAAGAAACCAGTAACTGTATCTTGTTTGAGTGTTGTGAATACCCCGTACTTGCTTTGTGTATCCATGTGATGATGATACTTGGTACCCATCCTTGAGGAAAAAGTTGCATTTTGATGTGGGATTTACCATACCAAAATGTGTGTGTTTGCATGTTTGTACCTGATTGAGGGCCAACCCATGTGTGGTTGAAACTTATATATAAGAGTAACCAAAAGTAGTTCTTTTTCTTTTGGTTCTCTAGACCCTCAATCCGTGAAGGGATAGTAGCAGCCACAAGTTCCTTGGGTGGAGTGTTTAGCGTACGCATATTGTGGCGCAGAGTGTCTTAGCTCAACCAATCCCAAGGAATCATACCCACTACTTTCCCTTATGATGGATCAAGATACTTGATCCATAAGTGTTAACCTAATCCCCACAGATTTGAGTATAACAACATAGGTTTGTTTGTGTATGCCTGGCCATCCTTAGAGGCGTTGATCTGGCATAGCGAGTAAACCTCGTCTGTATGAGAGGTGAAGCTCGGTAGCCCCATAGTGATATTATTGTATTGCATTATATATTTTGTGTATTTGCACATGCTCCAACATGATGTGATAGATACAAGGCCACATCGCACTGATGTTCCGACATAGTGTTGGTGATGAAGCGATATTTGCACGTATTCCGATATGATGCAGTACGATGCCACACCCCACTCATGTTCCGACATAGTGATGGTGATGATGCCGTGTTACACGATGCCACGTGCCTAGACACGTGAAGGCGCATTATGAGATTGTCTTTGTTAGCCTACTTGTGTGAGGAGCGTTATGGGGCCTTGAACACCTGTAGAGGGATCCTCATGGTTGCCTTGAACATATTGGTCCAGTAGCATATGGGTAGACCCTAGCCATGTATACCTTTGGCTTCAGCGAGTTCCTGCGTGTGTCTTCTCCACGAGGTATCGCAAGGTGGGGTGTGGTCTGCGTGTGCCTATTTCCGCGGACCCTCAGACACACGGCCATGTGGCATATGACCAGTACGTGCCTTCTCCGGCTAGCGTATGACCAGGCAGAGTGACGACGTTTTGTTAGTCGTGGATACACTCTGGGCCATGTGGTTGGCATGCTCACTCCGCACCACATGAGGGCTATTATCATTCTAGCCTGACGTTGTTTCCTCTTTCCTCGTTTGGTGGCTATTAATTAGTCACATAGTGTTGTACAATGCAATTTTAAAGATTGTGAACTTTCTTTATGGTTATTGATGATTTTTCAGTTGATTGTGAAGGCCGACACTTTGTTATATTTGATTGTGAAGGTTTAGCCACAACTTGTGATCTTATTTTCTTATAATCCTAGGGGTTATACATTTGGATTAGTGTTGAAATTATGCGCATTTATTGCCTTATTGTTGAAATTGAACTTTAATTTTCTCTTCTTTATGAACTTGGTGGCTAAGCTAGTTATCATTGTTGTTTTCAATGTCGGCTATGTGTTGTATTGTGATTCCTCTCCAAGGACGTATGAGGCGGACTTGGTGAGTGTGTACGAGGAAGTAGACGTAGGAAACGTTGAGGATGGGGGTATGTGAGGCTGTTATGCAGCTAGGACCCACTACTCACCTATGTGTGGTGACTATCTCTTGGAGGCTAATCACCTTATACAACAAGAGATAGGTCAGGGTGGTCTTGTTTGGATGGTCTCACCTTACGTGTGGCCTAACACCATCAAGCCAATGTTGTGATGTATGGATTTTGTGTTGAACTTTGGTTCTTGGTTCATGGATCCTTCTATCATGGATGGTATGCTGTTTTCCGTGTCTAAATGGACCCTTGTGTAGCCTTGTGATGATTCTCGGTGATGTGTAATGGTGCACATGGGTATTATGTATGTTAATCCTTGGTTATGTGTGATTGTATGGAGTTTGCACTAGGGGTAGTTGCAGGCTTCAAGGAGTAAGCCTGACCCTAGGGGGGGAGGATGTAGCACCCCTCCATTTTGCTCTTTTGATCGATCAGTGTTCTCCTTTATGTTGTGTTCTCTGCTAGTACTTTGCCTTGGTGCTTGGTTACTACTTGATCGCTATCTGTAACGTGAGGTGATGATGCATTTCAATGTGATGGTATTTGATTATGATATCATTATGGCATGCTTTAGATTAGCATTGTGAATATTTGAATTAATATGGTAAAAATGTTGTTGACTTAAGTATTGATGTTAGATTCGTCAGTTTTGTAACACTCTTTTGGTGAAGGGGACGGGATTGCACCACTCGCTTGCGAGCGCTGCGAATTCTGATTTTCTCTTCATGGTGTGTTTGATCATATATATATATATATATATATGCATGTTCGACAGATTGTTGCAGGTTGCAGGTACATGACATCGACTCCACCTGGTTCATAGGTTTGAGCGTGTCCATTGTCCAACGGAAAATGATTGGGAGATAGTAGCTAGGTTTTCTATGTCATGACATCACCCTAGCCATAGTGTGTCGTCGGGTTGTTACTTGGGATAAGTTATTTTCTTTGTTGCCTCTTCTCTCCTTGCGTATTTAAATTTGCAAGAAAAATGGTGTTTGTTTTATTTAATTTCATTGTCAAAATAAATAAAGGAGTGCTCATTAATTGATTAGTTAGTTTAATTCAATCAATAAATAATCTAATCATGGATTAGATTTATTTATTGATAAATTAAATTAAAATGTTGTGTTAGCATTATTAAATTTTGAGATCAAATCAAAATAGAAATTGCCTTGCATTCCTTTTTGAAATAAAATTAAAAATGATTTTAAATGTAGATGGGTAAATTCAATTTTGTGGAAAAAGGAAAATGTAATTATCTTTTGGTTGCAAAATAGAACTTTGTTTTAAATAAATATTATGCAAATTCAATGGAAAATGGAAATTGTTTTATTAAATTGCAAAAATAAAATATCTAGTTTAGCAATAAATTTTGGTGGGTGAGTTCAAAATGGGGGGTTTTGACAAATTTGGAGAAGGGATTGCATAAGGCAATTGTGTTTTATTTTGAAATTTTAATTTGCAATTTTGGAGAGCAAACTTAGATTGAAATTCTTGGAAGAAATTGGGAAGAAAAGATTGAAGAATTGGTAAAGCTGAATTGCAAAGCAAAGGAAAAACCTCCATTGAAAAAGCTTCAAATTGGGGAGAAAACACAAGGTTCCATCATTTCTTCCTTCTACTTCTTGCTTCATTTTGAATAAGATTTAAATGATTGAAAATGTAGTTTTAGATTCAATGAAAATCCATGGAAATGCTTTCAAATTTGCAAACTTGTAGATAGATTTGGGAAAAGGAAACCAAACAAGAATTTACACCAAGAAATAGGTTGAAAATCAAAGAAAACTCTATTTTAGAACTAGATTTCGAAACCCTTTTTATTGTTTTGGAAAATAATTTATGTTCTTGCAATGGATTTGGATTATTTTCACAATTTGAGTTGGAAATTAAAATTTGGGTATATATATTTCTAAATATACCCATGCATATCAATACATGGATATATTTACAAATATATATATAAATATATTTGTTATATTTGAAAAATTTTGGATTTTGGGAAAAACCCAGAAAAACACTGTATTTTCGTTTCTGGAAAAACGCAGTGAATAAAATAATATTTTATTTTATTTATGTTTGAGGGGAGACAAGGGAGGCCAATTCCCAACGTCCACACATTCGCCACCGCCGCCACGCCCATGGCGGACGGACTGTGTGCGAAGCAGACAGTCCCGCCGCCCATAGGGAGGCGGACACTGTGTGCCCAACACACAATCCCGCCACCCGTAGGGAGGCAAACGCTGTGTGCGGTGCACACAGGCCCATCGCCCATGGGGGACAGACTGTGTGCAAAGCACATAGGTCCATCTCCCATGGCGGATGGACTGTCTGCGGCATGCACAAGCCCGCCGCCATGGGGAGGCAGGGCAACATGCGCCCTAATTAGGGCTTCATTTGGTTAAAAAGAAATTTTGAATTCTTTCATAAGAAAAGAAAGTAAATTCATTTTTATTTAATATTATTTTAATATTGCATATATATTATATAATAATATATATGTACTATATATATAATATATATATTATATTATATATATAATATATATATATAAGTTGTATGTATATAAATATATATTTAATATTATTTTAATATTTGAATAATATTAATTTATATAATAATTTATTCATGTATATATTATATATATTTATATATATACTTTTCTTAAATAAATTTTTTAGTTTGGTTAAACTGGGAATATCAATGTGATTTAGATAAATGATTATTTAAAAAGTGGATAATCAAACATCGTTATTTAGAAATTTCATTTTTGAATATTATGGATAATAAGGCATTAAAGTTTAATCAATTTGATTAATGAATAATAATATTTTGTTAATTGAGGCATTTAAATGATGTTTGAATATTTAAAATAGGAATTGCTTTCAAATGATTATGGCAATAATATAGTTGAAATGGAATTGTCATTTTTAATAAACAAGGATAGTTAAAAGATATTATTTTAATCCTCACCCATGATTGAGCAAATAGAATTAAAATATTAAATTTAATTTCTTAATGGTGCCAAGTGAACATTAGGTAATTTAAGGATTATTGAAAGAGTTGATTTTATAAACAGGTATCTTTATTTAGAGATTTCATTTTTGATTATCAGGAATAATCAGAAAACCTTAGAGTATAAAATAATGTTTTAGAGGAATATTTTAAAATGATGTTAAATATCTAAAATAGGAACTTTGAAATGATTATCGCATTGGTATAGAGGAAATGAAAATTGATGTATGATCAAACGTTTTATTTAAAATATTGAGTTTGATTAATTTATTTATTCTATGTTGAAATATAGATTAAGTGATTTAATTAAGTGTTTATTCATTAAAATGTTTGATTTATTTATAATTTGGTTTTGATTATTACGGATAATCGTGACAATGAAATTAAATAGACAGATTTAAAATATAGATTATCTTAAGATGATTTTGTTATGAAATAGAAGCAAAAGTGGATTTTATATGCAAGAATTTATTTAGAATGATGAATTTTAATAGACGAATGATAAAGTTAAAAGTGGATTTCGAATAATCAAATGCTTTTACTTTAAAAGTTGATTTTCATTAATATAAGTAATTGGGAAAACGAATTATAATTATTGGTTTTTAACTCCTTAAGTTGTCAACGTACTTTGATTTACTATTAAGTATATTTGTTTTGGAATATAATTGTATTTAAGTAGAGATAAGACTTAGTTGATTTATTTGATGCTAAGATGAAATAAAGATTGAATTATTTAATCTAAATGTTTATTTATTAAAATTTTTTAATTATAAAATATGATTGCGGAACTTAGAGATAATGATTGGTTTAAACTTTAATCAGATGACTTCATTGATTTAAGTGTTGTGATTATGTTATAATTGTGGAAATTAGAAGTTAATAAATGATTTATCTTAGTCAGATGACTTTAATCACTAAGAGGCTTTGAATATGAATTTACTTGTGAACCTAGAGTAAAATGATTGGTTTTGAAGTATTTCTATGTCGTGAAATGAAATTAGTGTATTTGATTGGTTATTTGTAAGAAATGGAAACTGTGATTGACTGGATTTAGGAAATCTGAACATTAGCTTATTTAACTGTCTGAAGTGCTTGTAGTGTTATAATGTTTGTCCTCGATATTGTGAAGCTAGAGTAAATGTTTTGGAAGTATTCCAGATAGAGGTTCGTTTATTGGTATGGGTTGTTATTATGTTAGTCAACTCTTGTTGTGGGTTTTTTTAACACCTTGTTGTTCCACCCAGTTTTCATGAACGGGGATGGTGTGTGCCTTCTTGAGATTAGGAGAGGGTTTTGTAATTCGTGCCTCCTTTGGAAGGAGTGGATTGTGTGTTTTGTTGCCTCTAGTGTTTGGAGTGAGTTTTCATTATAGGTTCCTCCTAGAGTAGAAGTGGTTTAATCTGGTTGTTTGGTTCAGGTGAGTTTTTGTGTCAATGTGAATTAGCCTGTGTCTAGAGGTTTTTGGTCTTGTATAGGATGCCTTGTTACTATCTCCTAGCACGAGGGGTGAGCCTTCGGGTATCACATGGTTGGGTGGAATGTGCTCCTTAATCCGTTTGGTTGGCTTCTTGTTCGTGTGGATGAGATTCTGTGGGAGAGCTCGTCGGATCCTTTTGCTTTTCAAGTTTCTTTTATTTCAGTTGAATCTTGTAATTATTACCCGTCATTTGTAATAGAGGTGGAGGATGTAATATGTAACCATGCTTTTTTGAATTACCTCATTCAGGGAATGAGATTTGTAATCTTATTGTAAAATTATGTTATTTGAAATCATGTGGTATCACTTATGCTTTGATATAATTTTTCATGTGTGGAATGTATGTGTTCTTAAATTGTTAAGTAATTAAATGTTATGATATCAATTCATGTTTCTTGTTTGGGTTTTAAATTAATCTCAGTCTTGTAACCTTAGAGGTTGTTGCAATGGGTAGTGTACTTGCATGTTAATTGTACTTAAACAAAAAAAAATAGTACATTTGTGTAGTTATTGCAACTTCTTCTAGGGTTGTGTGGCGGGGACGTTACAGAGCAGCAGAGCTTCAATCTCCCCGAACTCACTAACCCATACCAGTCTATTCTCCTCATCCTCCTGTTGTCAATATAGATTGCAATTTATAGAAAAGATGCCATCGTTTCATATTCCTCTGTCGATGCATACTGCGTAGGCCCCGTGGCTAATTTTCTTCCTTTCCCAATAACGCTCCATTCTTCAAACTTCTTCACTTTCTTCCTATGTAACGCTTCATTTCTTTGTAACTCATTTCCTCTTGAGATATTCAATCGAATTCATAAAATAGGAGCAATTGATAATATTTATTATTCTTTAACATGATTGAATCATTATTGATTTCCAAGAATCTCAACTATTTTGTTTACTATAATTTATTACTTTCATAATATCATTTATTTGGTATTTAAACAAATCTGATGTAAGTTAGATTTTCAAAATGGAGGGTTGTGACAGGTTGACCTTGGAGGAGGTACTTGGTGATCAACATTATTACATTGGTCATAATATTCCATGAGATGGGAAGGGACAAATCCAACTATGGTGATTGTTACATGTACATGTTGATGTTCTTGTTCTTCGGTGGATCTTAATCACTAATGTAGCATATGAATAGTTTCACCAGATGGATGAGGAAAACACTTACATGGGGACCTTTTTTATATGATACGATTGATGGAGGAGCATCAAACAATGTTTTCCTAAGGTCAAATCATGTTGGAACACCTATACCATGATCTTTGGTGATACACATAGTACGAGACATAGAGTCTTATGACTTGTACTCTTCTTCAGGTATAGGTCTCCAAGAACATCTTTGATCACACGACCTGTAGTATATCTCGTGTACCATGGACATATCCTCAAGTATTATAAAATTTTCTTAGGATACTTTGGAAGTATGAAAAATATATTATACAAGCACATCACCTTTGATCGACTAAACATTGTGGATATTATTTAGAGAACTTATAGGACTTTGCATCCTTGGACACGCTCATCACAATAGCTAGCTAGGATGTAGTGTGACTACTTCTTTATCAATCATTATGAGTATAATATGATGCCATTCTATTATGATCGAGTGATTAGATATTTTAGTTGCACTTAGGGGGTACCCATCCCTTGATCGACTATCTCAAGTTGACTCATACCACTACTAGGCCATATTACATAATTCATCCTACCATCATGGATGCCCAATTAAGTAAATCGAATGATGAGGAGAAAGACATAGATCTTGTGTTTGATGCAGATGACGTTGGAGCAACCAACACTACACATGTAGATGATCTAGGTGGATCAAGAATACCTAAAAAAAATCACAGTCTCATAATCTCACGAAACCAATATCATCGTGTAGAGCTCGCCGACACGGTCCTGATGCAACTTGAATAGGCTCAAAAGGAGTCTGTATGCAAAAGTTATGCACAATCAAAGGTACAGTCAAACAGGGGAATTAGGTGTTCAAAAAGGTGAAAAATGATTGTCTAAAATTCAAACAAAAATGACACCAAGTTATAGTGCTTGTCACGCTATTCTGGAACTGTATTCGATTTCGAAAATGGAGCTCGTATGTGAAAGTTACAGCTGGTCAAAGGTTGGTCAAAAGTTTGACTCTGGTTGACTTTGATGATGTTAGCAACTGACATGGCAGATGATGATGTGGCAGATGATGATGACATGGAAAATGATGACATGGACGAATCTGAGTGAGACACGTGGCAACTGATGATGATGATGATGTGGAAAATTCAAGATCAATCTCCAATTGACAAGTGGCACAATGATATATTGACATGTGTCAAAGCAAGAGCAAGTGAAAAATGACATGTGGCACCCAGTGGTACGACCGGTCTGTTTGCTAAAAATGAAGGTTGGGGGATTCAAACCCCAACCACTCACCTGCTACTCTTCCTCATAACCATTGCACCACTGAGATTTTTGGGATATGTGTATGCAAATATTGTGTAATCTAATAATATCTCGATGATATTGCCGAAAAAGGAGGGGATGGGTTTTAAACCCACCACTTCCAACCTCCCATTTCTACTTCCTACCATTGTGCCAAACATCTAGTTAGTGTGGTTTTGGAGGTGGATAAATTTTATCACATAGTTAAAGCCGAATCTTCTAAATTTAAAGAAAGGATTAACCCCTTATCTTTAAAAATTAATCCCTTAAAACTATAAAGCCCGAAAACATGAAATTTAAAGGGGCTTAAATATATTTTTTAGGATATTAATAGATTATTTAAGGGATTAAAAAGATTATATAGGAAATTTTAGAGGATTTTAATGATGTAAAGGGGGATTTATGGAGATATTTTTGCAAATAAGGGAGATTTGTAAAATTACATGTTGTAATTAGGAGATATGGGTATATTTGCAAAATAATATGGTTTTAGCCCATATTAGCAAATACACTAATATATAAAGGGGTGTGCTTTGACTTGTAATTAGTCAAGTTTTCTTGGAGAAATAATTCCAGTGTGAGAATTTTGGAGGATAAGAATTACAAGGTGTTATTATACACCAATAATTGTAATAGTGAGTGAGATTGTGAGGAATTTTATGCAGGTTTTTTGAAGCTTGATATTGTGAGAAGGAATTTTTAGGTTCTTGGCAATATTAATGGAAGCATTCCAACATTAAGAAGCGGACCCGGAGACGTAGTCCTTTGAAGGACGAACTTCGTTATCAACCTGTGTTCGATCTTTCTATCTTTCATCTCATTCTTATTCTATCTCTTGTCTTACATTCTCTCTAATTTCTTTTTAGTATTTTTCAATTCATTATTTAAGTTCTAATTACAACATTTCAGTAATGAGTTATATAAATGTGAACTTATTTTGTAATTTCAAAGGTTAAACAACATAGTCACGCAATTTTGTTGTGATGGGGGAAAACTGTAATTAAGATTAATTTGCAAGTTATTTTGTAAAGCTCTAATTATAGATCACTAGACCATTCATTTCTTGTTGATCATCCTACTAGCAATCTTGGGCCATGGCTATGACATTGAGAGGATCATGAGGAGGATGAGGATGATGATGGAGATGCAAGAGGATACAATGAAGAGGAGTAGGATCAGTAGCTAGCTATAGTAGTGGTGTGAGGTCTAGAGGAGTAAGAGGAGGATAGGGATGCCCCTAAGGAAAGATCCAAATCTCATCCTTATCTATCATGAGTACATCCCTCTACACCTGAGAGACCACCTATATATGAGAACAAGGAGACAAGAATAGTGACACCTATTATGCCCCCAACCTCTTGAGGGACTCTAGACATACCCACCATACTTGCATGCTGAGATCCCCACTAGCAAGCTAGAAATACAAGTTATATAATATGTTATGGTTTTTACTTCACTTTATAGTCTACTTGATATTATGTTTATAAGTATGTTTTATATCATGCTTGTATTTTATTTTATTTTATGTTTTATGGTTTTTACTTCACTTTATAGTCTACTTGATATTATGTTTATAAGTATGTTTTATATCATGCTTGTATTTTATTTTATTTTATGTTTTTCTCTTTTTGTAATTGGTATTCAAAATTGTCTTGGATTTTTAGGTTGAGTAATATTGAATATGGTTCTTGATAAGCATCCACATCAATTGATATGAGCTAATAATATGAAACCATAGAGTGTGGGTTTCCATGCAAATATATTTGATCTTATAGCATGGTTGAGGACTGGACATGAGGATTTGATATCTACATAGGAGCTGAGAATTGAGATATCTCAAGCTCTTGTTGAGAGCGAGATGTAGGGCTATCTATGAGAGGAGCTTAGTAGGGTATGAGTAGAAAGAGATTGGTTCCAACATCAGAGTACAACAATAGTTTAGGCTAATTTTGATCTTAGAGGTGAGTTGAGGGTTGTACTGGCATGGAGTGGCTCTAGGAGCCACTCACAATCCACTTTCTCACATCAACCACCACCACCAGGTCCCAAGGAGTCTAGTATCCATAGGCCCACAAGATGATGATATCTCTTTTGTATGAAACACCGAATTTTGTCAGTGTGGTGATAAAATAATCTATATAAACACCATGATACATATAAGCATCATTTTGGTTTGTATACCTAATTTTTTAGTATTACATTTGATCTTCTTTTTAAAAAATGCATTATATTTCCACATATAGCTTCAAATTGAATATAATTACATGATCTATTAAACAATCTAATTAAGATTATTTAACAAATATGATAATGACCTAATTGATATATATACATGAATGATGTGATCTAACTAAACAATTAAATACAATTGTCTAATTAAATGCGACATTTTTGACAAAGTGTACACATGTTATACTAGATGTCACTATGATCTAATTTAGAAAAAAATAAAATATTTATAATTATCTAATTAACATGGTACACAAATTATTGAATAGTATGAATAATAAGTAATAATCAAATTATAAAAATTACTCTCAAAACCCAAGATGCACAAATGTTTTTCATGAACGAAGCAATGCAAGTCTAAATAGAAAAGAACATCTATCTATTATAATCAATATGATTTAAAATACAACATTTTATTTAAAGATGATGTTAAACATAAAATATACACAAATGCATAGCATTGATAGGTTCTTTTAGAGGCATACCATCTATTGTAAAAAGCTTGTATGCTCTTGATCCATAATATTCTTCAATAACATAGGATCCCAACCAATTCAGACTAAACTTTCCCTTCTCTCCTAGTGTCACATTTATATTACACCGATTCTCATGATATAGCACAAAATCTACTTTCTTAAATGATCTATGAAGAACACATTCATTGCACTTGCATTGAACGCCTTTGTAATAGGCTAGAAGATGTTTGAGAGTGTATATACACTATTCATTAGGAATTTCAAGTTGTCGAAGTTATTGTTCTCTATAAGAATTATCATATATATTAATGCCACTAAGAGAAATTTATATTGAAGGAATTTCTAACTCCAAAGGCATAACATGATCAACACCATACACAACCTATTATATGGAGTATTTCTTGTAGCCATATGAACACTCATGCGATAAGCCAACAATGCATAAGAGAGTTTAGTATGCCAATCTTTACCATGTTTTTTAATAGTTTTTGTAAGAATTGTCCAATCATTATATTATTTTCTTTTCTTTTCCATTCGATTGAGGATAATATGGTGTAGAAAAATGATGTGTATGATTTTTTTCTAAGAACACTTTTACTTCATTGTTCTTAAATGGTGTACCATTGTTTGAGATTAAAGTGGAAGGAGTACCAAATTTTGATATAATATTGTTTAATATAAAATGACATATAACCTCAACTATCATGGAATGAAGCGGAAATACCTCAACCCATTTTGTGAAGTAATATGTAGTTGTAATAATAAATATACATCCTTGAGATGACAAATGATCAATCTTTCCAATGAGATTCAAAGCCCACAAAAAAATGGCCAAATAGCAAGTTGGGAATGAATTTCATGGGCAAGAGCATGAATCAAATTGTTTTTGATAAGATAAGCTATATTTACAAGGTTTAGTACCCTTTACACTAGGAGAGTAGAGGGCCAAAAAGGAGAAAAAACCAAAACCTACCAGCATATAATCTAGTTACCTAAACACCAGATAAAAACCAAAAATTACAAAAAAAATTAACAAACAACAAAAAGAAAAGCCCACCCAATAGCAACACACACCCCACCCATCAGTTAGCTACTTAAGCCCTCCCACTTCTCAATGAGAAGTTTTAGAATATCATCACCCACCCACATATTGTCAGATCCCTCTTTTGCAGTCTTCATCTCAACCTCCTCTTTTAGAACCTCAGACAAAGTAATAGCATACATGTGGATGACACTTATTATGAAGCTCGCCAACCTAGTAAATTTATTTTCTAGTTTATAAACCCAATATAGAAGCTTGTTTAGTTCTTCTCCCTTATCAGTTTCCACCTTGTTCTTTTCCTTCACCCGAGCTAGATGATTAGAGGACTCTGGTGTGGAATCCTCTTGGATCATCTTATTTAACTTTGAGAAATGGTTCAGAGCTTCCACAAATTCCTCGATCTATTCAACAGTATCATATTTTTTCCCCTCTTTCCACCACTCTACTAAGAACTATTGGAAACATCATCGATGATCACCTCCTTGTTTTCTTAGCTAGTCTGTTAGATCTTTTGATGCTAGTCTACTCAACTTCCAAGTCCACACTAGCAGAAATAATAGTATCACCATGGGAGTCTTTTTCAAAAGAGTCAACATCATCACTGTCTATGGCCAACACCTCAACCTGGCAAGGGGTACCCTTCTTACCCTTTTCCATTTCCATCTTGATCTTGGTAGTTGGTTTGTTATCTTTCTTAGTGAGAGTGTTTCAAATCACATAGACTTGCAGTCACTTTAGATTGAGCTAATCCCACACCCCTTTTTTCTTTTTGGCCAAGGGTTTAGAATTAGGGTTGTCAGGGGATTCACTAGCCATAGGGAGGTTCTTTCTTTTAGGTCCAACTGAAGCGGTTAGAGAAGGTTTTTGAGGGAATGGTCAAAGGTTTTTTATTCTTCAATTTTGACAATCGAGATAGATTTAGGAGGACAAAGAGCTAAGTTAAAGTTGTATAGCTTGCAGATAATGAGGCCTTGGTGTAAGGGAAAAGGTTGTAGTTTGTCAAGGTTTTTGGCCGCTATCTCCATAGTTTCCTTTACAGAGCTTTCTAGGAAAGAAATAAAAAAGAAAGGAAAGCTTATGAGCATCTTATGTCTAAGATGGTTTAACAAAGGGAAAATAATAAAAATAGTGAACTTTAAATCTCCCCTCCAAAGTAATGAACTTGATTAAATAGCCATACAAACTTGGTCCCATAGCTTCAGTAGCGAGTTCGGTTCAAATCTCACATGCAATTCAGTTAGCTTTTCATCCCAATAGAATAAGGCATGGAGATTCTCCAAATCTTGCACCTTTGTATGATTTTTGAGTTTTTGACCCATGAAAGACATACCCGTAGTGTTGGAAATTACCTCGTTGTTGATTTCAAATGAGATTCCACCAATAGAAACTCTTCTATCATTCCAAGAGCTTGTAAACTGCACAAAGAGGTTCTTCTCAAACCCCTGCGAGCTCTCCATTAAAGGTGCAATGCCTCCTTCATTACATATGTGCTATATAAGGGGATCCCTATAGAATTTGTCGCAAGATCCAGGCTCAGTTCAGACCCTATCTCCACCCATTTTAACTCTCAGATCATAAACTTTAACCAAGGTAAATAAAGTGAGAAGTTCTTCAAAATGCCAATGAGTAAAATACACAACCCATTTATCGCCACTGCCAAACCAAAACTAAAAATCTTGCCTTATTAAGGATATTATATTTTCACATGTACTAGTAGTTATTCCCAAGGAGTTTAGGGCCCTGAGGCTATAGTGAATCTTTCTTAAGTACAACAAAGCATAGCCAAAATCCATAATTACATTTATCGGATCATTATTAGCCCAAATATTGATAATTTTGGCCTTACACACGTTCCTAAGAAATGTGGTTCAAAAAATGGGCATCGTACGTATGACAAGATGACCCATAAATCTTTTGAAAAGACCATCCAATCACTACCAACACCCCTAACCACCTCCCAAAATTCCTCCCACACCACTCCACATCATCATGCATATTCCACATCACTATGAGCCCAAAGGTGTAGATTGGTTTATTCCCTTCCACTATATAAATATTAGATCTCATCATCAATGATAATGTTTATATTTATCAGCAATGATAGTTCCTTGGATGTTCACAGGGAGAGCTCCCATACTTTTCCAACACCTAGATCAAACACAAGAAGAATCCAAGTTGGCCAAAGAGCTAGTCACCTGGTTTCCCTCACAAAAAAATGTGAGTTAGTTTCTTCCCTTTTAGTTTAGTGACCAAGAATTTTGTATCCAATTTAGTATGTCCCTGATACTCCAACCATGACAATGATTTTGATTGATGGAATCTATCATGCCCTTGGATTCTCCTTTGATGTGCAATTTTTTACGCCAAGAGTGACAACAATTTTGACACCACTGAGCAACGCTCTTGCCTATGTTGTCGTAGAGGACTGTATTATGATGCCCCCAGCATACCCAACCACCAAAATTCCCTTTGGATCCATAATAATGCCTCCTATGATCACTAGCCCAGGGTTTACTTTCACCACACCATCAAATTTAAGTTTGTGCTAGCCAATATCAGGGGGTTTCCAGACTATGTTAAGTCTAGCCAGAGTTTAACAATTGTCAAATCAGTTGATCTCAAAATTCATATTCCAAGATTTGGCCATGTTGATCTCCCACATTGGAGGAGTTCTGTCTAGTGGATTCCAACCATATAAGGCCACACTCTCAGTAATTAGTCTAATTCCAATGCTAAAAACCTCCTTTGGGATTTTTTCCACATTTCTGAAGATCTGATTATTTCTTTCTTTTCATAAACACTAGACAATGATGGAAGAAACCTGTCTCCAGATTTCTTTAGGTAGAGGATGATGAAAAGGATTGGTCCAATTATCCACAAAACTCTTAAGGTCACCATTCATGGTCCAATGAATACCCAATATTCCAAAGGTCGACTCCTAGACTTTAGTAGAAAATCGACAGTGGAGTAATAGTTGAGGAACAAAGTCCTCATCATTCTTACATAGCATGCATCTATTCAGGATTTGAAATCCCCTTTTCCTTAGGTTGTCTTGAGTGAGAATCCTATTGTGACAGGCCATCCACCAAAATAAATTAATTTTTGGTGTAAGCTATCTATTCCATACCTTTTTCCATAAAATTTTATGGATTCCGTGATCCAATAGCAACTTGTAGGTAGTCTTTATAGAGAGGTTTCTCTTTCTTTCCATAGTCTAATATAATTCATCCTCAAGGTTAGAGATGGGTATTCTAGTTAGTGAGAGCATATCTTGTAGAGTCTTGTTTGAATTCTTAACTCTAGGGAAAGAGGACGACACTCTTCTAGCATTTTCGATTTCATAGAACCATGTAGTACACACAAGTAGTATCTCACATTCCTACCAAAAAAAACCTTAGTAGGAACCATACAATTCTTGAATTCAAATTGAGAGAGAGGAATTTAAACTAGCTAGGGATCCTCCTAGAACCTAATTCTTCTACTATTCCCTAGCTTCCATCTCAACCTAGATTGTATTAGCTTTTTCATCTTTCATATATTGTTCCAAATAAAGGAACCATTGGGGTGATCTTCTGAAAGGATTCTAATCATGGGATAGTTGTTTAAATACTTCACATTTAGAAAGCCACACCATTCCTTCCTATTCTGTAGCTGCTCCCATCCAACTTAGGAATCAAAGCTTTATTGGTATGTTGAATTTTTCGTATTCCTAGCCCCCCACCAAATTTGGGGAGATAGACCTTATCCTAGCTTATCAAGGCTAATTTATTTTTTCCTTTGTAACAAACCAGAGGAAATTACTTTTAATTCTTTCAAACTTCTCATCAACATACCTATGGATTTTTAATATGGATATAAAATATATCAGAATCCCTTGGAGAACAATAACTTGGAGTTGCAACTGTAGTAACAGAAAAAGTAGCCTTTTTCCCTTACTTGGTTTGAGTCTTGGAATAGTGTTGTAATGTGTTGTACACATTCACATCATTTTAGGACCCTTATTTGATTAAAATGTGCCTTAATTTGTCCTTTGCAAAGGTGTTGTAAAGTGTTGTAATGCACCTTCAAACTTTTCTAGGATTTATTTACTTAATTAAGCTTAATGGGCCCCTTCTTAATAAAATATATTTAAATTTGTACCTTATTTAGGTGTTGTAAAGTGCTCTCACATTTATCTAGGGTGACCTTAATTAATTGTGGTTAATTGGAGTTCATTAACCCCCTTTAATTCAAATTTAGACCTTATTTATAACACCTCCCAAAGATCTATCTCGACACCCATAATTTAAATAATAAAACATTTAATTGGGAAAATTTAGGTCCTAGAAAATGGTGCCAGGACCCATTCACCCTAGGTGGAAAATGGGTCCTCCCTTAATAGGACACCCTTTCTAAGTTGATCTGAAATGTGTTTTTGATGCTCTTCCCATCCCCCAAGGTTAGGTCCTGCAAAATTGAGCCAAGACCCATTTTCCCTAGGTGGCTAATGGGTCCTCTCTTAATGAGGACCCCCTTTTTAAATTTCATTATGGTATGAATTTAATAAATTTTACTTCTAGATCTATTGCTGGCCTTAATTGTTTGAATTTTAGGGCTAATCTCCTAATTTAGTATATAAGGGGTTAATTCACATTGTTTCTCCTAACAAAACCTAGCAATTCATTCTAAACCTTCAAGCAATCGAGTTATTAAGAATTAGAGCATTACAAGAGCATTCATAAAGCATTTCAAGGTAGATTTCAAGACTCTACTATAGCAATTCAAGATCAATTCATCATGACAAGGGTTTTATGCATTCATGTATGTTGTTGAGCTAAGAAATTGGATGTAACATTGAAGATCTACTTGTAAGAATTGTTCACATCATATTCAAGGATCCAAGATCTACATTCTTCATGGTCACTACATGCTAGTTTGTAGATTTGTTTCACAAGGCATAATCCAAGGTGATATCAATTGCATATTCCATGTTTGATGCTTCATTCCTTTATTTTATCATTTGGTTTAATTACCTACAAGGGGTTTGACTGAGGAAAACCTCCATTCACTAACAAACAACAATTTTTTCTTCCCTTGAATGTGTGATTGCAAATTTATAGGTTGAAGATCATGTGGACCAAGTTTAGAGCAAAATTGTCAATTTTTTCAAGTTACAAAAGTTGCCATTTAAAGTGAAAAATCAAAGAATTGAAGCTACATAATTACCTAGACTTTTAGAAGATGATAACTGAGAATTTAAGAGTGAAAACATCAAGGAACACGACCCTGATCTCAGTTTCAAAAACCCTAATAGGGACACATTTGCAACTGAAGGCGAATGAGTCCTTTTTGGCATAAAACCAAGTTTTCTACAAGGTACACATCATTTCAAGCTCTCAAAACTCCCCTTTTTGTTGCTATAAAAAAAACTAAGTTTAATTTTTTACTGTTATTTACATCTTTTGGCTTTCATAATTGCATAAATTTCATATGTTTTGTGGGAAAAAACTTAGTGGTTCATCATCTTGTTAACCCATTTTGATGCAAACCCTATTTTCCACCTAGACATGAATGGTGAACCCAACATATTGAACATTGTAGATTTATGATTTTTGAAGTCTCTTTTGTATCCTATATTATATCTTGCATTCATTTGTATTTATATTTGCATTGAATTAAGATCTCATTTTAGAGTTACTTGTTTTGCATTGAAATATTGCATCTCATCTATGGTTTAGATTTGCATTGTTTTGCACCTCTCTAAATCCTAAGAATACAAAAGAAAATTGGTCATTTTGCATCTCATTTAGATCTCATACAATTGCATTTGAAATTTTTTAAAAAAATTACATTTAAATTTAGACCTTACATTTCATCTTTTCATTGCATATTTACATTGCATTTCTGGAAAATCTAAAACTAGAATTCACTGTATAAGACCTGGAGCTGAAAGATATCATTGAAAGCTTACAAATCATTTTAAAATAGTTTAAAAATACCTAACCATGACCCATTCACCATTACTAGCGAATGATTCCCTAATTAGGTCATGTCTATACCTTTTGGCAACTAAAAAAGCATCAAAATTCACTTTGAAATTCACAGAAACATCTCAGAAACATCTAACCAAGACCCATTCACCCTTACTAGTGAATGGGTCCCTGTTAGGTACTAATCTGTATTTTATGGACATTGAAATCTCTATTTCTAGCTTCTATTTGGTGTTATTACTTTCCTGTTTTAGTTTCCTAATTTGTTGTTTCATCAAATTCATTGCATTTAGCTTGAATTTCTTCATTTTAGTGCATTGTTAGAATTCAAAATTGCATTCAAACATTTCATTTTCAGCTTATTGCATTGTATAATCAGTAAATTACATTGCTTAGAAACTGAAAATTGCATTTCATTCTAGGCCTCTTTGCTATTCTAGGGTTTCTACACTAGGGTTGTAAAACTTGGATGAGATTTACAACTTGGTGTCCTATTAGCACTACAATTATAAGACAGTTCGAGGATCATGTCATCCCTCAATATCTCACTCATTGTGGATCTTGGGTGCTCTAACTCTTTTCCTGATAGTGTTGATAATCAACCCTTCATGGCTCATATTTTGCATATTTCATTTCCCATGACTTCACCTCCTACAACCAATTTCCTTAATGTTACCAACACTATCCCTACCATTACAACTTCCACTCAAGCTTTGGGGTCTACTCAAAGTCAAGGTAGAATTGCAATCCCGTCCTCCACAATATCGATGCCCATCCCTACATACACTAGTACACACAACCTACAACAACACTCCAACCTACAACAACATTCCAACCTACAATAGGGTATGTGCAGGATCATGATGGGCCAAAAAGTGGCAATATGATGGGTATGTCGCTGATGACTATTTTTCTACCCAAAATTGTTGAAACAAAAAGGGTTTTTAAAGGAGATTCTCAACTTTCCACTAATATAAATAATGTTTTACTTTGAATTTAATAAGTTATTATTATTCATTTTCTATTTGAATTACAACTAAAGTCTTGATTGATAGGTTGATTGAAAAACATCTATAGCTTTCAAATGACATCACATTTCTTGAATCCAAAATATGCGTCACATTCTATGCTTTGCATAGTATAGGATTAAAAAAAGAAAAAAATGAATTTCATGAAGTTTTGACCAAGTTAAGGTGGTTAGACATATGAGTTTTTATATTTTTAAAAGCTGTAATAAAAAAATTATAATTAATTATTTACTTGGAAAAAAATTACAAAAAATGCATCACATCAGGACATGAGTCCTCTAATTATATATAAAATCTTATAAAAAAGTATTATTATTTTATTGTGGTTAGGGTGGTCAGATAGACACCTACTTCTTTTTTCCCTAAAATTTAAGTACTACTACATTGAAATTTAAAATTTTCACCAAATAGATTTTTTTTTTTTTAAAACAAACCTAGTAGTTTAGAAACTACATTCAATTTTCTATAGATTCTATTCTTACATATTTTTGAAATAATATAGATAATTTATTCAATTTTTTACGTCAAGTTTCCTAACTTTGAATTTTTTGAATTTTTTGCCACTTAAGGGCCTATTTTTTCCATGATGATCCTGCACATACCCAACAACATTCCAATCTACAAAAACATTGTAGTCTACAATAGTATTCCAACCTACAACAACCTTTCAACCCACAACTACCATTCAACCAACTACAAAACTCATACCAACAAGCACTCTGTACACTTCCATAGGTATTCCCATGGGAAATACTTCTAGTCTTGTCCATTCGAACACAATAAATCCTTAACAATCCACCTTCACCAACCTACAATTCACGAGACCTCCAGATACATACACTACACCACCTTAATCCCCTCAACCTTATAACCAAAATGACCCTCTCATTAATTTACTTTTGCAAACCATGACATCTCTTCAACAAGTGACAACATTACAATAGAACAATAATAGTCAACCCTTGCAATACATCAAGTCCACCCTATTTTCCCTTGACATATTATGAGAAAAAAATTCACAAGGTATAGAGGTCCATCGATTTAAGAAATATGGTGGGAAAGGAGATCTTATAAGCCATGTTTCTACCTTTATAACCTTGTGTAGTGATTTCATCTTTGAGGATAAACTTTTGGCTAAGTTGATCCCTAGATCTTTAAAAGATACTGCTTTAGAATGGTTCTCCTCTTTTCCAAACAATTCAATTGGTTCATTCAATGAACTCATTGATTCCTTTTACAACCATTTCCATATTCACATGGGTCCCAAGATGACCCTTGCTAACTTAATGACATGCAAGATAAAGTAGGATGAGAAAGTGATTGATTTCATAGCTAGATACGAAATAATTTATTCACAAGTGAACATTAAGATTCCTGATGCTGACCTTCAATGAATGTTCATTACCAACTTACAAGATAAACTCCAAAGAAAACTTGAAATTTTGAGGTTTCCATCCTTCACAAAGTTATGTACAACCTGTCATGACCATCAAAACTCGACTGGCGGTCGTCATGTGAAAAATCCACCTAGTTGTCCTAAAAAGTTTGAACATACAACTCAAAAAAAAATTCAACCTTTCAAGAAAAAAAATAAGGGATTTTTACACTTAAATCCTTCTTAGACAAGTCAACAAAACAATAATCAAGTGGCTTCTATAAAGACGACAACTCCTTTCAGAGAAATGGAGAGAGAGTTCACCCCTTTACTTGATAGCTTTCACAATATTATGTTGCAGCTTATTGACAGGACCATGCTTACCTTACCTCCTATTAGAGAATTTGACCCTACTATACCATTGCCTAATGGATTCCAAAAAAATTATTATTGTCATTACCATCAACAAAATGGACATGGTACCAAATACTGTAAGCATCTTAAACATCTTGTGTAAGACCTTATTGACAATAATTAACTTCAAATTGGAGGTGTGAATGATGAAGGTAATAAGTATGTAGCCCTGCCTAATCAAAATTTGTAAATCTTTACAAATCCCATGCCTAAGTAGAATATTTCATTTGTCAAAGCTAGTGAAACAAAGAATGATGTGATGAATGTTGACACAAATGATGACAATATGGATACTCTTCAACAAAATCCCCTAGATGAAGTGATAACATTTATCAAAGCTAGACCTTGTAAGGGCTCGACTGGATAACCTTTTGACATTTATTTCTCACAAAGTGACATACTTAAATGTGCACCTGATGGTCATCTTTACATAGGTGGTTGAATCAATAAAAATCCCACCAATGGGATATTCATTGATCTCGCCTGTGGAGAGAATGTGATCACAAAAGAATTCTTATATGTGCATGAGTTATATCAAGAAACATATGATAACCCGAAAGCATGGATCAAGACAATAATTCATTTTCTTTCCCTATGATAGGCTCAATAGATCTCCCTTTAAAGGTTGGACAAAAAATGTTAATAGTCTCATTTTCCATCATTCCACAATCAAACCAATTTCGTGTGAAGCTAGGATATCCATGGATTTGCTCCATTGATGTCATTCCTTTTTTTGTGCATAAATGTATAAAGTTTCCATTTGAAAATAATATATTCACTGTGCATCATAGTGGATTTAATCTTGCCTCATCAATAGGGAATTTTTCACTAGATTACTTTTGGCCCAAGCCTATGGAACCTATAAAGCCCCATAAAGATTTCTTTTTCAAATCATATCAAAAATTAAAAGAAAATAAAATAGCATAATTATCCCTTCACAATATTCCTCAACCTATGACCGAACCAACTATCCTTGATGAAACAATGATTGAACCAAAAACACTTTTGAACATACAAGAACAATCTATAGAACAACCTCCTGTAATTTCCTAAAAGAGACCACGAGATAACACAAGAAATTTCCTATAAGTGAGCAGCATATGTTATGCACAAACAACCCCATGTTCCACATCACGTTGGAACAATTATGCTTGATCCTTTGTTTTTGTTTTTCTTGATGCTTGACAAGGTATGATTATATATCTTTGTTATTGCTGAATAATTAAGTGTCTTGGATGTCTACTTTAGTGTGAGTTTGACATGGGGTCATCCTCTTAATAAAGTGGGGGAAAAATGTAGTAACGAAAAAAGTATCCTTTTTCCCTTATTTGGTTTGATAATTTACATTAAATCTAAATTAATGGTGTCTTGGAATAGTGTTGTAATGTGTTGTACACATTCACATCATTTCAGGACCCTTATTTTATTAAAATGTTCTTTAATTGGTCCTTTGCAAAGGTTTTGTAAAGTGTTGTAACACACCTTCACACTTTTCTAGGATTTATTTACTTAATTAAGATTAATGGGACCCTTAATAAAATATATTTAAATTTGTACCTTATTTAGGTGTTGTGAAGTGTTGTAAAGAACGTCCACATTTATCTAGGGTGGTCTTAATTAATTGTGGTTAATTGGAGTTAATTAAGCCCATTTAATTCAAATTTAGACCTTATTTATGACACCTCTCGAAGATATATCCCGACACCACCCATAATTTAAATAATAAAACATTTAATTGGGAAAATATGGAAAATGGTACCAAGAACCATTCACCTTAGGTGGCGAATGGTTCCTACCTTAATAGGACGCCCCTTTCTAAGTTGATCTGAAATGGGTTTTTGATGCTCTTTCCATCCCTGGGGTTAGGTCCTAGAAATTTGAGCCAAGACCCATTCTCCCTAGGTGGCGAATGGGTCTTCCCTTAATGAGGACCCCCTTTTTAAATTTCATTCTGGTGGTAATTTAATAAAGTTTACTTCCAGATTTGGTGTTAGCCTTAAGTGTTTGAATTTCAGGGTTAATCTCCTAATTTAGTATAAATAAGGGGTTAATTCACATTTTTTCTCCTGACAAGACCTAGAAATTCATTCTAAACCTTCAACCATTCAACTTATTAAGCATTATAGCATTACAAGAGCATTCATAAAGCATTTCAAGATAAATTTCAAGAGTCTATTGCAACAATTCAAGATCAATTCATCATGACAAGGGTTTTATGCATTCATGTATGTTGTTGAGCTAAGAAAGTGGATGTAGCATTGAAGATCTACTTGCAAGCATTGTTCACATCATATTCAAGGATCCAAGATATACATTCTTTATGGCCACTACATTCTAGTTTGCAGATTTGTTTCACAAGACGTCATCCAAGGTGACATTAATAGCATATTTCATGTTTCATTCTTCATTCCTTTATTTCATCATTTGGTTTAATTACCTACAAGGGGTTTGACTAAGAGAAAATCCCATTCACTAATAAACAACACATTTTTCTTCCCTTGAATGTGTGATTGCATATTTATAGGTTGAAGATCAAATGGAGCAAGTTTGGAGCAAAATTGTCAAAGTTGTCAAGTTGCAAAAGTTGTCATTCAAAGTGCAAAATCAAAGAATTGAAGCTACAAAATTACCTACATACTTCTAGAAGCTGATAACCAGGAATTTGAGAGTGTAGACATCAAGGAACATGACCCTAATCTTAGTTTCAAAAACCCTAACAGGGGCACATTCACCACTAAAGATGAATGAGTCCTTTGTGGCATAAAAACATGTTTTCTACAAGGTACACATCATTTCAATCTCTCAAAACTCTCCTTTTTGTTGCTATAATAGTTAGGGTCAATTTTTTAATTTTTATTTACATCTTTTGGTTTTCATAATTGCATAAATTGCACATGTTTTGTGTGGAAAAAATTAGTGGTTCATCATCTTGTTAACTCATTTTGATGTAAACCCTATTTTCCACCTAAATAGTAGCTTACCAATATGACTAAGCATAGTGCATTTCCATCCTTCCTATTTTCTTTGCATTCTTTCAAGGACCAAATTCTAGAAGGAAGGTGTGACCTCTTTAACTATGAGAGGGACCAAGACACACAGAAGGAAGGGAATCAATTTTACAACCTAGAATAATAGTCACTTGATCCTACAGAGTTTGAGAGTTGTTAAAGAAGTAAACCATGCTTTTATTGTAATTTATGCATTTTGTCGAACTAGAAGCATAATTATTTAGACAATTCTTACATTTCCTTGCTTCCACCACATAAGTTTTCCAAAAAAGGATGGTATCATCCACAAATTGTTGTATAGCAGCCAGATCAAGGGTGGTGGTAGGTTTGGATCCCTTAATAGAACCATCAGAAAGAATCTTTGAAACATTCCTCATGCTTAGGATATCAACAACCATTATAATTAGATATGGTGATAAGGGATCATCCTGTCTTATTCCTCTACTAGCCTAAAAGAAACCATGAGGGATACAATTAAATAAAATAGAGAACTTCACAATAGAAGTGCATTATGAGATTAGGTTCACCACCTTCTGATTGAACCAAGACTTAGTTAAAAATTTTAAGAGGAATCTCCAAAGGACTTTCTTCGTAAGCCTTGGATATGTTGAGCTTGAAATCAATACTAGCACAATTACATGTCCATAAAATGCATGATTTCATGAGTGGAAATTCATAGCATCCATATTTGGCACCCCAAGAAAAATCCTTTTTGACATGGGATAATCATTTTATCCAGAAATGGTTTCAGATGGTTGAATACAATTTTGGATAAGATCTTGTAGATGGTGTTACATAGGCTGATGGGCCTAAAGTCATCCATGGTCTGGGAGTCTTCGTTTTTAGGAATGAGGGTTAAAAAGGTATGGTTCAATTGTTTTAGGAGTTTTATCGACCTAAAAAAGTCCTTGGTAGCAAGAAATAAGTCCTCTCCCAAAATATCCCAAAACTCTTGGAAGAAAGATAGAGGGAAACCATCTGGTCTTGGTGCCCTAAAGGAACCCATACTTAACATAGCTAATCTGACTTCCTCAAGAGTGAT
Source organism: Sequoia sempervirens (assembly GCA_007258455.2). Taxonomy (NCBI): domain Eukaryota; kingdom Viridiplantae; phylum Streptophyta; class Pinopsida; order Cupressales; family Cupressaceae; genus Sequoia; species Sequoia sempervirens. Next base: position 410,113,631 of record VDFB02270651.1, on the reverse strand, counting down.
AGCACAAATAATATCATCATTATCGAAATTAGTTATAAAAGTAGGGATGGAGTCTAGTAATAGGTCATCAAAATCTGAGTTAGGTGGCCCAACATGCTCAGATAAGGCATGTTGGAAGTATCCAAAGGCTAGTAGACCAATATAGGCTAGAGAAGTAGCTTGAACTCCTAAATCATCTTTTAGTTTGTTTATTTGGTTTATTTTTCATGCTTAAGGGCCAAGATATGAAAGAAGAATTTTTTCGGTCTCGTTCATTCAACCATTTTATTCTAAATTTTTGCTTCTGAAATATTTCCTCTTTTTTCAACACTTTGTCACATTTTGTGTGGTCATCTTTCTCTTGTTGAGAGGTTTTCTCATTGACACACCCCTTCTCCATCCTTTTTTGAGTTACCTTAAGTTTATTTGAGAGATCTCTTTTCTGATGGAAAACATCCCCGAACACCCACTTATTCCAGCCTTTAACCATGTTTCTAATAAGCTTGAGTTTATGGAAGACCCTAAACATGGGGGAGCCATGGACAGGGACATTACACCATTCTATAATTTTATTTGTAAAGTTCAGGTTAGAGTTTCACAATATCTCAAACCAGAAGGGAAAGGGACCAACAATAAAGTGATCATTCATGATAAGAAAGAAGGGGTTATTGTCTGAGACCATCAGGGGAAGAACCAACAAATTTGAGTTAAGTAAAGGGTATGCACATAGGATCATGATGGGCCAAAAAGTGGCAATATGATGGGTATGTGGTTGACGACTATTTTTTTACCCAAAATTGATGAAACAAAAAGGGTTTTTAAAGGAGATTCTCAGCTTTCCACCAATATAAATTATGCTTTACTTTGAATTTTAAAAGTAATGATTATTCATTTTCTATTCAAATTACTACTAAATTCCTGATTGATAGGATTATTGAAAAACATCTATAGCTTTCAAATGGTATCACATTTTTTGAATCCAAAACATGTGTCACATTCTATGCTTTGCATAATATAGGATTAAAAAAATAAAAATTGAATTTCATGAAGTTTTGACAAAGTTAAGGTGGTCAAACATACGAGTTTTTTATATTTTTTAAAAAGTTGTAATAAAAAAATCATAATTAATTATTTATTTGGAAAAAATTACAAAAAAATATACATCACATCGGGCATGAGTCCTCTACTTATATCTAAAATATTATAAAAAATATTATCATTTTATTGTGGTTAGGGTGGTTAGACAGACACCTACTTATTTTTCCACAAATTTAAGTACCCTGCATTGAAATTTCAAATTTTCACCAAATAGATTTAAAAAAAAAAAAAAACTAGTAGTTTAGAAACTATATTCAATTTTTTGGGCATGTCAGGATCATGATGGGCCAAAAAGTGGCAATATTATGGGTATTTCTAGGGTATGTGGTTGACTTTTTTTTAACCCAAAATTGATGAAATGAAAAGGGTTTTTAGAGGAGATTCTCAGCTTTCCACCAATATAAATTATGCTTTAATTTGAATTTAATAAATAATAATTATTTATTTTTATTAGAATTACGACTAAAGTCCTAATCGATAGGCTGATTAAAAACATCGATAACTTTCAAACGGTATCACATTTTTTAATACAAAACATGTGTCACATTCTATGCTTCACATACTATAGGATTAAAAAAGAAAAAAATAAATTTCATGAAGTTTTGACCAAGTTAAGGTGGTTAGACATACGAGTTTTTATATTTTTAAAATTTGTAATAAAAATTCATAATTAATTATTTACTTGGAAAAAATTACAAAAAATATGCATCACATCCGGACATGAGTCCTCTACTTATATATAAAATCTTATAAAAAATATTATCATTTTATTATGGTTAGGGTGGTCAGACACACCTACTTCTTATTTTTCCCTGAAATTTAAGTACTCGCATTGAAATTTCAAAATTTTACCAAATAGATTTTATTTATTTTAAATAAACCTAGTAGTTTAGAAACTACATTCAATTTTCTACAGATTCAATTGTTACATATTTTTGAAATAATATAGATAACTTATTCAAATTTTTACGTCAAGTTGCCTAGCACTGATTTTTTTGAATTTTTTGCCACTTAAGGGCCTATTTTTTCCATGATGATCCTACACATACCCTTCTACAAATTCTATTCTTACATATTTTTGAAATAATATAGATAACTTATTCAAATTTTCTATGTCAAGTTTCCTAACTCTGATTTTTCTAAAATTTCTGCCACTTAAGGGCCTATTTTTTCTATGATGATCTTGCACATACCCTAAAGCAGTACAGTTAGAGGAGAAAATAAATTTGTCTAGCCTAACCTAGATTAGGTTATCCCCCATTCTCTTATTGGTTTAGGTGAATTAATGGCCTTGCAACTCTATATCCAATAGACCAATATCACATAAAAGGTCTTCCATGTCAACCATACTGTCAGAATAGTCCACGAGGCCCCCACTCTTTTTAGAAGGATAAAAAGGGGATTTGAAATCTCCTACCACTAACCAGAGGGCCTCTTTATTGTTTTGGATCCACTTAGTGATTTCCATCAAAATATATTTCCTAGCATTCCTAATATTAGGGGCATAAATATTAATCAACATCCAAGAAGATCCAAAATGGGTGAACTGGATTCCCAAACTATTCCTATTTTGAAACATTTCAATACCCATTAGTCTATTAGGGTTCCACATAATGGTCAAGCCTTCTAAAACTCCCTCCACATCACTAAAGGAAAAGTGAGCAATTGGCTAGATCTTTTTAGTTGAGTTCAAAATTTTATTTTATCATTTTCACTTCTTGTAATAGTAGTGCATCTATCTTGTGTTCCCAAACATAATTCATTAGTGCTAGTTGTTTTTGGGGGCTATTTAACCCTCTTACATTTCATGTCAAGACTTTAATTTAGATGTCTTCTTTGAGGATGCTTCCAATGTCCTCTTTTTTCTAATAGCTATCTCTTTGGTTGTCTCTCTATTTCTAGTTTTTTTGTTGGTTGGGTCTACCTAGATTGGTGTCCACCCCCACATCTACCTTCCTTTTCTTGCCCTTCTTTTTTGGGGTAACCTTCCTCTTCATTGGTTTAGTTGTGTGATAAGATAGTTGTATTTTTCACTCTGAGTCCTCCCATTTTAAAATAGTTTTAGGTATTTCTCCCTCTTCTAATTATTTTATCACATCATTGCTAGCTAGGTGGGTTGTTTATCATAGAGCATCCATCTTCAAATCACCAATGGTCACTGGTTCACTTAGAATGCTCGTTGTTGGAGTCACAACCTTCCTAGGTGTGGGTTTCATGGATGGTGTGACAACCAAGTCTGTGACAGGGTCTTTAGAAGGATCGGATTTGGCCGAGGAATCCAAGTTCTTTAGGATCTCATTCTTAAATGGGTAATTTTTTTATATTTCATCCACTGGTGGGTCATTTGCAATAGGTTTGGAGCATTTTTAATAGTAAACCACAAAATTTTCATAACAAATAGGTTAGTTCCAAGACCCAAATTTAGAGCTCACTATCACAGAGTTGGGTAAGGACTTGATAATATCAATATTGACACAAAACTGAGCAAAGACTAACCTAGTTTTTAGCTTGGTGATGGAATCTAAAGTAATGAAGTGGCCCATCAAATCTCCTATACATTGAAATATAGAATCATCGTAGTATTTCAATGGTATTCTTGGTAAGTGAGCCCAAACAAGAGTAGATTTGCTGAGGTCCATGCTAAGATCGAAGCCAGGCTTCTACTAACAAAGGGAAAGGTTATGTTTCCCATAGACCTAGGAGCCTGAAGATAGAACATAAATCATATCCCCAGAAATCGTGAACTTGAATAGGAACAACCCTCTATCCATAGCACATACCTCTACACTACCCTTCAGGCACCATTTATCCATTGCCCATCTTTTGACCATATGCATAGTAGGGAGAAAGGAAAAAAAATTCCCACAACTAAGTTCTCCATTGAAGAAATGATCCTATCACAATTGGATTCTAGGATCAATATTTCAGTGTAAAAAATGGAGTTCACCACTTTCTATCGAGGATGCGATCTATTCATTGTTGGAATTTTGGAGGAGTTAATAAATACCTTCTTCCAACCCTTGTGTTCTAGGATGACATGAATCATGGGCACTTCTTCAACAAATATAACGGGAGGGTCCCCCCGAGGAAGGAGATGGTGCATGTGCTGAAGCCAGTATCTTGGTAGAAGGGGATAGGGGAGGGGGGCTGTGGGGTACCCCCAAGGTGGCTTCCACCATACATGTAGGTAATTCAAACAAGCAAAGTAGGAAAGAAGAGAAAGATTCCTAGGGAACCAATTATTCTTAGTGGAAAATGTTAATTGATGAATCAAATTTTTATGTTGTTGACTCTTAGGGCATTTTTTAACAAAAGTGAAAGAATCTTGTTCTATATTTTTTCAATAATTTATCCCATTCAAATTAACTTTTGAACCAAAGATCAACCACTAAAATTTCCTCCATTGGAACTTGAATGGGATTCTTCAAGGGTCATAAGGATTTCTGATTTGCTAAGGCCAAAAAGTAGGAGACTATTATATGCTCTTCGTTATAACACATTCAATAAAATTTTATATCATGCTACAAGTTTTCTAATACAAGCTCAAGTTTTTCATAGTTGGTTTAGGAAAAATACCATCATGTAAATATTGAAATATGTGTGAATACCATTCCTCTAATTTATCTACATGATATATTATATCTTCATTTATGTTCTTGTGTATTGATGGGGATGTGAGATTTAAATAGTAAATTTAAAATCTATAGAAGAATCATCGAGGGATATAAGAGAAGTAGTGCTTGTCATTGCATTTTCATGTCGATTCTCCTTACATGGAATATTGTCTATAGTATACAAGGAAAAATGTTTTAATATTGTTAATTCCAAATTATGATATTGGGATCTAGTTTATCTTGATTCACTTGATATGGTCCATTAATTTTTTTTAATTAATTGAGAATCTCAAAATATATGAAGGTGTTGAATATTAAGAGACAATTCCACATGCAAACTGGCAATAAGAGCCTCATCTTTGATGATATTATTTGTGTATAGGAAATTGAGATGATAAGATAAGAGAATTGGCTTACCTAAAAGAGGTAATAATATCACTGTAGCATCAAATCCAGTTCAAACTTAGAACCATGTTTAATTTTATTTTAATTTCAAAATAGTTTTTTGGGAATTAAGTCTTAGTTTGGTAAAGCTAATGGTGAAGGAGCTTTAACTAAATGGTTAGTCAATGCTTGAACCTTAATTTACTTTTGAGAGACAAACTTAAGATCAAACTTCATTAACATCATCCATTTCTCTAAGAATCTTGAAAAATAAATTTGGGTGAAAAGATGTTTTAGCACAGATTAAATTTCATCACAACATGCACTTCAACATTTAACAAATAATGTTTCATCCTATTTACAAAAAAAAAAGATCCAAAAATTATTTTTCTATATTCATGTATTATGTTTCATAATCAATTAACTTTTGACTAATGTAGTAAACATGATGTTCTTTACTATTCACATCTTGTTGCACCAATAATGACGCAGGAGCATTAGATAAAGAAGAATTGTAAAGAATAAAGGGACATCTTGATGTGGCTAGTTGTAAAATAGCAGGACTAGTAGGGTAAACCCACAATAGTGGGTTACAATTTTTTGTACTAGCCAATTTTATTTTTTTAGTTATCAATGAAATTTTGATAATCTTGATTCCATTTACACTAGGATTATTTTTTAAGTAATTGAGTAAAGGAGAGATCCTAATCCAATAATGATGCAACAAAGTGATGCATATATTGAATCATTCCTTGTAAGTTATGAAGTTGAGAATTTTTTTTAGGAGGTGGCATGTTTATTATAGCATTAATATTCTTTGTTTCCACCACAATACCTTGATGTGACACTATAAAGCCTAATATTTTTCCACTATCCACACCAAAGGCACACTTTTGACGATTCAGCTGCATGTTGTACTTATGAATTTGATCAAATATTTGGTGGAGAATTTTGACATGATCTTAATGTGTTATAGATTTTGTTAGGAAATAATGCATGGTACCCACATTTTTAATCCATTTCCTACATAACTCCATGAGAGAAAAGCATGCATGTAAGCTTACAGAATAACCATAATTCATAGATAAAAATAGATAAGAAACAAGATAACACAAGATATACCTTGGGAAAACACTCAAAAGGGAAAAACTCAGCCTTTAAAAGCATCCATACTCCACCTATTATTCAACAATAAAATAATACATGCACTTACATAGTTACCATGAACACTTCTAAAGCATCAGGTCTCTCCAATGCATCCTCCATATGTCGAAGCATGAATCCACACATAACATGCCATGCTTCACATATGCACTCCTCATAAATACTTAGTAATGACAACCCACTCACCTAGCCAACCTTAAAAACTAAACTATGCTTTCTTTTATATATACAATCTCACACAAATACAACCAAGTGGTATGATACAACCATGTACCACAAAACCATGTGAACACAACACAATTGACCCCTCATTTAATATTGGGTACTAAGTTTCCACTTTATTAAATATTTCCCCAATATTAAATTATTATCCTAAGTCTCCTACACATAAAAAAAATCCAATCCACTCAATCTCAAAGATCAAATGTAATGGGTCATCAATAAAAAATATACGTATTAACCAAATAGCCATGTAGGAATACATAAATATATGTCGATATAAGTATAAAATATATACAAAATAGCCATATGGGCTTACAAGAATGTCATATAGGCATACACTGTCAAGTATATATGCAATAAAAATATTTCCAAAAATTCCATATAGGAAAACAACAAAGGACCCCAATCAAAAGTTATTTCCCTCTAGGCGAAGAAAATAGATGGGTGGCCTTTGTTGGTTGGGGGGATGGAGATGCCTATGTCACTCGACTACTTTGAATTTGATGGTTGCTTCTCCTATTTAGTTCTCGATTAAGCTTCAGTTGTTACAATAAAAAGTAAAGACATTAATATATATAAATTACATTATAAAAATAGTATATTTAACAAAATAATTACTTACCACCACAAAAAAATCTCTCTTCTCAAGAAAAAGATCCGCATGCTCAGTCTTTGGCATGCCAAAGTCCTATAGAAACCATCCAAATATAAATTTAACTACAAATCAATAATTATTTGATTTTTCAATAATAAATAGCTACAACGAATGTAATTTGAAATTTACTAATCTGCCTCATACACCTGTGAGAGCCATCAAGCTTTCTATTGTGGAAGATACACCATTCTCCATTTGCCTATCAACATCGGGAGGTGTTTTTTCATCTGAAAATAAAATAACAAATTATTCAATCATGAAAACTAGAATAGTGATGTAGGCCATGGCTTATAATGTATGAGATAATCAACAAAATTTTGAGTACTTATTGAACTATATATTTCTTACTATTATACTTACGATTTTTCCTATCCACATCTTGTTCGAAAGCACCTATTTAAGGCTTTTATCCATAGCAACAAGGAAGTGAACTATTTGATAAAATAGTTTGGTAGACATGTATGAAAAATGTGGTAGCATAGAGAAGGCAATGAACTGTTTGAAAACATGCCTCAAAGAAATGTGGTCTCATGGTGATGGAATGCCATGAAAAAATTGTGGGGCTAATAAAGGTGGATGTATGATATGGGAAGATTGCACCACTTTTTTTTTGCATGGGGGAACAACCATCTTTGCAAATAGTCCTTGGAGGAAGTTATTATGAGAGACACAAGATGACTTTGCTTGGTAATAGCCAAGTGATGTGGATTTTAAGGGTGTGGGATTTGAAAAAGTGGAATAAGAGGTGGAAGCTTCTATGGAATGATAAATTGAGGGTGAGGATGAGGACCTTGAAAAGGATTTGGAGGAAAATTTTGGCTGAAGGCTTGGTTTTTGTTGTCAAAGGAAGGGGAAGGATAAGAAAGAGGAGATGGATTGGGATTGGATGAAGGTAGGGAGGATGGAAGCTTAGCACCAATTCCAAGAAGACATCTAAGTATGACATCCTTGTTGGAATTGTGTGCCTCAATCCCACTAGCCTAAACCTTTGAGAGAGTGATTTTGGTGTGACCACTGAGATGTTTGGCCAATATGCATAGTGATTCTGAACTGTCTATGAGATCAGTGTGACTCAGTCAGATCTGAGTTCTTTGTGTGAAGTTCCTTCTTTGAACATATTAGTGTGACCTTTAATGTGTCCTAGCGATGAAGGTGGTCGGTGTGACATGAGCTATTGGTATGAGGTTTTGAACTCATGTCAATAGTAGAAGTTTGGCCAAAAAGTTATATCAGTGTGACTTTGGCCGATAGTACTTGGTCAGGGTGACATGAAGGTTTTAAAAGAGTTTTGACGATAGAGTGTGTCTGGCCAATGGTTCCTTCGCTGTGACTCCTACCAATGAAATGTTTGATGGTCGTCGGTATGACCAGAACTGTCAGAATGAAATTCAAATCTCACGGCGATAGTGTTGGTCTAGTCGACATGTTTTCTTTCGGTGTGACTCTTGTCGATGAGGTGTTCCAAACTTCAGCTGGATGTGAGGTCGTCGATGTGACTTGGGACTTTAGTGAAACCTTCTCCGATTCTTGTTCTCTTGCTGATAAGGCTAATCTAGTAACAGTTGGTGCTCTTATTGATCATCAAGGTGAGTATGGCCGATCGTTTGTATCAGAATGACTCAGGCCAACAAGATGGTTCGAGATGTGGTTGAACTTAATGACATCAGGGAGACAAGTGTGTTCGATGTGACATTATGAACTCCTGTCGATGGACATTGTCTTGTTGATATGCCTGGTTGAGATGTCAGGATGATGGAGAAATTGGGGAGACTTTGGAGATCAATGTGTCCTTCATGATTGTGACCGATAGACAAAGTCAAGCTGATGGAAATGAAGGTGGACTTGGTTGAATGAACGATGATTTTGCTGACTTTCTAATGTGTCATTTGTTTGCTGAGGAAACTGTTCATTGTACAAGTTTTTTTGACAATTTCCCTGCTCAATGGTTCTGGTTTGGAAGTTGAACTGTTTCTTGTCAGTTGAGAACAAATAGTATAAACATTAAATGTTATGCAATAACAAAAAGAGAGGAAGATCTAAGCAAGGTTATGCTGCCGAAATCTCTCCTAATAGAATGTCTTGATCAATATTTCACTGTTAATCTGTACTATATACTATGTGAGAGTATTGTAACACTGCGAAGGTTGAAATGGACTAAGAGGTTGATTAGGGAAATGTAAAAAGGGAGAGAGGGAAACAAAACAGGGTTGCTGACAATTTGTCTCCATAATGAAACAAGATGTAATCTCTGTGAAAAGGCTATGAGCCTGAGATTGTATTATAACTCTGCTTGTTGTTGAATAATACAATGGCTCAAATCTCTTAGAGTGTGGGGTTTTTTACTTGAGAGGGTTTTCCCCAAGTAAATCTGTGTGTTCTATTCTTTTGTTCCATTTTTCATGTTTGTTGAATCATCTATTTATGCAAGTTGTTGAAACTAAATTTACATGTGCTTCACTCAAAAGGATTAATGTGGGAAATGAACTGTGTTTGATTCTGCTTTGTGACATAGTTGTACATGTTTTTGAGGCAATCTAATTGAAATTAAAGTTACCGAAGGCACTACATATCTTGGATGCTTTTCTGAGATGATCATAATTTCCTAACAAGTGGTATTAGAGCCTTCTTTTGGTTGTTGGTTTTGGGTATTTCTCCTATGAAGATTTCTTATTTTGTCAGGCTTGAGGAAATCTGGAGGAATTAGTTGATGTATTGATCCTTTGGTGAGTGAAATTCCTGTGGTATTCAGAGACAAAACATAGTTTGAAAGATGGTGAAGATGGAGACAATGGAGTTGGTCATGTTGAATTGTTGTGATCTGTGTCGCCTAGTTGGCAGCGGTAGAGCCTTGATGTATGAGGTGGATTTCTTTGTTCCGTGTCTATGTAGCAGTAAAGCTTTCATATTGGGCTTCTGTGTGAGAGGCTCCCTGGTAATATGGAGAGGTGTGGGTTGTTTCTTAGCCATGGAAGATAGTGCTTATGTTGGGTGGTGTTTCCTAGTGTTAGAAGGCATTGTTTCTTGGTAACCTCAAATACATAAAGGCTATGGAGTCCATCATTACATGATTTGAAAACTTCTAAATAGCCTGGATCTCTCGTATGCATGTGCATGCTTGTGGTTTTGGAATTGGTCTGGAATGGGCCTGGAATTCCTGTACTACTTGTTCCTTTTATAGACACCTTGTGCTTTCTTGGTTCAAATTCATGTTCTTTAGTTATGAAGGTTTTTTTATAGTTTTTCCTAAAAATTCTATGGTGATACATATTCATGTTAGTCCATTGTTCTGGTTAACTATGATGGTTGTGTGCAAAATCTTGAGTCATCCAGATGTGTAGTGGATATGGATGTGCATGGGTGTTTTACAAACACGGTAGTTTTGTAGGTTTTGCATGGTCAAGAAAAACTTGTGGTTTTGTGGAGCTGCTAGTACAACTATTTTCTAGACCCTGGCTATTTAGGGTGTTGTTGGATGAGATAGTTACATTTTTGCATGTAAGTGTTGCTTGTTGGTTTCCTAGACTATGGTGTTTGGTGTGGACATTTTTAGCAAATAATATATGTACTTGATTTGGTGTTTGAGTCAAGGTGTCTACATGTTTGTTCTCTTGTGAGACCTCATATTGTGCAAGACATTGATGTGGTAGTGAGTCTTCATGTTTCATTAATTGGATCTACAAGTTGTGCAAAGTTGTTGGTTGTCTTTACCCATATGTTTGCAGTGGGACAACCTAGAAGTGGACTATCTATATCCGCACAATTTGATTTAGTATTTATGCAGACTTGTAAGCTGGCCTTGTTTGTGGTCACTTGTGCATTGGTGTGGTTGTTTTGAGGTAAGAAGATGGATGACAAGTGAATTCCTGGATAGTCAATTATGGAGTCCTGTAGCATGGTGAATCTCCTTACTTTTGAGATATTGGTTTAATTAGCAGTATTGTTATATGCTTGTGGGCCTAGAAGATCTTCTTTTCAATTTTGGAGATGGTTGGTCATGATGCTTGGAAATCTTAGATGTCATAGTTCAGTGGGAGCTTTAGTAGTGACTGTGGATTAATCACTTGGTGGTGAATGATCTTCTTTAGTGTTGTCGATGTTACTAGGAGGGACTCTTATATCTTGTTGTTGTAGAAGGGTTCTTTCGCATTTGCATGGACACTATTTGAAGATGTGCAACATCTTGGAACCATGTATGACATTTGGAGTCTTTGGCTGAGGTGTTGGTGGTGCTTGACATGTGATGTTGATTTGGAGTAAATGTTTGCTTGATGTCATGTTATACTCTTGATTGCGCATTAGAGTTTTGGCATGAGGCATTGCTCTTGAGACCATGGTGAAGTCACTTGAAGCATGGTATCTCCTAAGGGGGATGTATAGATCATGGTGTCATGATAAGTTCATGTTTCAGATGTTTGGAGCTTTGACAGTGGTCTAGAGTTTCTCTGTGTTTTGAGTACATTGGTCATATGCTTGAGAACTTCATGTTAGTCAAGTAATGCAATTTGGAGTTCAGCATGGGATGATTGTTTGTAGGTGCTCATGGATACAAGGAGAATAAGGTGAGGCTGTAATTCTCTTGAGATGAGAAAGGTGTTTATTTTAGCAGAAATTCTGAGTAGCCTACACCTCGGTTGAACACGAGTTCAACAGAGACCAATGAGGAGATGTCTCTTGGATGAGTCATGGTGGCTTGTATATCTTGGAGAAGCATTTTATTTTCCCACTCTGGGTCTGCTCGGCAGTGAAGTATAATTTGAGAGGTATTTTACCATTGTATCTTTCAGATGTGTTTTATGCTTTCTTTCATGATATGGATCTTGAATTTCTATTTATATGGTTCTGGAGGATTCATAGTGGAAGATGTACAACATGGTTTATCTCCCTAAGATTTTTTGTTATATCATTTACTGATGAGAACTAGTAGGAGATGCTTTATGGGCTGATTTCCTGATATGGGAAATGAAGTAGTTTGATCTTCTTTGAGAGGCTTACATCCATGATTGTTTACATGTTGCATTTGATATTTTTTTGAACAATTGGATGTTGTTATGGATTTTCTTTGGGATGTGAAGGAGATCATACTTGACACAACTGGCTGTTAGAGGTGTATGTAGGAGGATTTTCTACAAGTTGTGCATATCATTATGGACATTTCCTTGGTACTACATGGTTACATTTTCTATGTGTTATTATTAGTAGACTTGTTATGCCTTTGATCTTTCAGATTTGGCATTACCTATGCAGTGGGAGTTTCTAGTTGTGCTTTGTCTTCTTGACTCGTTTGTACATGGAGCTTGTATCTGTAGTTTGTGGGTTGGGTGTATTGCTAGCATCAGTTTACTAATGTGGATACCTTTGAGGTATGGATGTTTGGATGAACTAACACTTGTTGTGGGTGCTATTTTCAGTCACATGGGTTTATCAGTTGGAAAGTAGCAATCAGGTTGATTATTGTTCTAGCTAATGTTTTTATCTTGTTTTTTGGAGTGATGGCAATTTCTTGTTGTTGATATCACTGGGATCCTTTGCTTGTGTTTGTTGGACTGGCACATATTCACCTTGGCTTGTACCTTTCTTCCATAGGTGGCATGTTGGAGGATGACAAGGATTATTTCCTGAACTATGGAAATCTTAGATGTTGTTGCAGAAGTGTTGATGGAGGATGAGAGCATGTTTGAGATCTATGTGGTTTCATGGAAGGTTGTGATCAGTTGTAGTGTTGGACAGTTAGTTATACTTGGATACTTTATTTTGTTGCAGATTGTCTGGTAGACTGTTATATGTGGAAACTTGTTGATTGGGTGTCCTAGGTGTTGTTGAATAGAGTTTTGAACAGAGAAGGGTTTGAACTAGTGGTGCTAGCGTGATCTTAGTGCCTAAGTGCTCTGGAGGTGCCAGTGAGATCTTTGTCAAGTGGGAGATTTTTGGAATTGTGTGCCTCAATCCCACCTGCCTAAACCTCTGAGAGAGTGATTTTGGTGTGACCATTAAGATTTCTGGCCGATCTGCATAGTGATCCTAAACTGTCTATGAGATCGGTGTGACTCAACCTGATCTGAGTTCTCTGTGTGAAGTTCCTTCTTTGAACAAATCAGTGTGACCTTTGATGTGTCCTAGCGATGAAGGTGGTTGGTGTGACAAGAGCTATCGGTATGAGGTTTTGAACTCATGTCGACAATAGAAGTCCAACCAAAAAGTTATATCAGTGTGACTCTGGTCGATGGTACTTGGTTGGGGTGACATGAAGGTTCTGAAAGAGTCTCAATGATAGAGTGTGTCTGGCCGATAGTTCCTTTCATGTGACTCCTTCCGATGAAATGTTTGATGGTCATCAGTATGACCAGAACTGTCATAATAAAATTCAAATCTCATAGCGATAGTGTTGGCTGGTCCACGGGTTTTCTTTTGGTGTGACTCTTGCTGATGAGGTGTTCTAAACTTTAGCTGAGTGTGAGGTCATCGATGTGCCTTGGGACTTCAGTGAAACCTTCTTTGATGCTTGTTCTCTTGCCGATAAGGTTTATCCAGTAATAATTGGTGCTCCTATTGATCATTGAGGTGAGTATGGCCAATACTCTATATCAAAGTGACTCACGGCAACAAGTTGGCTCAAGAGGTGGTTGAACTTAATGACATTAGGGAGACAAGTGCATTCGATGTGACATTATGAACTCCTACCGATGGATGTTGTCTTGCTGATAGGCTTGGTCGAGATGTCAGGATGATGGAGACATCAGAGAGACTTTGGAGATTGGTGTGTCCTTCATGACTATGATCGATAGACAAAGTTAGGCTAATGGAAGTGAAGGTGGACTCAGCTGAACAAATGATGATTTTGCTGACCCATTGATGTGTCATTTGTCCACTAAGGAAATTCTTTGTTGTCCAAGTATTTTTGACAGTTGCCCTACTGAATAGTTCTGGGTTGGAAGTTGAACTATTTCCTATTAGTTGAGAATGAATGGTATAAACATTGAACGTTCTACAATAAGAAAAAGAGAGGAAGATCTAAGCAAGGTTATGCTACCGAAATCTCTCCTGATAGAATGTCTTGATCAATCTTTCATTGTTAATCTGCACTGTATACTATGTGAAAGTATTGTAACAGTGGGAAGGTTGAAATGGATTGAGAGGTTGATTAGGGAAATATAAGAAAGGAGAGAGGGAAACAAAATAGGGCTGCTGCCAATTTGTCTCTAGAATGAAACAAGATGTAATCTCTATGAAAAGGCTATGAGCCTGAGATTGTATTGTAACTCTTCTTGTTGTTGAATAATACAATGGCTCAGATCTTTTGGAGTGTGGGGTTTTTCACCCGAGAGGGTTTTCCCCATGTAAATTTGTGTGTTCTAATCTTTTGTTCCATCTTTCATGTTTGTTGAATCTATTTATGCAAGTTGTTGAAACTAAATTTACATGTGCTTCTCTTAGAAGGATTAATGTGGGAAATGAACTTTGTCTAATTTTTCTTTGTGACATAGTTGTACGTGTTTTTAAGGCAATCTAATTGAAATTAAAGTTACCGAAGGCACTATAGATCTTGGATGCTTTTCTGAGATGATCTAAATTTCCTAACAATCCTTATAATTATGGAAGTAGTAGGTGAGGATAAAATTAGTGGTGGTGGATGGGGATGATATGGATGGGGGATTGATGGAAAATTGGAGCATTCTATCTATTGAAAATGGAATCAAGGTGATCCATAATGCTCTCATTGTCATCATTGGGATTATATTTGGGTTGGTCAAAAAGGCTATCATCATCATTGATATGGTTGGGGTTGGTTGGAATGGATGTTGGATTTGAATAGATTAGGTTGGATGGAGGAGAGATTAGATGGTAACTAGACATGGTGGAGGATTGATTGGAAGAAAGATTGGCATTGATTTTGGATGATGATGGAAATTAGGATTATGGATGAGAAATAAACTTGGGGATTGGAAGAATAGGATCTAAGGATGAAGATGTAGGATGGGATTAGATTTGGGGATTAAATCTAAGACCTTAAAATTATTTGATTTGATTAAAGAGGACTATTTATTCTTAAGGCAGTGAGTTGTTTGAAAAAATTCCTCGAAGAAATGTGGTCTCAAGGTGATGAAATGTCATTCCATCACCATGAGACCACATTTCTTTGAGGATTTTTTTCAAACAACTCACAGTCTTATTTATGCTATTGCTTACTATTATGCTTCGATAGATTTTTTCCAAGCATCCATAGTTTGTTGGAAAGCACCTATTTTAGGATTTTAGCCATAGGGTATCTAGGATCATGATGGGCCAAAAAGTGGCGATATGATGGGTATGTGTAGGGTATGTGGCTGATGACTTTTTTTTACCCAAAATTGATGAAATGAAAAGGATTTTTAAAGGAGATTTTCAGCTTTCCACCAATATAAATTATGATTTACTTTGAATTTAATAAATAATTATTATTCATTTTATATTTGAATTATGACTAAAGTCCTGATTGAAAGGTTGATTGAAAAAAAACTATATCTTTTAAAAATTATCACATTTTTTGAATCTGAAACATGCATCACATTCTATGCTTTGCATACTGTAACATAAAAAAAATTGAATTTCATTAAGTTTTGACAAAGTTAAGGTGGTCAGACATACAAATTTTTATATTTTTTTAAAGTTGTAATTAAAAATTCATAATTAATTATTTAATTAGAAAAAATTACAAAAAAAATATGCATCACATCGGGACACGAGTCCTTTACTTATATCTAAAATTTTATAAAAAAATATTATCATTTTATTGTGGTTAGGGTGGTAAAATAGACACCTACTTATTTTTTCCTTGAAATTTAAGTACTACTACATTGAAATTTCAAATTTTCACCGAATAGATTTTTTTTTTTTAAATAAACCTAGTAGTTTAGAAACTACATTCAATTTTCTACAAATTCTATTCTTACATATTTTTGAAATAATATAGATAACTTATTCAAAATTTTATGTCAAGTTTCCTAACTCTGATTTTTTTGAATTTTTCACCACTTAAGGGCCTGTCTTTTCCATGATGGTCCTGCACATACCCCATAGCAACAAGGAAGTTAACTATTTGATAAAATGCTTTGGTAGACATGTATGGAAAATGTGGTAGCATAGGTCCAAGGTAGTGAGTTGTTTGAAAAAATACCTAAAATAAATGTGGTCTCATGGTGATGGACATCACCATGAGACCACATCCATCACCATGAGACCACATTTATTTGAGGCATTTTGTCAAACATCTCATTTCCTTGTCTATGCATATTGCTTACTATTATGATTTGATAGATTTTTTCCAAGCGTCCATAGCATAGGCAAGGCAGTGAACTGTTTGAAAAAATGCCTCAATAAAATGTGGTCTCATGGAATGCCATGACAAGAAAATGAAATTTGCAACTGCTCCAAGTTCTTAGCTATGCAATGTGAAGTAATTGCATCACTTCTTATGTTGAATTTGTAAAAATCTATATTGTAATTGAAATTTTGTCATCTATCAACATCTAGTTATTAGTTAGGCAATGTGAAGTAATTCTTTGAGTTTGAAAGATGTGCAATGCAATGTAATCAATGATATGAATATAAACTACATAAACCTATTAAGTACAATTCAAATTAGTTAAGCTCTTTATTCTATTACCTGAGTGAAGCTTTGAACTCCACCGCCACTGGGAGGTGTTTTTGTGAAATCTCCAAGATTAACCTATTCAACATCCAAAATCAGATATTAGAATACCATTCATATAACAATTCTATTCACATGTAATATTTATAATTTTTTACTTATTGCATACCTCAATAGTACATGTCGTAGCATAATATGAAGGTGGAGGACCACTAAAAATAGAATGAACATTATGACCCTAAATTTTTAGTACAATCATTAAACTAAATTATTTAATATTGCATTTCAAAAATGAAATTTGATAAATTAAATTAAATGAGCTTGCTAACATTTACTTGAGTATCAAGATCGAAAGCCTCATTCAGGAGAGAATTTGTCATCACCAACTGGTTAACTCCAAACATAGGTTGTGCATATGCTTCCTGACTATCGATGGGGTCATAACCATGGGTGGACCCACAAGCCTGACAAATATAGGGTAGAACCCTACCCCTTGAAGTCTCCCTCAGCTCACATTGTACTGCAAGACTAGTATGCTCTATGATACTCTAGGTGAAGGAACTAATAGACTGTAGAGTCTCGACCTCAACACTCTCCTTCATAATGGTAGCGATAGCCACATGCTCATAAGTTGGTCTGGTGAGTGCTCATCTCATAGTCCATCAAGGATCAAGACGTACCCCTGGTCTATCATGTGCAGACCCACCACCTCTACCCTAGAAGTTTCGCATGTCAAAATAGTTGGGTATTTTGTTGAGGAAAAACTCGTAGTAGAGTTTCCTCAAGAAATATTGTAGGAACTCATTATTTTTGCATGGAGGATGGTCAAAAAATATCCACCACCTTTGCCAAAAATGATCTTTTATCCCTTGGTGGTTGCACCAATGGATAGGAAACCTATTGCTTGTAGGGTGTAGAGGTTGATTTGTTCATGGGTTTGTGAAATGTAAATACAAGTCAAATTTTGTAATTTTTTTTATTTTTGACTTGTGTGTAGGATAATTTATCTGCATAATATTCTATGTACTCCCATCTCTTCTCCACTCAACACTTAATTTCTTTCTAATTGAATCTACATTTTTTAACATTGCTTCAAGTGATTATGCAAGTGTGGATATTTGTGAGGTTGAACTTGCAGGATCTTTCAACCTCACAATCAACTCCTCAATTTGTTTTTTGTTATTTTCAATTTCCCCCATTGAATTTTGTGGAGTTCTAGGGGGTTGTTGAGGAATTGTTGGAGTTTGTTGTTGGACTTTTGGTTGTTCTTCACTAGGTATTTCAAGTTGAGGTGAATGAGGATTTTGAAGATTGGGAGGTTAATTATCATTTCCTATAAATTAAACAAATTTACATCAAAAAACCTATTAAATCTACCTATTTAGAAACAAATTCACCAAAAAAAAGAAAAGCTTACTGCTAACACTTCCCTAATGTCGTGGCGGAATTTTGGTGAGGACTCAACAATGATTTGATGAAGAATTTTGTCTCCAAGAATGCAAGCACGCTTTTGAGAGTTTGAAGGTCGCAAGGTTGGAGAAAAACACATAAATGAGAAATGATAATTGTTGCATTTTTTTGTTATAAACAGTTATAATGTGCTTGCATTATAACGTGAGTGCATTATAGCTTTGGTGTGACCAAGTCATAGGATCGGTCACACCAAGCCATAACGCAAGCACACTATAATGTGAGCACATTATGGCCTTTAAAAAAAAATTAAAAAAAATTGACCACTTTTTGGCCTCCCATCTTTCTGCACCCACCCTCACTTGGTTGAAAACACATGTAGTCTACCTTAGGTTGGTGATCTATTAACTATAAGAAATTCCTTCAGGGCTTGAAAACTCGTTCTGATTCCACTTGGTTATGTCATAGATGGAGGGTCCAGAAAAGCCTATCCAACCATGCAACTTGTTAAACACATTGGAAATAACACAAGAAATTCTCAACAAACATGAATGATCATTGATTCAATAACTTTCAGTATTACATGCATCATATGCCTCATATGAAAAATACTTAGGGTTCACAGGCCTACCACAAGGGTATTCTAGATATTACAACTAGCATGGAGGCTTTATTACAATCCCACAACTGGGCAACTCGGAATATATAAACTCTAATCATTAAATCCTAACTAACTCCTTTCCTGTGAATTAAAATTGATCTTAGCTAAATCCTTTCCTGTGAATTAAGTATAAATCTCCATGTTTAAATATGGTCCATGTTAGCCTCAAGGGTTTACAAAACCCCAATGAATGATCAAGTGTGTAGGTTGGCCTCAAACATGAGAAAGGTAATCCATCGTGAGATGAAACATATTGCAGGTCTCCAAGAAAGTTCCCCTTGGACCCAAAATGCTTGTATCATGCTCCATTATGCTCTGCATGCTCTGAAATAGGTCCATACAACAAATCTTGGACCAAGTCGGCCTTAAATGCTCTAGCTAAGATTGCCAATGAAATTTTGAGAGTGATAACTTTCTGCAAACAAATGTAAATCTCCTAAAATTTGGATATGTTGTAGATAACCTTGTGTAGGTGCTATATTCTGCTCTAGGACCTGAGAAATGATATAGAGGTAAAATGTAGAAGAAATTGTCTAGACAAATAAAGTTTGAACTAAAAAGAAAAGAAATGTTTTTGGTTCATACATGATTGCTTTACAACCAGGGATGCTCCTGCATCAATTTTTCTTCTGTTAATTTAAATTTGAAAGTGACTATGTATGAATGCTTGATAAACATATAATTCAGGGCTAATGCATTATATTAAGATATTTATTTAAGTTAATTTATGGCCCTTTGAATACCTTTTTTTGTTTTAACCTATACATATGCTTATCTCTAATCGCTATGCTTATGTGCATATAATCACTATCTATTTCACTTATGTCTAATTATAATCATTAATCCCATTGTTCTATGAACTTATCCATCCTAGTTGTCTAATCAAATTTTTTCCATCATTGCAAGGTCATCCTCACAATTGTAATCTTGATTTACTTAAATGCAAAAGAAAAATCATACATTTTTCAATCTATCCCCTTTTAAACTTTTTCCCCAAGCCAACTATGCACAAATCTTTATAATTTGACACATTTATAAAATGGCATCAACTTGCACTCATTTAAAAACATAAATAATCATCAACTATCACAAGAAAAATCACTCAAGCCTCTATTAAATGCTAAAATCAAGAAAGTAATTGAACACATCTACTCATACTCATCCTAGTGCATATGAAACATCTAGCAATCATCCCAAAACTTTTGTGCATGTTTAACGTTTGATATCTATTGAAGTATTTTTAAATACTACCACCTTAATAGAACATCCGTAAGAGTGAGAAATACGATACCATTCTCTAGTAGTCTATTTATTTGAGAATCTACAAAGAGAAATCCAAGATCATTAGAGATCGAATTTTTGGATGTAAAGTAAGATTCTAGCAACAGTCTAAATCTAGAATTATGAACTCAATCCAATGCATAGCAAATAATAGTGTTATAATTTTGATCTATATACATGAATATTTAAATCATTTCTAGATCCTAGGACAAATAGATCTCATTGTCTTCATCAATTGACATTTATTCTTCGATCAGAAAACTAAATAATATCTCTCATTCATTTATTATTACATAATATTACTCCGTTCCGCTATATCTACTCATTCAATCTAAAATTATTTACTTTAGTTAACCTGGTTTACCCATAAAGGAATCTTATATTTCATTTTAAATAGAAGATCAATAACATTGCCTGGAAGTTGACGGCTTGATTTGTGACTGTAAATCAATAAGCTGTCCTCCAACAGCTTATTCATGAGTAGTAAGAAGAAATTCATATCATCTTATCTTTACACGCAAGCAAACTATGCAAAAGTCATTAAAAATGTATTTCAGGTACAGGAAGTACATACTATACCAGGGCTGAGAAGCCTTATGTTTTATTCAAATTTCTACCATGTGAAAAGTCGAGGAGAAATCGACTTCAAACATGTCACAGCTTCCTTTAAGCGACTGCTTTATATATCTCTACTTCCACGCCATTGCGAGCAGCGTACTAGGTTTTGTTATAAGATCGTTTTCATGAAGCGGGTGGAGCCCATTCCAGCTATTTGAGATTACTGCAGTATTGACTATTATCAAACCCAGACATATGTAATTATTTCTTGATGGAAGCCAAGAATAGGTAGGAGATCTCCACTACGGCTAAAACAAAGCAAAGAATTGACAATAATGATAGAAGTCTCTTGCGTTTCGGCTCAGCATTTACCTCTTCTTATGCACATTGGCCGTAAGGATTTTTAAATTTTATTTAAATAGTTTTTCTAATCAGAGAATTTATTGTACGTGTGTATTTTTTAAAATGACATTTTTTATGAACATGTGTTAACATTATCAATTATAAAGTAATAATAGTACACATATTTATCAAAAAGTGGTGGGTGGATATAAAATTACGCCTCAATAATCCAAATGAGGCTGTAGCTTGAATTAAAATACATAACATAGGTTTCAGTTTTGCTAAAATAATTATTTGTTTTAATGTGTTGTTACAGATACAGGTGCAAGCCAGCAAAGTTTCTTTGGAGGTGGCTTACATTTAGGAATTATTTGACCAGTAAAGAAATTCCCCTTGCACCATGGCCAAAGTTCCTCCATTACCTTCCTCCTCTTAGGGCTGCTTGCCTTCTTGTGGGCGTTGAAGAGGTAGGAGTCTCTCTACTCGTGGAAACAAATTTTCTCGGCCATAGGTTTCTCCCTTGACTAGCCAAAGGGATTGTGGTCATAGGAGCATGTTGCAACATGTTTGGTGGTGGTTGATCTCTCCATCCTCTCAGGGTGCTACTCCTAGGTGGCCTTCTACTGACATTTCTAGGTGGTCTTCTGGTGATGAGATATATATTTTAAAAATACATAAATTCTAATTAAAAATAGATATATTCTTATATTTTGGAATAAGAAATAAAATTTCTAATTTGAATGCATAGAAAGGATGGGACCAACAAGGATTCAAACTCCATTCCCTAACAATACATTATGCTAAGTAAAAGGTCCATGTTTGAAGGGTTTAAATAAATAATGTAGATTATTAATATGACACATATGTGTGGTACCAAAACATCTCTGTTTGATCATCTCAGACGATTATAGTATTAGCAAAAATAGTCCCTAGTAACTAATTTTAAAAATTCAATAGGATCTTGAATTATTTTAACAACTTTGGTGTGGTCATTGTTTTCTTCAATTTAATTAGAGTTGGGAATTAAAATGTGCTCTTGCTATTATGAGCCTCTAAAACAATACAAGAGTATGTGTTGTTAAAGAATGATAACTTCACGACCCTAGCAAGACTAACAAAGTGAATAGAATTTCCTCTTATTGAACTATGCAAAGTAGTATGTAGCAAAGATAATTTTAAGATACCTCCCTAAAAAAGTATAAAATATTGTCATATACTTCATTTAAAAATATATATATTTCTATTAGATTTTTTTTTTCTGAAAAAATAGTTAATTTCATTGGTGATTTTTTTTAAATCATTAGAAATTTGTAAAAAATCCTGACAAATCTTTACAAAAAATAGGCAAATGCGTTAATTACCATGGTAGATCCTTTATTTAAAAAAAGTCCTATGGAGAAGTAAGGATGTGAGGGTGGTAGTGGTTGACTAGTTTAAAGTATAGTACTCATGTTCATAATTGCATATTTCTTTAATATTTTAAATTGAAAAATTAAATATTTAAATTGGTCAAAAATTCATTTTCATCATTGTTGAATACAACCCCATCTATTAGATTATAAATAAAATCAATGGTGGTGATTAAAAATTAGTAATATGGCTCTTAAATAACCAATAATTGTGTAATATTATTAGTGAGTTAATTTCATTTTCTACTATAAATTATAAATTTTAGGTGAATCTAATCTAATTAGGTATCAAATATTGTGGTAAATTTTTGAGTTTAAAAGTTTAATAAAGTAAATATTCTAACCATTTAATCAAATACTAAAATAAAATTTTGTAAAAATGTGTCAATTCAAGTCATTTTACAACTTGTATTGTTAGGAAAAATTTTAATTCCCAATTTC
This sequence comes from Sequoia sempervirens, assembly GCA_007258455.2. Lineage (NCBI taxonomy): Eukaryota > Viridiplantae > Streptophyta > Pinopsida > Cupressales > Cupressaceae > Sequoia > Sequoia sempervirens. The sequence continues at coordinate 410,090,788 of VDFB02270651.1, read as the reverse complement.
AACAATTAGCCAATTCAAGAATATTTGCTAGTAAAATATCACTTGTAAAAAAATTAGAATGCCACTTATAAACACTTAACCCCTCTTGTTCACTTGTTTTCCAAACTCAATGCTTAAATTTATCTCGTTAATTAAATTATACTCTTTCCCTAAATATTAAGATGATATGTTGGGTCACATCACTAATTATTTAAAAACCTAGAAGATGCATTCAAGTTATAAGGTATTTCTTTAGAGGTGAATCCCTTGTGAAGGATATCCCCCCATAAAAATTTTAATGATCTCTTATCAATTTTTCATGCACAAGAAAAAGGGAAGAAAAGGAATGAACCAAAATTTATAGGCTAGGCTATGAGAGGAGGCCGTTGAGATGAGATGAGAAGTCTGAGGTTTGGGGGCATGGAGAATGCATGTGTCATGATCTCATTAGTCACATTAACTCGTGTTTGTGCAACATCCTCCTCCTCTCAGGGAGCCATGCACCCGGGGGCTAGAGGCCCATTTTGCATGTCATTTTTTATATATCAGATCATATTATTTTGTATAGGATTGTTCTGATGTATAGATATATAAAGATATATAGTCACCATATTTTGATACAATGGTGCGATACTTGTACATGAATTTTTGGTATATATCTATGATATTTTGTGTGACATCATTTTATTATATGTGTAATTTTATTTTCATGTATGGCTATGTGATGGATTTATGTTTATGGATGTATGTTTAGATTAAATGCTATCATGATCTAATAAACACACATTAGAGGTATGCTTAATTAAATACAATTATGATCTAATTGCCTAACCAAAAAATGTTAATCAAATACAATGCACAAACACACAACATAATAAACACATGTATATATAATTCCTAATTAAAGAAATTAATTACATATACATGTTCACGTCATAACATAACATGCAAATATAATGTGTTAATGAAAAAATGTTATAGCAGAATGAACTATAGTCCTTGAGGGATGGGTGTCATGGATATACCACATAGACATTATGTGTAGTATCAGTGAAGATGCATTGCATTGACTGATTTTTTTAGAGGCATTCCATCCATAGACGATAGTCTATAGGCACCATAACTATACACAAAGATGATTATGTAAGGACCTAACCAATTGAGGCAAACTTCCCCTTTTGATCAAGTGGTGCATTTGAATTTCTCTGATTCTAATAGAGAATGAGATCACCTACATTGAAAGTTTGAGAAAGAACACCTTGAATGTAATTTTTAGAAATAGATTGTTGATAAGCTTGGAGATGTTTGAAGGCTTACAACCAACACTCATCGAGAAAATCAAGATGATACAAACAATCAACACAATAAGTGTCATCATCAATCAAGCCTTTAAGGGAAACTTGCAAAGACATAATTTCTAGCTCTAAAGGCATGATAGCCTCGACACCATACATGAGGTTGTACGGGGTTGTACCAGTAGCCCAATATTGAAGAAGAAAAGGTGTTTTTTGGTGTTCCATCGAGGAGTAGAAAGATCGTTGAAGTATACATAAAGTCAACAGCGAATAGACTATAGGGTAGATGTCATGTTGGAGCCTTGCAAATTCCATTTAATATTTTATTATGTCATTTGGTTGTCCAAAATGGGGATGTTGGTTTTTGCAACTGGTTTTGTACTCTTATTTTGGTTTATCATTTGTGGTTTTACCTCCCACAAGTTCTATCAATTGGAGCCATGAGATAGTAGTTTCATGTTGAGTTTTGTAGACCTAAGAAGGTGTTGTCAGGTTTATCAGAGATCAATAGTAGATCGTATTATTGTGTACTCTCATTCAAAGATTAATATTATACTTGCCTTCTTTTCTCATGTGAAGTTTTATTTCGAAAGGTTTTCTCCACATAAATCTGATATCACATTTTGTTTGCTAATTTTTATATTATGATGTATGTTGCAATCACATGTTTAAATCTAATTTGATAGTCTGATTTTTAAATCTGAATTCACTTACATAAATTCATATTATAATGTTTCTCTTCACCTTATTTTCCACATATATTACCTAATCTAATCCACTCTACTCTTATCTGCTCAATAAATAACCTAAATAGCTCATAAAAGAATCTAAACAGAAGACCAATAACTTTGCCTGGAATTTGACGGCCTATGGCCTGATATGTGACTGTAAGTTAATATACTGTCCGCCATCAAATGTTTTGTTATATTTGGTAAGTTGGTATGAGCAATAATATAAAAATCATATTATACTAATTTTACACGTAAGCAAACTACACAAAAGTCATTAAACGTGTACAAGAAATACACGCAATTCCAGGGGTGATGTTCTATTAAAAATTTTAGCATGTGAATTTGGTGTTTTGAAGAAAACATTTAATAAGATCTCCAATGGTACCGGGAAAGCGTAGTAGTTGCAGAGAAGTCGAAGAGGAAGTCGTAGATTCCTTCTTTGAGATTATTGCTGTATTGACAATTACCAAACCCAAACATATTTAATCATTTGAATGGCGGAAATCCTGGTTGATGGAAGCCAAGAGTAAGTAGGAAATCTCCACTACGGCTAAGAAAAAACATGAATGGACAATAATGTTAAGAGTCCTTCTTATGCACGTTTGGCCGTACGTACTGCTTTATTTTATTTAAATTGCTTTTCTAATGAGAAAATTTGTTGTACGTATACATTTTTTAAATAAGGTATATATTTAAGATAGATAAATTCTTATATTTTCAAATAAGAAATAAACTCAATAATTTGAATGCATGCGAAGGATGGGCTTGGCAAGTAATCAAATTCCATCACATAACGGCACATTATGGTAAGTAAAAGGTTCAAGTTTGAAGGGTTTGAATTAATAATGTATCAAGACCATGTATTCTACACATAAGTGTAATGCCAAAGAATTTATGTTTGATCATGTTAAGGTGAATGTAAAATGGAAATCTAGGACTTAATAAGATGAGCTTAGTGTTTGTCTAAGGGAAGGTCATGGTACAATAAACACCAAGTTAAATAAGATAACTTGGGATTCATAATAGCTTTCTAAATAGTTTGTAATCTTTTATTCTAGATGAAAGGATGAGTTTGAAGATTACATCAAGCAATAAGCTTTTGTATAATATGTAAATGTGGGGAGAGCTAATTGCATTCTTTTCTAAGACTATATCCATGGAAAGGGCTACCAACATACCACTTCATATATTTTCACCAAGGCTTCATCAATCCAACAAAGATGCTATGATGGTACTAAAATGACATAGTATCAATATTACATCAAAATATTTTCTATCTATGTTCTTTAGGTTGAATTTAGCCTTCATTTATATCTACAAAAGCCAAGCGGAGGTGGACTTGGAATAAAAATCCTAGTTGGATATAAGCCCTCATATACAATGCTTGATAGTATGAATTCAAGAAATTTTAGTGAATAGTATATCTTTGAATGTGATGATAGGAGACCATCAAATAGATTGCTACTTATATCAAGTGGCTAGTTTTAAACCCATTGTTGTTCTAAATATGCCAAAGCCTTTCAAATTCTCTTAGCAAAAAAAATCCCATCATTTTCATAAGATTAGGAAAGATGAACAAGTAGAGAAATCCTATAATCTTCCAAGAAGATCTCACATAAGGAACACTTCAAAAAAATAGAAAAACATTCTAAGTTTCATTTCCTTCAGTACCACGGAAAATGCACTTGGCACAAAGTCAAATTTTCTCTATAAATATTTTTTAAGCCTGTACCGTAGAAAAAAAGGACCTCTTGCTTGACATGGGAACAATTCATGATAAAATGGACTTAATGAGGTCTTAATCTAGTGTTGTGAGGTGTTTTTCACATCAACACTAGGTGTTGGACCCTTACAAATTGAATAACATGCTTTTAACGATGTCTTGTAAAGGTGTTTTAAACTCTTGTAATGGAATTTCATGCTTTTCTAGACTTAATGAACCCATTTTCTCCTAATTCAACATTATATAATATATTTAAATACATTATCACACAAATCTAGAAGGCTTGTAAAATAAACTTAATGTTAAACTAGTGTTGTAATGTGTCTTGTAATTCACATTGGTTCTTGTGCCTCTCTAAGCTAAGTGGACCTCATTTTAATGTTGTAAGGTGTATTTAATCACACTTTCACATTGAATTCTATGTCCCAAGCCCTAATTGACCTTTACATCATCAATAATAGGACCCTATTCAACCATATTGTGTTTCTTAAGGAAATATTAGATAAAATACCCGACAAAGTTGCAATTTAAACATTATTTCCTTATCTCATGGTATTTTAGTTGTCAAAATGGCCCCTATGGGACCCATTCACCATGGGTGGCAAATGAGTCCCATTTGGCTTGATTTTGACCTTTGAGCAGGAAAAAGTAAAATTTAAGTTTATTATTTTCACATGTCAGCCTTAGGGATCCAATTTACTAGTAAATTAGGAGAATTTCCTATAAATACAACATTATAAGCCCTAATTTACATCTCTCAACTCATTTTTACAACTCATTAATCATTTATCTTCTCAAGCAAGCCAGGGTTTTAACATTACAAGCCATTCAAAATCAATTTTCAGACCTTCAAGGGTAGATCCTTCATTTTTTTTGCAGACCTTCAAGATCAAACATCATGGCAAGGTAATAAACTCCAATATTTCATTTTTTATTCCATTCTTTCATCATTTTGATTTAATTAACTAAAAGGGGTTTGACCAAGGCAAACCCCCATGCCTTAACATCCAACATTTCTCCTTCTTGTCTTGTGTGTTTGCATATTTAGACACCTTGGAAGCTTGGAAATCTTTAAGAATCAAGTTGTAAATATTTTTAGGTCTTCTTCTCATTGTTCAAGGAAAAATACCAACAAAAACTCACTTTCAGGTTCAGAAATCAGAGTTTCAGAAGCAAACACCTGTAGAGTATCAAAGTGTAGACCAAGAGATCCAGATTCCACCTTAGAATATTAAAAAATTTAAAATTGGACTCATTCACCATGGGTGGTGAATGAGTCCCACTTTCAGGTCATTTTTTGGTTCTTTGGTTTTTAGATATCCTTTTGTCAGAAATAGGTTCCAGAACAGTATTATAGAATTGGGCTTGATTCGCCCAGAATGGCGAATGAGTCCCACTATGCATGAAAATCAACATCAACAACATTCTAGAATATGTTTCCAGTCTCCATCCATATTCTAGGTGCACACTTTTAGTATCGTCAAGTTCTATTATAATTTGCATTCATTTCTAGGTGTTTTTGCATTACACAATGTGTTTTCAAGCATTCTTCATTCTCTTGATTTCCATTCATTAATCAATTAATATTATTATTTTGTTGCATTAAAACATTGCATCTAGGCATATTAAATCCATTTTCCATTCATTATCACATTAACTTTGAGTGTAACATTGCCCATTTTGGCCAATCTTTCCCCTTTTAGGTGAAAAACCCTAGACTTGGTAGAAAGAATTAGGGTGCCAAAATATATGTTACATTTTGGTGAACCTTCTTTTATAATACTTTCTTTTCTGATTAGGATTCCATCATCATCCTAGTAATAGCTTGCATGCATTAGCTTTTACATGTTTTTGCATTCTAGGGTATCAAAAACTTACATTAGTGGAAAGATAATTTTGCTTGCATTTTTTCATCTAATTTCCTTAAAAATTTCCGAAATTCTTCATACCCATCTTAGGTTTGCAGCTTACAAAATCAAACATATCAAAAACAATTCAATTTTTTTGAAAATTTTGCAAAAAACCAATACTGGGACTCATTCGCTATGCTTGGAAAATCAGTCCCTGTCGATATTTTTGATTGACTGTTACAACATTAGAAACCTCATTTTTGTGCTCCCTAAGCCTCCTAGTATCATATAGTATAAGTATGGAAAGTTTTTGGAACATTTATTTTATGCATTTAGCTCAAAAACATCATTTTAGATTACTCATTCTTCAAATCACTTCAATTGCAAACATCCTTACATCTAAAAATGCTTCCATTTCTACAATTTTGCATAACATCAATAAAAGTACTTTTCACTTTTTCATATACAATGTTCCTTTTCATAAAGCTTTTCATTAGTTTTGTAAAATTAATTTTCATTCTTGCATATACACTGTTTACATTCTTAAGGCATTGCATACACTGGATAAGAGTGTTTTGTATCTTTCCATATACATTGTTCATATTACTAAAACATTGGATGAAATGGTTACATGTTCTTTTCATTCTCATTCAAAAAATCCTAGTACCTTACATATGTAGAAATGTTAAGAAACATTTCCTATCCCCTCCTTATGAGAGTGTTTTAGTGAAAGAGACTAAGACTTGGGCCATTCCTAATGATCATACTTGGTCTTCTCATAATATCTCTTCTCTTGGTGATGAAGATATTTTAGTAGAAGAATCAATTAATGAGAGTTTTGAGAATCCTAGTTGTTTCTCTCCTTTTACCTCTCTTAGTGGAAAAAACATTCACAACCAACATAACACAACCTTAGATGATCATGACATTACAATTTATTTTTCTCCTAGTATCTCTCCTTGTTGTGAAGACGATACTTTGATTTTAGAAAACCTATTTTGTGAAGATTGTGAGAATCTTATTTGTCCCCATTCACCTCACAAAATTCTTCTTAAACAAGACAATACAACCATAGGTAATCATGACAACATCATTTGTCCTTCTCCTAGTATCTCTCCTAGTTGTGAAGAAGATACTTTGTTGTTAGAAAATGCAATTGATGACGGTCGTGAGAATCTTCATTGTCCCTCTTCACTTAACAAAAAATTTCTTGGGAAAGAAAATTCAACCATTGAGAACTCTCCTACTCCTGATGAAGTACTTTTCAAAGAACCAACCTTAGAATGTCAAGAAGATTTAGTTTGTAGTTCTTCTAAAAACCATCCTCCTAGGAAGGATATCATGATGCAAGACAAGAACCACAATAATGATATAGACTCTCACTTGCTAAGGGATGTTAACTTTATTCAACCTCAACTCATCCTTTACCCCCCTTCACATAAACCTTCACCTCAAAACAAACCTGAACTTGTCCTTTACCCACCTAACAATAATGTATCATAGCAGCTAAGTTATAATATCATTGCTCATATATATAACACTCAAAATATTCCAAAACCACCGCAACCAATCCCAACACCCTTACCTTTGCCAAATCCTATCCCCCCTAGACCTATCTTACCAGGTCTTCCTAGTGGAAAGTAGTACAATCTTGTTGAACAACTAAAGAATACTCCTGCTAAATTTTCATTATGGGACCTTATTCAAGCCTCCCCTCACTATCACAAAATGATCCAATCAACCTTGCAACATGTTCCTGTCCCTTCTAATGTGCAACTCACTAACATAGCATCCATGATCCAAGGACTAAATGCTGACATTTTTTTCCACCAAAGTGAACTCCCCCCTTTGGAAGTGCAAAAACAAAATGAATCTTTCATGATCATTGCTCAATACAATCGGATAGGGATAAAATGAACCCTTATTGATAACGGTTATGCTCTTAATGTGTGTAGTGTGAATCTCCTTGACAGATTGTGTGTTGAAAAGTCACAAATAATACCTAATTTTGTATCTATTCGAGGATTTGATAATACAATGCAACCGCTCGGTGCAATTATTTTGCCTATTGCAGTTGTGGTGGCTACTTTTCAAAATACCATTCATGTCATGCCTTATGATCTTTCATATAATATTCTTTTAGGAAGACCATGGATTCATGAGATGAATCCAGTGCCTTCAACCCTTCTTGTATAATGAAATATGTCTATAACAATAACATTTATTAAGTTGAAATAGACCCCGAGCCTAAAATTTTCTTGCACTTTGAAAAAGGAGCTACAAGTCCTTTGAAAACATTTATTCCAACATCCAATATAGACCCTCTTGAAATTGAACAAAACAATGAGGAATCAGTGTCTAAATTATTTGGTGATGATTGGGTATCCTTAGAATTCACACCATCATTTATGGGAGAATACATAATCACACAAGAAAGATGAGAAACAAGAACAACCAACCATCATGACAACTCAAAATTCCACACAATCTTCTCAACCATTTATCTCCTCTACTTTGCAACAAAATGCAACATACACAACAACCTTTGATGAATACAATAATGAACAACCATCTGATTCCAATGCAATGAAAAATATTTATGAAAAAGGTTATGAACTCATGAAACAACTCGGATATAGTGAAAAAGGATGTGGTGATTGAGAACAAGGTATCCACAACCCTATAGAGCCTAACACACAACAAACATCTCATGGTCTTGGTTATTGTCCTTTGATTGAGATCGACAAGCCTTCACTCAACATCAACAATCTCACACAACATACTTCTAACTCAACCCTAACCATCATCCATCCTAACCTCATCGACACTAGTGGTCTCAAAAATCATCCTTTACAAAATATGAAACTAACAAATACACATTTGCTTAATGTCAATGTCATCTCACAAAACATTCATGATTTGCATTTGCTAGATTTTCCATCCTCCTATAGGAGTGAGAACAATATCTTGCAATCTCAACAGTCTTACGCAGATATGACAACTAATACTAAGCAAGGGGTATCTTTGTCACAAACCACAAGAACATCTTCTACCATTGATCAAGAAGGCATCTTGTCGAGACTCCTCCAAGATCACTTGATCACCCTCCCTCCTATAACTCAAAATAAATGCTCTTACAAGACTTCATTCTACGCCTATCATTGCATTCATGGTCACTCTAGTAATGAATGTCATGCTTTGAGTCATATAATCCAACATCTTAAGGAGTTTGGCATGCTTCCCTATGAGGGGGCACCTAGAATTCTCTAATTGATACTGATTTTCATTTTCTCCTACATTTCATCAATTGTTTCGGCTCACCTTTGTCCTGCACTCAGTGGGGGAAAGGGGTTTAGTAGCCTTGACCTTGCGTTTCACTTGTCATTGCCTCTTTTGGCTAGTTGTTAACCTTTCATGAACATATAAGAGCAAGCTTGGGACATGGACGATGTGTGTTAAGTTGGCTCACATGTGACATACTACCCTTTTTCATGACGTAGCTTATTGGAAACATATGACTTGGTATAGGGCTTTCCGAATAAGCTCTCATGTCCTCTTCTTCTACTTTAAATAACTTGCTCTCAGTACTGGTGTTCACAACCACTTTAAAGTGAGGGAATACATCACCACTCACATTTCATTGTGTGATTTCTTTCTTCTTGTGATGCATCCTTTTCTTGGTGGAGTCATTGGGCTTGATTCTCTCTAAGAGCATGATACTTCTTTTTTTACTTATCCTCTCTTGGAAACATTAAGCACAATGTTCCCTAAGATGAGACCTTGCATGAACTAAGAAAAATCCCTTTCAACATTCCTTACACTATATTGCACTTACAATGTCTATGAGTGTCAAGCATATGAATTTTTTCTTACTTCATAGAGCTCGAAAATCATTTTCCTTTGTGGTGCCTTATTAAAGTTATCAGGAGGTATAACTTTGGTATGCTTGAGTGGGAAGCCCATTCTGAGGCATGAATTTCCCCATAGCACCAATGTATTTGTGAGTACATACCACCCGAGCATATGTTTCTGACCTTTTGGGTTTTCTCACTTGGAGGATAGCCAAGAGTTCCATTGCCCCATAGAGAGTATGCATTTCCTTTTTAGACAAATAGCCTAGATCTGATCCACAACTAGTTGGAAAAATGATCAAAGCTTGATCCAACTTTTCATTTTCATCTTTCTCTTCCTCCTAGTTCTTTCCATTGCATGGTTTTGTATCTTGAAGGTTTGACTTAGCATCTTGGATGCTGGGGGCTTTACTACCTTCTTGATCATTTTCATTCTTTGTCATCTACAACTATACACTTAGATCTCTCTTGAATGTCTACTTTAGTGTGAGTTTGAAGCAAGTTCATCCTCTCACTAAAGTGCCCAAGGGCTAAATGTATTGTAGAAAAAAAGGACCTCTTGCTTGACATGGGAAAAATTCATGATAAAATGGACTTAATGAGGTCTTAATCTAGTGTTGTGAGGTGTTTTTCATATCCACACTAGGTCTTGTACCCTTACAAATTGAATATGATCATGCCTTTAATGATGTCTTGTAAAGGTGTTGTAAAGTCTTGTAATGGACTTTGACGCTTTTCTAGACTTAATGAACCCATTTCCCCCTAATTCAACATTATAAAATTTATTTAAATACATTATCACACTAATCTAGAAGGCTAGTAAAATAAACTTAATGTTAAACTAGTGTTGTAATGTGTCTTGCACATTCACATTGGTTCTTGTGCCTCTCTAGGCTATGTGGAACTCATTTTAATGTTGTAAAGTGTATTTAATCACACTTTCACATTGAAGTTTGTGTCCCAAGCCCTAATTGACCTTTACATCATCACTAATAGGACCCTATTAACCCATATTATGCTTCTTGAGGAAATATTTGATAAAATACCTGACAAAGTTGCAATTTAAACATTATTTCCTTATCTCATGTTATCTTAGCTATCAAAATGGCCCCTATGGAACCCATTCACCATGTATGGAGAGTAAGTCCCATCTTGGTGGGACCCATTCACCATGGGTGGAAATGAGTCCCATTTGGCTCGATCTTGACCTTTGAGCGGGAAAAAGTAAAATTTAAGTTTATTATTTTCACATGTAAGCCTTAGGGATCCAATTTACTAGTAAATTAGGATAATTTCATATAAATACAACCTTCTAAGTCATAATTTACATCTCTCAACTCATTTTTACAACTCATTCATCATTTATCTTCTCAAGCAAGCTATGGTTTTAACATTACAAGCCATTAAAGATCAATTTTTAGACCTTCAAGGGCATATCCTTCATGTTTTGTTGTATACTTTCAAGATCAAACATTATGGCAAGGTAATAAACTCCATTATTGCATGTTTCATTCCATTCTTTCATCATTTTGGTTTAATTATCTAAAAGGGGTTTGACCAAGGTAAACACCCATGCCTTAACATCCAACATTTCTCCTTCTTGTCTTGTGTGTTTGTAGATTTAGACATCTTGGAAGCTTGGAAATCATTAAGAATAAAGTTGAAAATTTGTTTAGGTCTTCATCTCATTGTTCAAGGAAAAAAATCAACAAAACTCACATTTAGGTTTAGAAATTAGAGTTTCGGAAGTGGACACCTGTAGAGAATCAAAGTGTAGATTGAGAGCTCCGGATTCCATCTTTGAATATTCAGAAATTAAAAAGTGGACTCATTCACCATGGGTGGTGAATGAGTCCCACTTCCTGGTCAGTTTTGGTTTTCTACATGTTTAGATACCCTTTTGTTAGAAACAGGTTCTTGAACAGTATTGCAGAATAGGGACTGATTCACCTAGAATGGTGAATGAGTCCCACCAGGCCTAAAAATCAACATCCATAGCATTCCAGAATCCATTTCCAGTCTCCATCCATATTCCAGGTGCACACTTTCAGTTTTGTCAAGTTCTATTGCAATTTGCATCCATTTCTAGGTGTTTTTGCATTACATAATGTGTTTTCAAACATTCTTCATTATTTTAGTTTCCATTGATTAATCAATTAATATTATTAGTTTATTGAATTAAAACATTGCATCTAGGCATATTACATCCATTTTCCATTCATTATCACATTAACTTTGAGTGTAACATTTCCCATTTTGGCCCATCTTTCCCCTTTTAGGTGAAAAACCCTAGAAGTGGTAGAAATAAATAGGGTGCCAAAATCTATGTTACAAAGCCTTAAGCCACAAAAATCAATATGGAGATATCTCAAATTTTAATCCTCCTTATGAAATCCTTTTTTATGATTTTAGTTAGTCTTTGAAAAATCTCACTTGTTAATTTTGCAACATAAAGGTTAGTAGGTAACCTAGCATGAAGAATAGTAAACATAACTATTAAGCAATGAAAATATATGACTACTAGAGAAAAGAAGAAAATTGTGTGTTCTCTTTTTCCTCTAGGGTTTTTGACCTAAAAGGAGAGAGGCAATTTCCTTACTTTTCACTCAAGAAAAAACCCTTGATATTTCAATGCAAAGTAGATTGAAATCTTGCAAAGGGACTATCCTAAAGGCTGAATGAGATCTAATGAGGGGTTCACCACCAAGTTTAGACTTGGAAAAGAAAATGAAATTTAAAACACAATGTAAAACCCTAATTGAATGCAAAACAGTGCTAAATGACATAGAAAGATGAACAAAATGTAACAAAAAGCTATAAAACAGAAAGTGGGCACCTAGGAGACTAAAGAAGGAAAAATGGAGGTCTGGATCACTGAAAAATATGCTATTGATGTTGATTGGGACTCATTCATCAAGTTTGGTGAATCAATCTAGTTTCTGAGAAAATGCACTGAAGTAGGTTTTAGCCAAAAGGGTATCAAGATATGTAAAAATGTTTGCCAAGCCTGTACAGTGGGACTCATTCGCCAATAGTGGTGAATCAATCCACTTCTTCTTTTCTAGAAATTCTAAATCTAATTTTGTGACTCTTGGTCTGCTCTACTCTTCCTTATTAGTTTCCAGATCTGAAGCTGCAAATTTCCACCTATAGACCTTCTGTAAGCTTGTCCAAGGCTTGATGACAACTTTAAGGATTTGACAACTTTTCTCCAACTTTGCTTCTTGACATATCTACATCCTAGCCCTGCAAATCACACACAAGAAGAGGGATTTTTTTTGTGTGGATTAGGGAATAGAGGTTTTCCTTTGTCAAACCCCTTGTTGGTAATTAAACCTTGAAATGCAAGCAAATATAAATGGAGAATGATGAATGAACAAATATGAATGTTGCAACTCACCAAACCCTAGCAATAAGGTGCCAAAAATATGCTTGAAATGGTTGCAATGGATGTAATTCTTGACTCTAGCTTGAAGGAGATAGATGATCTTACTTGAAATGATTGCTTGGATCATGAATTCTACATCACAAAATTTGTTAGCACAATAACAAACATGAAGAATGTAATCTTTGACATTATTATTGGCACCTGAAGAATTCTCTAAAATTATTGATAATATTCCCTTGAAAGCTTGTGAATGCTCAAATTCTCTTGTGAACTCTTGAATGCTAGGTATTGAATATGAGTGAAAGAACCTTGTATTTATACTCAATTATGCAAGAATTCTTGAAATTGCAACACTACAAGATGACATTAGATCTAGGAGAATAAAATCTCATTGGAAATTTGAATTAAATTTGAATTTGGGTCACATGAGACTCATTTTCCCAAGGTGGTGAATGAGTCCCATCATACATAATGTATGGGACAAAAAATGAAAAGTGCTTAGAAATGTGTGAAACCTGCATCGGGGCCGAAAAGACCTAGGTGGGACTTATTCGCCCAAGGTGGAGAATGAGTCCTAGACACTAAATCTAGGCCACACAAGCTAGGAACACCTGAATTATGATTGGTTACTAATTGGTGTCGAGATTATCCTCAAAAATATGTAATAAATGGGGCTTGTGGATGCAAAATAGGGCCATTTAAAGCATAAGAAGGCCCAATTATTAATGAAAAGCCTAAAGAAGTGTGAAAGTGTGTTACAAGACTTTACAACACTCCAAATAAGGTAAGATTAATGTTTATTTTTACTAAAATTATATTTATTATGCTTAATTAATTGATAAAACCCTAGAAAAGTGTGAAAGTGTGTTACAACACTTTAGCAACGCACCATTAAATTTATTTAGTTCACAAGGGCCCAAGCTCTAATGTGAATGTGTTATCCACATTGCAACATTAAATCAACAAAAAATTAAGCCAAAATCCACAAGGAGGACCCAAATGAGTGTGAAAATGTTAAGGGACCCATTTTTCTACACTACATTTACCCCCCACTTAAGTGAGAGGATGAACCTACTTCAAATTCAAACTAAAGTAGAAAAACACATACCAAGAGGGGTTCCAATGAACCAATTCTAGCAAGATGAGATGACAATGATCAAAAGCGGTGATCAAGCCCCTAGGATCAAGATCCCATGGAAAACCAACATAAGCACAAAGGAACATGCATAAAATGGTATAAATAATAGTGACAAGGCACAAGAATACACTACCAAAGAAAAGAAAAGAAAGGGGAAAAGAATCATATCAAGCTTTGACCATTTTTCCATCACGATGTGGATCAGATCTAGGTTGTTTGTTTAAAAAAAATACTCACTCTGGGGCAACAAAACTCTTGGTTGTCCACTAGGTGAGAAGTCCTAAAAGGTGAGAAACATACACTCATGGTTGGTATGCACTCACACACACAAGTGGCTATGGGGAAATTCATGCCTCGGATGGGGCTTCCTGATCAAACCATACCAAATTTATACCTCCTGATAACTTTAATAAGGCATCGCAAAAATCATTTTCGAGCTTCATGAGGCAAGCACAAATTCCTATGATTGGAGCTCATGAACAAATGGATGGATCTACAAGCATGCAAGTTGTACTATGCAAGGTGGCCATATTAAAAAAAATTCAAAATGAAAAAAATATGAAATTTTCAAAGGCATCTTTCTTAGTTCATGCAAGTTCTCTAACTTAGGGAACATTGTGCCTAATGTCTCCAAGAGAGGACAATTCAAAGAATAAAAGATTTGCAACTTAGGGGACACATTGCACATCACAACATGTTGCTAAGAGGAATATAATATGCTAAGAGAGATCATGCTCTAGGACATCAGACCAAAGTCATCCACAAAGTGACAAATGCATCGTATGATGTAAGAAGGCTGCACCAAGAACCAAGACAAAGAATAATGCAAAAGAATAATGCCAATGCATGACCCCACTTTAAAGAAATTGCTAAACATCATGTTGAGAGAAATTACTTTATAGTATAAAATGATAAATACTAACAAAGAAGAAGACATGAGAGCCAACTTGGAAATCCCTATGCAAAGTCATATGTTTCTGAGTAAAGCTACGTCATGCAAGAAAAAGGAAAAGAGAGAGGTTGCCCCCAAAATGAAAACAAAAAACACATAAGGGATCTATGGATTTGGGGCCAATATGTTCTTCGTTGTAACATTGTTCTTAGAGAGCTTGGAACTATCATCATCCCCCAAACACACATAGAACTTGAAGAATGAAAAAAAGAGAGCAAAAACAAAGAAAAACCTCTTGGGTCAATATGCAAGAGACATAGGGTGTCTCGATGCCTTGCATCATCCCCAAAAGGAAAAAACAAGAAAAATGAAAAGATATATAGGAAAAGGGTATGTGTAGGATCATCATGGAAAAAGTAAGCCCTTAAGTGGTGAAAAATTCAAACAAATCAGAGTTAGGCAACTTGAAGTAAAAATTTGAATAAGTTTTCTATATTATTTCAAAAATATGTAAGAATAGAATATGTAGCATATTGAATGTGGTTTCTAAACTACTAGGCTTTTAAAAAAAAAAATCTATTTGGTGAAATTTTGAAATTTCAATGGAGTAGTACTTAAATTTCAGGGAAAAATAAGAAGTAGGTGTTTGTCTAACCACCCTAACCACAATAAAATGATAATATTTTTTATCAGATTTTAAATATAAGTAGAGGACTCATGTGGATGTGATGCATATTTTTTTGTAACTTTTTTCAAAGTAAATAATTAATTATGATTTTTTTATTACAACTTTTTAAAAAGATAAAAACTCGTATGTCTAACCACCCTAACTTGGTCAAAACTTCATGAAATTCATTTTTTCTTAATCCTATAGTATACAAAGCATAGACTGTGATGCATGTTTTAGATTCAAAAAATATGATATTGTTTGAAAGATATAAATGTTTTTCAATAAGCTTATCAATCAAAACTTTAGTCGTAATTCAAATAGAAAATGAATAATAATATTTATTAAATTCAAAGTAAAGAATAATTTATATTGGTGGAAAGGTGAGAATATCCTTTAAAAACCCTTTTTGTTTCATCAATTTTGGGTTAAGAAAAAGTCGTCAGACACATACCTTACACATACCCATCATATTGCCACTTTTTGGCCGATCATGATCCTACACATACCCAAAAGGAAAAAGAAAAGAAAAATCCTTTTGGGTCTAATGGAACCCCTGCAAAATTTTGGTTCCAATTTTAAATTGTACAATTTTCAGTTAGTCTTAAATGTCTGGACTTAGGGTTTCTCCCACTGTTATTACCTTGGGATTTTTCAGTCAAAATCTTTCCTATGAAACCCTTAAATTAGAGCCCTTGTCAATACCCTAATTAGTTGTTGACCTTCTACTGTCTGTTTTTGGTCATATTAAAAAATATTATGTCATTGGAGGTCATGGAGTAACTGGACCCTCATGCCTAGGTCTGAGGTTCTTATATTTTATAAGGTTGTGCAATTGGCCTTAATTATCTTTTACATCCTTTGAAAAAAATATTGTTTAAAGTCCTCTGAGGCCTTTTATATGTCATCCTAGATGGTCCCCTTTCTTAATACAAATTATGAGCATGTACCACATTACTTCACTTAAGCCTCGTCTACTGTTTCCATTTATCGCTCATCGTAGATGGCTTTCTGAATAAAAATTTGCATCAACAATGTGTGATGAATGGTATTTATTTTGTTTTGTGCATCACAAATAGGTTGTGAGTTTTGATTTTTACATTAGCGATGCGTAATATGCATGTGATTTTGTGTGTTATATGTTGGGTTCCTTCTTATCGCTAATAGCTTGAATGTTTTATGATGTGAATTAGTGATGTGAGATGGCCTTTGGTACTCTTTTTAATTTATCCCATCTCTCATCATGGATTTGTTCCAAGCTTCGATTTTCAAAATGGTGATGAGTGATGACCTCGAGGATCTTTTTTTTTTCTTTCTATCACTCATCACAGATATTTGTGTGATTGTCTTTTTCAAATTGGTGATGAGCAATGAAGTCATTTGATCAAAACTTTCTTACGCTGATTTTAATTGCTCTTGTGAGCGATGTCTCTGATGCATTTATTTCTCATGCAGGTGCACATGTCTTAATCTTGTTCCATCACTTGTTTTCATCTATCGTTGATATGGTCTATAATTTCAAACAAAAATCAGTGATGCACGATGTGAAGTGAAGATTGCCAAAAGGGGACAGTGATCCAACTGTCAAGATTTCATTGCACCTGTGCTCACATTGCTGATTGAACTCTGAAACGATGGGGAAAATCAATGACATACGATGGGATGTTTAAGAGAATATTCTCTTCAAATCTTAGCTCTTTATACTTTTTTAATATAAATGAAAGGACATGAACCAGGATGGTGATGCATGTGATTGTTAGATAAAAGATGATTATTCAAGCTAAGAGTAAAACGGGGCAAATTTTTTAGGTGGTATTGCCATTTTCAAGGCACAATAAATGTAAAATATAGAAATGATGCTTGAAGTCACCATTGATGGTGTTTTAAATCTAAAAATATCGACAACTCAGATTCAAAGCTAATCAACTAAGTTGTTAGCTCTCTTACGTGAGGATCTCTTTAATCATTAATTGCTACTTGCTCTAAATTGTCTACTTAATGCAAATTGCCTATCGTTTGATCTCACCATTTGCAATCTTCATCAATTGAGAAGTGTGAGGCAGGGTGGAAGTGTGCAAGTTGTAGGCATTTAATTACAAAGGTATTGAAGTGCTTATCCAAGGTGAGTTTTTTTCCCATATGAGATTTGTTTGATTCATGCATTAGTTTTTTTGAGAGTTTCATATTTCTCGGATGTTGAGAGTTTCAATTATCTATAATTATCATTGGGGCTAGTTGAACTATCTGGGTTTATGGGTTCTTCTTTTCTGCAAGTTCAATTCAAGAGCTTAAACTAGTGAATTTCCTTGCATTTTATATTTTCTAGTCTTTACCTTGTGTCTTGTGAGAATGGGTAAGTAAAGTGTGTCTGTTCAACCAACTAGGAGGTCTAGAAGACTTAGTGTGTTTAAATTTCAAGAGGATATACCTATGGCTAAGCAAGAAGTACCTAGGACTTCTGCAACACCAAAAGGCAGGAGACATGCCTATGATAAAAATAAGAAGACTATTGTCAAAAGCACGTATAATTTGAGAAGTAGGACCATTTCAAAGGAATTGGTCAAGTTTAAAGGGAATGAATCAGTTGAACCTATGAAGAAAGCAAAGAAGAGAAACAAGTATCATAAGGCCTACCTGGGGAAACACAATTCTCCCATTGTGGTTTCAAACAACCCTTCAGATGGTGGAGGTGATACTGACCTAGAGTATGGCCATTATCTTCTTTCCCTGGTACCGTATGAAGACTCAAACAAGGGAGGAGTGATGTTCCCTCCAATTTCATCATGAACAAGGAGAGGATGAGCATACTCTGATGCTGATGACTTAGAGTAGCATCCAGGCCACCCTATTTTTTTTTTTTATGACACCATCACCACTACATCAGAATCATCCTCTTCAACATATCAATGGGATTTTTTATTTAATGTTGATGTGGAAATATTTTTAGTTGGTGTGTAGGAGAGGTGTTGAACTCCTTATCTTCAATGGGAAGTATTCCTTTTCTGAGTAGTATATAGGAATGTACAAAAGCTTATCGGTTGTAAGGTAGGAGATATAACTTGTGTTGCCACATAAGAACTAGGGATGCTAGTAGGAATACCCAGGGAAGGAATCACATTACTAACTTGTTGCATTATTGTTGTGACTTGAGGATTGGTATAGGTAGGAAGGGTATGTGCAAGATCATGATGGGCCAAAAAGTGGTGATATGATAGGTATGTGTAGGGTATGTGGCTGACAACTTTTTTACCCAAAAATGATGAAACAAAAAGGGCTTTTAAAGGAGATTCTCAGCTTTCCACCAATATAAATTATGCTTTACTTTGAATTTAATAAATAAATATTATTCATTTTCTATTTTAATTATGACTAAAGTCCTAATTGATAGGATGATTCAAAAACATCTATAGCTTTCAAACGATATCACATTTTTGAATCTAAAACATGCGTCACATTCTATGCTTCACATACTATAGGATTTTAAAAAAAATGAATTTCATGAAATTTTGACCAAGTTAAGGTGGTTAGACATACAAGTTTTTATATTTTGTAAAAATTGTAATCAATATGTGCAAGATCATGATGGGCCAAAAGTGACGATATGATGGGTATTTGTAGGGTATGTGGCTAGAGACCTTTTTTTTTACCCAAAATTGATGAAATGAAAAGTGTTTTTAAAGGAGATTCTCAGCTTTCCACCAATATAAATTATGCTTTAATTTGAATTTAATAAATAATTATTATTCATTTTCTATTTGAATTACGACTAAAGTCCTAATTTATAGGTTGATTGAAAAACATCTATAGCTTTCAAACGGTATCAATTTTTTGGAATCCAAAACATGCATCCCATTCTATGCTTCACATACTATAGGATTAAAAAAAGAAAAATTGAATTTCATGAAGTTTTGACCAAGTTAAGGTGGTCGGACACACAAGTTTTTATATTTTTTAAAAGTTGTAATAAAAAAATCATAATTAATTATTTACTTGGAAAAAAATTACAAAAAAATATGCATCACATCCGAACATGAGTCCTCTACTTATGTCTAAAATATTATAAACAAATATTATCATTTTATGGTGGTTAGGGTGGTCAGACAAACACCTACTTCTTTTTTTTTCCCTAAAATTTAAGTACTACTGCATTGAAATTTCAAATTTTTACCAAATAGATTTTTAAAAAAAATAAACCTAGTAGTTTAGAAAATACATTCAATTTTCTATAGATTATATTACATATTTTTGAAATAATATAGATAACTTATTCATTTTTTTCGTCAAGTTGCCTAACTCTGATTTTTCTAAATTTTTTGCCACTTAAGGGCCTATTTTTTCCATGATGATCCTGCACATACCCTAATAAAAAATAAGAAGTAGGTGTCTTTCTGACCACCTAAGAAATGCAAAATTCAGGAACAATGAGATTCTTATAACTAAAATTCAAGAAAGTGAAACAAAAATGCAAAAACAACAGACAAAAACCTAGAAGCTAAAATTTAAATGCAAGAAAATACAGTGAAAAATGTGCAGAGGGATTGATTTTCCCAAGGTGGCGAATGAGTCCCAAGAATGATTTTTTTGAAAGAAAAACCAAATTTTTAAATGAATTTTATGCTTTTTATGTTTTTTGATGCAAATGTAGAATTTTATTAATTTTTAATAAATTTAAATGAAAAAAGGAAAGCTAACTGAGCTTTTCACTAATGAAAATTTGGAAACCCTAGGATGTCGATTAACCAATGTAAAATCTAATGCAATATTAATGCAAGCTAATCCTAGGATGTAAATGGACTCCAGATTAGAAATATGATGGTATATATGCAAGTTCGCCAAAATGAAAAGAAGCAAATTGTGTTCTCTTTCACCTCTAGGGTTTTGGACCTAAAAGGAGAGGCAATTTCCCTACTTTTCACTCAAGAACAAACCATTGAGATTTCAATGCAAAGGAGATTAAAATCTTGCAAAGGGAATGTACAAAAGGATAAATGATATCCAATGAGGGGTTCACCACCAAGTTTAGACTTGGAAAACATAATGAAATGCAAAATAGAATGTAAAACCCTAATTGAATGCAAAACAATGCTAAATGACCTAGAAAGATGAGCAAAATCTAACAAAAAGCTATGAAATAGAAATTGTCCACTTGGGATATTGAAGGAGGTAGAATGGAGGTCTGGATGATTGAAAAATTTACTGTTGATGTTGAATGGGACTCATTAACCAAGCTAGGAAAATCAATCCATTTTCTGGAAAAATCCATTGGAGTAGGTTTTAGCCAAAAGGGTATCTAGATCTGTAAAAATCATTGTCAGGCCTATACAGTGGGACTCATTCACCAATAGTGGAAAATCAATCCACCTATGCTTTTCATGAAATTTTGAATCTAATTTTGTGCCTCTTGGTCTGCTTTGCTCTTCCTGATTGGTTTTTGGATTTGAAACTACAAATTTTCACCTATAGACCTTCTCTGAGCTTCTCCAAGGCTTGATGAAAAATTTAGGGATTTTAAATCTTTTCTCTAGCTTTTCTTCTTGAAAATTTTGCAACTTAGCTCTACAAATCACATCCAAGAAGAGGGAAATATATTGTGGGGTTAGGGAATAGGGTTTTTCCTTGGTCAAACCCCTTATTGGTAATTAAACCTTGAAATGCGAGCAAATATGAATGGATAATGATGAATAAACAAATATCAATGTTGGAAATCACCAAACCCTAGCAATAAGGTGCTACAAATATGCTTGAAATGGGTACAATGGATGTGGCTCTTGACTCTAGCTTGAAGGAGATATATCTTGATTGAAATGCTTGCCTAGATCATGAACTCTACATCACAATTGTTAGCACAATAACAAACATGAAGAATAAAATCTTTGACATGATGATTGGAAATTGAAGAATGCTCTAAAATGCTTGATAATCTACCCTTGAAAGCTTTTGAATTCTCCTGTGAACTCTTGAATGCTAGGTGTTCAATATGAGTGAAAGAACCTTGTATTTATACTCAATTATGCAAGAATTCCCAAAATTACAACACTATAAGCTAACATAAGATCTAGGAGAATAAAATATCACCAAAAATTTGAATTAAATTTGCATTTGGGTCATAGGGGACTCATTCGCCCAAGGTGGCCAATGAGTCCCATCATACAAAATATATGGGACCAAAAATGAAAAGTGCTTAGAAATGTGTGAAACCTACATCGGGGCCAAAAAGGCCTAGGTGGGACTCATTCTCCCAAGGTGGAAAATGAGTCCCAGACACTAAATTTGGGCCACAAAAGGCAAGAACACTTGAATTATGATTGGTTACTGATTGGTGTCAAGATTATCCTCAAAAAGATGCAATAAATGAGGCTTATGGATGTAAAATAGGGCCAATTAAAGCATAAGAAAGCCCAATTATTAATGAAAATCCTAGAGAAGTGTGAAAGTGTGTTACAACACTTTACAACACTCCAAATAAGGAAAGATTAATGTTTATTTTGATTAAAATTATATTTATTATGCTTAGTTGATTGATAAAACCCTAGAAAAGTGTCAAAGTGTGTTACAACACTTCACAACACTTTAGCAAGGCACCATTAATTTGCATTAGTTCAAAAGGGCCCAAGACCTGATGTGAATGTTTTATCCACATTGTAACATTAAATCAAGGCAACATTAAGCCAAAATCCACAAGGAGGACCGAAACGAGTGTGAAAATGTCAAGAGACCTATTTTTTACACAACTAGATAAAATAAATGCATAATTAATCATCATTACTATGTTAGTAGCCATGATCAACTACCTAAGTGAGTTTATTATACCTAGGGGATTCATTTAATAAGCTAATGTAATAGCACCAAAATTTGTAGGGTAGTAATAAACACCCCCTAATTTAATTTTCACCCCTCAAGTTTTAAACACCCAAACTACATACACTAGTGTTAAAAAAATATCTCTATTCACACCAATTATCCTATGTACCTATTTTTTGGCTACATTTTTCTATCCTATGAAAATATTTTACCCTACAAAAATATTTAATTTAAAATAACTTGTATATCTCAAACCCCAAATACTTACCACACTAATTGTAATAGCGAATCCCTTTAGTAAAAACCATATACATATTAATATAAATTGTAATGGAAGGGTTTTAAAGGTGCTTGATATTTTTTCTTGATATATTTGTGTCATTGGAAAAAGGTTCCTAATATTTATTTTTAGGAAAATTTTGTAGGATCTACTTGACCTACATGGCCTTGGAAATTGTTAGGTTGAACAAATCACTTTTTACATAACCCCTATGAGATAAAATCATCAATAAAATATTATAAAATAACTATAATCCAAAGATTGAATACATATCACAATAGTACACAAGGGTATGTATAGGATCATCATGGAAAAAATAGGCCCTTAAGTGGTGAAAAATTCAAAAAAATCAGAGTTAGGAAACTTGACGTAAAAATTTGAATAAGTTATCTATATTATTTCAAAAATATGTAAGAATAGAATCTGTAGAAAATTGAATGTAGTTTCTAAACTACTAGGTTTATTTACTAAAAAATATATTTGGTGAAAATTTGAAATTTCAATGCAATAGTATTTAAATTTCAAGGAAAAAATAAGAAGTAGGTGTCTATCGACCACCCTAACCACAATAAAATGATAATATTTTTTATAAGATTTTAGATATAAGTAGAGGACTCATGTCCCAATGTGATGCATATTTTTTTGTAATTTTTTTCAAGTAAATAATTAATTATGAATTTTTTATTACAACTTTTTGAAAATATAAAAACTTGTATGTCTGACCACCTTAACTTGGTCAAAACTTCATGAAATTCAATTTTGTTTTTCTAATATTATAGTATGAAAAGCATAGAATGTGACACATGTTTCAGATTTAGAAAATGTGATACCGTTTGAAAGCTATAAATGTTTTTCAATGAGCATATCAATAAGGACTTTAGTTGTAATTCAAATAGAGAATGAATAATAATTATTTATTAAATTCAAAGTAAAGCATAATTTATGTTGATGGAAAACTTAGAATCTCCTTTGAAAACCCTTTTCGTTTCATGAATTTTGGGTAAATTTTTTTTGTCAACCACATACCCTACACATACCCATCATATCACCACTTTTTGGCCTATCATGATCCTGCACATACCCACAAGGTAAATCATGGGAAAAACTTAACAATAAAAAAAAACTAAACTCTAAAAGTACCCACACTCAATGTATGATTCAACAATAAAAATATTACTGTCTACTTATAGATTATCAATGAATACTTATAAGGCATAAATCTTTTCTAATTATTTCATGAATCCTCCATGTATCCAAACATGATAGGTAAAAATACAAAAACACATCCCATACCTTGATTGGCATATGAACTCCTTAGGAGAGCTCGATACAAATCACAACCAACTTCAAAGATTACCATATCCAACCAAACTACTAAACATGTGATTTATTTTATAGAATATAGCTTACATAAAACCACCAAGTGTATTAGATAAACCACATGTCTCAAAACCATGAGAGAAAAAAACCATTGAACTTAATGTTCAATTTTTTTTGTACTAGGTTTTCCTAATAATAAATATTTTTCCAATGTGTATCCCACACATAAATATATAACCATTGTTACAAGATAAATTTAAATTTAGACACCATTAAGTATTTAATGTAGCTAAACATGTATCGAAGGATAAATAATATATAAATAATTATTTCTTATGCAAGGTTTATAGAACACCCTCTTACCTAACAGAACTGTAAAATTTATGGGTGTGGAATGCTATGTCTCTTTTGCTTAATTAGGGTCTTTCACCTAATGGAAAGAGATAGATCCCACACCAAAATCCAGGTGGTTCACTCAAACTAATACAAGTATGATAAAATTATGCCTAAATGAAATGATCTAAGTGTAACAAACTGATAAAATTGATTGATTATTTATACAAAACCAAAGAAATATGATGTGTTTGAAAACATAGCGTAGTATGCAAACATAAACTAAATGATCTAGAAATGAAGGTAAATTGTAATAGAAATGGATTAAACTGAAGGTGTGCACTTGAGAAATTGTTGGAGACTAGAAATGACATCTGGAATGTTGTTGATGCTAGAAATTTGGCCTACTAGGACTCATTCGCGATTCAAGGAAAATTAGTCCTACTTTTGAGAAACTGTCGAGGAACCAGCTTCTGACAAATGGGTATCCAAAACTATAGAACACCCTATTTAGGCTTGGTAGTGGGACTCATTCTCCATCCATGGTGAATCAGTTCACTTCTGATTTCTAAAAATCTAAAAGTGGAAATTGAAGTCTCTAATATGCTCTCTGGTTCCTGATAGGTGTCCACCTCTAAAAGTCTGATTTCTAAGTTTGAAAGTGACTGTTTGTTGATATTTTTCCTTAGACAATGAAGAGAAGAATTAAACAACTTTATAACTTTATTCTTAATGATTTCCAAGCTTCCAAGATGCATAAATTTTCAAACATACAAGATAAGAGGGAGAAATCTTGAATTTTAGGGCATGGGGGTTTGCCTTGGTCAAACCCCTTTTAGGTAATTAAACCAAAATGAGAAAAGAATGTAATGATGATTGATCTTGGATTTTTGTAACAAAAGATGAAAATTTTGTTGGTAAAACAAGGATAAACAACTAAGAGAGTGGGGTGAATCAGTTGTCACAGAATGTTTAACTTTTTAAACTTAATTTAAGTTTAATCTCAGATCTGATGAATGAACAATAAACCATAAACAATCAACACATTAGACACACAAAGAACACCAATATTTTTCTTACGTGGAAACCCTGTTAGGGGAAAAACCACGGTGGATGTCAATCCACAAGATTATACATTGTTAAAAGTATAAAGAAGTATCAATGGGAATGCACTTGCATTCAGGCACACTTCCTAGAGCTCACTGCTCAATTACAATAGGGCTCACTTCCCAAGAAAGATTTAGATTAAAACCATCCAGATTGTGAACTAAGAAAATAACATCTGTTAATGCCAGGTTATAGTTCTAGTTATGCATATGGACACTTCTTCAACCTTCTTCACTCTTCTTCACACTCTTCTCTGCCTTCGAATGATCTAAACAATATTCGCACACAAGACTTGCACACTTCACACTAGCACTTCTTGCACACACTTCAATTTGAACAAACAATCACTCTTATATATCCATAAAATGAATTACATCAACAACTTCATTGGCCAAAACAAAATATAAAACATATACATAATGTCGGCCTAAATTTACAAATAAATTTCAATGCGAATCAAAAACTATCAACCACAATGTAATAAAAACTTAAAAAAACCTCCTCGAGTGCACCAAACATCCAAATTTTAATCTTCAAGGATCCACAACACACTAAAACCACCATGTCGGCCAAGAACACTAAAACTAAACACATAAGAGGAAAATCATCGACCACGAGCACACCAATCAATGCACATGTGAAACAAAGATAGAGGATGATCTAGAAATATCCATGAGCATCAAGAAAAACTAGAGAGACATCCATAGCAACTGATATTACTAGAATCATACCAACTTCAATCAGGAATAGTAATTGAAACCACATAAACACCGATAGAACACAACTATCCATAACAAGACCAAATCTTCATGCGGACCTCTAAAACTTTTGGAGGATAATCTAGATACACACATCAATAAACTCTTTATTCCATAATGATTGATCATCAACGTACTAAGCTCGGCACCTTCATGACCTTCACTGATCACTAGGAACCTGTAACACTTTCTTTTACAATTTTCTCAATATCCTCGACATATACAACCTTCAATACATCAGTGCTAATAGTGTTGACATCAATGAAAAACACATATGAACAACACAACCACAACATCCAATAGATTCTTCCCTTAAATGTATTTGGAAGCTTTCTTGATGACTTAGAGTGATAGAACCCTAACTTGCTTGAATTGAAGTGGAAGAAAAATGAAGAATGAGTTGTGAATGAATTAAAAAATTATGAATTAGGGTTTAGAGACTTTATTTTATAAGAAATTCACCTTATTAGCCTGTAAATTGGATCCCTAAGGTCAACATGAAGAAAATTTGAACTTAAAACCTAATTTTTCTTGCTCAAAAGTAAAAAATGGCCCAAATGGTACTCATTCACCACCTTGGGCCAATCAGTCCCACCTGACAGGGACTCATTCACCACCTTGGGTGAATCAGCCCCACTTGGCAGGGACTCATTCACCACCTTGGGTGAATCAGTCCCACTAGGTAGGGACTCATTCACCACAGATGGTGAATTAGTCCCAGAGGGGTCCATTTGCTAGCTGGGTTGTTGGGAGATAAGAAAATCATGTTTATATAGTGAATTTATTAATTATTTCATAAAATATTTCCTTGGGATGCACAATATGGGGTCATAGGGGCCTATTAATGATGATGTGAAGGTCAATTAGGGCTTGGGACATATAATTCAATATGAAAGTGTGATTAAATACACTTTACAACACTAAAATGAGGTCCACATAATCTAGAAAGGCACAAGAACCAATGTGAATGTGTAAATCACATTACTACACTAGGTTAAAGTTAATTTTAGTTTACAAGCCTTCTAGATTAGTGTAATAATGCTATTAAATACATTTTTTAATGTTGAATTAAGGGAAGATAGTTTCATTAAGTCTAGAGAGGCATGAAAATATTTTACAACACTTTACAACACCTTTACAAGACATTGATAAATGCATGTTATTCAATTTGTAAGGGTCTGAGATCTAGTGTGGATGTGTGAAACACCTCACAACACTGAATCAAGGCCTCATTAAGTCCAATTTATCATAAATTATTCCCCAAGTCAAGCAAGTTTCCTTTTTTTCTATGGTACATTTTGTTAGTGTTAGAGATGGTAGATATCTAACAATTAAATGTAGATTAAATAATAAATAGAGAAACTAAAACATGCACAGAATAAATCATAACACAAAGAATTTAACGTGGTTCACCTAATCTGGGCTACATCCACCAAACCGCAGCCATCCAATACTTTTATTATCCAGTGCAAAACCTATTACAATCTTGCGAATAATCGCGTTTTTCATCATACTGTAACCCCCATCCCAACCCCTTTTAACAAGATTTTAGAAGCTTCCAGAATTAGGGTTTTACAAAGTCAATTTTTTTTCTTTTTCAGAGATTTTTCCTTTTTCGCTTGACGCGAAAAAAAATGGCAAAATTTTTTTTTTTCTAGGGGGCTGTGCCCCCAAACCCCTGCTTTTCGGGGGCTGCCGTCCCCGAACCCCCGCCAGGGGCCTGGCCCGGCCCGGCCCTGGACCTCGGCGAGGACAAGGGGTCGAGGTGTACAGTATACCATGGAATATAAGTATAGCATGATCAGTCACCACATACCAACATTTTTATCCCCCACTTTAGTGAGAGGATGAACTTGCTTCAAACTCACACTAATGTAGACATTCAAAAGAGGTCCAATCATACCAATGCAGATGGTCTAGGATAACAAAGATAAATGAAGCAATCAAACCCCCAGGATCTAAGATCCTATGTCAAACTAACATAAGCGCAAGAGGGCATGCACAAGGGTGAATGATATGCATGAAATCAAGATACACATTCATACAATGGAAAGAACTAGGAGGAGGAGAATGATGAAAATGAAAAGGTGGATCAAGATTTGACTATTTTTCCAACATGTTGTGGATCAGATCTAGGTTGTTTGTCCAAAAATGCATACTCACTCTAAGGTGACAAAACACTTGGTTGTCCACCGGGTGAGAAGTCCTAAGTATACTCACTCTGGGGCTACGAAACTTCTGGTTGTCTATGGGGTGAGAAATCCACAAGGTGGCTACAGGGAAAATTCATGCCTTAGAATGGGCTATCCCACTCAACCATATCAAAGTTATACCTGGGTATGTGCAGGATCATCATGCAAAAAATAGGCCCTTAAGTGGCAAAAATTTTAGAAAAATCAGTGTTAGGATACTTGACGTAAATATTTGAATAAGTTATCTATATTATTTCAAAAATATTTAAGAATAGAATTTGTAGAAAATTGAATGTAGTTTCTAAAATACTAGGTTTATTTAAAAATAAATAAAATCTATTTGGTGAAAATTTGAAATTTCAATGCAAGAGTACTACTTAAATTTCAGGGAAAAATAAGAAGTGTGTTTGTCCGACCACCCTAACCATAATAAAATGATAAATTTTTGTAATATTTTATATATAAGTAGAGGACTCATGTCCGATGTGATGCATATTTTTTTGTAATTTTTTTCCAAGTAAATAATTAATTATGAATTTTTTATTACAACTTTTGAAAATATAAAACTCAGACCACTTAACTTGGTCAAAACTTCATGAAATTTAATTTTTCTTTTTTTAATCCTATATTATGTGAAGCATAGAATGTGACGCATGTTTTGGATTCAAAAAATATGATACCATTTGAAAGTTATAGATGTTTTTCAATCAGCCTATCGATCAGGACTTAAGTCTTAATTCTAATAGAAAATGAATAATAATTATTTATTAAATTCAAATTAAATCATAATTTATATTTTTGGAAAGCTGAGAATCTCCTCTAAAAACCCTTTTCATTTCATTAAATTTGGGTGAAAAAGAAGTCATCAGCCACATACCCTACAAATATTGCCACTTTTTGGCGCACCATGATCCTGCACATACCCACCTCCTGATAACTTTAATAAGGAGCCATAATGAAAATAATCTTTGAGCTCTATGAGGTAAGAAAAAATTTGTATGCTTGACACTCATAGATAAACAGGATGGCACCACAGGTATGCAAGATGCATTATGCAAGGCGGCTATATAATAATTGTCAAAAATGCAAAAATAGTGTAAGGTGTGATTGAAGGGATTTTGCTTAGTTTGTGCAAGGTCTTGTCTTAGGGAACATCATGCTTAATGTTTCCAAGAGAGGATGTGTCAAAAGAAGTATCACGCTCTTGGAGGGAATCAAGTGCAATGACTCCACCAAGGAACGGACACATCGCTAGAAGAAATAAATTGCACAATGAAATGTGAGTGGTGATGTATGCCCCCACTTTAAAGCAGTTGTGAACACCATTACTATGAGCAATTGCTTTAAAGTAGAAGAAGGAAAGACATGAGAGTTTACTTAGAAAGCCCTATGCCAAGTCATATGTTTTCGAGAAGCTACATCATGAAAAAGGAAGTATGTCATATGTGAGCCAATTTATGACATGTTTTCCACATCCCAAGCTTGCTCTTATATGTTCATGAAAGTTTAATGACTAGTGAAAAGAGGAAATGACAAGTGACATACGAGGACAAGGATATCAAACCCCTTGTCCCCACTTAGTGTAGGACATAAGTGAGCTGAAATGATTGATGAAATGTAGGAAAGAGTGAAAATCAGTATCAATTAGAGGAATTAGGTGCCCCTATATAAGGAAGAACACCAAAATCCTAAAAATGTTGAATTTTATGACTCAAATCCTTAAACTCATTAGTGGAATGACCATGAACTCTATGATAGGAAAAAAATGAGGTCTTGTAATAGCATTTATTTTGAGTTCTTGGAGGAAGGGATATGAAGTGATGTTGCAGAAGTTTGGACAAGATACCCTCTTGATCAATGGGAGAAAGTGGTCCTATAGATAAAGATATCTCTTGCTTAGATGTACAAGATGTCATACCTACGTAAGACTCTACATATTGTGAGATTTTGTTCTCTCCTGTATAGGAGGGTGTAAAAACTAACGAATTCAATTGATTAGTGTTTTGTGAGATGGCATTGACATTAAGCAAAGAGTTCATTGTTTGTATCATGTTTTGTAAATAATGATTTTCAATACCACTAGTGTTGATGAGTTCAGGATGCACTATGGTTAGTGTTGGCTTTGATGAATTATTTGTGATAGTGTTGATATTGAGTGAAGGCTTGAAATTTTTTATTAAAGGACAATAACCAAGACCATAAGTTGTTTGTTGTGTGATAGGATCTATAGGGTTGTAGATACCTTGTTCATTAGCACCACATCCTTTTCCACTATAGCCAAGTTGTTTCGTAAGCTCATACCCTTTTCCATAAAGCTTTTTCATTGCTTTTGGATTAGTTAGTGGTTGGTGATAAGAATTTTCAAAGGTGGTTGTGTAGTTTGTTGCATTATCTAAAGTGGTTGAGGTGGATGTTTTCAAAGGGTCGTCTTCTTTCTCATTTCCCCTATTTGAATTTTTTTGTATGATCTTGTACTCGCCCATGAATTCATGTTCAAAATCCAAGGAACCCCAATCATCTTCTAATAGTTTCATGACTTGTTCCATATGTTGTTGTGTGTCTTTTTGTTGAACGATTTCCATTTGTGTCATTGATGTTGATGTGTTCAAGGGATTTTCTTTGTTTTTATCAAGTTGTAAGACACTATAAGGCTCAGGATCAGTGTCGACTGTGTGGACTGTGTTGTTGTGGATGTATTTCATTTTATGATGAAGAGTAGAAGGCATGCCATTCATTGCATGAATACATGGTCGGCCTAAAATGAGATTATAAGAAATATCGTAAGGCATAACATGGATTGGTGTATCCAATGTAACCTTCCCAACTATAAGAGGCAAAGTGATCACACCAACGGGTTATTTTACGACATTGTCAAATCCATGGATAGTCAAGGAATCAGGTTTAATTTCTGATTTATCCACACAAAGTCTATCCAAAAGATTTACACTACACACATTAAGAGTGGAGTCATTATCAACAAGGGTTCACTTTATGCCAATTTTTTTGTATTGAGATACTATTATGAAAGCTTCATTTTTTTTTTGCACTTCCAAAGAGGGGATTTCACTTTGGTGGAAAATAATGTCAGTGTCCAATATGTGAATTAGGGCTGCTATGTCATTTGGTTGCACAATAAAAGGGGAAGGAACTTGTTGTAAGGTTGTTTGGATCATGTTGTGATAGTGAGGGGAGGCTTGAATAAGGTCCCACAATTATTTCTTAGCAAGATTATTCCTAAGTTGCTCAAAAAGATCATACTCCTTTTGACCTAGCAAGAAATGGTTAGGTAGGATAGGATTAGGCAACGGTAAGGGTGTCGGGGTTGGTTGTGGTGGTTGCATATTTTTCTAGTTTTGTATGCATTATAAATGGTATTATGACTCCAATGCTACACCACATTAAATTTTGAGGTGGGTATGTGTAGGATCATCATGGAAAAAATAGGCCCTTAAGTGGCAAAAAATTCAAAAAAAAACAGAGTTAGACAGCTTGATGTAAAAATTTACATAAGTTATCTATATTATTTCAAAAATATGTAAGAATATAATTTGTAGAAAATTGAATGTAGTTTCTAAACTTCTAGGCTTCTTTTTTTTTTAAATCTATTTGGCAAAAAATTAAAATTTCAATGCAGTAGTACTTAAATTTTAGGGAAAAAATAAGTAGGTGTCTGTCTGACCACCTTAACCACAATAAAATGAAAATATATTTTTATAATATTTTAGATATAAGTAGAGGACTCATGTTCCAATGTGATGCATATTTTTTTGTATTTTTTTTCTAAGTAAATAACTAATTATGAATTTTTTAATTACAACTTTTAAAAAATATAAAAACTCGTATGTCTGACCACCTTAACTTGGTCAAAACTTCATGAAATTCATTTTTTTTTATTTTATAGTATGTGAAGCATAGAATGTAATGCATGTTTCAAATTCAATAAATGTGATACCATTTGAAATCTATAGATGCTTTTAAATTATCCTATCAATCAGGACTTTAGTCATAATTGAAATAGAAAATGAATAATAATTATTTATTAAATTTAAAGTAAAGCATACTTTATATTGGTGGAAAGTTGAGAATCTCCTTTAAAAACCCTTTTCTTTTCATCAATTTTGGGTTAAAAAAATGGTCAGCCACATACCTTACACATACCCATCATATCACTACTTTTTGGCCCATCATGATCCTACACATACCCAGGTGGGTAAAGGGTAAATTCGGGTGTAGGTGGAGGTGGAGGTTTATTTAACAATGGGTAAAGGGTAAGTTTGGGTTTTTTTTGAGTTTGTTGTTTTTGTGAAGGTGGGTATAGAGAATTAGAGGGTTATTAGGATGTCCCACGGGGTGTGTATGAGGTCCATTGATTGAAGAGGATTTAATGGACACTTGCATATTCATAACCTCAGTGGTATTGGTTTGATGTATCTCTAATAAAGGGAAATTAAGAATCACCTTTTTATTGAAGGAAGACACATTATTATTGTTGTCATTTTCTAGCACCATGATATTCTCCCTAGAAGGAGAGTTTTTAGAAGAACTATAAATCACATGTTCTTGACATTCGAGGGTTGGTTCTTCTAAAAGGAATTTGTCACAACTAGGGGAATGATCAATGGTTGAATTTGCATGTTTATCGATAGTGGGGAAATGAGGGGAAGACTCTATTTGATTGCCACATTTCCCTAAGGTCTCATTCTCATGTTCCATATTATCTACCCTACTAGGAGATATTGTAATATGTTTAGCCAAGGTTAAAGTTTTTAAAATAGCTTCATCACAAGTGGGGGAGGCATCAAGACAAGGACCACTGTGGTTTTCAAATAGATTATCCCAAACGGTAGGAGCATTAGTGAATGGAGGGCCAAGACTGTCATGACTCTTAATAGGGGTATCTTCTAACACCAACCTATCCTCATGGTGTTGAGGAGGGATATTAGGAGAAGGACAGTGCTGATTGTCATGGTTATGGAGATTAGGTAAGGTGATGTTTAGAAATGTGTCTATTATTTCATCCTCTTGTTTTCTAATGTCTTCCAAAGGCTGAAGAGGAGAGGGACAATCAAGACTCTCAATGCTTGTAGCTCCTTTCACCAAAATACCTTCACCACAAATAGGAGAGGTATAATGTGGAGAAGAAAAAGTATGATTGTAATGATTATCTACACTTGCATCCCCTTGGGTTATGATATTCTTGCAAATCTGATAGGTACTATGAGGGTATACAACATGCGTATCAAATGTTTTACTTTGTTGTCCTAGATTATGTTCATGAAAAATGGAATAATACAAGCCACTTAATATTCTAGAAACATGGAATGCTTGAAGAGAACACATACTTAACATGAGAAAGTAAATAAAGTGCAACACAATGACTTAATGTTTAAATGTAATTTTTAGATGTGAAATAAGGTAATTTTCTTATTTATTATGCAACAACCTAAAAAATAAAAGGTGGAAAATGAAAATGTGAAATTGAGAAATGCATGAAATGAGCTATTTTAAGTTAGATCTAATGAAATGCATGTTACAGAAACTCAGCCAACTAATAGAGCTAGATAATGGCACCTAACAGAAGCTTAAAAATAGGATTTTCAGCTCTGTGAAAGGTAGTTTCAAGGGTGAAAAGGGAATGATTCATCGAAGGTGGAGAATGAGTCCTAGTGGGGAGTTTTTTAAGAATTTTTAGAGCTTTTGGATTGGTTTTGATGATTTCTATGTTGTAAGATGCAAACCTAAGATGAAAATGCAACCTAAATGCACTTTTCATGAATGCAAAATTTGAAACCCTAGAATGCAACTTAACTAATGCAAAATGCAATGCAAACTAATTCTAGGATGATGATGGACTCCAAATCATACAATAAATTATTTGAAAAGTGGGTTCACCAAAATGAGCCATAGATTTTATGGGTGTGAAATGCTATGTCTCTTTTGCTTAATTAGGGTCTTTCACCTAATGGAAAGAAATAGATTCCACACCAAAATCTAGGTGGTTCACTCAAACTAATGAAAGTATGATGAAATAATGCCTAAATTCAATTATTTAAGTGCAAAAAATTGATAAAATTTATTGATTATTTATGCAAAACCAAAGAAATATGAAGTGTTTGAAAACACAGTGTAGTATGAAAACATAAACTAAATGATCTAGAAATGAAGGTAAATTGTAACAAAAATGGATTAAACTAAAGATGTGCACCTAAGAACTTGATGGAGACTGGAAATGACATATGGAAAGTTGATGATCCTAGAAATTTGGCCTATTGGGACTCATTAGCCATTTTGGGCAAATTAGTCCTACTTCGGAGAAACTGTCACAAAAACTGTTTTAGACAACTGGGTATCCAAAACTATAGAAAACCCTTTTTAGGCCT
Source organism: Sequoia sempervirens (assembly GCA_007258455.2). NCBI lineage: Eukaryota > Viridiplantae > Streptophyta > Pinopsida > Cupressales > Cupressaceae > Sequoia > Sequoia sempervirens. The sequence goes on along the minus strand of VDFB02270651.1, from coordinate 410,056,103 downwards.
AGAAGTGGGACTCATTCACCATCCATGGTGAATCAGTCCATTGTTGAATTTCTAAAAATCCAAAAGTGGAAACTGAAGTCTCTGATCTTCTCTTTGATTCCTGATAGGTGTACCTCTGAAAGTCTAATTTTTGGGTCTAAAAGTGACTTTTTGTTGATATTTTTCCTTAGAAAATGAAGAGGAGACTTAAAAAAATTTAAAAATTGATTCTTAATGATTTCCAATCTTCTAATATGCCTAAATCTTCAAACATACAAGACAAGAAGGATAAATGTTGAATGTTAGGGCATGGGGGTTTGCCTTGGTCAAATCCCTTTTAGGTAATTAAAGGAAAATGAGAAAAGAATGTAATGAATCATGCAATAATTGAGTTATTACCTTTCCATGATGATTGATCTTGGATTTCTATAATAAAAGATGAAGATTATGCCCTTAAATTTCTTTGGAAGCTTTCTTGATGACTTAGAGTGATAAAAACCTAACTTGCTTGACTTGAAGTGGAAGAAAAATGAAGAATGGGTTGTAAATGAGTTAAGAGATTATGAATTAGGGCTTAGATACTTTATTTTATAGGTAATTCACCTTATTAGGATATAAATTTGATCCCTAAGGCCGACATGAAGAAAAATTAAACTTATAACCTAATTTTGCTCGCTCAAAAGTCAAAAATGGTCCAAATGGGACTCATTTGACACCTTGGGTGAATTAGAACCACCTGGTAGGGAATCATTCACCATAGATGGTGAATTAGTTCCAGAGGGGTCCATTTGCCTTAGGTTGTTCGGAGATAAGAAAATCAAGTTTATATAGTGACTTTGTCAATTATTTCATCAAATATTACCTCAAGATGCACAATATGGGGTCATACGGGCCTATTAATGATTATGTGAAGGTAAATTAGGGCTTGGGATACAAAATTAAATGTGAAAGTGTGATTAAATACACTTTACAACACTAAAATGAGGTCCACATAGCCTAGAAAGGCACAAGAACCAATGTGAATTCGTAAAACACATTACAACACTAGGTTAAAGTTAATTTTAGTTTACAAGTCTTTTAGATTAGTGTAATAATTCTATTAAATAAATTTTATAATGTTGAATTAAGGGAAGATAGGTTTATTAAGTTTAGAGAGGTGTGAAAGTCTTTTACAACACCTTACAACACCTTTACAAGACATTGATAAATGCATGTTATTCAATTTGCAAGGGTCCAAGACCTAGTGTGGATGTGTAAAACACCTAACAACACTAAATAAGGGCCTCATTAAGTCCAATTTATCATCAATTATTCCCCAAATCAAGCAAGTCTCCTTTTTTTCTATGGTACACTAACATTCTCCCATTTGTTGTATACATTGCACTGTTAGTGTGAATAAAAGTCTTGTACCTAGATAATTCCTACTAGATGACTTATTCACATGTTAAGTTTATTTAGGTCCTAATATTCCTTCTAAACAACTTAGTTTTCATGTCTAGATCTTATTTTTTAACTTTTATGTCAAGTTGATTGTCTCATAATATAGGATTAAGACACTTGTCGTTATCTTATCTAATCATATGTTTCACATTGGCTATATAACTAAGGGGATGTCATATGTAATTAAATTCTACTGGATTTAATTTTGATCTAATACCATTACAATCTTGAGTATTTCATATTGGCCATATTATCTAAACCGTAGAGTTTTGGGAATGGGGTCTATAGGCTACTCTTGCACTCTTAGGATGTTTCACCTAAAAGGAGAGAGATAAACCCCACTCAAAACTCTATGTGGTTCACTCAAATTAGGAAATGTATGATGTAATTAAGGCTAAATGAGATCTTCTAAATGCAACTAAACAATGTAATTGATTGGTTAAAGTATGCAAATCTAAGTTATATACAATGTTTAAAAACATAATGTGATATGAAAGAATGAACTAAGAGATGAACAAATGCAAAACATAAATCAAGAAGGCTGAATCAGAGTGCACTTGGGTAGTAAATGTTGAACTAGAGTATCTTGAATGTTGATAGAGATCAATGAAAATCACATGCAGGACTCATTTGCCACTAATGGCGAATCAATCCTACTTCTGATGAAAACTTCTAGAAACAGGTTTTTGAGTGTCGGGATCCAAAATCTAAAAAATATAACTTTCCAGCCTTAAGGTGGGACTCATTCTCCACTAATGGAAAATCAGTCCTCTCCTAAAATTTTATGAAATCGGCTACCAATTTTGTAGCACCAGATCTGAGATTGTTTGCTTTTTAGGTTGACAAAGTCAGATCTTTAGAAAATGGACTGTAGGTTGTCTCCAAGATTGAAATAGGGTTGATTTCACTTGAAAAAAATTATTGACTTCTTGTCCACCTTTCAACACCTAAATTCTTGACAAATTTGCATACACAAGTCTACAAACATACATACAAAGGGGAAAAATGATTAAGGGTTAGGTTATAGGGATTTTCCTTGGTCAAATCCCACTTTTGTAATCAAACCCTTAATGAAGAAATGAATTGAAATGAACAAGGAAAGATGAATAAACAACATGCAAATCTCCTACACTCACCACAACCTTGTTGAAGAAATTTGAAGATATATCAATGGCTGCTCTTCATACTTGATTGATGCTTGATTAAATCATGAAAAGTGATTGAATAGATGATTGAGTGCTTGAATGAATTATGAGATTAGGAGATGTAAAAAGAGGAGAAAAAAAACTTATTTATACACACTTGTGCCTTAGTAACTTGATGATACCTCATCATAGGCTGACATATGATAATTTTGCATAAAAACCCAAAAGAAAATTTGAAATATTTTGAATTTTGAGCGAAGAGGTGTTTCCCTATTGGAATTTGTGTTTAGAATTAATGTCAAATATGTCAAGGTTTCAAGGTGACAGGTTTTACAGGTGTTATTTTCACAATGTTCTCTATTTTTGTGAATCATATGTTGATATATAAGAAGCATTCAGGCTTGTTTAGTTTTGTAATGATTCTGTTGTTTATCGAAAGCATGTTCAAAAGGCATATTGTATTTTCATAAGGCAACACATTACATCTCCAAATAAGGTTTGGATTATTGTGAGGAAATTATATTTTTTCTCGAAGATAATTATGAAGTGGGAAAAGGGTTGCAATGATAATGTTTTATAAAGTCAACAATTAAACATCATTGCATTGTTGGAGGTATTTGTTTAATGGGAATTATTTCCCATCATAATTCCCAGACTTGAAGCATTATTATGTCAAATTTAAATCTTCTTTGAAACTTTGAGAGACTCGGTGTTTGGTTCATTTTTGTCAATTAGGGTTTGTTACCCTAATCCTGGCATTGGTCATAAGTGAAGTTGGTTTCAGTGTTTGGTTGCATAATCATTGAAGAGACAAGAATTAGCAATGAAGAGCAGGGTAGTGAAGGTTTTTTTGAGCTAACTCAAGGTGTACTCTTTCTATGTCGTTGTTTTACACTTCTTTGTATCTTTTACAAACAATGGGCTTTAGATTGTGTTTTTCTTTTTGGTGATTATGTTAACTGTAATCAGGTTTAATGCTCATCTGGGTTTTTTATTGTTGAATGACTATGGTGGAATTCTGTATAGTTTTTTTTTTGTAGTTTTAAGTAGATAATACTTCCTTTAATCTATCGGGTTTTCTAGCAGTTTATAGAAGTTGTGTTTTTGTGTCGAACTGATTAAAGAAGCAAGATAAACAAAGCAAGTTTTGGTTACAATAACCCCACGGGTCTCCTGATAGTTTTTGTTTTGAAGAAGAGTTGTAAACAAGTGTTTGTTTATCCCTTAAGCTCGATTTTCATATACTTTATTAAAATACCGATTTGGGTCTGCCATTAAGAATAAGGGTATTTCTTTTTTTTTTAAATCAAATGTTTTCTTTTGATTACAAAACCCTGTCATTGTTTTGTGGGTTTGACCCGAGGGGTTATTGTTTGTGGGATTATTGTGTTTTGTTAGCTCTATAGATTATATGAAAATTATATTTTTTTTTCTCTTAATGCTTTCTTAACAAAGATTGTTTTTGATGGATTATAGTTGAATATTTGTATAAGAAGATGTGCTTTTGCAACTAGCAAGGTCAGTTTTAGATTTGGTTTCTCATGGAAGTTATTGATACTATTTCTTCAAAAGTTATTTACCTAATTCTGGTTTTGAAAAACAGGGAACATATAAAATGATTTATTGTGCTCATATTTATGATGATGAGAGGTTTTGGAAAGTACATAATATATCTTTCAGAAAGACAATATATATTGTTTTGAGTTTTGAAATTTATGACTCTGATTCTGAGGTCATTGTAGAACAGAGTATGTAATTATTGAAATAGAGATCAACTTTGTATTTACATTGCTTTCATACTTGTATGTTTTCAAAAGACTATCAATGAGAGAACACTATAAGACTATTAGTGATATAGCACCATTGTCAGTGAGACAAATCAGCGAGTGAGGCTTTGTACAAAGAATATTTTTAGATAAGGCCAGTGAGACCAAGTTCGAGTGGTTTTATTCTCCAGGAGCTTTTCCACTCAAGAAAATCTTTGTGTCAATATTTTAAATGTGGGTGATCCCATAATAGTGGTTTACAATTTTTGGCCAAACTGGACACTGAAATTATTATTTTTAACTAAATATTCACATTCGGGCACCTATAGCGGCTAAACTGTGAGGAATTTGAAGATGGTGCAAACTAGAGTCTCATCAAATTTTGTCTGTAGATTCTTAAAAAAAATTCAAAATTTTTGGAATCAAATTTCACTTCTTTTTCCATCTCCCACAAAATTGATTTTTTTTAGAAACAACATTTTTAAAAAGTGATGCACACCATATAACGCATAACTTTTTTTCTATGAAGGATAAAATTCTAATTCTTTCAAATTTAGATTTTAACTCTGATAGCTAGTGCTTCCACTTGGTTAGATATTTTTATTGAATATTTTTTCCTTAATCAAGTTTCAAAGTCAAACAATTAGATTCGACATAGCGTTGTATAACGCATAACTTTTTTTGTATATGTCAAAATTTTATTTTATTTTTTTTGTTGGATCAAGGACTTCAATATCTAGTACACTCATATTTTTCAATTTTTTTTTTGATAATATTCTATTTTTCACATGTGAAGAACAAATAAATTCATTTTCGATGAAAAACCTATGTTTAATAAAACTTAAAAAACAAATACATAACTAAACCAAAACATATTAAAATTATATTCATTGGATAGCTTGTTCTTAGGAATACCATAATCATTTGAAATAAATTTTAAATGAATTCATTTGATCCCCCAAAAGCTAAATCAAAAGTGTTTTTTTATCAGAATTTTGATAGGTGTAAAGGAGACGCATTTATAGGTATGGTTTAAAACTAGCAAGGTTCTATCCAAGGGGTTTTGATGTAAGTTGATTTGATCAAACCCTCTTCCATTGGAATCCTTAAAATGGAACTTTTTAAGGATTAAATCATTATATTTTCTAAAAATATGTGATTTCAACTAAAATTCATTCCTCTCAGGAATTGTAAACCACTATTATGACAGCACCCATGTGTTTGCTCATTATCTATCCATTTGGTTTTTACAGCATAAGTTCTTTGATAATCTAATTTTTTTTAAAAGAATTAAAAATAGTTAATTTATCTATTAACATTGATTCATCCCCCCTCTCAGTGTTATATATACTCCAACAATTGCTATTAGAGCCAAACCCTTGTAAGTTAAGTCTTAACATCTTAGGGGATTCTTGGTCATGGATTACTTGTCATGGCTAAGTGCAAAAGAAATGGAGTTGAAAAGAAAAACACTAGTGTCACTATTGAGAAAAAAGATAATCAAACAACTCTTGTCATGTCTAGTGAATCCTTTTCTCAAGAAAAGTTCTTGTTAATTGATTCTTTAAATGTTAATAAGAACAATTTTGGAGAAGACAAGGTGTCCAATTTAGATGTTGATGAATTCATGGTGAATATGAATGGATTAGATATATAAGTGTGTGGTATTAACCCTAAAGGAGTAGTTGATTTTGAAGGAGAGCTTGTCTCTACTCTAGACATGATTAGAAAACTTGAAAGAGAAAACAAGAAACTCAAGGTTTAAATGGAAGAAAGAAAAATAATTGAAAAAAAGGAGTCAAGTTGAAAGCTACAAAAGAAATGCATAAAGAGTTTGAGGATGAACTTAATTCTTTAAAAAAGAGTGTAGAAAAGAATTCTCTGTTAATTTGTTCTAATGATTCAGATAACATAATCTTAAATCTGAAAATAGAGATTGAGGAGACAAAGAGGATAGTGGAAGTTAGAAAGTCTAACATGGATGCCAAAACTCTTGAGTGTCATAAGCTTGAAGTAGAAGTTGTTGCTCTAAAGAAAGATCTTGAGGATGATAAGATTTAGTTAGGAAAGTATAAGAAGTTTGAGAAAAGTATTAATGCATTGGATGATATGTTATATAAGAAAAAACATTTCAGTCATCCTACTAGTCTAGGATATGAAATAGGACAAATATCTTGAAGTGGAAAAGAGTCAAAAACTGAAATAGCTTTTGCATTTGCAAATGAGAAAGGATAGGTTTTTAATGTTAGAAAGACACCTAGGAAGAAGGTAGACTTGAGTTATCATGCTGCTATTTCTGAAAATCAGACAGAAGTGCGGATCTTCAATAGAAGGAGAGAAAGAAGTGGCATCAGGAAACACCATTCAATGAGGTACAACTATTCTCACTTTCATGGTTATTGTTATTGTTCTCATGGTTATGGTCATAGAGCTAGAAATTGTAGAACTCAAGCAATAAATGATCCTAGTTGGAATAAGGATAAAGATGTTTACAACTTGTCAAACTAGGACTATAATAATGTATGTTATAACTATGATAAATTTGGTCACATAGCAAGAGAATGTTGGATGTATGCAAAGAAAAATAATTGGCAAAAGAGTTCTAATCAGTTGTCATGTAAAAAGAAAAAGTCTATACTGGTTTGGAGAAGAAAGTAAAGTCAAGAAGGAGGAAAAATTAATCTTGTGCATACCACACAAGAGACATCACAAAGTGCCTAAAGACTAGAATGAGGTAAGGGAAAGCAAGTTAGTGTTTTATCCTTCAGCTCCTAGAGAAGACAAGGAAGTTATGAGTAAACTGTAAGATTATGCACAGTGCAATGATAGTTAGTGCTTTGAATAGTTCTCATTCGTGTGCTCTTCCATAGTGATTTAAATTTTTTTAATCCATAACAATACTCATTACTGATAGAACAGCTGGAGCATGAGCTCTTTTCTTGATAATCAATAGTTTATGCTTTTGTTAAGTTCCCTTTTGAACCTTTATAAAAAAATGCATTCTTAATTTTCTAAGAGAAATCTTAGTGAGACAGTTGCTTGAACATCAACTGTAAATGTCTATGCTGACAAGACAGTGATTTCAGTGTTATTGATTTGCTTTTGATCTATTGAGTGTTCCTCCCTTAATACAGGTTTGTTACTGGAAGTTAGTGGAAGTGATCTATAGTGATAGTGAAAATTGTTGGTGGCAATGGTTTCTCAAACAAATACAGTGGTAATGCAATTGTTGTGATCAGTGGTAATTCCAATAGTTTTTGTTTTGACAGAAGTTGGCAATGTGGTCCTATGATAGATAAGTATGACTGTAATTTAGTGCTTGTTGATAGTAAATGACCATGGGTATGCTAATAGTTTGATAGTGCTTTGAAAGTTTGGAATGAGTCTTGTTGAACATTGGAAAGGGATCCTTGTAGTGTAGTGATAATATTGAAAAACTCTTATTGCACAATGCTTTTTGATGCTTTGAAATTGTTCCTTAAATGGACCTTTCTCACTAAACAAGTGTGTTGTTGTGCCTTGATTGCACAATGCCAGTGTTTTGGAAATAAGGTAGGCGTTTTGACAATGAGTAGTGGTGTCTTAGTGAAAGTTGACCCCTGAGCAAGGGGATTTTTTTGTTCTTGATGGAAGTCTTTCCATACAAATTCTTCAACCTACGTTATATTTGGATAATTCAGAGATGACAGTTTGTTGTGGTTGTAGAGTTGCAAGGACAATAGTATAATGGCTTCACAATCTTGTGTTTACAAAATTAGATGTTAGTAATTCTAATGGTGTTTAACAATGTTCAATTGATTCTCTTGTTCAATGGATACTATGTGTTCATTGTTTCTCTTTCATCATGAATCTACTCATATAATTGTCCAGTGGATATGAGACAATGGTTCCTCAATTATTTGGTGATTTGTTGATTCTATGATAACAGGTTTTGGTATAGACAATTTTCTATACTTCTTTATGATCGGTCATTATACTTATGCTATTGATACTTGCTCATTGTGCATTAGATAGTGAATATTCATTTCACTTTTCTGGGACAGTGGATATGCTTTGTGCATTGCTAATGTTTACTTGGCAGTCACACAAATAGTAGAGTCAGTTCGTGACTCAAGGAGGATAGTTGCTTAGAGATCAGATGGCAAGTGCTCATATTAATATGTGTTTGAGTGAACATTTTTATCTCAAGTGGCTCTTGGTGCATTTTTGGATAGTTTTCTACAATTGATCATCTCTTGATAACAATTTTCCCTTACAATGGTGACTCTGAAATGCTCTTTATATGATATGTGTCTTTGCCAAGGGTTTATCCATTTTAACAGTAGTTGAGATAGTGTGTGCAAGAACAAATGGTATATGCTTTGATTGGAAATGTTAACATTGTATATCTACATTCATGTACAATGATATTTTGGTTGAGGTTTTATATGGCCGTTTGTCATGGTAACATGTGACTTCAGGTGGAAAGGATTGCATGATATTTTAATGTCTTAGATTTAAAAGATTCTTCGTGTTTTCAGTAATCCTTATGGACATTTGAGTTTCAATGAAATTGGTTCAAGAATGGATGATAGGGTTTCTCAATGATCTTTTAGTTTTTCTTGTACCAAACTAATAGTGCTACTTTTGAATGGGATACAAGTGATATCTTTCTAGTGTAGTATTTATATGATGTAGGTTTGTTGGACTGACATTTCATTGGGTAGTAACAATAAGTACATGTGGACAGTGATTAAGGAATCTAATAGTGATTTCAGTTGTTTCCCTTGTGCATTCAGATAGGGGGAGTAGTTCATGCATATATTTTTACTTGGTATTTATTTGGTATTATGAGCACATTTTATGTTTGGTTTGTTTTCTTTGTCTTTGGAATTAATATCAAAAGGGGGAGAAAGTATCTGTTATTGGTGTTGTGTTTAGATCTATTTTGGGACTTTTTGCTATGGTTGATATTGTGCATTCAATTTCTAGGTGATGATTCTTTCTTGTGATAGTATTGGCTACAGGTTTAGCAATTGGAGGTTGACGTTTTTGACCAGGTATATTGGTCATTATGGTTTCAGTATATTTGACATCAATGCCAAAGGGGGAGTTTCTTGCCCTATTGGCATTTGTGTTTAGAATTAATGTCAAATATGGCAAGGTGTCAAGGTGACAATTGTTACAGGTGTTATATTCACAATGTTCTCTATTTTGTGAATCATATGTTGATATATAAGAAGCACTTAGGCTTGTTCAATTTTGTAATGATTCCATTGTTTATCTAAAGCATGTTCAAAACACATATTTTATTTTCATAAGGCAGCATATTACATCTCCAAATAAGGTTTGGATTATTGTGAGGAAATTGTGTTTTTTCTCAAAGATAATTATGAAGTGGGAAAAGGGTTGCAAAGATAATGTTATATAAAGTCAACAATTAAACATCATTGCATTGTCAGACGTATTTGTTTAATGGGAATTCTTTCCCATCATAATTCCTAGACTTGAAGCATCATTATGTCGAATTTAAAGCTTCTTTGAAACTTTGAGAGACTCAGTGTTTGGTTATTTTTTGTTGGTTAGGGTTTGTTACCCTAATCATGGCATCTATCATAAGCGTAGCTGTTTTCAGTGTTTGGTTGCATAATCATTGAAGAGAAAATAATTAGTAGAAAAGAGCAGGGCAATGAAGGTGTTTTTGAGCTAACTCAAGGTGTACTTTTTTTGTCTTTGTTTAACACTTCTTTGTATCTTTTACAAATGATGGGCTTTAGATTGTGTTTTTCTTTTTGGTGATTATGTTAACTGTAATTGGGTTTAGTGCTTATTTGGTTTTTTTATTATTGAATGACTATGGTAGCATTCTGTACAGTTTGCTTTTTTGTAGTTTTAAGTAGATAATACTTCCTTTAATCTACCAGGTGTTGTAGCAGTTTATAGAAGTTGTGTTTTTGTATCGATATGATTAAAGAAGCAAGATAAATAAAGCAAGTTTTGGTTAGTGTAACCCCATGGGTCTCCTGACAGTTTTTGTTTTGAAGAAGAGTTGTAAACAAGTGTTTGTTTATCCCTTAAGCTCGATTTGTGTATACTTTGTTAAAATCTTGATTTGGGTCTACCATTAAGAATAAGGGTATTTGTTTTTAAGAAAAAATATAAAATGTTTTCTTTTGATTAGAAAACTCTATCATTGTTTTGTGGGTTTGACTTGAGGGTTTATTGTTTGTGGGATTATTATGTTTTGTCTGCTCTGCAGATTATATGAAAGTTATATACTATTTTCTCTTAATTCTTTCTTGACAAGATTTTTTTCAATGGATTATAGTTGAGGATTTGTATAAGAAGATGTGCTTTTGCAATTGGCAAGGGAAATTTCAAATTTGGTTTCTCATTGAAGTTATTGATACAGTTTCTTCAAAAGCTCTTTACCTAATTCTGATTTTGAAAAATAGAGAACATATAAAATTATTTATTGTACTCATGTTTATGATGATGATAGGTTTTGGAAAGTACAAAATATATCTTTCAAAAAGACAATATGTATTGTTTTGAGTTTTGAAATTTATGACTCTGATTTTGATGTCATTGCATAACAGTGTATGTAATTATTGAAACAGAGATCAACTCTGTATTTAGATTGCTTTCATACTTGTATGTTTTCAAAAGACTATCAGTGAGATAGCACTATAAGACTATCAGTGAGATAGTACTATAAGACTATTAGTGAGATAGTACCATTTTCAGTGAGACAAATTAGCCAACGAGGCTTTGTAAAAGTATATTTTTCAGGTAAGGCCAGTGAGGCCAAGTTTGAGTGGTTTTATTCCCCAAGAGGGTTTCCACTCAAGAAAATCTTTGTGTCAATATTTTAAATGTGTTTGCTCATTATCTGTTCATTTGGTTTTTACAACATAAGTTCTTTCATAATCTAAAAATTGTGAAAATAATTAAAAAGTGTTAATTTATATGTTAACACTAATTCACCCCCCCTCTTAGTGTTAACTATACTCCACCAAGAGGGACTCATTTGCCACCCATGGTGAATGGGTTCCACCTTGGACTTGAAAATGGGTGTCAAGAATTAAGTCACATTTAATGTTATTTGTTGGGTTTACCTTCAAAAAAACAATTGATTAAGCCTTATGAGTACATAAAGGGGTCAAATAAAGCATAAGAAAGGTGTAAATAGTGAAATGAAGCCTATAAAAGCATGAAATCTTGTTACAAGACTTTACAACACTTTAGAATAGGACTTGATAAGTGATGAAAATGTGAGTTTTAGGTGAATTGTAATGAATAGAGTCTAGAAAAGTTTATAAATGTTTTACAACACTTCACAACACCTTCACAAGATGTCATAATTTGAATTTTAAGGACCGAATGTGGATGTTTTAAGTCACATTACAACATTAAATCAAAGAAAAATGGACCAAGCATCATGAAGAAAGACCTAAAAGACCATGAAAATGCTAAGGGGCCATTTTTCTACAACACATTATCTTGCATCCATTATTGTAGATTTATGCTCTTTATTTTTTCTCATGTAGAATGTTATTTTTCGTTTTATAGGTGATCCTAGAGCCTTGTGTCCTTGAGTGACTCTAATATGGTATGAGAGGTTTAGATTTGAAAAACCCCTTCTCAGATTTTAGAGTGATTTGTTCTTGACCTATTGAAAGGTTACAAATCTTAGTGGATCTTGAAAATTTGAGTATGCTCTTCTCTTGCATCGTATGATACCTTGGAGAATAATAAAAACTTGATAGAAATGCTAGATTTTGGGTTTTCACTTTGTGGATTTGTATTGTAGGTTCATTTTGGAGCACATGTTAGTGAAAATATAAAATCATAATTTGGTTTATAATGTGCAAGAAATTGATATCTAGCTTTTATTTCACTCAATTTGGCCATTTTTTTATATAGTAGCAAACTAGGGTTTAAATCCAAGATTTGGTGAAAAAAAATTATTGGAAAATTTATAGCCCAAATTGATGCTTTCATTGCATTTGTATTTCCCAAAAACTTCTATCTTCATATAAATGTTTTCCATTTTAGACGATTTTATTTTTGGAAAATGTTTATTTTACTAAGAGGGCCATCACTATAGGCTAAATTCAACAATTTCTCTAAAAAATTATAACTTTTAAACCAAAAATCATTATTTTGCAAAAGAAGATATCATTGGAAAGCTAGTTTTGTGTACTTTCTATTAAACACACCCAAAGAATAAGAGGGCATTGCAAGGTGTGTGCCCTTGGTCTCCTTGTGTTTTGTAGTGCAACACTCAGGTCGTGACATGGCTTAACTGCCTCCCATGGATTCATTAACTCTAGCAGTTGTATTAGGCACTAAAAGGTCAATAGTTTGGAGTAATGGAAATTGTCTTTGCAAAAATTGGTATTAGAGCCAAGTTACAGGTTCGAACACCTCGCTTGTGTTGGGGGGATTATTGCAAGGTGTGTTCCCTTGTTCTGCTTGTGTTGTGTAGCACAACGCTCGAGTTCATGACATGGCTTAACCACCTCCTGTGGATTCATTAACTTTGGAATTTGTATCGAGCATTAATAGGTTGATCTTTTGGTGCAACTACAACTATCTTTGCAACAAAGGGGGTGAATTAGTATTTTCAAAAAATAAACCCTTCAACAAACTCAAACTTCTTTACCAAATTAGAAAGCTTCAAACAAATCAGAAACAAAGAAAGATATAGCAATTTTGTTCGTTAACAAAGTTAGAAACCCTCAACAATGAAAGATATAGTAATTCAACCCTTAACCAAATTAGCAGTAATGAAAAATGAAACAAGGAACACACATCCACAAGATAACACTAGACTGGTCCATGGAAAACCCAATGAGGGGAAAACCATGGTGAGAGTTAACTCACAATATATGAAGCTCATTTCTTACAAAAGTAACAATAATGCTCACTATAAAAAATAATTGCAAACTAAGGTGCACAACCATAGGTAAAGATACAAAGGACTTGTAGAATGAAGCACACAACTCTAAGGAAAGATACAAGGACTTGATGAGATTCACAATCTTAGAATAGGATACATGGAGATTTAGAATTTATAACATATTCCAATAATACACTCCACTGACTAAGGCGTTAAAGCACATGTGATCTATCTTCCACAAACTTTCACACCTCTTCTACGAGATCTTTAATACTTTCCACTCACTTCTCAACTTGCAATTGATTTGATCTTCCCTTTATATCTTTCGTAAGATCACACAACATCAATTAGCTCAACTAGAAAGAAGATAAACAATACTACCAACAAGTGGACCATGAAACATCAATACGGTGCAAAGTGGTCCTATCCAAATGATAGGAAGGACCCAAAAAATCTTATTACATATTCAGGTATGTCCAAGATCATGATGGGCCAAAAAGTGGTGATATGATGGGTATGTGGCTGACGAATTTTTTTACCCAAAATTGATGAAACAAAAAAGGTTTTTAAAGGAGATTCTCAGCTTTCCACCAATATAAATTATGCTTTACTTTGAATTAATAAATAATTATTATTCATTTTCTATTTGAATTACAACTAAATTCCTGATTGATAGGATGATTAAAAAACATCTATAGCTTTCAAATGGTATCACATTTTTTGAATCCAAAACATGTGTTATATTCTATGCTTTGCATACTATAGGATTAAAAAAAAATTGAATTTCATGAAGTTTTGACCAAGTTAAGGTGGTTAGACATATGAGTTTTTATATTTTTAAAAGTTGTAATAAAAAATTCATAATTAATTATTTACATGGAAAAAAATTAAAAAAAATATGCATCACATCGGGAAATGAGTATTATACTTATTTCTAAAATCTTATAAAAAAATATTATTATTTTGTTGTGCTTAGGGTGGTCAGACAAACACCTACTTATTTTTTCCTTGAAATTTAATTGCTACTGCATTGAAATTTCAAATTTTTACCAAATAGATTTTTTTTAAAAAAATAGACCTATTAGTTTACAAACTACATTCAATATTCTAAGATTATATTGTTACATATTTTTGAAATAATATAGATAACGTATTCAAATTTTTGTGTCAAGTTTCCTAACTTTTATTTTTCTGAATTTTATCTCCACTTAAGGGCTTATTTTTTCCATGATGATCCTGCACATACCCATTCCAGTGTGATCCCAAACAATTCACACATTGGCATACATCAAATCAAGTCAGTAATAGGGAAACATGTAGATGAAGCATGAAGAACTTAACCAGTCATCCCAAAAGCATACTTCCAATTGAATTTACTTACTATGATGCTCAACAAGATAGTTCAGGACCCAAATACATCTTAGAAAAACTTAATATCCTAGCACAAACCCTCAAGCACATGGAACAAGAAAGATACCAAGCCATGTTGGCTGGACATCCATAAATAACCCAGAGAACCAACTCAAACACAACACAACACCAAAAGCTATTAACTACTAATATGTGAATCACAAAGGGATGTTCCATGAACATCCAACAACACTTATAAATAATTCTTTGATACTACCATGCCACCAACAACCACCTTAGACCGGAAAGGAAAAAATAACTTCATCCTAGAAGCATAGAAGATAATCAAGATATTATAACATTATCAAAAAATCTTCCAAATGACTAAAATACATGAAAATTAAACTAATACACTATACAAACACTAAGAGCACATTCACCAATCTGTAGGATCATAAACATTAATATGGAAAAATTCAAAGCATTTTTTGGATCAATCCGAACAATCAACATCATTTCCAACCTTTTACAATTAACAAAAACCTCCTTAGCAACAGTAGTGACCTAAAAATATAGGAGAGCAACATCCACATAACACAAAATCTAAATCCAAAACTGCAAGACCATATCTCCAACAACAATGAAATACAGAGTGTTCTCCCAAACAACCTTCAACATAAATTCCTAGAACAAAAGATTTGTATTAACTTGCAGAGGCTAGAACTTTCTTGCAACAACACATACTTCCTCATGAGTAATAGGAGAGAGCATACAACATAATGTAGACCATAACTAATCATCTCTCCACCATCATCATTACTTTTAATCCTCATCTTAGTGCTTTAAATCATCATCTAGTAATATATTATCATGATATAAACTCTACTAGATGCAACCATACACAATACTTCTTTCATTATCATCAAGCAAGGAAGAACATCCTACCATGAACATCAGAAACACATCACCATACACAATGATATCCCAAACTATTTTTTTTCAATAATTACAACCAATTCAAAACAATAATGCTACAATCTTCCAAGTGCTGACAACATTAACAATAATACAACCAAGTGTTGGCATCACAAAAAACTCCTCAAGTTTTTAAATCAATGACAACTAGTGCCAACAATCTCCCCCTTTGGTATTGATGAAAAAATGCACCTACTCACTCATTCCCTTTGACAGCAATGACAAAGGATCACACACATCTACACATTAAAAACAAAAACACATTCTCCCCTTTTGAAAAACAACACTTCTTCAAACAACTATACATGCTCAACAACTGCACATTTTCTTCAAGCATCCCTTAAGTATAAAATTCTTTCTACTCTTCATGATTCTCCCCTTTGATGAGCATACACTCCTTGAAGCAACTAATAGGCTCCCCTGCCAACAAAAAACATTACTAGCTCCCTATAAGAGGAAGCTACCATCAATCTAGGATAAAAAGATATGACATGAATTTCTACCCCTGTATAGATACACCACTTGTGCATATAGTTAGAAAAAGGAGGTCAATAACCCCTAACTTCTGTCAAAGATACTCAAAATCATCCTTTGAAATTTCCTTAGTGAAGATATATATAAATTTATCCTTAGTAGGCACATACTCCATTCTAACTTCTTGCTATGCAACCTTCTTCAATATAAAGTGATACCAAATAGAAATGTGTTTGGTTCTTGAGTGCATCATTAGTTTCTTGAAAATATGTATTGCACTACTATTATCACATAATATAGAAATAGTTTCATCATAATCCATCTTTATATCCTTAAAAAAATTCTTCATCCAAAGCACCTAGGTGTAGCAAGATGGTGCAATAGTATATTCAACTTTTTCTGTGGACACGAACACTGATTCTTGCTTCTTACTAAACCAAGAGACCAATATGTCTCCCAAAAAATGCACTTCCACTACTAATTCTCTGGTCATCCATGTAAGGAAGCTAAGGTAGCGAAACAACTTCCTACACTAACCTTGAGTGGAGAATAATGCAAAAAAATTACAGATTTTTAATAGTTAGAAAAACTTAAACAAAAATAAACACAAGTATCATGCATACCACAACAAAATGATTTACATATGGAAAACCTTTTCAGGAGAAAAACTCCACAGTCCAAAAGTTTCCCAATATATTATTTAGAAATCAAAAGATTACAATATACTTGCAAAGAAAGCTTCTCATAGGAGTATCACCATGAGAGATCAAGAGACACCATGACTACTATCAAACTCTCAAAATACACAACTGTCTACATACATCCCACCCACTTATAACAAGCTTTTTGGAAACTTCTAGAATTATGGTTTTACAAGGTCAATTTTCATTTGATTTGTTAATAGAAAAACCTAAGTGATGTGTCAATGGGAAAAAACTTTGATGTGTCAGTAGGAAAAATCCTTGATGTGTCAGTACGAAAAAACCTTGACATGTTATGAGTGTAAATTATTTGCATGATTACTCACCACATACCAACAAACATCCTATCAATAAATCATATATAATTGCAAGGTTGAGACAAATTTTTCCAACAATCCATGCATCCTACCTAGTTAGCATTACTATAAGAATTCAAATAAAAATTAGCATACCTCTTGTAACATAAACCATAATCTGGAGTTCCCTTCAAGTATTTAAATATTCTTTTCACTACTTTCTCATGAGTTTACTTAGGATTAGCTTAAAATCTGGCAACCAAAAATACTACATGCACAATATTAGGTCTAGAGGTAGTCAAATAGAACAAACCTCCAATCATAGAACTATAAAGAGTCTAATCAACCTCTTGAGACTCGTCATTCTTTCTCAAGTGACAACTAGTAACCATAGGAGTACCTACTAGTTTGGAATCCTCCATGGAAAACCTTTTCAACATCTTCTTTACACACTTAGCCTTAGAAATAAAGATATCATCATCTAACTAAACAATTAGAAGCCCAAGGAAGAAATACAACTCACCAATCATAGACATCTCAAAATCTTTTTAAATTTCTTCTACAAACTTCTTACACATATCATCATCTCCACCAAAGATGATGTAATCAACATATACAACCACATTAAAATATTATCTTCCTAAAACTTAATGTAAAGATTATTATATGTAGTGTCATTCTTGAATCCTTGTTGAAGTAAATACTTATCCAACTAAGCATACCAAGCTCTAGGAGCTTTCTTGAGTCTGCACACAATAACTAGATCTTTTGATAATTGCAATTAGTCTAGTTGCTCAATAAATACCTCTTCCTCTAGATCACCATTCAAGAAGGAAAAATTGATATCCATCTAATAGACTTTGAAATTCTTATGAGAAACAAAAGCAAGAAACATCCTTATTGCGTCCATTATGGCTACTAGAGAAAATGTTTCCTCAAAACCTATACCCTCAACATATGGATAACCCTTACATACCAATCCTATTTTTTTCCTTACAAACTTCAACATTTTCATTCAGCTTGTTTCAGAACACCCACTTTGTTCCTATAACATTCTTATTATCAAGCCTAGGAACCAATTCCCATGTCTGATTCTTTTCTATTGGATCTAATTCCTCTTCCATTTCCTTTATCCAACCATCATCTTTTCTAGCATCAACAAAGTTCTTTGGCTCTACCGTTGATAGTAAACAAAAATTTACTTGCTCACTTGTTATTGTAAACCTTCTTTGAGTCATCACACCTTCATTCTTCTCTGCAATAATTTGAATTATAGAATGATTCTTCTAAACATATTTTTCTAGAGTTTTGGGAGCCTTCACTAGTTCTAGCTTATTCTTATTCTTTAATATAGGGAGAAATATTAGATCTAAAAACCTCTAGTTCTTGTGAGATCTGACACAATTCTTCATCTACCTTAACATTTTTTCTTTCAATCATCTTTCCCAATTTCTTGTTATAGCTTCTATAGGCCTTACTTTTGGTTGACTAATAAAGAAATATCCTTTCATCACACCTTGAATCAAACTTTTCAAGGTCTTCCTCATCTCTCCTGATGTAACATTTGATGCCAAATATTCTAAAGTATCTAATAGTGGGAGGCCTACTATACCATACCGCATAAGGGGTCTTAGTGCTATTAACCCTCAACTATACTCTGTTAAGTAAATGAATAGTAGTTTGAACTACTTCTTTCCAATACATATCAGGAAGATCAACCTCTTTCAACATAGTCCTAGCCATTTCTTATTCAGTCTTATTATTCCTCTCTACTACCCCATTTTGCTGAGGGATTCTAGGAGCATAAAAATATCTCCTAATACCATGATCTTCACAAAAAAATTCAAATTTATTTGAGGTAAATTCACCTCTTCTATTTGACCTTAAGCATTTGATCTAGCATCCATTTCATTCTCAACTTTTGCTCTAAAATTTTTAAACTTATCAAAAAATTCTAATTTATCTCTTAGAAATTTCACCCAAACCATTCTAGTACAATCATCAATAAGTAACATTAAATATATTTCACCTTGTTGACTCTTTGTTCTTGAAGGTCCACACAAGTTAGTATGAATCAACTCCAATGGTATAGTAGAAAAGCACTCCTTGCTCTTGAAACCTATCTTTGTTTGCTTTCCCATTTTATACTCTTCACATAAAGTATTTGCAAACTTAATTATCTTAGGAATGTATCTCACTGCATGAGTAGTATTGATATTTACCATATTGTCAAATTTGATGTGTCCCATCCTTTTGTGCCATTTCCAACACTCACTAGACTAAGCTAGTAAACATATTCTTCTATTTTCCTCCTTTAGATGATAGACATTTCCATTTGTCCTTGTACCTTCAAAAAATTATCTTCCAGGCCTTTCCTTTTTTAATTCACAACTATTAGGGGTTAGTGAAAGAACATGGGGGTCCAAACTAGGCCCTTAAGTGGCAATAAAATTCAGAAAAACAAAGTTAGAAAACTTGACATAAAAAAATTAATAAGTTATTAACATAATTTGAAAAATATGTAAGAACATAATTTGTAGAAAATTGAATGTAATTTCTAAGATACAATTCTATTTTTAGAAAAAATTAAATCTATTTGGTGAAAATTTGAAATTTCAATGCAATAGTGTATGAACCAAGATCCTAGTACCTGCAAAAAACAAAGAACACACATATTAGAAGATTGAAATGCAAGTTAGAATCTAAGTTCCCCATGAAATCCATTTACAAAGCCTAAATTAGGAAATGAGATGAAGAACACAATAAGAAAACACTAAAGAAAGATTGAATCCTAATTAAACAAGCAAACTCTTGATTCCATGGGGGAATTGGTGCCAATTTGATGTGAAAATTGGCCCTTTCACAACTCCAATGATGCAATGTTGATGTGTGAAGAAGAGTGATCTACTTTGTTGAAGGTTCAATGAAGCTCCATGATGAAACTTGCATAACCTAGCTATACTTTGATGAAATTGATGAAAATGCTAAGTGCTTGAAGATGGATTTGAGTAGAGTATGTTTTCTCAAATTGTGGATGAAAAATACAAAGAGAAGCCTTCTATAAATAGAAGAACAAGATGAAGGAATGAGAAAAATGGATGAATGTGGGATCATTCAACATCCAATGGGCAAGTGCCACATGTCAAGATGTGAATGGAGGACACTTGAGCACATTTTGGAGAATGTACAAAGAGGGGGAGATTCAAATTTGAGGAATATTACATATTTGATGCCCTTTTTGAATGAAAATAGATGATTAATAAATCAATTAAACTTATTTTCATGTGCAAGTTGCAAAATCTAGAGGATTTCATGGATTAAGACTAAGATTAATCAGGATTTGATTAATTTAAAGGAGATTAGTTGTTTTGACCATTTGATTTAGATTTTAGGATTTAAATAAATCAAAATGAGAGGAATAATGATTTTAGACTTAATTAAATAATATTTGATTTATTCAATTAAAGAGGATGGTGTTAGCTTTAAATAAAATAAAGATTAATTTATTTAATTTAAATGAGATGACTTGAGAGATTAATTAAATAAAATGAATTATTTAATTAAAAGAGGGACTATAGGATTAATTAAACAAAGTGATTTATTTAATTAATAGATTAAAATGTGATGAATTTAATTAAATAAATATTATTTAATTAAATGACAAGCAGAGGAGATGATTTAGGATGAAACAGTGTTTGTAATACCAGGATCAGGCATATAGGATCAATCGGTATATTTTTTAGTGTCTACATTTTTCCCCTCTTTGAAGCAATGTACTTGCTGCATTGGTTCAAAGAATAATATGTCTCGATCAAAATTCAAAAATTCTCTAATTTTTTTGGATGCCCCACTACTGCCTCGGCGAATGAAGAATTACGCTGGTATACTAGGAGGGAAAACCAAAAGTTATAATCACATTTTTTCCCCAAATTTCATGCTTTTTTTTGTTGTTTTGTGTCTCTACAGGGAACTCCACTACTAGCAGATGAGCATCGTAGTTTAGAACTACTGGGACTCCAACGTCACTATATCGGACTACTACAAATTCCAAACTTTGACGCTCTCTATTTCCCACCCAGAATTCAAAATCTGAAATGGCACCATTGTGTCTTTTTCACACGCTAGAAACTTTTCAAATTCCAAACTCCACCACTGGTTGAAATAGCGATGCCTTCATGCTCTTTGTCCCTATTGCAGAATGACATTGACTGATGAGCAGTGCTATATAGAACCACTGAATATTTTAAATTGCACCACCTTTGTGGGTTCCACCGCCGAAGGGAAGTAAAGAGTGAAAATTATTTTTATGACACATGTGTGCCTTTTTGAAATTTTGATCACTTAGATTGTTCTCTGATCTCATGACCTCTATATTTGTAGACCTGATTGGTTGTCTTGTAGGTGGGCTTGATCAAAGTTGAAGAGGAAAAGAAGCATAATGACATCATTCTTGCATGATACCAAGTGTTTTTTAACACTTTAGTGTTTTTTTAACACTCTTAGAGAACTCACTACTTCTCTTAAAGAAAACTTGTTATCTTTCATGCTTAGGACATACTAGTTTCCTTTTGGACTCTAAAAAGAACACTTCAATTTATTGTTACAAAGGGCTTAAAATGAACTTTGGGACACAAAATTACTAGAGTTGGTTTTCAGATTTAACAATTGAACAAGGAAAATTTTCACATTTCCTTTGGTGCTTAAAAGGAAGTCATTATTGCTTTGTGGACTTAAAATGAACATGTGCTACTTTTTTTTGTGATTTCTTACTCAAACTAACACCATTGAAAATATGTATGTGCTTCTCTCGTGCCTCATGGTGATCGTGAGAATCAAAAGGCTTTCCGGCAGTCTTAGGTTGGGATAAAGTAATTGCCTCCAAACTTCATTTTGGGATTAAAATTGAACACATCTTGTGAGTGTGAGTGGAACATAATGCATGTGTTCTCTCTTTGTTTCTCAAAAAAGATCGTTCAAAATATAGATATGTTTTCTCACTTTTGTTTATCTTAGAGGGTCTTCCTTGTGGGAAAAAGTAATCACCCAAGGGAATGACCCAACTAGTAACACACTAAAGCCAAGTGTATTTCCAGTCGGTATATAAGTGTGGATACTGGAACAAAGGCCAGTATCACGTGGTTCATTCTGATGAGAAGGGAATCAATGGTCTCTCGCTACATGGATCAATCCCTACGAATGGAAAGTCTGAATTAAAACTCTTGTTTAGAGAAGGCCAAAATCCTTGATCTATTTCTTGGTGCAAGAACGGTCATTCTGAAGCTGCCCCATACTTTTACAACTTTTAGTAGAAATGGAAAGTATGCCATGGGAGTTTCATGGGTACTGATGCTTGGCTGCCTCGTATAAGTGAGTGTCATGGAGGGGAGCCAATGGCATCAAGCATCTAACCATTCACTAAAATTAGGCATAGTTGGACTTGTCCAAATGGGGATTTAGAAAATAGTCTTTCATATCCATAGGGTTGTGCATGTTCTTGGAATAAAAAACACTTTGTTTGATCATAAACATTTGGAAAAAAAAATTCAACATGAGCATCAAATTTCAAACCCTTTAGGAA
The DNA here is from genome assembly GCA_007258455.2 of Sequoia sempervirens. Classification (NCBI taxonomy): domain Eukaryota; kingdom Viridiplantae; phylum Streptophyta; class Pinopsida; order Cupressales; family Cupressaceae; genus Sequoia; species Sequoia sempervirens. The sequence continues at coordinate 410,033,515 of VDFB02270651.1, read as the reverse complement.
GAGAAAATACCTTTGACAAAATTCAAGTGCTATTGCTTGCCCTTGGGATTCTATCCTTAGAGGAATCTAAGTACTTGGGTTTATATCTCAATTTTCTCTCACTAAAGTCAACATTAGGGAACTATTGCCTTGATTCTCTTGATTTCCACATAATGGACCTTGTGGGATGAAAAGAAATTGAGACACATGTTGGAAGTGGATTTAGTCTGAGAGGGGGGGTGAATCAGAGTAATATATTTTAAAACTTTTTATGACTTGATATGAAGATTTAAACTGTTGACCTTGAACAAATAAGTGTGATTTATATATGAAGTGTGAATACTAAACTTTAGAACATAAAGGTTACTTTTCATTGACTTAAGAAATAATAACAGGAGTGACTTAATAAACCATTTTAAAGCATAACCATAAATTGTTCAAATGATACTAAGTGAACAAATTTTTAATGCTTTCTTTTACATAGGACAACAAACACAATAATGATATATTGAACTTTCTTTATGACATATTCATCACATTCATACATTAAACATTTAAACAATTTGAAACAATGATCTTGAAGACAAGTTGAGACTATGAAAAGTATCAGAGCATTGCATGAACAAATTTAGAAATAACTAAAACAAAGATCATGCAAGATAGACAAAAGCCACAAAAGAGAGAACACAAAATTTTGTCGAGGGGAAAACCCTCTTGGGGTAGAAAAACCACTCCAAAATGCCTTGTAGTCTTAATTCCCAAAAAATTTACAATGCTTTCAGAGCACCAACTCAATAATAATGTGGAGCACCAACTCCTATAATAAACTAAAGCACCCACTTTAGATTAGAAGCACCAACTTCATCAAAACTAATAGTATTGCAACCTATTAGAACCTTATAACTACAATGACTATCTACAGTTACAAAATTACAATAGGATACAAGATGGTTTTGCAATAATTCCCGACTCAAAATAATATTTGTAATACAACCAAAGATAGAAACAATATAAACCCTCTTTTCTTCTTTACAGAATGATATCACAGTAATAATCTCTCTTTTGCAACAATATATTGTACAATTTATAACTTCTTTCTTTTTTTCTCATCATAATGTCGTGTGTTTTTGCTAGGTATATATAAGTTTGTAAACAATTATTCTCTTCAAAACCCATATCCTATAACTAGGGTTTATAAATTGGTAAGAATAATAGCGTTTTATCATGATTCCTATAATGGGTTTTTGGAAAAACCACAGAAAATCAATGATACGTTGGTGAATGCCAATGAAACGCTTGAGTACAAACTCAGGTTAATGAAAAACCGAATTGAAACTAACCCTTCGCAACTAAAAACAAAATCCAGATCCCTTTTACAAAAATGAAACAACTGTTTTAGTTACTGTGAGCACCCTTCAAAATCTGCAAACACTCTAAAATCTCAAACATGGATTAGTGATATGAAAACCTTTTAAATGCTCCTATGAAATAATGCATCATGCCTCCATAAACAAAATAACAATACAAACTAGTTGAGAGCATAAACGAAAGATACATATCTATCCCATAGTGCATTGGTGCTTCTTTGATGTGGAAAGAATCCCTTTCCCAATCCTTGATAAGCTCAAATGATGCAATGCTTTGGTGATGGAGAAAATTATTTCTCAATTTAAGAGAGTAACTTTGCATGAGAGTGTAGATGGGTTGATGAAGAATGAGGCCTTTCATTTATAGATTTTCAAGTTGGAAGAGAGCTCAAAATAGAGCAATGTGGGATAATGATTTGGCCAATGAGATGAAGCCACTTGTCACATTATGATAGGTTGAGGAATGTGCAAGTTTTGGCCAATGTGCCAAAGAGGGGGAGATTCAAATTTGAAATTGTGAATTAAATATTGAGAGGGGTACATGAAAGAGAGAAGTTATTGCAATGTTGGAAGGGACAAGTCAACTTGTCTTTATATTTCAAACTTGGAAAATATTCTCAAAAAGGTGCTTTGTTGAGGGAAAATGAAGAATTTATAAATGAATTAAAATGATTTATTGGTGCAAGTGGGAAAAGCTAGAGGATGGGTTGGGTGGTTAGATTAGGTTAATTAGGATTAGATTAGCTTAGGTGATGATTAGTTGATTTTGACCCATTTGAATTGAATATTTTGATTTATTTAAATCAAGAGGGAGAAATATGACCTTTGAGATTTAATTAAATAAAGTTTGGTTTATTTAATTAAAAGGTTGATGTGAGACTTTGATTTATTTAATTTAAATGAATAACCTTAGGAATGAATTAAATAGTCCTAATTTACTTGGTGAATGGATTTGATGAGCTTGATTAATTTAATGAGCAGATGAATATGAACTAAGTGCATAATGCTAATTTCACGTGTCTACATTTTGCCCCTCTTTGAAGAAATGTACTTGTCGCAATCAAAATTCAAAATTTTTATGATTTTTTCAGTTACCCAAGCGGAAAGAAGAACACTATTACATTGCGCCCTCAAGAGATCGAGCAAAAAAGATTCTATTTGAAGGTCGATCTCGTGATAAAGAGGTTCAAACTAGATGGTTATGGATGATGATGCAAATATTAAGAAATCTGTATTATCTTAAAGAACTTAAATGATGATATGATTTGATGATGGATGAGATGGATGACGCGATATACTATGATTATGCAAATGTATGATTTATGCAGATGCTTAGACTAACAAATCTATATTATGATGATGATGCAAATGCAATGCATGCGAAATGATCGATGCTTCCTATTATGTATGATATGAATCATATGTGGTATGCTAACAGTTTTTGGATGCAGGATGGATGCATGATGGATGATGATTAACTACTCATGATGTGATGTTAGTGCGAAAAGAAGAAATTAGATGATGACAAGAGGTTCCAACAAGCCAACTTTATGAGAGATGATGATGATTTGCTTATCAAGGATTGGGATTTTAAAAGGGATACTCACCTTATGTTTGATAATACACATAGATATGATGCATCAAGGTATAAAGAACCAGGATGGCATTGTACCTAGTGCGATGGAATTTGACTTGACAAACAGATAGGAGTATTCTTGTTCACACTTGACATACAAAAACCTTGCTAGGATGTACCTAACAAAGCAAGTATTCACCAAGTTATTTTACAAGAATGTCCAACAAGCACAACAGAAAAAAGATAATGATCGTTGCCCCATTCCTATCTCTCTAAAACCTTCATTTGGATATCATTGAAAAGATCAAGTACAAAAACAAGCCAATGTTCTTCATACCTTGAGCCAAAGGGATGTGTTTTGATAGGATATGAATCCAAGTGATATCCAAAATGATGCCCATTGTCGGAACGATATATCTTAGGACATGCATTGTATACGATGATGATGGTTTCATAAGTTGATTGATAGGCTGTTGATATAAGGTTGATTGGCATGTTTGAAAATGATCAAGAGTTTTATTTTGTTTTAAAGGTTTGTTGTTTGCCTTTGATTTTACGTTTGAAGTTTGATTTTTCCAATTGTTGTGGTTGTTTCTATTTTTTTGTCAAAGGATGAAGGTGATGATCAATTTATTATTGATGATTGATTATTTCAAGTGAATTCGAGATGAGACGGATGGATTTTTTCAAATATTTGGATGTTTTTTACGTTTCTGGAATCTTTTGAGGCTGTTGTTCATATTTTTTTGAGATTTTTACAAATCTTTTGATTTTTGAATTTTGTGATGTTTTGGGGTTTTATGAGATTCTACGAATGTTTTTGGATTTTGCTTTTTTTGAATGTTTTTGGATTTTGATGTTTTTTTTGGATGTTTTTGGATTTTGATGTCTCAGGGGCTGATCAAAGATTAGCCTTGCATACGTTTAATCTCAGAGACGACATAGTTCAGATACCATGTTTTTGATGTTTTCTGTTTTATGGATTTTTTTGGATTTTTTTATATGATTTTGGATGTTTTTGGATTTTTGATATGTTTAGGATGTTTTTGGATTTTTTGCATGATTTTGAAGATTTGGATATGGACATGTTTCATGATATCAGTGCTCTATTTCAAACTTTATTGAAGACCAAGCTAAGGTTGATTGATTGGATCGATGGATTGATGTTGATGATAACATTGTTGAGGATACACAAAAATGTAAGGATTTGATTGATCAGGATTGATGACAATAACACTGTTGAGGATGTACAACAATGCAATGATAGTGTTAAGCAACACAAGAATTGTGATGGATATCCCAAGGTGATGATAAATTGATGATGACAACATTGTTGAGGATACACAAAAATGCAAGGATAGTGTTAAGCAACACAAGGATATCCTGAGATGATGACTTTTTGGTTGGATTTGATTGATCAAGATTATTGAATCTTGGTTTGGAACAAAAGTTGTTTGAATGATTTGATACAAATTAGATGAGACTGATAGTGATTGTTTGGATTGGTGTTCAATGAAAGATGAAGCGTGATAAGGAATTTTTTCTTGTCAAAATATGCCATGGACTAGTGATTTGGATTTTGGATCACAAATGCTTTCACCAATTTGGTTTCACGTTTTCCAATGTTCGGATCACCACATAAGTTGGAGGATATAGATCAAGATTTAATCTTGAAGCAAGATATACATATCTGCCCTCAATGTCTAGCAATGTATGGAATGTGATGGATGGATCCTTAGATAGGTGTATGGATGGATGGATATGGTAAGCACGCAAAGGATGCCAAGGGTTATCTTGCAATAAGATAAGGTGTTCAAATAAATAATACTCATTGGATAATGTTTCATGGCTCAGATAACACTGGGTAGGATAGCATCAATGAAAATGACCCATGTCAAGATGTTTACCATAAGCAAGTGTAAAGTGTGCCCCAAACTTTCATCAAAGTCAAGATAACTTGGATGATGGATGCAAATGGATGAAAATGGATTGGATAACTGGTACATGGATGAATGGATTTATTATGGATAAGATGGATGAAATGTTGTATTTATTATGGATGGGATGAGATGCTTTCCCTTGAAGTAGCACGCGTAGATGCTCAATTCTACACATGATTCATGTTTACCAGGTTTTCATCATGGTACCTATCCAAAGTTCCGCCTATGTGGTTTTCACTAGAGGATGATTTTTTTTCTTTACTTTTTTTTTATTCAAGGGGTAAACACTTTTGACCGGAGCTATGAACTAGATACAACCATTCAACAATACCACCCCAATGGGGTTTGAACCTTGGTGGCAAGAATAACAATGCCACCTATAAACCATCACACCATGCCAATACCAGCTCTTAAATTATTGAACATTTTTTTTTAGGTTGCAGAAATCGGGTTTGTATAGCACGGTCCCCTATAAACTGTAGCGCGCCTGGTAAACTTTTAATGTGACCAAAGGCACTGGTGCAACACGCCCTCCGGTACCATGGGATAGGGGAGACTAGAACTCGTGACCAGCCTCCTACAACAGGAAATACTTAGCCAATCGAGCTAGGGCCCCCACCACTTGATTTTTTTTTTTCAATCCTTTTTCTAATTTTTTTTGGATTTTATTTTTTTTCTTTTTTTGATTTTTTGAAAGATTTATGCTGACCCACCTAGTGGTGTTGATGTAGATGCTTCTGTCATGATGTGCCATTGGTATCCTTCCTGAAGAAGTTGCTTTGCTAAGATACATGCACTTGAATGCAGCTTTTGGGATTCCTGATTTGCTTCATTGATACTAGAGTTGACTTGTCTTGGTGTGCACATTGTGATAGAGTGCCTTTGAATCCTTATGATAAAGGGTCGTTGCCAATACATGGTCAATGTGAGAATTGGATATCATGCATGGAGTGGATGGGTGTGTTTAGGGATAAGAGATGGATTGGTTGATAGTTTGGAACCTTTGACTCTCCAAACTTAGGAAGATGAGCAATGATGGGTGGATACGAAAGTGTGCATGGAATTAGGACCAACTGCTTGATACACTTTGTATGTTGCTTGAGAAGCCAAAATTTTCCATTGTGGACATCTGTGATGGATACTTTTCCCTTTTTTATTTTGCCCGATATTTTCTTTGACTGATGGAGTTTGATAGGGATAATCTTTCTTTGTATGTTTTGGTATCCATGCATATTTGATTTTTCCATTATTCTTCTCAGCTTCCTTTGATTTGATAACATTCTTTGTACTTTGATTCAAATCCTTCTTTTGACATTGGTTCCAATTCATGGATGGGATGATGGGTGGATGAATATTCATGATGTGGCTAGTTGTAGTATTGAAACTAGTTTCATCATAAAGACTCTTCGTGATCCCTATGTTGACGTTTGCTTGAGACATAGTTTCCCCTAGTATTGTGGAAGTAGTACCTTCATGCTTTGAGTCTGCCTATTTCATGAGCTCTTGTTTAGAATGCATTCTCTAATAAATGGCCACTATAGATGATGTTATTTCAATTTACTACTTTGCTAACTCTGAAATATCTTTTTCTTTCTCACCTACTTCCTTGAGTGGAAAATGTTGGATATCTTCATACATGATGTCTTTAGTCTGGATTTTGGATATATCTAATCCTAATGTTGACAACTCTGTTTGATTGTATGAATTAATAACCTACCCTTTTTGTGTAACAATGTCAGGAATAAAGAGATCTTGTTCTAAATGAAGGTCATCTATGTGTCCATCCACAGAAAGCATCTCATGGGTAGATGGAGGAGTATGTGTTACATGGATATGATCATCTTGCATAGATAGGAGAGTGTCCATTAGATCATTGTAGTATCTTGTAGATATGAATTCTTGATCTTGAATGACTTCGGAATTACTTTTGACATGCCTTGGATCAAGTTCTTGACATGGGTCAATTTCAAAGGATGGATTGCTTACAAAGGGTTCTTGGATGTCGTCATTAGTCATGGTAAGTGGTTCGATATCCTCAAGTGCTGATTTCAAGGTTCTTTCAGTATCTCTAACCATGAGGTCGAAGGATGTCAATATGTCTTGGAAAGGACCATTGCTAGACTTTGGTGAAAGACATTGATCAGGCTTTGGCATAAATTCTTGAGATATGTCATGTAACTTATTAGGTGATGTAGAGACATTTTCAACATGATCATTGGTCAATGGATCGTAGATTATGTCAATGGGATCAAATAATTCTAACACTCCTTGAAATAGATCACTAAAAAGTGGCTCTTGATGTATGGTGAGTTGATCATCGGATGGGGTGGAAACATCTTCAAGGTGCTCATCGATGGAGAGATCTTGATCATTGTTTTCAACAATTGTGGTGGAGGAATTTCCAATGTCTTCAACCATAGGGTCCAGTGATGTTGAAATTTCTTGAATTGGACCATTGTTGGGTATTGTTGGTAGATTTTGATCATGATTGAAAAGTGACTCTTGACCTATGTTGATTTGATCTTCGAACAAGATAGAAACATCTTCAATGTGCTCTTTGATGGATAGATCTTGATCATTGCTTTCAACAATTGTGGTGGGGAGATTTTCAATGCTATCACTAGTGGTTGAATGTTCATTGTTATCCCCAAGAGTTATCATTTTTCATGTTTGTGCTTGTGTTTGTTGGGTAGCTTGAGAGGCTTGTTGCACTTGTTGACCTTGTGTTGCTTGTTGTGTGGCTAGATATTATTGGATGGCCTTTTGGTAGGCTTGGTGAGCTTTTAGCGCAATATTATATTGTCTTGTTGAATTTGGTTTTGGTGGTAGTGGTGGTGGATTTGGAATTGTGTTGGATGTAGTGATGGGTGGTTGAGATACTTTTGAAGTGATCATAGTGATTTGAGATATGATGGGTGTGATAGGGATGGTTGGAGTGATCGATGTGATAGGAATGGTTAGAATGACCGAGGTGATAGGTCCTTGGGAGAACATATTTTGATTTGTCAGGATTGATGTTGTCATTTGATTAGATACCATCTGTTGGTGCAATGTCAATGGTATATTAAAAGGATTTGATGTGATGGCTTGATTGGTGTTAGGTGGATTGATTTGGATGGAGTGATTGGTGCTAGGTAAAGGGGGAAGCCCTAAATCAAGGAATGATGTTGATATGGGTAATGGTGGTGGAGATGTCTCTTGGTGCAATGAGTCAACTATTTTGGTAAGTGTGGCAATTTAATCTCACCAAATTTGATCTTGATTTCAATCTTGACTCCCTTGATATAGTTGATTTGGTTTTTGTTCAAGAATATTTGGTATGCATACTTTTTGTTTTTGAATGGGATCATGGAAAATTTGATTTTGGAAAATGTTTTGATTTGGGATGATGTTCAAATTTGGCATGATAGGTTGGAATTGACCATTGTTGATGTTGGGAATCACATTTCCCTATTTTAGGTAACTTTGATTTTGCATGGTGTTACCTTTACTTGGATTAATACACAGAGTCATTAACATCTTGTTTGGACTTTGAACAATATTTGTATGATTTGCAAACATATCCATCCCAAAGTTTACCAAGTTTGGATTCAAAATGTTCATGTTTTGTAAAGTTGTACTTGGTACATTCACATTTGACATGTTGGGCTTTGATGGGATGATATTGTTTTGTGGAAGACTCATGCATTGAGTGCTTGTTTGATATATTTGTAAGTTTGGACTTGGATTTAAATCTACCATCGAAAAATGTGTTCCAAACTTTTGAATGGGCATACTCACATTTGTTGTACCATCGAGGTTTGTAAGGGATATTGATCCCATGTTTTGATTGTATAAATATGAGTTTTGATAATCAATCGACATTGCAAGATTTTGAAAGTTAAATTGATTTGGATTACTCATGATGTATGGAGAAAGTTTATATTCCATGTTCTTCTTGTGTTTTGACCTTTTTGCAAAAGTGACCTCTAATTTTCTTAGGACCAATGACGAGATGAAGGATGAAAGGGGGAAATGATATGAGTGTTGAACACTTAGGGACTTTGGATCAATGCTATCCTAGACTTAGGGTTGGATTTTGATTGGTTTGATTTGATTTGGATAATGGACTTGTAAAACCTAAGATGTTAGATGTGATCTTAGGATGAACTTGTTGAAAGGATTGCTAATTCAATTAAATGCATGAGAAAGGATGCATTTCCATACACCTAACTAAACAAGGTGATTTTGATTTTGAAAATTTACCCAAGTCTAGAATGATGTTTCCAAAGCTCTAAAGTTGTTTGGGGGGATGGATTTTGATAAATGTTTATAATTTGGATGAATTTTTTGATTTTGTTCCTAAATGATCCTAAGAAGGACTTGTTTACTAGGCCAATATAGTGAAGAACATGCCTTTCTCTAAAAGTAACTCAAAATCAAAAGATTAATGTTTGCATGAAAACCATATGACCAAAAGATGCCAAGCACATATGTGGGGTGCAATTGATTTAATCTTTTCTTAATGGATTCTTTTTACCAAAAACACACTCTTTATTAGATTTTGACTCTAGATGTCTAATGTCTCAACTCTCCCCTTATCTCGCAAAGTGTATTATGTGGAAACCAAGGAAATTTGAGGCAAGAGTTACCTATTATTGACCTTAGTAGGAGAAAATTGAGATGAAATCCAAATGTTTAGAAGCCTCCAAGGATACGAATCCCAAGGGAAAGCAATAACCTGTGAATTTGTTCAAGGATATTTGCTTCTCCTAAAGGGTTTGAGATTTGGTGCTCATGTTGAATGTTGGTTTTCCAATGTTTTCGACCAAAGCACTGCATTTTATAACCCAAGAATAAGTACAACCCTATGGATATGTAAGACAATATTTGTTAGATTCCCAACTGGACAAGTCCAACTATGCTTATCTTTAGTGAATGGTTAGATGCTTGACCCCACTGGCTCCCCTCCACAACACTCACTTATACGGGGCAGTCAAGCATCAACACCCATGAAACTCCCATGGCATGCTTTCAATTTCTACTAAAAGACTGTAAAAGTGTGGGGTGGCTTCAAAATGACCATTCTTGCACCAACAAATAGATTAAAGGATTTTGGAAAATTCTAGCACATGGGTTTTAATAAGGAATTTTCATTCATGGAGATTGACCCATATGACAAGAGTCCCCTTTTGGATCCATCTTGTTGGAATCAACCACGTGATATTGGCGTTTACTCCAATACCCACATTTATATCCTAGTTGGAAATACTCTTGGCTTTAGAGTGTTACCGATTGAGTCATTCCCTTGGGTGAGTACTTTTTCCCCAAGGCAGGCCCTCTAGGATAAACAAAATCGAATAAAGAAAAATATTCGTAACTCAATCAATCTTTGTTGGCAACAAAGAGAGACAATATATGCAATAATGCCCCCACTCACACTCGCACAAGATTTTGTTCAATTTTTAAACTCAAATTGTAGTGTGGAGGTGATTTCTTTGTCTCACCCTAAAGTCATGAAAAATGCCTTTTGATTCTCAAGATCACTATAAAGCATGAGAGAAGTGCATGTCCTTTTTCAATGAATTTAGTTTAAGTAAGCCTTCACGAAAACAAAGTTGCACTTGTTCTTTTTAAATCCTCAAAGCAATGATTTTGATTTGTTTTAAAGCACCAAGATGAAGTGTGAAGTTTGTTTGTTCAATTTTAACCTAAAATCAAAGTATAATGAGTTTCTAATGTTCAATTTTAGCCCAACTTTGAAAAAAAATCAATGATCTAGTTGTTCTAAAACATAAAACAAAAGCAAGAAATGGACGCTCTAGATTATTTCGATAAGCATTTAAAAATGATTTTTCCAAGTTCAAGTTTAATGCTCTAGGCCCACTTTCTTCAACTCAAACCACTTGCGTTCTTTGATTCCAATGTGAAAGAAAAAGCTATCGTTGTCTCCCGATGTCAACCTACAAACATTACAAAACAATCACAAATAAGATTTATTTCAAGGAATCAATGAAGCATATAACATTATAAAAAATTATACTTGTCATGCAACCCCAAGTTGGGAAACCAAATGATTGGTTATGTAAAAAAAGCTTTGAAGGTTTCTCCACTAGATCGTAGTTTGACAATTGTATTCCACCAGATAGAGAGGTCTCCAATAGTTAATTAAAGCTTTTCAAACTCACCCAAAAGTTAGAAATTAGACATATTTTAAGATTTATTCCAACAAATCTAAAAAAGAAAATGTTAGAATATTAAAAATAATATCAAAATATTAAAGCTTTTGAAGTAGCAAGTTGGACATTTATTTATTCAAACAAGTCCAAAAAAAGATAATGTCAAAATATTAAAGAATTTGAAGCAATAAATACTGCCAACTCTATCATGTCAAATGAGAAATCCAACCAATCAATTCAGATTTCCTGCAAACAAAATCAACTTTGGCTAAAGCTGACCATCACCTTAAATCGATTCAGATTTCTTGTGGAGTAATTCTACATTGGCAATGATAAGCCAGCCAAGTTGCTAGTCACAACCGATAGTGAGCTTTTAAGTCAAGAGAATTGAGAAATGAAGAAACAAACCAGTTAATGCAGATATATCCCCTGTTTACTCCTCCACCTTTGAAAAAGAAAATGACATGAAAAGAAAATTCCAAGTTGAATAGTTGGAGATAATGACCAGTTGTTCAGCTAATTTTTCTGAATATTCCCAACATAATGCTAGCCATAAATATTTTAGTCGATCTATTACATCACTCCATTAGTATTTTAGAATTGGTGGGGGAATATTAACTGTACAATAGTTTAGGAGAAGGCTCACTTTTGTTGCAGTCATTCATCATGATGTTGATTTGTACACCACAAAGATTTTGTTGAGGGCATGAATGATCAACCAAACTGGTGCACCACTATTGTTTTGTAATGATTCCTCTTCCAAGACAAGAAGTGACAAGAAGTGACTTCTAAAAGGTGATTACATGTGAAAATAAAGTTCAAATAAAAAGGAAATTGTTGAAATAACCTAAGAGAACTGGTATGTGTAATAGCTGTAGCAAGAAATAGGCTACTAGCATTTAATATTCAATACTTGCTTGACCTGGAAAATAAAATAGTGATTGTTTTGATATGATGCTCAACAATGCATTAGATTTTTTGACATGACTCCTTAGATGCTATACATGGCAGGAATATGAAATTAATGCAGTGACAATATAATTCAATGCCTTTATGTTTTCAACAAAACTCTTAAAGAACAAAAATAAAATTTGCACAACAAAAAGGCTTGTTGAAAAGGATTTTAGAAAATTTCAAACCAATGCAATTCATAGGAATATGAAAATACAAGATATAAATGTCTTAAAAAACTTTCAAGCACATGCATTTGTCAAGTGTAAATCCAGGAGACCTGCGCTAAAGAGGACAAGGTGCAAGAAAATTTCAAGCAAATAGTAATTGGCTGGTGAAAAGCTTGAAAAAGCTTTTTCTAAAAAAGAAAAATTCCAACAAACACATTTGGTAGATGTAAAATAGAATTCTACATCCTATGCCAGCAACGACCCAGCCTGCACCAAAATAGAAGCATAAAAAAAAAGCACATGAGTTTTTTCTTTAGAATGCCTCAAAAAAATAAAAAATCTACAAGTGTGTGAGATAAATGCGCCACAGTCTCAATATTTGTTGTAAAAATCCTTGTACAATAATTCCTTGTATTCACAAGTTTAAAAAATTTATATTTCCTCTATTCCACCATTTAAAAAGTCTCTCTCATTGCCTGACAAAATATGAGGTCTTGATTTCACAAAAAAAAAATAAAAAAAAATGTAGATTTCTTGAATGGACGCCTTTGAAAATCACATCAAGGAGATTATTTATACTGTCAACTTCTAAATGAATTCTTTAAGTGACACCTTTAAATATATAAACTATCTTTGTGTCATGTTTAAAACAATACCATCATTACTTATAACAATGGAATTCAGTTTTTAATGAAGACAATGGGTGCCAAATATACCACTTTAAATAGGAGACAATGTGGAGCAGTGATGGTAAATTTTTGTGCATATTTGTTCCTTCCTTCAGCTAACCTCATGAGATTAGTAGATTCAAAAACCCATTTAAGTTATGGATCTTCCTACATCAAACTTTATACCTCATTAAACTTAGCAATGTCCAATTTTAGTATTTCACTCCTAATGTTGCAATGGATGGAAGAAAAACATACCGAGTAAGATACCGGGGATAAAAACCTGTGGGGAGAAATATTTCTTCTAAAACAAGAAGAGGCTAGCCTAACAATACTCAATATGGACTAAAATCTCCAACCATAAGAGAATTCAGATTTGCAAGACTAAAATCACCAGCAGATTTATAACAAGAGCATAAAGAAATCACGAATAGGACAATAAAATAAATTACTTTAGTAGATTATTTTGTCCTACAGGAAAGTCCTAAATGTGGTACTATAAATGGGGAGCAACCAAATGACAATGCTAGAATGCAGCCATGATCACAGTTGTCAACTATTTTATATTTTTTAAGATGCTATATTGTTAAATACGTGATGAATTCCATAGCATAAATAAAGGTCAAATACGTTGGTTGAACATTTCCTGAATGTTAAAATATTCCTATGGAGCAATGTAAAGAAATATCATGGTTAAAGATAGAACAAAGATTCATTTCCATCTAGTGTATGAACTAAGTGCCCTCCTTCTAGCACCATATGTGAACACCCTTAAAAATCTGCAAACACTCTACAATCTCAAACATGGATTAGTGATATATGAAAACCTTTTAAATGCTCCTATGAAATAATGCATCATGCCTCCATAAACAAAATAAAAACACAAACTAATTGAGAGCATAAAATCAAGATACATATCTATCCCATAGTGGATTCGTGCTTCTTTGATGTGGAAAGAAGCTCTTTCCCAATCCTTGATAAGCTCAAATGATGCAACACTTTGGTGATGGGAAAAATTAGTTCTCAATTTAAGAGAGTAACTTTGCATGAGGGTGTAGATGGGTTGATGAAGAATGAGGCCTTTCATTTATAGATTTTCAAGTTGGAAGAGAGCTCAAAATAGAGCAATGTGGGATAATGATTCGGTCAGTGAGATGAAGCCACTTGTCACATTATGATAGGTTGAGGAATGTGCAAGTTTTGGCCAATATGCCAAAGAGGGGGAGATTCAGATTTGAAATTGTGAATTAAATGTTGAGAGGGGGACATGAAAGAGAGAAGTTATTGCAATGTTGGAAGGGACAAGTCAACTTGTCTTCATATTTCAAACTTGGAGAATATTCTCAAAAAGGTGCTTTGTTGAGGGAAAATGATGAATTTATAAATGAATTAAAATGATTTATTGGTGCAAGTGGGAAAAGCTAGAGGATGTGATGGGTGGTTAGATTAGGTTAATCAGGATTAGATTAGCTTAGGTGATGATTAGTTGATTTTGACCAATTTGAATTGAATATTTTGATTTATTTAAATCAAGAGGGAGAAATATGACCTTTGAGATTTAATTAAATAAAGTTTGGTTTATTTAATTAAAAGGTTGATGTGAGACTTTGATTTATCTAATTCAAATGAATAACCTTAGGAATGAATTAAATAGTCCCAATTTACTTGGTGAATGGATTTGATGAGCTTGATTAATTTAATGAGCAGATGAGTATGAACTAAGTGCATAATGCTAATTTCATGTGTCTATAGTTACAAAAACATTTGCTTCAAAGCTCTAATCATTTAAAAAAAAAATCTTTAATAATCATTAAAATGCTGAATAAAAACATTCCATACCTATTTATGGAGACAAGAAATCAAACTCATACCACATGAATCAATTCAAGACACACATAACTGCCTTGCCAAAAACTCCTAGATTCAAACTCTGCCTCTTCACTTCCCAACTGTGTTTCAACACTACAGTTTCCACAAACTCAGCCTTGAGCTTCCAACAAACACTAACCTCTTAGAATTTTTGTAGCTGAGAAAAGAAAGTTCATGGTGGCAGCTAGGGTTCAACTCATACAATGAAATGCCTTTGCCCTATTTTATCTTTCTACCTCTTGTTCACTACCCTTTTTCAGAATTGATAATCATTTGAAGTTCAACACTCATAATGCTCTTGAATCTGTTTGTCAAAGACACATAATAACCTTTTACTTTTTGTCAACCCAAATGATAAAAACTATTAAGTCAACTTCCTTGTGATGTGGCCCATATAAACAACATGATAAGCACAATGTGCTTTGTAAGATATTCTCAACAATAAAAAAAACCCGATGAATGAAGTAAGCCCAATGCTCGGTGTAAAATCAAGTGAACCCCGATAAATGTAACCGACAAGTAATATGAATTCCAAGCACTATGATCACCAATAGAATGATAGTCGTTAGTCACTAAATGGCTTTCATTTCAAACATTAGCAAAAACCCAATGAAATAAATATTATAACCATTGAAATATAGTATGCTCGGCTAGAACTTAGGGAATATTAAAATGTAGATCATATCACTTGTGAGGCCCGAATATTCCAAAACAAAAACATGAAGGGTAATAACACAAAGTCATCAAATATAGCATATTTTTCTATAAGAAACCATTCTATATTTCATTGCCCCTTTTTTATGAATGCCATCATAACAATCATCAAAGTGAAAATGTTAGAGAATTTCCTTTGAGTAGGATATCATACACCAAAAGAATGACACCAATACCATAAAACAACTACATCCAACATATGACCATGTAACGCCCCGCCACGCAACACCAAAGGAATAAGTAAAATGCAACAATTTTTTTTAAAAAAAAATAGAGTAGTAATTATCATAACATAATCATAAATCAAATTGCATAACTTAATCCTTTGAGGAACATGAGGTCGTTACTTAAAATACTTAACAAACTTATTACATGATCCATAATTTCATCTAGTCATAACAGTAATTACATCAATAACAACAAAATAGCAAACATGATAAAATAATAACCAAGTTACAACATCATTATAATTTCTCCTCAAGACCGAGGTTACAATTACAGTACATTACATCATCAAATGATTACATTACAATAGCACCATGTGCAAAATATACAAAACTGTCCCAACTAGGTGGGAATAATACATCAATAAAGAAAATCACATAAATGCATAGATCTGGAACCCATGAACAATAATCCACTGAAACTGTAACTCAACACCGCAAAATGAACCTGCATAAAAGAGAAGATCCCAACGGGGTACGGAACACGATCCACCCGACCACCCCCGTGCTAGGAGTTGCAAAGGAAGAGGTTCCCGACCAAGACCAACAAAACATAAATTCACAATCCACGAAATGAAATTACACAACACATAAAAGCATTTAAATTCGAACAACAATGTGAAACAAATGACCGATTCCAGAGGATTTCCAAAAGACAACATAACCATGAATGTTAGAGGGAAGTGTCATCGCATGGCTTAACATAGATTCTCCAGGCTACCTATTGCAAGGTACCGCCTCCATCTACTGACAGATTATCTAGGAAACCAAGCACTAGGAACCGCCTCCATCTATGGTTATCCAGGCTACCTATTTCAAGGAACCGCCCCATAGGGTTGCTCATGCGGATCCGTTACCCTTCGAGAAGACAAGGCAACGAACATGCCAACCACGGCCTTCTCAATCCCCTTTAGTCTGTGGTAGCACTCAAAGGCGGATGAGGCAATAATTATCTTTTTAGTGTGCTATTACCCAATCCTAGTTAATTATTTAAATTATCACTTATTAAATTTACTCTGACGAGGGCTATCCTGGTGCCCCTTTGTGCGCCGACCACCCACTCAGAGCCACTCCCTCTAATCATTCAATCACAGCACAATAACAACAAGGATTGTACAAGGCAAAATAATTACATCAAAGGACAACTGAACGTGAGGCATGACCATCTCACCAATTACAAGGAATCACTTCCACAATTCGGTACAATCCAATGTATAACCAACCACAGACATCTCAAGTCTAATTTTAATGCAAAATCAAAGGCCACCACCTTATCCCACCTCTGGAATCACTTAGGTTCCTAACAAAAATAAAACACTTCGAAGGTTTCCCCGATAAAAGAAAATTCCCATCTTTCATGGAACTATATTTCTCACAAGAATTCATAAACAATAATTCAATACAACATGTTTTGATACGCAAAAATTCCAACAATTTAGACATCAATTTAATGTTATATCTCAACGTTACATTTATTCAATACAACAATAAAACCATATGATCAATGATATCCCAAGTTATGCATCAATGTAAGGTTACAATGAAATATCATAAGGTTACCCTCATCTCTATAATCCACAATATTCAATAAAAGAAACTAACTGTAACATATCTTTTATTACACTATCAATTTAATACTAACCAAAAAATTCAAATCACAATGACGTATATAAAATCTAAACACATACATATATACATAGTGTTAACATTAATATTAATATAAATATTAAATTAATCCCAATACTACTTGTATATATATATATATATATCTACAAAAATAAATATATTTATACATAATTGCATTCCCTAATTAATTATCTAAAACCGAACTTTATTACCGAGAACTTAGCATGAATAAATTCCCATACTAACTATCTAAGATTTCAACACACTACGCACCACAATTAACACAGCCAAGGACCACATATATATACAAACAAAATATATAACAGTAAAAATAAGATGCTAACTACCACGCAGCAGAAGACAATCTTCACTAATTACCCACGCGCACCTCCAGCCAAAGAAAGACACAATTCCCAGCAATTACAGACGCATTTTCCGACAGAGACACAACATACGCATCAAGTAATAGAGAGGATGCGGCATAAAAATAGCTGGCTATCCTAACGAATCCAATTGCGCCCAATGACCACAAAGGAAGGACTTTACCCGGCCCTTTCTACTCAATGAATTCACACTTTGGCGAAGATAAAGGCAGACACCGCCACACTCTGCACCAGGGAAAAGACAGGAAGAGTTGACGCACAGCAAGTAACTTACACGTCCTGAAATTGACAGTAAGAGAAAGCTTGATACATAGCGAAGTTTATGTGGAAAAAGGGACGGATGGGCGCCGGTACAGATAACTTACAATAACTCTCACAAGAGACCATACTAAGAATTCTACGATTATCAATAAAACATAATATCAGCACTGTTTGATGAATTATTAACATGTTAGGAAAGGTCAATCCCTTTGGAAAAAGTCACCTCTTTTGGAAGAAGGTTTATACGTATGAAACATCGTGTCTTTTAAATGGATCACAATTCTTGGAAGGCATAAAGAAAAGGATATCAAGACATATTCTAATTGCTGGCTAGGCATAGATAAGGATTGGTGGCTGAATATAGAATAAAGGAAATTCTGCAGGGAGATAGAGGTCTACTGATCGAATCATCTTAGGAGGGAATAAATATATTATTCAATCTGAAATTCGGAGAGGAAGCAAATGAATTATAAGGATAAAATATATTGTCAAAATATATTTCAACAGAAGTTAAATACTATTATAAATATAGACAAAGATACATGTGGTATTATTTATATATACAGGGGGAGAAAACAAATGGAAGTATTAATGATTGGAGTCTCCAGCATTACAAGACAAAAGTTCATTTTTTAATAATTGTTTGGAGTCTTCCATACAAGAAGGAAGCTATTACCAGAAGATATCAATATCGGTTACTTTGCAAAAAAAAGGGAAGAACCAATAAAGGCACACTATGCAACGAACTCTTGCAGTGAATGGCAAATAAACGTCACTGTACGCAGTGCGCCAACCAATGAAAGACACGGGAAACTATGTACTGAGCCGCAGGAAGTGGAGGACGGAGAATAAAATAAATATAAAATACAGAGTATTCTATGCTGGCGCCTCATACAATATTCCAAAATTTCAACATACCAAAATTTCGGCAATGGAAAATTTCACGATTTACTCCACAATACCTTATTGTTCACAAAATAGAAAAGAACGGATCAATTACCACCGCCCAATACCGGTTTAAAATAATATAAATATTTATTCAATTGAATGGGTTTAATAAAATAAAATTACCAATAAAATACACAGTGTTGAAATCCCGCAAAACGTACACAGGGTAAAGTAAACACAATTACCTATTTCCCACAAACGAGGGTAAAGTAAACGCAATTACCTATTTCCCACAAACGTAAGAAGAATTGTTTTTCCAGAAAAGTTTAAGAGAATTAACCTATAGGACTATATTTACCGAATAAAAAGGGTAAAACCCCATTTTACCCCGATCCCCGATAATTGTTTTGGACAAGCAAATTTCAAGATTCTGGTTTGGAAAAACGATACATCTTTCTTTTCTTTTTTTGCATTCATAGATTTTCACTAACTTATTTTCATAATCGGGACAATATTTTTCCTAAGTTTTATGGAAAATTTGAAAGGAAATTTTAACTTCAAAAATTCTACTCATCCAGATATTACATTCATCAACAGTACAGCCCAAACCTTATGAAATAAAACAGGAGTATAAAGAATTTAAACACAGAGCTTGAAGGGAACCTGGTGTCCTTCGGTTGGAGAAGATCTTTCCTCAGACGCTTTTCTCCTCTTTCCCACACTGGCCTTCCTTTTCGCTTCTTCTCCAGAAGAACAATTATTCCCCCTTTTCCCTCCTTTCTTCCTTCCGTAAAAAGGATTCCCTCAACAATAACTAATTTCTTCCCCCAATAACTCCCACTAGTTACCTACTTAATTAATCATTATTTATGCATTCGGTTACTTAATTATTTTAAATTACCTCCGCCCAACTATTAATTAAAGTAACTTTAATTATTTACTTATTAAATTTTAAACTAATAGTTTCTTTTGTTTTTAACTTACTTCCACTAATTCCTAAATTTAATTAAAACGAACTTTTGAAACCAATTAACTTTTAACTTAAAATATAATTAACCTTAATACCTCTTTAACACATAATTAATAATTCTAAAATAATTAAATCACCAACATAATAAATTAGTTAAATCATCATACACCAACAATCGAAATAATAGGACAAAATCGAATCATAAGACTCAATAAACTCATACGAATGATGGACTTGGGTCGGGAAACCCTTCCTTACAACTCCTTTTTAACCACATCGTACCCGTTGGGTTTAATTTGTGCTCGCCCTGTCCTGCCGAAGCAGGTGGAGTCGAGACTTATAATCCTGCAATCCCTGCAAACAATATAACGTCAAGTAACATATAATCTCCATTGAGAACACATGATGAAAGGAAATAGCGGGGTAATAGGGCACTCGCAAGCGAGTGGTACTACTCCGTCCTTCCACCATAAAATACTAACATGTCAGCGTAAACATGATACCATTAATGCATATAAATTTAAGAACTTATCATTACATAATAGATCAAATCAAATCATGTATGCATAATATATCATCAATTGCTACACACGTAACATAAGAGCAGTAAACAAATTAACCAAGGAACCACACACGATCAAATATAAATCCACCACACAGAATATCATAGAGTGTCCACAGTACCAAAAGTATCAAAAGTATCTAATGAGCTAATCGATCATGGGAGTATTACATCCTCCCCCCATAGAACATGGCTTACTCCTGGAAGCCAGAGAACAAATAAGGGTAAGCCTCTCTGATGAGAGATGCATCCTCCCAAGTCGCCGAGGTTTCATCATTCGGATCCCATTGGACCCGCACATGCTCAATATCTCGGCCCCTGAGGGCGAGACTCCGATGCTGAAGCACGGCCACGGGCTCTAGAGCTAGCTGCCCGTCCTCGACCTGCAAAGCATTCCAATCCAGCACATGAGTAACATCAGCAAAGTAAGGCCTCAAAATAGAAACATGGAAAACATCGTGAATCCGCGACAGACAAGGTGGCAAGGCTAAGCGATAGGCGACAAGCCCGATCCTCTCTAACACCTCAAAGGGACCAACAAAACGGGGTGCCAACTTAGAACCCTTTCCATAATGGATAGGACTCTTCCGTGGACGCACCCGGAGAAATACACGATCCCCAACTGCAAACTGTCGATCCACACGATAAGCATCTGCATACTTTTTCTGCCTATCCTATGCTGCAACAAGATGCTCTCTGATACGCGCCACCTGCTGTTCCATATCCTGAAGCATGTCAGGTCCAAGAAGAACCCTATCCTCTAACCGATCCCAGCTCAAAGGGGTACGGAAAGGATGACCATACAACGCCTGAAAAGGTGCCATGCCAATGGAGCCATGATAACCATTATTGTAGGCAAACTCAACTAAATGCAAATACTCCTCCCAACGGGATTGCTGATCCATAACGTACATGCGGAGCATGTCCTCTAGCACCTGATTAACTCTCTCAGTCTGACCATCAGTCTCAGGGTGATAGGCAGAGCTAAAATTCAACTGAGTCCCTAGAGACCGCTGCAAGGAAGTCCATAGTGCCGATGTAAACACTGGATCTCTATCAGATATGATCCTCCGTGGTATACCATGTAATCGAACTATGTCCTCCATAAAAATCCTCGCTACTACAAATGCATTATAAGATGATCTAATAGGAAAGAAATGAGCTACTTTGGTTAACCTGTCCATAGTGACCATGATCGCATCGTGTCGCCTAGAAGACATGGGTAAACCAATGATAAAATCCATAGAAATGATATCCCATTTCCACTCGTGAACAAGGTTAGGCTATAGTAATCCTGCCGGATGATGATGTTCTGCCTTTACCCTCTGGCACTCCAGACATCTAGCTACGAAATCGGCGATATCCCGCTTCATTCCTGACCAAAAATATAATGAACGCAGATCTGCATACAATTTCTTAACCCCTGGATGTGCCGAATAGGGAGCCCTATGGGCTTCAGTCAAAATTAGGGTACGAAGACCCTCTACAGAAGGTACATACATACGCCCTGAATATCGCATCACACCATCAGCATCCAAAGAATACCCAGCAAATTTTCCTTCAAGAGACCGGCCTGACTCGATCTCAGACTTCACCTCTGAATACCAACTGTCTGAAGGGAGAGCATTGAGGATCTGATTCTTCAAATCAATACCAAGAGTCGTAGCCAAAATCTCATGCCTATGCCTACTCAAAGCATCGGCCACCACATTCTCCTTACCCTGAATATATTTTACTTCGAAATCATACTCGCATAAAAATTCCATCCATCTCCTCTGTCTAGCATTCAAATTCGGCTGCGTAAATATGTATTGCAGACTACGATGATCCGTATGCAACTCGAATTGATGCCCCAAGAGAAAATGTCTCCATCTAACCAGAGCATGAACTAACGCGGCCAACTCAAGATCATGGGTAGGATAATTCAATTCATGATCCTTTAGTTTCCGAGATTCGTAAGCAATCACACGCCCTTCCTGCATCAAGACAGCCCCTAGGCCTTCCAAGGAGGCATCAGTACAAACCACAAACTGTCCTATAGGATCTGGTACTGACAAAATAGGTGCACTTGTCAGTTTCTCCTTAAGAGTCTGAAAAGCCTGTTGACACTTGTCTGACCACAAAAATTTATTTCCTTTTCTCTGGAGAGAGGTAATGGGATGCGCAATCCTAGAAAAGCCTTGGATGAACCACTAGTAATAACCTGCAAGCCCCATGAAACTGTGAACTTCTGAGACATTAGTTGGTACGGGCTAATCCACAATAGCCTGAATCTTTGCAGGGTCCACAGAGATTCCTTCACCTGAGATAACGTGGCCAAGATACTGAACTTCTGTCTTGTAGAAATCACATTTTTCCAAATTGGCATATAACTGGTTTTCCCTCAAACATTGTAATACCTGCTTGAGATGTTCTTCATGTTCCTCCATAGACCTATAATAGATCAATATATCATCAAGGAACACAAGAACAAATCTATCCAAAAAGGTCCTGAATACCCCATTCATCAAGCTCATGAATACTGAAGGCGTATTTGTCAACCCAAACGGCATCACTGTAAACTCATAATGTCTGTATCGAGTGCGAAATGCAGTTTTATGAATATCCTACTCTGCAATCCTCAACTGGTGATATCCAGACTTCAAGTCAATCTTGGAAAATATCTTTGCCCCTCGTATCTGATCGAAGAGATCATCTATTCTGGGTAGGGGATAATGATTCTTCACTGTTACTTTATTCAACTGTCTATAATCAATGCATAGGCGAAGAGAACCATCCTTCTTCTTCACAAAAATCATGGGTGCTCCCCAAGGAGAGACACTTGGACAGATAAACCCTTTTGCTATCAACTCCTCCAACTGAAGACGAAGTTCGTGAAGTTCCTACGTAGTCATTCGGTACAGAGCCCAAGAGATAGGCTCAGCTCCAGGTACTAGGTCTATCCGAAAATCTACATCCCGCTTAGGTGGCATTCCCAGAATCTCACTCGAAAACACATCAGCGAACCCCTTAAGAAGAGGATAATCATCCAATGATTTCTCTCGACTATCATCAGTCTCGAGATCATGCACTGCTATTGCAAAGAGCTGACAACCCTGACGGAACAACCGCTTTAACTACATGGCAGAGATCATCCACAAGGAAATAGGCCTCTGAGTGCCCACGATCTCCACCTCCTTTCCAAAATCATCGGTACACCGCACTGCCTTACGGCGACAATCCAATAAAGCACGATGTGAACACAACCAATCAATTCCCAAGACTATATCATATGAGCCCAAGGGTAAGATCCGAAGGTCTACCTGAGTCGAAAAGACTCCCAAATCTAACTTACAACCCTGAACAAACTCTTCAACACGAATCTTCGACCCTGAGGCTAGCTCAACCTGCCAAGCCATGCCTTGCCTAGATGCCACCAAACCACATCGCTTCACAACGGAAGGAGATATAAACAAATCAGAAGCACCAGAATCAAAAAGTATGGAGACTTTAGTACCTTTCAACACACCTGATGTTTCGATCACAGTACCCTGATGCTCAGCCTGCCGATTTTCTACTGCTGCAAAAACCCGATGAGATCTCCCTGCATCACCCACTGTAGGCTCTGAAATGGCTGGTCTCTGATTAAATTCTGCAGTAGGCTTCTGTGGACACTGTATGGCAATATGCCCTTGCTGCCCACATGAAAAACAACCTGTTCCTCTACCAAAGCCTCTAATCCTAGAAGGTGCATTTGACTGCTGATAGCTACCTCTGGATGGTGCTGACTGAGCACTTTGTGCAGGCTGCGCCGAACGATCAGGTTTATCTCGCTGCCAACTACGAAACTTCTTGCCCTGAAACCTTCCCCTCTGCTGAGACTACGATTTACTCTGCTTAGGTTGAGACTGTTGTTGATGAGAACCACCCTTAGATGGCGTCTGAATATTCCTAGAAGACCCTGCATACTGAGACTGCCCACCTCTAGAACCTGTACCTGGTGCCGGAGTACTGCCAATCTGAACTCCAACATGCCCTCCAAGAGCCATAGCCAGGTTTTCCTCTACCAACTGAGCTTTTTCCACTGCCACCTCCATTGTCTTCGGCTCGAAGACCCTTACTCCACCACTGATATGTGCATTCAGACCTCGAACAAAATGCTGAACAAGCAACCCCTCATCGTGATTAATCCCAGCGTATTGCTTGAGTTCATAAAACCGCCGCTCATACTGCTCAATGGACATAAACATCTGATTAAGATCATGGAACTCATCGGCCCTGCGCTGCCTCCAGTGATCAGAGAGAAACCAAGCCCTGAACCTATCCAAGAACAATTCCCATGTAACCACACTGATATCCAGGTGCAACTTCTGCTCTTCTAACCTCCACCAAGTAGAGGCGAAACCCCGCAAATGCATTACTGCACACCGAGCCTTGGTATTGCTAGCAAATGGGTGCATTGCGAAGCAACGATCCAAATCTATCAACTAGGTTTCTACTTCCAAGCCTCCTCCCGAACCATCAAAGGTAGGAGGGTGAGCTCTCAACAAATCCCTCATATGCCCTGCTATTACTGCATCCTGATCTGTTGGAGCATCCCTGTGCCTTGGGGACCTTTCTCTCTCTCTTTCGATCCGAGACTCTTCCTGATGCCTAGGTCCCAATCGATCGAGGAGTTCTCCTACAAGACGTTGCAATTGACCATCCAAACCAGGCTGCCCCTGATTCTGGTCACCAACTGGTGGATTGCTTTGAGGATTTGAGTTTTCCTCATGTCCCGAACCATGGAGACTTGGTGGGGATGGACTATGATGGCTGCCTGCTCGACCACCCCCTCGGTCTCTTCCACGGCCACGGCCACGACCTCTAGCTCAAGGCATGATCCTGCACACAGTTATAGTATGTAAGATCAAAGCTAGCACAACGGTTGCCTAACGGACACCAACTACCCAAGGAACCCAGCGTTAGCAACCTTGGCTCTGATACCAAGTTGTAACGCCCCGCCACGCAACCCCAAAGGAATAAGTAAAATGCAACAATTTTATTTTTTTAAAAATAGAGTAGTAATTATCATAACATAATATAAATCAAATTGCATAACTTAATCCTTTGAGGAACACGAGGTCGTTACTTAAAATACTTAACAAACTTATTACATGATCCATAATTTCATCCAGTCATAACAGTAATTACATCAATAACAACAAAATAGGAAACATGATAAAATAATAACCAAGTTACAACATCATTATAATTTCTCCTCAAGACCGAGGTTACAATTACAGTACATTACATCATCAAATGATTACATTACAATAGCACCATGTGCAAAATATACAAAACTGTCCCAACTAGGTGGGAATAATACATCAATAAAGAAAATCACATAAATGCATAGATCTGGAACCCATGAACAATAATCAACTGAAACTGCAACTCAACACCGCAAAATGAACTTGCATAAAAGAGAAGATCCCAACGGGGTACGGAACACGATCCACCCGACCACCCCCGTGCTAGGAGTTGCAAAGGAAGAGGTTCCCGACCAAGACCAACAAAACATAAATTCACAATCCACGAAATGAAATTACACAACACATAAAAGCATTTAAATTCGAACAACAATGTGAAACAAATGACCGATTCCAAGGATTTCCAAAAGACAACATAACCATGAATGTTAGAGGGAAGTGTCATCGCATGGCTTAACATGGATTCTCCAGGCTACCTATTGCAAGGTACCGCCTCCATCTACTGACGGATTATCCAGGCAACCAAGCACTAGGAACCGCCTCCATCTATGGTTATCCAGGCTACCTATTTCAAGGAACCGCCCCATAGGGTTGCTCATGTGGATCCGTTATCCTTCGAGAAGACAAGGCAACGAACATGCCAACCACGGCCTTCTCAATCCCCTTTAGTCTGTGGTAGCACTCAAAGGCGGATGAGGCAATAATTATCTTTTTAGTGTGCTACTACCCAATCCTAGTTAATTATTTAAATTATCACTTATTAAATTTACTCTGACGAGGGCTATCCTGGCGCCCCTTTGTGCGCCGACCACCCACTCAGAGCCACTCCCTCTAATCATTCAATCATAGCACAATAACAACAAGGATTGTACAAGGAAAAATAATTACATCAAAGGACAACCGAACGTGAGGCATGACCATCTCACCAATTACAAGGAATCACTTCCACAATTCGGTACAATCCAACATATAACCAACCACAGACATCTCAAGTCTAATTTTAATGCAAAATCAAAGGCCACCACCTTATCCCACCTCTGGAATCACTTAGGTTCCTAACCAAAATAAAACACTTCTAAGGTTTCCCCGATAAAAGAAAATTCCCATCTTTCATGGAACGATATTTCTCACAAGAATTCATAAACAATAATTCAATACAACATGTTTTGATACGCAAAAATTCCAACAATTTAGACATCAATTTAATGTTATATCTCAACGTTACATTTATTCAATACAACAATAAAACCATATGATCAATGATATCCCAAGTTATGCATCAATGTAAGGTTACAATGAAATATCATAAGGTTACCCTCATCTCTATAATCCACAATATTCAATAAAAGAAACTAACTGTAACATATCTTTTATTACACTATCAATTTAATACTAACCAAACAATTCAAATCACAATGACGTATATAAAATCTAAACACATACATATATACATAGTGTTAACATTAATATTAATATAAATATTAAATTAATCCCAATACTACTTGTATATATATATATCTACAAAAATAAATATATTTATACATAATTGCATTCCCTAATTAATTATCTAAAACCAAACTTTATTACCTAGAACTTAGCATGAATAAATTCCCATACTAACTATCTAAGATTTCAACACACTACGCACCACAATTAACACAGCCAAGGACCACATATATATACAAACAAAATATATAATAGTAAAAATAAGATGCTAACTACCACGCAGCAGAAGACAATCTTCACTAATTACCCACGCGCACCTCCAGCCAAAGAAAGACACAATTTCCAGCAATTACAGATGCATTTTCCGGCAGAGACACAACATACACAGCAAGTAACAGAGAGGACGCGGCATAAAAATAGTTGGCTATCCTAACGAATCCAATTGCGCCCAATGACCACGAAGGAAAGACTTTACCCAGCCCTTTCTACTCAATGAATTCACACTTTGGCAAAGATAAAGGCAGACACCGCCACACTCTGCACCAGGGAAAAGACAGGAAGAGTTGACGCACAGCAAGTAACTTACACGTCCTGAAATTGACAGTAAGAGAAAGCTCGATACATAGCGAAGTTTATGCGGAAAAAGGGATGGATGGGCGCCGGTACAGATAACTTACAAGAACTCTCACAAGAGACCATACTAAAAATTCTACGATTATCAATAAAACATAATATCAGCACTGTTTGATGAATTATTAACATGTTAGGAAAGGTCAATCCCTTTGGAAAAAGTCACCTCTTTTGGAAGAAGGTTTATACGTATGAAACATCGTGTCTTTTAAATGGATCACAATTCTTGGAAGGCATAAAGAAAAGGATATCAAGACATATTCTAATTGCTGGCTAGGCATAGATAAGGATTGGTGGCTGAATATAGAATATAGGAAATTCTGCAGGGAGATAGAGGTCTGCTGATCGAATCATCTTAGGAGGGAATAAATATATTATTCAATCTGAAATTCGGAGAGGAAGAAAATGAATTATAAGGATAAAATATATTGTCAAAATATATTTCAGCAGAAGTTAAATACTATTATAAATATAGACAAAGATACATGTGGTATTATTTATATATACAGGGGGAGAAAACAAACGGAAGTATTAATGATTGGAGTCTCCAGCATTACAAGACAAAAGTTCATTGTTTAATAATTGTTTGGAGTCTTCCGTACAAGAAGGAAGCTATTACCAGAAGATATCAATATCGGTTACTTTGCAAAAAAAAGGGAAGAACCAATAAAGGCACACTATGCAACGAACTCTTGCAGTGAATGGAAAATAAACATCACTGTACGCAGTGCGCCAACCAATGAAAGACACGGGAAACTATGTACTTAGCCGCAGGAAGTGGAGGACGGAGAATAAAATAAATATAAAATACAGAGTATTCTATGCTGGCGCCTCGTACAATATTCCAAAATTTCAACATACCAAAATTTCGGCAATGGAAAATTTCACAATTTACTCCACAATACCTTATTGTTCACAAAATATAAAAGAACGGATCAATTACCACCACCCAATACCAGTTTAAAATAATATAAATATTTATTCAATTGAATGGGTTTAATAAAATAAAATTACCAATAAAATACACGGCGTTGAAATCCCGCAAAACGTACACAGGGTAAAGTAAACCCAATTACCTATTTCCCACAAACGAGGGTAAAGTAAACCCAATTACCTATTTCCCACAAACGTAAGAAGAATTGTTTTTCTAGAAAAGTTTAAGAGAATTAACCTATAGGACTATATTTACCGAATAAAAAGGGTAAAACCCCATTTTACCCCGATCCCCGATAATTGTTTTGGACAAGCAAATTTCAAGATTCTGGTTTGGAAAAACGATACATCTTTCTTTTCTTTTTTTGCATTCATAGATTTTCACTAACTTATTTTCATAATCGGGACAATATTTTTCCTAAGTTTTATGGAAAATTTGAAAGGAAATTTTAACTTCAAAAATTCTACTCATCCAGATATTACATTCATCAACAGTACAGCCCAAACCTTATGAAATAAAACAGGAGTATAAAGAATTTAAACACAGAGCTTGAAGGGAACCTGGTGTCCTTCGGTTGGAGAAGATCTTTCCTCAGACGCTTTTCTCCTCTTTCCCACACTGGCCTTCCTTTTCGCTTCTTCTCCAAAAGAACAATTATTCCCCCTTTTCCCTCCTTTCTTCCTTCCGTAAAAAGGATTCCCTCAACAATAACTAATTTCTTCCCCCAATAACTCCCACCAGTTACCTACTTAATTAATCATTATTTATGCATTCGGTTACTTAATTATTTTAAATTACCTCCGCCCAACTATTAATTAAAGTAACTTTAATTATTTACTTATTAAATTTTAAACTAATAGTTTCTTTTGTTTTTAACTTACTTCCACTAATTCCTAAATTTAATTAAAACGAACTTTTGAAACCAATTAACTTTTAACTTAAAATATAATTAACCTTAATACCTCTTTAACACATAATTAATAATTCTAAAATAATTAAATCATCATACACCAACAATCGAAATAACAGGACAAAATTGAATCATAAGACTCAATAAACTCATACGAATGATGGACTTGGGTTGGGAAACCCTTCCTTACAACTCCTTTTTAACCACATCGTACCCGTTGGGTTTAATTTGTGCTCGCCCTGTCCTGCCGAAGCAGGTGGAGTCGAGACTTATAATCCTGCAATCCCTGCAAACAATTAAACGTCAAGTAACATATAATCTCCATTGAGAACACATGGTGAAAGGAAATAGCGGGGTAATAGGGCACTCGCAAGCGAGTGGTACTACTCCGTCCTTCCACCATAAAATACTAACATGTCCGCGTAAACATGATACCATTAATGCATATAAATTTAAGAACTTATCATTACATAATAGATCAAATAAAATCATGTATGCATAATATATCATCAATTGCTACACACGTAACATAAGAGCAGTAAACAAATTAACCAAGGAACTACACACGATCAAATATAAATCCACCACACAGAATATCACAGAGTGTCCACAGTACCAAAAGTATCATAAGTATCTAATGAGCCAATCGATCATGGGAGTATTACAGACCATATGAATGATAAACCTGTAGATGCTTGCATGAGGTTTCCTGAAGACTAAAAAAGAGTTAGATCCAATATAAACCCACAACAAGATGAATGAAGAAATCACCAAGGCATATGCCAATTACAATGAAACATGTACCAACTAATCAACTTGTATGTACAAGATATCTAAGTGAAGTGCAATCACATGTATGTTGATGAAACAATAACCTTTACCAAGTGATATAAAGGCCATAAGATGTCTTTTAATATGCACAAAATGAATTCCAAAACCAAGTATGCCAAAAATTGAATATGAACAAGAGTGATATGTCATAATCAAGAATGCAAACATCAACCACATGAAAAACATGTACTATAAACTGATCCACCAAACTAATCCAACCTATATGAAATAAAACTCCACTAAACAAATATAAAGCCACTGCATATAAAGCCTTTGCACATGAATCCATCAATCAATACCACAAGATAAACACTAAATATGTAGCAACCATGTGTAAACTGAACAATGATCCCAATGACAATGATGCAAATCCAAACTATGAGAACACAATGTCAAATTGCTAACTGGAATGACAATAACAACAACCAATGTAACCAAACCAATTGATCAATATAGCCAAACCATTTTGACATGTTTTGACATCTAGGACAAATTCCACAAAAAGAAATTCATTAATCAAGATGAAATCAATTGAACCCCACACATGTGCTTTTTTATCTTTTGTATGATGGTCTTTTTAAGCAAACATTGATCTTTTGGTTTGAACTACTTTTTGGGAAAAGAATGTTCTTCAATGTCTTGGTCTTCTAAACAAGGTCACTCTTAAGGTTAATTTAGGATCAAAACAACCAATCATTTCATCCACCTCAAACATCAAACAAATCCCATCTCACAAGCAACTTTTGAACCATTGGAAAAATCATTCAAACTAGAATTTTGGTAAAATCCTTTCAAATCAAAATTAAAAACATCTTGTTTAGCTAAGTGTGTGTAGATGAATCCTTCTTCATACACTGAGTTAAATTATCACCTCGTGGACAATTTTATTAGTTAATTATCACCTTGTGGCAAAATCCTTTCAAATCAAAATCAAAAACATCTTGTTTAGCTAGGTGTATGTAGATGAATCCTTCTTTATACACTTAGTTAAATTATCACCTTGTGGACAAGTTTATGGGACAAGATGCTTCTACCTAAACTAGCGCATGTAGATGCTCAATTCTACACATGATGCCTGTTTGCCAAGTTTTCATCATGGTACCTACCCAAAGCACCACCATAGTGGTTTTCACTTTAGAGGACGATTTTTCTCTTTACTGTTTTCAATCCTTTTTCTTTTCTTTTCTTTTTTTGTTTGAATTTTGGTATTTTTTAAAATATTTTTTGGATTTTTCTAAGATATTTTAAGGTCATGCTAAACCACTTGGTGGTGTCAATGTAGATGCCTTTAACATAATGTGTCATTGATATCCTACTTGAAGAAGCTGCCTTTCCAAGATACGTGCACTTGAATGCAACTTTTAAGATTCTTGATCTTCTTTATTGATATTGAAGTTAACTATGTCTCTGTGCATACATCACAATAGAGTGCCTTTTGAATCCCTATGATGAAGGGTGGCTGCCAATACATGGTCAATGTGAGAATTGGATATCATGTGTGGAGTCGTGGATGGAGTGTGTTTAGGGATATTAGGATCTTGGTTCATACATTCACTGTATTTCAAATTCTCTTATTTTTTTGGATGCCCTACTGGCTCAAAAATCTACAGGATTTGATGGATTAAGACTAAGATTAATTAGGATTTGATTAATTTAAAGGAGATTAGTTGTTTTGACCATTTGATTTAGATTTTTGGATTTAAATAAATCAAAATGAGAGGAATAATGATTTTAGACTTAATTAAATAAGATTTGATTTATTTAATTAAAGAGGATGATGTTAGCTTTAAATCAAATAAAGATTAATTTATTTAATTTAAATGAGATGACTTTAGAGATTAATTAAATAAAATGAATTATTTAATTAAAAGAGGGACTAAAGGATTAATTAAACAAAGTGAGTTATTTAATTAATAGGAGATGATGACTTAATTAGATAAAAAATGGTTTATTTAATTAAGAGATGAAATGTGATTAATTTAATTAAATAAATATTATTTAATTAAATGACAAGTAGAGGAGATGACTTAGCATGAACTAGTGTTAGTAAGATCAGGATCAGGTGTATAGGATCAATCGGTATATTTTCAGTGTCTACAAGTAGTACTAAATTTTTAGGAAAAAGTAAAAAGAAGTTGTATGTCTGACCAACCTAGGTATAAGCAAAAAATCATATAATTTTTTGAAACTTTCAATATAAGTAGAGGACACATGCCTGGATGTGCCACATTTTTTTGTAATTTTTTTGTAAGTAAATAATTAGTTATGAATTTTTTATTAAAACTTTTTAAAATAATTAAAACTTGTTTTTATGACCACCATAACTTGGTAAAAAATTTATGAAATTAATTATTTTTTTAATATCCTATACTATGGGAAGCATAGAATGTGCTGCATTTTTCAGATTCAAGAAATGTGAAATTGTTTAATAATTATAGATATTTTTTAATCAGCCTATCAATGAGGACTTTAGTTAGAATGTATGTAAAAAATCAATAGTAATTATTTATTGAATTCTAAATAAGTCATATCTTATATTTTTTGAAAACTAAAAATTTTCTCAATAAAACCTTTTCTTTTCATCAAATTTGGATAAAAAAAGTTGTCAGCCAGTTTTTTGTCATATCGCTACTTTTTGGACCCCCATGATCTTGCACTCACCCTTAGCATGAAATTTAATATTATATCCTTTACAACACATCTAATGGAGACTGAGAAGGTTATACTTCAGACCTTTCACATAGAGGACATCCTCGGTTTTGATCTTTCCATGAATTGTTATAACACCCTTTCCACAAATTTGTGCTGACTCATCACCACCAAAATTAACAGCTCCACCCTTAACCTTCTTAAGACTAATGAACCTTATCTTTTCACTAGTAATTTGGTTATAACAACCACTACCAATCACCCAAGAATTTTCATATTCCTTTACATGAAAGGAAGTCCACAAAACCATAAATATTTCATTATTTTTGTCAACCTACAAAGTACCAGAATTCATACATTTTCAAATATCATCCTTTTTTTTCTTTTAGAGCTATGAATAGGGTTTCATCATTTAAGTCATTATCCTCATCTTCTGAAGAAAAATTACTTTCCTTGAATAGAAACCTCTTTTGAACTTATCTTTTTTTATTATCATTTGATTCTTTGTAAGGACACTTGGATGCAAAAGGAAAACTCCTCCCAGAATTGAAACTGATGAGGGCATAGCCCGAGACTTAGAAAATAACCCAAAAACAAGAGAATAATTTTATTATTCAGAAAATGGAGCTTCTTACATGTACAGGATCTCAAATCCCCAAGCTCTACAACACATGCAAGTTACAAAAAGCTACAGAATCACCCTTTCACAATATGTGAGCTTGTCCCCAAAAAGTTACCCAAAAATTAGAAACCTACCCATAAATAGAGCTCCTCTTTAGTTTGGAGCCAAAAAAACATTCAAATTTGAGTTTAGGCGGTTTGGCACCGAAAAATTACAACTTGAATTTCAAATTTTAAAAGAACATTTGCAATTGTATCTTCTAGAAAGTCGCCAACTTCCCGAGCCATAGCACGATCCGAGACTCACGATTTTGCGGGCCGGTTTTGTATTGGAAGGTCTTTGAAAGTCAATAACTGCGTTTGAAATTGCTACAATGATTTTTGGAAAGTTCGGGGCTGTTCACAGAAATCTAAGTGCCCCAAATCTAACTCCAAAATATTTGGTGCAAATTTGGGAAACTAAAACTGCAATATCTTTTCAACCCGAGGGAATAGAAAATAAAACCATAAAATTGGGAATTTCATTATGATGAAAAGGGTATCCAAAAATGCAAAAATATCAAAAACTGAGAAAATTAAAATTTAACTATTTTTACCGTTGCCCCTTACACCACTAGATGCTCCTACATAGGACACCTAGGGTAATTTGAGAAGTGACCCATCCCGCGTCTCCGGATGGTTGAGAAAACCTTCAGTCAACCACTACAGCAGATGAAAGCTAGGATAAGATCTTCACGAGGCGCTTCCTCTCCCATTTCACGGATATTCTTCCTCTATTTTTGCTCCCTTCCCACCCGACTATCCAAGGTGGCACAATCTCCTCCTTTTCACGGTAGATGTTTGGGAATGCCATACTGCCTATTGATTCAGTGCTTCCTCCATTCCACCTTCATGATACTCTGTCCGAATCACGGGGAAATGTTGAACACGGAAATGTTGATTCCATCGAACTTAACTCTACCCCATATGCATTCCCCTAAATCGCAGCTTCTTCAAAATCTTCAGGGACCAAATTTCTTCATCTTCAATTTGTTATAGGTTCCCGGAAACCTTTCTTTCCTCAAGTGGACCATTACTTCATCACCAGTTTGAAACTCCTTATTCCTCCTTTTTTGATCTGCCTTAGCCTTATATTGCATATTCATCTTATTAATGTGTTTTCGTACCTTCTCATGTATATTCTTGATGTGCTCTACAAAATCTTCAGCTTCAACACTTATTTTCTTCTCCTGGTCCATCTTCCTCAATTCTGGAGCTATTTTGGGGCTACCTCCATACACAATCTAGAACGGTGATCTACTAGTGTTTTTGTTGACAGAATTATTGTAAGAAAATTCTGCCTAGGGTAAGATGAAGTCCCATCCCTTGGGTTTATCTCCTACCAAACATCTCAATAGGTTACCTAGACTCCTATTAATAACCTCTGTCTACCCATCTATTTGTGGATGGTGTGTAGAACTGAACTTCAACTCTGTCTTTAGCTTCTTCCACAAGGTCCTCCAAAAGTACCCCACAAATTTGGTGTTAGGATCTGAAACAATACTCTTTGGCAGACCATGTAGCCTCACCACCTCTTTGAAGAACAAGTCAACAATGTAGACTGCATCATGGGTGTTTTTACATGGAATGAAATGTGCCATCTTCGAAAACCTATCAACCACCACAAAGACTGAATCATTCCCTCATTGTATCCTTGACAAACCAAGAAAAAAGTCCATACTTATATCCTCCCATGGCCTCTCTAGTATAGGTAAGGGCTGATATAAGCCTGTATTCTGGCTCACTCCTTTAGCTATCTAAGATACCCTATAGCTTTGTACAAAATTCTTCACATCTTGTGGCAACTGAGGCTAATAATAATGCTCACTGATAATGGCAATGGTCTTATCCTAACCAAAATGTCCTGCCATTCCTCCACTATGCTTCTCCTTTATCAGGTTCTCCCTCATGGAACTCCTCAGGACACACAATTGACTTCCCTTAAATAACATGCCATCCTAGATTATGAAATCCAGCCACCTTGTCCTATCCACTATAACAGGGTCCTTGCAAGCTTTCCAAGCCTCTGCGAAATCAGGATCTTCTACATATAATGTCTTAAGTTCATTGAACCCAACCACTTCAATCTGCATCTTTGTCATCAATGTATGCCTCCTACTTAAGGCATCTACAACCGTATTTGACTTCCCACTCCTATGTTTCAAAACCAAGGTATAACTCTGTAAAAACTCTACCCATTTCATATGCCTCTGATTTAATTTTTCCTAACTATTTAGGTACCGCAAGGCCTGATGATTAGTGTATAGAACAAATTCCTTTGGCAACAAATCATGTCTCCATTTCTTTAATGCTTGAACTATTGCATAAAATTCCTGATCATATACAAAATACTTTCTCTTGGAATCATTTAACTTTTCACTGAAATAGGCAATGGGCTTACCTTCTTGGCTCAACACTGCTCCAATGGCACAACCACTGGCATCACAATCCACCTAAAACACCTTGTTGAAATATGGGAGGGCTAGAATAGGTTGATCTATTACCTTTTGCTTCAACAGTTCAAAACTCTTTGCCGCTCCGGTGCTCCACTTGAATTCTTTTCCTCCATACTTTGATCAAGGGTCCACAAATACTACTGAAGTTTCTAATGAACTTTC
This sequence comes from Sequoia sempervirens, assembly GCA_007258455.2. Taxonomy (NCBI): domain Eukaryota; kingdom Viridiplantae; phylum Streptophyta; class Pinopsida; order Cupressales; family Cupressaceae; genus Sequoia; species Sequoia sempervirens. Next base: position 409,997,300 of record VDFB02270651.1, on the reverse strand, counting down.
TATAAAAACTAGCCAAACCATGGAAATATCTCACCCGGTAGCAGTTCTTGGGGTAGGCCATTCCAGAATAGCCTTCACCTTCTCTGGGTCCATCTTGAGACCTTCTGCTGAGACAACAAACCCCAAGTACACTAACTCCCTCTTCACAAAACTGCACTTCTTTAGATTAATCAACAGTTTCTCTTCTCTTAACTTCTCAAAGGCTCTCTGAATATGCATCAGATGCTCATCTAATGTCTTACTAAAATCAAAATATCATCTAAATACACAATAACAAAACTTCCCAGAAATTATTTTAGTACCTCGTTCATGAGCCGCATAAATGTGCTCGGTGCATTGGTTAGACCAAAAGGCATGACTAACCACTCGTACAGGCCCTCTTTGATCTTCAAGGTAGTCTTCCATTCATCTCCCTCTCGAATCCAGATCTGGTGATATCCACTCTTTAGATCAATCTTTGTGAAGTACTAAGCTCCACTCAAACAGTCCATCAGGTCATCCATCCTTGGCAGGGGAAATTTGTACTTAATTGTTATCTTGTTTATGGCTTGGGAATCTGTACACATCCTCCACTCCCCATGCTTGTTTGGTGCTAGTACTGCAGGTACTGCACATGGACTCAAACTCTCCCATATCAAATCCTTTCTCAACAACTCTTGAACTTGTCTGTTCAACTCCTCATTTTCTGCTGGAGTCATTCTATGAGCTGCCTTATTTGGCAAATTGGCTCCAAGAATCAAGTCAATCTGATGAATGATCTTCCTTATTGGTGGTAAACCCTTAGGTACATTATCAGAAACAATATCCTAAAACTCATCCAACATCCTAGAAACTTCTTCTGGAATCTTCTCACTATCCTCCTTACTCTAGGAATCAATGCATAACACACACACTCATGCTTCATACCTTCTAAAAAAAATTTCCATCTACATAACAAATTCTAGCACTACTGCATACCTTTTCTTCGGTCTCCTTCAGGGGTTTCAACTTGTGGAAAACCCCATCCTTTTTCAAGGAATAAGTGTTTGCATGGTCATCATGTATAGCTCACCTATCGAACTGCCACAGCCTCCTCAACAACATGTGACATGCATCCATGGGGATGATATCATAGAGTACCTCATCATGGTAGCTCCCGATCTTGAACTTTACTAGGCACTGCTCATTGACCAAAACTTTGTGGTTTTTCTGTAACCAGGCAATCTGATATAGATGCGGGTGTCCTTCCCTCTTCAGCTTCAACTTTGTGACCATCTCTTCTGACACTAGATTATCGGTGCTCCCACCATCAATAATGACATCACAACATTTTCCTTCACACTTGCACCTTGTGAGAAATAGATTCTTCCTTTGTTCTGGTTCCTTTTCCTTAGTCACCAGGGCTCTCCTAATCACTAGGGCTTCTCCCCTTTCAGCATCATCTGAATGTTCAGATTGGGCCTTCTCATCTACATGCATAACCCTTCCATGACCTTCTGGCCTTTTTTCTGCCCTTCCTTAGTGTCGTGGACATTCATAGGCTCGATGCCCTTCTTCACCACACTGGAAACATGTTCCTTTGAAACCACCTCTTCCAGATCCTTTTCCATATCTCTCTAGTACTCTACCTCTTTGATCACCATTGTTTTGATCATGAGGGCGGTAGAAGTTATCATTCCTTTGGCTTCTGCTAGTACCCACATCTTCACTTTTATTTTCATCATCATTTCGGCTTCCTGAAGGTCTTCCACTACCCCTTCCACTTTGACCTCCTCGTCCTTTTTTCTTGCCATCAAATCTTTTGTTCAGCTTCTCTTCCACCTTCAAAGCAAATTGATACACATCCTCAATGGTGGTCATTCTGACTAGGCTTAACTCCTCCTGAATGCTCGGTCATAACCCATTAAGATATCAGGCTACCTTCTCCTTATTGGCCTCTATGTGGCCCGTTTTGATGATTATTTTACAGATCTGCTTCCTTGCTTCAACCCTTGCAATTTATTCAACAGATCTAACTCGTAGTCCACTGGTATGAACTGCTTCTTCAGTTTCTATACCATGCGATCCCATATGGTGATATTTCCTTTTCCTCTTCGATTTCTTTCCAACTGGACCTCTTTCCACCAAATACTGGCATGGCCCTTCAGCTTCATTTTCACAAACTTAACCCGATCTGGGTCCTCTATTTACTTATACTCAAAATATTCTTCTAGCTCGTTGATCCAGTCGATCAACTCTTCTGGGTTCAGACTTCTGGAATAACTAGGGACTTCTGCTCTGGGTCTTTTCCTGATCTTTGAAATGGCCCTTATTCACCACATTTGGTCTTGATCAATTGCTTCTTCTTCCTCTTCTACATTTGAACCTTGTTCCTCTCCTTCATCCTCACTTTCCTCCCTTAGGTTTAACCTTCTTCTCAACTACTCTTGTAACGCATCAATCTATCTTTGGAGGGCTACCAGTGCATCTCTTCCACCAGCATTTATGTCGCCTTGACCACCTTTGGCACCACCACGCCTACCAGGCATCACTCTTGGAGGCATCTTTCTTGACCTCGACCCACAACCACGGTCCTGGTGTGAACTTCCTCATGATCGGCGATCTGTCCACATGCTCAAGAAAACCCGCTCTGATACCACTTGATGAGGGTGCAGCCCGAGACTTAGAAAATAACCCACAAACAAGAGAATAATTTTACTATTTAGAAAATGGAGCTTCTTACATGTAGAGGATCTCAAATCCCTAAGTTCTACAACACATGCATGTTACAGAAAGCTACAAAATCACCCATTTGTAATATGTGAGCTTGTCTCCAAAAAGTTACCCAAAAATTAGAAACCTGCCCATAAATAGAGCTCCTCTTTAGTTTGGAGCCAAAAAAAAATTCAAATTTGAGTTTAGGCAGTTTGGCGCCGAACAATTACAACTTGAAGTTCAAATTTCAAAAGAACATTTGCAATTGTATCTTCTAGAAAGTGTGCCAACTTCCCGGAGCCATAACTTTTGATCTGGGACTCCGATTCACAAACTGTTTGAATCGTTGGAAAGGTCTCGAAGCCAATAACACTCTCAAAATTGCTATGCCAATTTTGGAAAGTTTTGGGGCTATTTTGGGAACTCTAAGTGCCTCAAATCTAACTTAGAATATTTTTAGGTGCAAATCTGGGAAACTAAAACTGCAATATCTTTCAACCCAAGAATAGAAAATAAAAAATGTAAATTGGGAATTTCATTATGATGAAAAGGGTATCCAAAAATGTAAAAACATATAAAAACCAAGAAACTTGAAATTTAACTATTTTTGGGTGATGCAAGATTGCCCTTACACCACTGGATGCTCCTGCATCAGAAACACTTGAAAGGTAACTTACCTTTGTATTTTTTGGTTCCTTTCTTTAATCTTCTAAAAAAAAATTCTTCAATCTCCTCAAATTCATCATCAAGATCAACTTGTTCATCTTATACCTTTTCACTTGTTTTGAATGTTGCTTCCATCTTTGGAACATCATTGTGAAATTCTCCCATTTCAAAGGTTGTGAGAGCAACAAATATTTCATCTAATGAGTACTTATCCAATTCTTTAGAATCATCAATATAAGATACTAAAGTATTATTGTAAGCTTGAGGGAGAGATCTCAAAACTTTCTTCACAATCTCATCTTCTTTCACTTCACCAAGACCTCTGATGCAAGTAACTACTTCATCCACCCATAGCATATAACTAGAAACACCTTCTTCCTCTGTCATCCTTAGGGTTTCAAATCTTCTCTTGAAGAGTTACATCTTGGATTACTTTATTTTATTATCTCCTTCATAGATGCTGCTCAACTTTTCCCATACATCCTTAGAAGAATTGTAGCTCATTACCTTCAAAAGTTCTAAATCAACACACCAAGATAATATATCATTCTTATCCTTTGCAATGTTCTCATACAACGTGATCTCACCTAGATCTATAGGATAAGTATTAAGAGTAGTATAACCATCCTCAAGAGATTTCCAAACACCAAAACCTAGATCTCAACTTCCAAAAGGTATAATTTGTCCCATCAAACCTAGGACCTTTATAAGCTCCATCATGTGCCATTCTAGACGTTTCCTCAAGTGGTTAAGCTTCTTCAAAGGAATTTGTCTCTAATACAAAATTTTTAACACACCCAAAGAATAAGAGTGGGGTTGAATCAATCTTTTCAAAACATAAACACTTCAACAAACTCAAACTTCTTTACTAGATTAGAAACCCTCAAACAAATCAATAGCAAAGAAAGATATTAAAATTTAGTTTCTTAACAAGGTTAGTAACCCTTAGCAATAAAAGATATAATAATTTAACCTTTAACCAGATCAACAACAATGAAAAATTAAAAAAAGAAGCACATATCCACAACATAACACCAGATTTATGTGGAAAACCCAATAAGGGAAAAACCATGATGAGAGTTAACTCATAATATATGAAGCTTACTGCTTACAAAAGTTGCAAAAAGGCTTACTCCAAAAAATACTTGCAAACTAAGGCATACAACCTTAGTAAAAGATATAGAGGACTTGTAGATTGAAATGCATAATTCCAGGGTAAGATGTAAGGACCTAATGAGATTTACTATCTAAGAGCAGGACACATTAAGATTTAGAATTTACAGCATATGTCAACAATACAATCTATTGATTGAGGCGTTAAAGCACATCTAGTCTATCTTCCACATAATTTCACACTTATTTTATGAGATCTTCAATACTTTTCACACACTTCTCAACTTGAAATTGATTTGATCTTCTGCAAGGTCATAAAACATAGATTAGGTCAACCAAAAAGAAGATAAACAATAATCTCAACAAGTCATCCATAAAACATCAATATGGTGCAAAGAGGTCCTATCTTGAAGATAGAGAGGCCCAAAAAAATCTTATTACATATTCCAATATGATCCCAAACAAGTTGCATGTTGGCGCATATCAACTCAAGTTTGGAATTAGCAAACATGTAGATGAAGCATAAAAAACATAACCAATTGGCCCAAAAACTTACTTCCAATTGAATTTACTCAGTGCAGTCTTCAATAAGATATGCTAGGACCTAAATACATCTTAACTCAACTTCATATGCTGGAACAAACCCTCAAGAACATAACATAAGCAATATACCAAGCCCAATCGACCAGACATCCACAAACAACCAAGAGAACCAACTTAAACACAATGCAGCACCAAAAGAGATAAACCACTGATGTACAGATCACAAAGGGATATTCCATGAGCATCCAACACTTCCAGATACTTATTTCATACTACCATGCCACCAACAACCACTGTAGACCAAATAGGAACATAATAATTCATCCCAAAAGCACGAAAGACATAATCAATAGATATATTATTAGGACATATTGTGGACCACAACAACACATGAAAACTAAACTAAGACACTACACAAACACTAAGCACATTCATCAAGTTGTAGGAGCAGAAACATCAATGTGGAGAAATGTAGAGCATTTTTTGAATTAATCCAAACAACCAACATCACTTCCAACCTTATGTAATCAACAGAAACCTCCTCGACAACATTGGTTACCTAAAAATATAGGAATGAAACATCCACAAAACACAAACAATAAATCTCAAAATGCAATACTAAATCTCAAATAGTGGAGAAATGTGGATCATTCTCCCAAATAGCCTTCAACACAACTTCTTGGAACAAAATATTTTCATCAACTTGTGGAGGCTAGAAATTTCTTGCAACAACACATACTTCCTCAAGAGCAACAAGAGAGCATATAACATATTGTAGACCATAAACAATCATCTCTCCACCATCAACATTACTTCTAATCCTCATCTTAATATATCATCATGATATCAAATTTTTTGATAGAAACCATACACAATACTTCTTTCATTATTAGAAAGTATTGCATGACATCCAACCATAAACATCAGCAACACATCACCATACACAATGACAACCCAAATTGAATGTTGTCAATAATGACAATCAATATCAAAAATCAATGCAGTAGCCATCTTCCCAAGTGCTGAAAACCATGAAAACATTACAACCATGTGTTGATATCACAACAAACTCCTCAAGTGTTGACATCAATGATAACCACAATGAAAAATAGTGCCAATACTGTTATAGTTTGCAAGAATATTAATACCAATTAAATGGAGAATTAATATGAATACACAATAGATTTAATGCACAAAAAATTATGGACAACAAGAAGACAACACAAATATTTAACATGGTTTGCCAAAATTTGGGCTACATCCACCAATAGAGAGTCCAATATATATTAATCTTCCAACAAATAACATTTACAAAGACTTGCAGCAACTACTACAACTTGCAACAATGTTTTACCACATTTTTTACTGCTAATTTTTTACACAACCTTTGTTGTGTGAACTTGTAGCTTCTAGTATGTTTTTCCAGCCACTAATCTATGACTAACTACTCTCATTTTTTATGCCTAGTAGCCATTGAAACTCAAAACGACATGCTTAATTACCTCCCCACACATGTACAATTACTTGGAATTGAAAATGTAACTGTTGGTTTTCCTTTGTGCAACCAATAACTCTTTGTTTTTGGTGGTTAATTATTTTCTAACCATATTTTAATTGTATTTTAAATATTTATAACTATTCATTAATAGCATTTTATTAACTGTTTGTAACCATATTTCTAAATACAAAATTGCAAAAAATTATTTATTAGAATAATGGTAAGTAATTTGGGGAAAATTAAACCATCAAGTTTGATCGAGCTCCATAACACAACAATATCCCACTTGGGGATTGATCATAATCTACATCATACCATCTCCCACTTGGAAATTTATCATAATACTGTTGTCCCTACAACTCCCACTAGAAATTAGCACCCTATGCCATGATGTTCTATTTTATTTTTAACCTTGAATACCAATCAAAGATGAAGAGGAGCTCAAATTCTCCCTTTTCATTTCCTTCATAAAAATATCGACTATATTTTCATCTATATGTATCTTATCTAGCTTTATCTATTCATCCTCCAACACCAACCAAATAAAATGATACCTCAACTATATATGTTTGGTTTTTGAGTGCAAGGTATAATTCTTTGCAATATGTATATCACTTTTAATGTCCATAAACAAGTCATTTTCAACCTATTGTTTTCCCAATTCTTTCATGAAAAATTATAGCCATATCATCTCTTTTTCTACCTCTATTGTAGCCACATATTTTTCCTCTATAGTGGATAAAGAAACCAACTTTTGCAGCCTTGAGATCCAATTTAGTGTTGTCCCACCAACTATAAAAACATAACCTATGATACTTTTCTTGCTACCAATATCTCCTACCAAATCTGAGTCTACATAGCCTCTTAAATAAATATTAGAGCCCCCAAAACATACAAAATGATTGGAGGTACCTCTCAAATACCTAAGAATCGATTTTACCACATTCCAATGGTCCATTCCAAGATTACTCATATACATTCTAACAACTCCTATGCCATGTTCAATATCTAGTCTCGTGCATACCATGGCGTACATTAAACTACCTACAGTTGAAGCATATGGTACCTTGGACATTTCATCCTCCTCCTCTTATGTCTTTGGACACATATCCATAGTCAATTTAAAATGACTAGGAAAATGTGGGTTGATAGCTTTTGCATTCATCATATTAAATTTTTGCAACACCTTTTCAGCATAATTAGATTGAGATTGAAATAGATTTTTTTTTTCCTATCTCTAGTAATTCTCATACCAAGGATTTGTTTTGCTACCCCCAAATCTTTCATAGCAAAAGATTTTTCTACTACTATTTTAACTCCCTAATGTTATCCACATTAGACCTTGCAACAAGCATATCATCAACATATAAACATAAAATATTGTATCTATCATTAGATCTAACCTCTTAAAATAATCCCAATGGTCAAAATTACATCGGTTGTAACCTAGCTCAGCCATAAATCTATCAAAATTAATCTACCATTGTTGAGGTGCTTGTGTCAATCCATCTAAAATTTTATTCAATATACACACCAATTTATCCTTACCTTTGACCTCAAATCCATGTGGTTGTTGTATATATATTTCCTCCTCTAAATCACAATGGAGAAAGGTTGTTTTAAGATGAAACTATTCTAAATGTAAATCTTCAATAGCCACAATACTTAAAATAGTATGAAAATAAGTCATTTTAATAGCCAGAGAAAAAATCTCATCGAAATCAATACCTTTTTTGTGCAAATCCCTTTACAACTAAGCTAGCTTTAAATATTTTATTACCTCCATCTTCCTCTTTTAGCCTATAAACCCAATTTTTTAGTAAATCCTTTTTACCTGCAAGCTATTTGCATAATTCCCAAGTCTGATTTTTTAGCAAGTAGTCCTTTTCTTCTTCCATTCCATGCACCCAATAAACCTTGGCATCCACCTATGTAGCCTCATCATAACATTTTGGTTTACCAACATTAGTTAATAAAATAGAATACAAAGAGGGAGAAAATCTTTTCAGGGTTCTACTTATCCTTGATAATCGTCTAACATTCATAGGAGTTTGTGGTATTTGTTGTTGGTATTGTTGTATAGCATGAGGAACCACTAGAACATTATTTTCTAGAGTATCATCCAACATTGCATAATAATTTTCTTTCTTCTCATGTTGTAACTAATCTTTGTACAAAACCTTCTCATTGAACATGGCATCCCTGCTTCTTATAATTTTCTGATTTTCAAAATCCCAAAGCCTATAACCAAACTCATCAATGACATATCCAACAAATATTCACTTCATTGACTTAGCTTATAGCTTGGTTCTATTTTGAGAATCTACATATGTAAATTCTTCACACCTGAAGGTTCTAAGAAAAGAATAACTCACCTTCTTACTTGTCCATGCTTCCTCATGAATACCATAACCCAAAGGAGTAGATGGACCTCTATTAGTTAAATAAAAAATAATATTTACAGCCTCTACCCACATGTTTAAAGGCAACCCAACATGAAATCTCATAGTCTATTCACACTCCATTATTGTTCTATTCATGTGATGTAACAACTGTTTTAGATTTTTATATGCAATAACTAAAGTATAAGGAATAGTATGACCTGTACAAAGATATAAGTTGCCTACTTTCATACCTTTTCCTACTACTAAGGACCATTTTGTAACCTTCCATTTTTTATCACTAAATGTAACAACACAAACTTCATCATCTAGTTTCCATATTTAAATTAAATTTCTATTCATCTTTGAAATGTGTCTTACCTATTGTAGTAGCTAATGATTCTCATTCTGCAACTTAATTTTGATTATTCCCTTTTCCAACAATTTAATAGGGTTTGTTGTATCATAAATAATCCAACCCCAAATCCCCTTAGACATAATCAAGAAAATAACTTTTATGGGGTGTAGCATGAAATGAAGCCCCCAAATCTAACACCCAAGCATCATCGACATTGTCAAGGGATAAAATAAAAAAATCCTATTCATATTTATTACTTAAACAAATGAAAAGAGTGGAGGTGAACAAAAATATAATAAATATGGTTAACCTCTCTTTTCACTAGTTATTTCATTCAATTATGCATTGATGAATATAAAAAAAAAAAAGACTAACTGATATACAAATCAAAAGGAAAGTTTTTAGAGGGTAAAATGTTGTGTATTTATTGTAAAAAGTTTTTTTTGGGGCCTCACTAAGGACTCATTCGCCCAATGGAAAATGGGTCCCTGCTAGGGTACTCTTCTTCAATGTCTACACTAGTACCAAATCCTAGGTGTTCAGCTCTTGAATGTCGGAAATAAATTCTATAGAAGATTTTCCATGATTTTTCAAGAAAGGTGACAACTTTGAAAACTTTCCAACTTTCACAACTTTTTCAAATTTTGTTATCCAATTGATCTTCAACCTAAAACCTACAATCACAAATTAAAGGAGAAAAAAATGTTGTTTTGTTAGGGAATAGGGGTTTTCCTCGGTTAAACCCCATTTTGGTGATTAAACCTTGAATTGAAACAATGCATAAAATGAAAGATGAAAGAACAATATAATTCCACAACCACCAATCCTTAATTGAACCTTGGATTGAAAATCTAAAAATTTAGTATGAAATGGCCTCAATGATTGTAGATCTTGATCATGAAGACAATTTCTTCAAAAAATTTGAATTTAATCACCAATGCTACATCATCACATTAGCTCAACAAAATGCATGACTTTGACATGATGAAATGGGTCATTAATTTCTACAATAAATTTAATAATATTCCCTTGAATTCCTTACAAATTATCTTGAATTCTCTTGTAAAATGCTCACTTAAATGCTCTTAAGATAACTTGAATGTTGCTAGGTGAAACTATGTGAAATAGCATTGTATTTATACATAACTATGGAAATGTAAAAAGTATCCCTTTTGATTAAGTAATTTGGGAATGGTCAACATTAAAATGAACCTAATGTTGCCTTGATCTAGTGTTGTAATGTGTTTTCCACATTCACATTAGATTTAGGGACATTTTAACCTAAATAGAAATATTTTTTCCTTAATTTAATGGTATAAAGTGTATTTATTTACACCTTAATTTAATGTTGTAAAGTGTATTTATTTACACCTTTACATTTTTTTTTGGGTCCTCTTACATTTATGACCTTCATATCATCATTAAGAGGCCCCTAAGACCCTATATTATGCATCTCGAGGCTCATTTCAACTAAAATCCTGACATAGACATCAAATATACTTAATTTCTTAACTCCCTGACATTTCCTCCACCTGAAAATGCTTGGTGGTACCCATATGCCACCTTGGGAATATGAGTTCCATCTAGATGGGACCTATATGACAAAAGTGGTGTATGAGTCCCATTTGGCCCCATTTTAGGGTTTTGAGTGGGAAATCAAGGTTTTAAGTTCAAATTTCATGTATGTTGGCTTTTGGGATCTAATAAATGGTAAGCTGGATGGAATACCTATATAAAAAAGGTCTAAAATAATTATTGGACTAATAATTAATGATATCATCCCAAGCTATCAAGAGTTATGCATTCCAAGACTTCACAAGAGCATCAAGAGAGTATTCAAGATCATTTCTAAAGCATTCAAGGGAGGAATTCTTCATCAATGGTTGCAACAATTCAAGGTCCATCATCATGTCAAGGTCATAATGCATCAAGCATGTTGTTGAGCTAGTGTTGTGATCTAGCATTGAAGATCCATTTGCAAGAATTGTTTTACATTATGAAATGAAGGATTTTGGCACCTAAATCCTTCCTTGCTCTTTTAAGGTTTTTCACCTAAAAGGGGAAAGATGAGCCAAAATCCACAATGTTTCAATCAAGATTAACTTACATAAGTATGGATGGGAAATGGATGTGAACTGTGTGTGGATATTTTTGAATTCTTACAAATGCAAATAAATGAATGTAAACTAACCTAATGCAAGATGTTGAAAAACATAGTGTTGATTGCAAATATGAGCTAGAAACCTAAACAAATGAAAACAAAAATTGATGAAAGTGAATAGAGTGCACCTGGAGGTAGATCACTGTTGCTAGAAGGTTCTAGAATTTTCTAGAAGTCACTATTAATGACCAATAGGATTGATTCACCATAGATGGAAAATCAGTCCTACTTCTGATGAAAAGTTCTAGAAATAGCTTTTTGACTGCCAGGAGTTGAATTCTAAAAAAATCACTTTTCAGGCCTATAGGTGGGACTAATTCACCATGAATGGAGAATCAGTCCTCCTATAGGAATCTAAAAATTCTAGAGTTGATTTTGTGGGGTCAGATTTGCTCTTCTACTTCCTACAGGTGTCTGCTTTTGAAATTGTTAGATTTAGGTCTGAAAGTTCCTTTTTGTTGATATTTTGACTTCAATAATGAAGAAATGACTTGAATGAATTTTCAACTTGATCTTCAATTATTTCCAAGCATCCAAGAGTCCTAAATTTGCATACAAACAAGAAAAAAGAGAGACAGGTTTAATGTTAGGGCATGGGGGTTTGCCTTGGTCAAACCCCATTTAGCTAATTAAACCAAAATGGTGAAAGGAAGTAATGAAACATGTAAAATAGAATTGATTACCTTTCCATGGTGATTTATCATTAAAATCTACACCAATACATGAAGATTCGGCCCTTGAATGCTTTAGAAAGCTAACTTGATGACTTCTAATGAAGAAACCCTAGCTTGCTTGACTTAGATGAGAAGATAGATGATGAGAGATGTAAAAATGAGGACAAAACACTTATTTATATACAATTGTGCCTCAGTATCCCAATTATACCTCATCATAGGCCGACATGTAGTGAAATTAAACTTTAGGTTTCACTTTTTTCTTATTGAAAGGTCAAAATTGAGCTAAATAGGACTCATTCGCCACACATGGTGAATGGGTCCCACCTAGATGGGACTTATTTTCCATGCATTGTGAATGGGTCCCATAGGGGCTAATTTGACAGCTCAGATGCCAAGAGATAAGGAAATAAGGGCTAAAATGCAATATTGTCAGGTATTTGATCAATTAAAGCCTCAAGATGCACAATATGGGTTAAGAGGGGCATATTAATGATGATGTGAATGTCAAATAGGGACTGGGACACAAAAATTAATGTGAAAGTGTGATTAAATACACTTTTCAACACTAAAATGAGGTCCACATAGCCTAGGAAGGCACGAAAATCAATGTGAATATGCAAGACACATTACAACACTAATTTAATATTAAGTTTATTTCACAAGCCTTCTAAATCGATTTGATAATGTTATTAAACACATTTTATAATGTTGAATTAGGGAGAAATAGGTTAATTAAGTCTAGAAAAGCATGAAAGTCCTTTACAGACTTTACAACACCTTTACAAGACATCAATAAACACATTTTATATAGTGTGCAAGGGTCCAAGACCTAGTGTGGATGCATAAAATTCCACACAACACCTGATTCAAGGCATCATTAAGTCCATTTTATCATGAATTAATTCCATGTCAAGCAAAGGGTCCATTTTTCTATGACACACATTCATATTCAAGATCAAGATCTACATTCTACATGGCCACTTCATGTTAGATTGTTGATTCACATCTCAAGACATCATTCAAGGTATCATTATTCATGTCCCATATTTCATGTTTCATGTTCACATTTCATTGTTTCATCATAAGGTTTAATTATATAAATGAGGTTTAACCAAGGAGAACTCCTATTTCTGAACAATCAACAAGTTTTTTCCTCTGTACATGTGTGATTGTAGATCTAGGTGTCTTGTGATTGAAAGATCCTTTGAAGAAAAATTCACAATGTTGAGAGAAGTTTTCAAGTTGTCACAAGGTTGCTATCTTCACGGAAAGTCACCTATAGGGTGCAAATTAGAGTTTCTGATCTAGAAATGAAGTATGTAAGGAAGAACAGAGATAGGAGAGGAGATTCAGGTCCTGACCCTCTAAATAATTAGAATAGGACTGATATGCCACTTTTGGTGTATGAGTCCTTGTATAATACATTTTCCATATTTCAATGAATTCATATCAACCACTGTGAGATTCCAATTTTGGAACATAAACCCTAGTCTGGGACTAAATTGCCAAGACTAGCGTATGAGTCCCAATGGGCACCAAACAACAAGTTTTCTAGGTTTTGGAGCTTTTTTTTACCTCATCCTTCTTCTAGGTGCACTTATGTACTTTCTCACTCTTTTATTCTACATTTCATTTCATTTCCTAGGTCATTTAGTTAGGTTTTACATGGTACTTTGCATATTACATTCATTTCTTGTCTTTCCAAGCCCTAGCTTGGTGATGAACCCTCTTTTAGTCCTTAATCACACCCTAGGATACCTTATTGAAAGATATCTTTTCCCCACTTAATAAAACAAGAGTGAAATAAGAACCCCTCATTGTGCTTCATCTCCTAAAGGATTGGAAACCCCTTATTTCTGTTGTTTCATTTTGGTGAACCCAAAGTGAACCTACATTTAGAACACCTATTTCTGATTTGGAGTGCATTATAATCCTATATATCACTTTGCATTGACTTTGCATTAGGTTTTGTATTAGTTAATCGGCATATAGGGTTTCTAAATATTTCATTAGTGAAAGTGCATATAGGGTCCATGTTTGCATCTTATATCATTAAATTTTACTAAAATTATATAATTGTAAATAGTCCAGACATAATACAAACTAGAAAGCATAAAATTTACATAGAATTTATTAAAAATGGTGCAAAAACCCTCATTTGGGACTCATACAACCCTCTTGGAAATTTAGTCTAGGTACTGGTGATTTTTCTTTATTTTTGGGTATTTTATGTTGTCTGTTATTCAAAATCTAAACCTTTGAAAAGCCCTGATTGGAATGCCTATGCCCCTCTAGGTGATTTAGTCCCATTTCAGATTTTAGACTTCATTTTTCGGTATTAAAAACTGTGTTTTTGTGTCTCTATTTGCTGTCATTAGTTATATGTTTCAATTGTTTGAGTTTTTGTTACATGCATTTCACTAGATATAGTAGCTTAAATCACTTCATTTCATGCATTGCTTAATTCCAAATTTGCATTTACAACATTTCATTTTCAGATTGTTGCATAGTGTAATCAGTACATTACCTTGTTTGAAATCTGAAAATTACATTTACACATTTCATTCTAGGTCTTTACATTGCATTTTAAGTCTCTTTTTATTTTAAGTTTTCATAGATTACTTTTCACATATGTTGGTATCTATCTTTTCCAAGTTTGTAAAGAAAACGTTAGTCACTAAGCATGTTAATCATTCATTCAATACATTTCCTAGTTATGAGAGTCTCTTAGTGCAAGAGAATTAAAATGTTTAAGCTTTCCTTACACCTATACCCTCTCTTATCTATCATATTTATGGGAATTATGTGATAGAAGAGGATACAATCATAGATAACCATGGTGATCATAATTTTTCTTCTCTCAATACCTCTTTTGTTAGTAACAAAGGTACATTGGTGAAAGAAGACACAATAATTGAGAATTAGGAAAGTATTGATTTTCCTTCTCCTCCCCACCTTGGGAATATATTATGGAACAAGAGAATTAAATCATGGACACATTTCTAAACATCACCTTACCTAGTCTCTATTCATCCCTTGCTTGTGAGAATGTGAAAGAGGATGAAATCATAGATAAACATGACAGTTACATTTGTTCTTCTCCTAGCATTTCTCCTAGTAGTGAGGAAGATAATTGATGTCAAAAAAATTAGTCTCAAAAAATTTCATTGGTTACATTTTCACACTTGTTTGGGCTCTCCTTATAAAATTGAGCTTAATGAGGCCTTGACTTAGTGTTGTAATGTGTTTAGCACACTCACATTACGTCTTGGGCCCTTGTGAACTAAATAAACTTAATCATACCTTATTTAGAGTGTTGTAAAGTGTTGTAACACACTTTCACAATTTTCTAGGGTTTCCATAAATAATTGGACCTCTTCATGCCTTAATTGGCCTCATTTTACTTCCACAAGGCTTAATTAATGCATCTTTTCAAGGATAATCCCAACATAAATCAACATCCAGTCATAATTCAGGTGTTTTTAGGTTGTGCGGCCTAGATTTAGTGATCTAGGACACATACACTACCTTGGGTGTATGAGTCCCACCTAGGGTTTTGGGTCCCAATCTGAATTTTACACCTTTTTGAACCGTAGATTTTTGGCACCCTAGGTCTTTCTAGCACTTCTAGGGATTTTCACCTAAAAGGAGAAAGAAGAGCCAAAACATCTAGCTAGGTTCAATAAAATTATGCAATGTGTATGATGTTATTAAGACTAATTAGAATGATCTAAATGAAACTAAGATATACATTTGATTGACTATGAATGCAAAATCTAAGAAACAAGTGATGTTTGAAAACAGAATGTGATATGTAGAAAACACCTAGAAATGAATGTAAAACTAAAGGGAAATGAACCAAATTGAAAGTTTGCACTTGGAATGTGGATGAAGACTGGAAATGACATTTGAAATGTTGCTAATGGTAATTTTCAAGCCTGGAGGGACTCATTCGCCATTATGGGTGAATCAGTCCTAGTCCTGCATAACTGAGCTGGAACCTGTTTCTGACAAAATGGTAACTAGAAATGTAGAAAACTCAAAATTGACCTAGAAGTGGGACTCATTCGCCACTCATGGTGAATGAGTCCACTTTTGAATTTTTGAATATTCAAAGATGGATTCTAGAGCTTTCAACTTGCACTTTGGCTTTCTATATGTGCTTGCTCTCGTGTCACGACCCCTATTTTTATGGTTCATATTTTACAATGTCTGATTAGATTAATTTGTGGTGAAATAAAAGTGCAATGAAACAAAATGAATTAATTATATTTTAGTTAGAGAATTCGTTTTTCAATTAATTGATAAGGCTTATTATTTTGAATATAAATGAAAATATCTTGTTATTTAGGAAAAATAATTTTATGTGCAAGTGACATTGTGTTAATATTTATTTACAATAAATATTTAAATTACAAATGAAAATAAAAAAAAGAATTACTTATTATTTTCTAAGGATAAATATTTCATATACAATAAAAATAGAATTTCTTTATTATTACTATTGGTGGATAAATATTATTTTTATTTTTCAAGATACGGTTACTTTTATTTTAAAGAATTGGTTATTGAAAATTGGAGGGGAGAAATATTTAAAAGAACAAAAAGAGTAACAGAAACATACGATAGTTTCTTAATCTTTCTTTTCTCTACAAAAAAATAATAACTGGACAAGGGCACGAGAAAGTAGTTTTTGGGAAGCACAGCAAAACGAGAATGGTGGAAAAAAAGGGGAAAAACAATGAAGAGGGAAAACAACTGGAAGCGAAAACAAGGTTTCAAATTCTTCTCCAATGCTTTTCAAAATTCAATGTGTAAATAAACAATTGTTTGTTGAAAGGTTGAACTCCTTCTTGAAAACCTCAATTGCCCATATCTGTTGAATTTATGTATTTAGTGTTCAAATGTGTAAGTTTTTTTATGAAAATTCTGTATCAAGATTGTATAAGTCTATAATTTTATTATTCTTATAAAATCTACCTAAATATACATTTGTATATATATAAATATAGGAGCAAAGTACACTGCCATTTTTCTTGTCAAGGGTGCTCACTGTTAGCGATGGCTGGCATGCATTTAGTTGGTGTGTTGGTTGATTTCTCATTAAGTAAAGTGCTTCTGCCACTATAATATGATATTCTTCTCCCTATCCATCTTGTTACTGTAATGACTCTTTTTGCTTCTTTACCATGGTATATTAGGAGTTTAGTCTTTAGTTTGTAATAAATTATAATACATACATTATGTTTCTCCATGGCAGACTCATTAAGGCTCTTTAGATGTTGTTTCACAATACTTGCAACAATGTTTACTTTGTTCTTCAATCTCCTAAAAATCCCCTTATAAGATCCAAAGTTAATCTCCATGGAGGACTCAGTTAACTGTAACATGAATCTGAAAGGAAGCCCCTAAGTCAAGCTTGTGGCTTGCTAATTAACTGCATTCTGAATCACATGCCATTTCTAGGAAGGTACCTTGAGATGTCCCATTAACCCCTGTCAAGGACATTAATGGCATAGTAGATCCACTGGAAATTTTCTAGACTACCATATTGAGGAATTACCAAAAGACTCAACCTTCAGCACGAAGTCTTCGCAAAACATCCTTTAAATACTAGCTGGTGTGAGAAAATGAAGGAGAAGCTTTTGAGTTGTCATTTTCTTCTTCCAAACACCAACTAGATCTTGCAGGTTTAGATTCCTCCTTTCCTCCCTCAGAGCTTTCCATGATAAAAGAAATCTTTCTTGATTGAAAGAACTCAACTGATAATCCTATCCTTCACAACTCCACCCTGATTTTGGCTCTCTAGGTTTCTAACAAAGTCCTTCACAACTGAGCCTCTTGCCCTTTGTTCAAATGCTAGTAATCCTCCATTGTTTGTTGTAGAAGCATAACCTTTAAAAAGTACCTCTTTGGCCAAGTGTAGCTTTCACATCCTTGACGTCTATGTTAATTTCATTTACTCGTAATTAACACTTTAGAAATTAATGGATCTCCTTCATTTTTGTTTTCAAGTGAGCTCACATTTTTTGTAGGGGCTTAAATTGTTTAATTAGAGAAATTTTATGTTATGGATGAAATTGCCTCTGTCTGATAGTTTTTACCCTTCTTTGATATTAAGCTTCAGTACTTCATAATTTTAAAGACCTTTGGATAAACTGTGACAAAATGGGTTAGAACATTGATGTTTTGGATTACACTTTTTTGTCCACCTTCAAGATCTAGTGAAAAGTAATCCACATGAAGTAACGAATGAGAATATAAATAAATCATGTCCTCCTCAATAGATGTATATATTGATTTATTGTGTGGGTCGTATTGTTGTATATAATGAGCAACGAAGTTTATAGTTATACTTTGAAGTTTGGTTTACTGTACTTATTTTTTAGCTACGGTGTAGTGGACCTTGTAGATTTACCATCAGGGTATCTTTCCTCATTCCTAGGTGTATTACATTTGTTTCTATTATACGGTTTGGTCATTGTGCTATATTTGTATTATATAGATAGCAGTATTTGTTCCACATACAAGAGAATTTAAAAATCTCTCTATTGATATTCATATGGTATACTTCTAGTTCTGACCAATATGAGGTGGTGGTGGTGGATTGAAACAATGACCTTGGCTATACTTATGTAAATTTGGCATTAATCATTCTTAGATCTCATTTCATGCACACGGGTCTTTTGAGGTGACATTTAAACTGTTCATTCTTTTGTCTAAGCATATGTTATTTTGATAGAATATTACCTTAAAAAGGTAAGCATGACCTTCACTTTGAAGAAATTAGTATGTTTCTTATTAAATTATACCTGTGAGAAGATATCTTTTATTGAAGCAATATATTTATATAAGTATATAAATAAGAGATTATTTATATTCATATATAAATATATATAGTTTAAATGTTCCAAATTAAATATTCATTTAGAATATTTAGAGCAATCAACATCAAGCCAGGCCATTGAAACATATGTAACATGTTTTTCCTGATAAGTTGTGGTTAAATATAATCTCATTTGGCCCATTTGTATACACTTCTTATAAACGTTCCATAGCTCATTATAATTATGGTCCTCTAGATTTTGCAATGCCTAATCATCATGTCAAAGCCATTCATGTATCATGTTTTTATTTGAGCTAACATGTGTGATGAAGATTTCATGGTTCAAGGAGCATTCAATTCAAGATCTATCCCAATCAAGCAAGGGCTTAATGCTAGAGTTTTGGTCTACGTGCATAACACATTGATGAGCAAGCCTTTCTTGTGTAAGCATCTATAGGAATCCATGCTTGTTGGATGGAATAACCGAAATATCTGAGTATTTAAGTACAAACATTTTTAACTCTTTTCTAGTAATATTTTCTTATCAATAAAACCTCTATGAATCATTGAGTTAGAAGTAAGCATTCTTGTGGCATAGACATTGAGTAGTCTAGCAGGCCTAGAATTACTTCCATAAAGATTTCTATAATGGGCTTATGGGTTTCAACATACTTATGTGATATTTGAGAAATCATTGGAGATAGAATGATCTAATATGTAAATATTTGGGAGTGATTGATAAATTGGCATCACCTTCATTTCATA
Source organism: Sequoia sempervirens (assembly GCA_007258455.2). Classification (NCBI taxonomy): domain Eukaryota; kingdom Viridiplantae; phylum Streptophyta; class Pinopsida; order Cupressales; family Cupressaceae; genus Sequoia; species Sequoia sempervirens. The sequence goes on along the minus strand of VDFB02270651.1, from coordinate 409,977,639 downwards.
TGGAAGGATGATGCATTGGTGAAACTTGAATGTGTTGCTTAAAGACTTATGTAACTTGTAAAGGAAATTCCTTATGATCCTGGTTATGTGTGATAATCATGATATCCAGAATGAATAGTCATGTCAATGAGACAGTATGATCATTGCTAGTGAGGCATCTTTTAACCATTGAGAATTTGTAGCCAGTAAGGCACTACCAGAAAGACATTTCATTAAGCCAGTGAGGCACATTTACGAGTGGTTTTTCACCCCTGCGAGGGTTTTCCACTCATGAAAATTCTTTGTGTCATGGTTCTATTGTGGTTGAATTAATGTTCTTTTTTTCTATTTCCTTAAATGCATTACAATATTTAAATTTACATGCATTGTTGCTATGATAAATCTTGGGTACACCTATATGGCTCATAACTTGTAATGACATAACCTTGTTTTGATGCACTTTGATTCATGGGTTTATGTTTTTCCATTTGAATATAGTGATGAAGGTAATTAATTATTCCTCTTTTCTCGCACCATTTTATAATAATTATATCCTACTAAATTAATTTGGAGATTAAGGGTTATAATTGGTAAGTGAGATTTTCCAAGCGTTACATCCTAAAACTCTAATTTTTGAAACTAAAAATGAGTTTTTGTTGATATTTTGACTTGTTGAATGAAGAGAAGACTTAAAGAACTTTGCAACTTGATCTTCAATGATTTGTAAGATTCCAAGATGCCTAAATTTGCAAACACATAAGACAAAAAAGAGAAATGTTGAATGTTAGGGCATGGGGGTTTGCCTTGGTCAAACCCCTTTTAGGTAATTAAACCAAAATGGAGAAATAATGTAATGAAACATGCAACAATGGAGTTTATTACCTTATGATTATGTTTGATCTTAAAATTCTATAGCAAAACATTAAGGATCTACCCTTGAATGTTTGAAAATTGTTTTCTTGGCAACTTGTAATGTTGAAACCCTAAGTTGCTTGACTTGAGATGGAAGAATGATGGATGAATAATGAAGAAAGGTTAATGAATTGAATGGGGAGATGTAAAATGAGGAGAAAAACACTTATTTATACACACTTATTCCCTAATAACTCAATAATACCTTATCACAGGCTGACATAAAGTATTTTTAAATAAAAAACCAAAAGGAAATTTATAATATTTTGAATTTTGAGCCAAGAGGGACTCATTCAACACCCATGGAAAATGGGCCCCACCTTGGACTTGAAAGTGGGTGTTGGGAATCAAGTCACATTTAATGTTGTTTATCAGGTTTACATTAAAAAATAGACTTAATTAAGCCTTATGGGTGCATAAAGGGGTCAAATAAAGCATAAGAAAGGTATAAATAGTGAAATTAAGCCTAGAAAAGCGTCAAATATTGTTACAAGACTTTACAACACTTTAAAATAGAACTTGATGATGAATAAAAAGGTAATATTTAAATGAATTATAATGAGAAGAGTCTAGAAATGTGTTGAAATGTGTTACAACACTTCACAACACCTTCACAAGACATTAGTAAATGAATTTTATTTAATTTGCAAGGGTCAAAGACCTATTGTGGATGCATAAAATGCTTCAACACACTAAATCAAGGCCTTATTAAGTCTAATTTATAATTAATTATTCCCATGTCAAGCAAGAGGTCCTTTTTTCTATGGAACATTAATCCTCAACTTTAGTGAGAAGATGGACTTTCTTCAAACTCACACTAAAGTAGCCATTCAAGAGAGATCCAAGTGTTCAAATGCAAATGACAAAGAATGAGAAAGATCAAGAAGGAAGTGAAGCCCCCAAGATCCAAGATCCTAAATCAAACTAGTAGGATACACAATCATGCAATGAAAAGAAAGGAAAATAGGGTGTTAAAGATGCACACTCTAGAGCCACATAACATAAGGTCATCTACGAGGTGAGTTGTCCCAAAGAAGTGGTTTTAGTGAGAAATTCATGCCAGTGTGTCAGCTTCCCACCGTATAATGAGAAATTCATGTCAGTGTGTCGGATCCCATTATACAAACCATACCAAAGTTATGATCTTGATAACATTGATAAGGTACCACAATGTAATGCTTTTGTAAATGTTTTTAAATGTCATGTAAAAATTTTGCTAAAGGGGATTTTGCTTTGTTCATGTAAGGTGCTCTTCTTAGGGAGCATTGTGTCTAATGTCTCCAAGAGAGGACAAATCAGGGTTGTCAGATCGTTATCCATGGGATGCCTCATTTGCATTAGACCAATTCAATTGATCATACACTCTTGGAAGGTATCAAACCCAATGACACCACCAAGGAGAGGACACATCACAAGCAAAAGTAAATCATGCCATGAAATTTGCACAAAGATGTTGCATATGTATGCCCCCCACTTTAAAGTGGCTACTACACACCATTACTGTGAGAAATTTCTTTAAAGTAGAAGAAGCTATGAGAGCTTATTTGAAAAGCCCTATGCCTAGCCATATGTTTTCAATAAGTTGTGTCATGAAGAAGGGGAGTATGTCACATACGAGTCAATATTAAGACATGTCATCCACATCCCAAACTTGCTCATAGAATTTCATGAAAGGTTAATGATTAGTCAAAAGATACAACAACAAGTGACATATGGGGATAAGGATTTCTAACCCTTTTCCCCCACTTAGTGCAATACAAAGGTGAGTCTGGAATGGATGATGGTATGTTGCCCCTTTCAATGGATGCAAAAAATGCAATAGTGAGTATGCTATGATCCTACAACTATGGCATGGCAAGGAGTAGCAACTAATGTTATTTATGTATATAAGGAAGAGTCTTGGAAGAGTCTTGTGTGATAGTATTGATGTTGAGTGAAGGTTTGTTGGATGGGTTGATTTCTATGAAAGGACAATCAATAAGACCATGATTTGGTGTATGTGTTTTAGGCTCTAGAGGGGCATGGATACTTTGTTCTATAGCATCACATCTTTTTTTAGGTTGTTTCATAATTCTTTCAGGTTCGAGGTTGGCCCTGATTATATACACTGTAGACACATAAAAATGACCTAGGTCTACAAGCTCTATTTTAACCACTTTCGTCCTAGCATAATTGTGACATTTAAATTATGTCCTTGGTCCACATTCAACTATTGATTAATAATTCATAATTATTTAATTAATTCATGTCCTTTTATTCTTCATGATTATTAAATAAATAAATTATATTTATTTATTAAATACGTCATTAATTATCTAAGTCTTCCCCTAATTAAATAAATTTCTTAATTTATTTAATTACCTTTCTTCATTTATTTATCCTGATTATTAAATAAATAATTTTTATTTATTTGATATGTTACTAATTGTCATAATTAAATGAATTGATTAATTTATTTAATTAATTAATCTTATCTTCTAAATTAAATAAATATCTTTAATTATTTAATTGTCAAAAATTAATATTCCTCTCATTTTAAATAAATGAAATTATTTAAAATGTCATCACATTCTTAACTGACAGTTCATTTTAGTAAATAATCTGAAAATCAATTATTTATTATTTCACAAAATCCATATTTTGAATTAATTTAATGCAAAATGGTAATATTCCTCCAAAAATCAAGTAATCGGTCAGATTCTTGATTTTTCCAAATCTAATCTTCAGTTCAACTCTTATCTTCTTGATTTTTGAAAATCTTTATTTTCGAATTAATTATCTCATTTATTCTCCATCGCCGATTCGATTCTCTCAGATGGCATCTCAATCACTTGTTTAAGGATTTTTCCCTAACCCTGATTAGGGATTATCAGATTTAATCTCGTCCTCTGGTTTTAGGTCTCTGTCAAAATTTGATCTCGTCTGTCCATTCAAAATGGCATTTTCTATAAAATTCTATTTTGTTCTCATTTTTAGATTACACACTGACACACTTAAATATTTTACATACATTGCAACATTTATTATCTTATTCCACTTAGTCTTGGCATATTTAGGCATAGGAATTTTAATCATATTGTCATAGGCTTAGGCATTTAAATTCAAATCCTTCAAAGCTTGTGTAGGACTTCATCAAAGATTTCTCACACGTTCGATCTGAAGGCAACACGCCAATCAGCAAGTTAGAAGGTGTTACAAAAATGAATCATCGAGGTCTCAGCGATTAGCTGGTATAATCATTTTGTTTATGTTTACTTCCATTGTATTTTGTAATTTCTTTGGGTTTCTTAGTGTTTGCTAACCTCTAACCTACCTAAAAATAACCCTTAGTTACATTGGTGAACTTGACTTTGTTTCTTTCTATTATTTCCGTACGGTTTTGTGTGTTCTCTATCATTTTTGTAGGTACAGGTATGGAGCAACGTAGTTGTTTTTTTTAAATTGTGACGCATCTAATGTGTCGTGACGCACACATAGACTCAAAAACTGCATTCATTTTGATGTTCCGCAATCGAAGTTTGAAACACCGCATCTGAACTCCCAAGCCGCATTTGCAACACAGAGCGGCACAATCATTTTGTTGTGACACATTTTCCTGGTAATGTTTTCTGCTCATTTGCATTCTGATTTTTTTTTATGTTTTTATTTTCTTTTGTTTGGGTTTTCTTCTGCATTCTACCTAGCATAAGTTTTTGGTGTCACTAATCTTAGTTTTCAGTGTGGCAATTACCCTCGTGGGTCCAAGACTAGAGTTTAAAACTTCTAACTCATGGTCTTGCAAGTTCGAATGTCAAAGAATAAACACTAAAACATTGTGCTTATCTTTTTCCTAGATTAGTACACACTTAGATTCAGTGCAATTAAAAAAGAACATGTCTTCTAATTTGCATGATTGTGTTTGCAAAATGGTAGGTGATTATGCTTTCACCTTGTGAAAACTTGGTGATTAGAAAACTAGACCCGCTTTTATATGTATTACCCTTACGACTTAGTAATCGAAGTATCCTCTCCCCTTGCACTTTCAGGCAATCCTAAGTGTAAGAGAAATAGTTACTAACTCTAGAACTTGGGCCTATTCTGGTGGGAAAAAGTACTCACCCTAGGACGACTCAGACCAGTAGCACCCTGACACCGATGGACTTCTAGCCAGTATATAAAAGTGGATTCTTGGGGAAAGCCCAAGAATTGCTTGTGTGGTTCTGACAAGATGGATCTGAAAAGGGACTCTCACCGCATGGATCATGCCCTACAAATGAAATGCCTATATTAAACACCTCCTGTTTTAGTGTCCAACCATTCTTTGGTTGTTTCTTGATATAGTGTAGGGTACAATATCATGCCCGAAGACACTCACTACTAATCCCCTTGAGTAGAGATAGTAGTTCTTGGGAAGTCACTACCCAAGAATTCAAATTTGGTGTGCTCAAATGACATTAATGAGCTGTGGAGGTGAGCCAATGCCACCAAAATTATAAGCTATCTACTCTCAAGAAGGGAAGGTGTTTATCACCAATCTAGGGTATATCGGTGGGCTATATCAAGTATACAAACCCTTGGCCTATTAGCCTTTTAGGATTGTACTTGTCTTATGTGTGCTTGTTTACACCCAAAACATTGTTCTTGTCAAGTGTTTACTGGATTACTCAAACATTATCCACCATATTTACATTCCTGCACAAAACATTCAACATTAAACATATCAAATTGGCCCCCAATATGTCAAGAAACTCAATTTTAACAAACTGTGTTGCATATGTTGAACCGCATTCGAGTTTCTGAGATGCAATTGCTCTGTTAAACTGCATTTGTCCTTTCAAACACTACATATGTATGCATCGTGATGCATCTAAACCTCATAGAGCTGCATATGCAACATTGAATCGCATTTGACAGTCTAAGAGCCACATTCACTCAAACAAAACCACATTCGATAAACTATGACACATTCATGGCCTCAAACGACGCATTCGCCTGTCACAAGTGAAACCCTGATACAAAGTCAAATCTGAGTCTACACTTTGTCAATCTTTTATCAAACATTGTTTCCAAAAGGATTCTATCATAAACCAACTTTGAAATTGCTCAAAAATTTCAAGAAATAGTTTGCATTCTTCACCATAGGTTTCACCGTTCATTTTTTTATTTAGTTCCATACATTAGGCATTAGCTTGTCCCTAGGTTTTAATACTTGCATACTTTGGATTAGGAAAATATCAGCACACTTTGCAACATCATTGCTTTCGAAACTAGGTTATATTGGACTTAATCATCATTCCCTTTTTAGTCATTGTCCCTTTTGTGAGATTTTCCAACTCAAAAGTCTAGTTAGGAAAATTCACTAGTCATTTTGACCTTGTCATTTTGTCATTTTCAACAAGTCCTTTATTAACCAAAATTGAAAACAAAGATTGAGCTTACAAGTGTTCATGTATCCTTTCACCAAATTGCATTCTAGGTCATACTTTGCATATTTTATTCCAAAAAAATACAAAAATATTATTCATCCTAGTCATCGTTTTGAACCTGGATCTTTGCATTTAGCATATTAAGTCCTTAGTCCTCATTTGACATTTTGGATTTAGCAACCTCATCATCTTACATCACTCATTTCTTTAGACAACATCATTATCACCTAGTCATCCTTGCATTTAGTTGTCATTTTCACTTGAGCAATCTCATTTTATGGTGAAAACTAGACTCCAAAGACAAAAATGACAAATGGAAAATTTTGGACAAAACCCCACTTCCAATGTTAATAATCCCACATACGACCCAAATTGGACATTTGATGACCCATTTGGCAACGTGAACAATCAAACTCTCACATCCTCATCAAATAGTCCATTCGAACCTTTCTTACACAAGGATGAATATGTACAAATACTTGAGGAAAACCTAGAGGTAGTGGCACAAGATCTAGAGGCCTCCCAATTCGTGGAACAAATGGTACTATATGACAGGGACAAATATTTGGATATACTCTTAAGTCAAGGAGCCAAGTTACCCCATGGTTTTGACATTAACACGTTGAGATCAACATCTCCTGACCTTAATGTCAACAATGCATATAACATGACAAGTAACGGTCAACCCCCAAACACTACGAGAAATACTTTCTTTGACGCTACAACAACCATGCATGCTACCTCCAACATCCCAAACACCTCCAATACAATAAACACTACATCCATTAGAGGATCACAATCTACCACAATGCCCACAACATCCACCATACTGTCACAATCAGCTGGAACCACCTTTGGCTCCTCAGAAATGTGGGCAAGTTATTCAAACCCTCTCTTTACCATGATAGTAAATGCCACGAGGGCATCATTAATTCACAACAAAGGTTGATAGCTACATCAATTACCATGAGCACACCTTCGACATATCTGCTCATTGGTATATCACAAAATCCTTTGGGAGGAGGAAAAAGACATATCTTTATCCAAGGACAACAACAAAATGTTAACACGCCAACATAGTCAAATTTCATTTCCTCCCAAGGACCAAATACAAACATTCCACTTGTACAAACCCAACAATTTGCACAAGGTGGCCAACTAACCCAACCCATGGCATCATTAGTACATCATAATGTTCATGGTCACCATATTCACCAAATAACGACACAAATGGCTGGGGGACACATCCCAACCTACTCATCTCACGTTCATACTCACCAACATACACCCAATCCAATTTTTCAACACCAACAACATGCCAATCTGAACACATCATACATGTCACAACAATCCACACCACCATAGTACACCAATATTCACACGCAACAAATGGGGACCTATGGTACAACGTACATGGGATCACAAATGACCCTGTTATAGATGCTTTACAAGTAAAACTTATGGGTCTAGAGAAAACCATCCAAAACATACAAATATCAGGCAAGAAATCAGAAATATCATATGATATAAACATATACCCCTTCGACATGAGCCTATACATGCCACCATTTCCTCCAGGATATGTGTCACCCAGTTTTACAAAATACAAAGGCAAGAAAAACCCCATCGAACATGTTCACGAATTCACAACCAATTGTATGGATCTCGCCTATGAAAAAACATACTTGATGAGACTCTTTTCTAAAAGTCTCGCAGGTCCTGCCCTTGAGTGGTTCTCCACTCAAAAGGATATCCAAACATGGGATTATTTTAAACAAAAATTCATAAAAAATTATGCATACAACATTTACATGGACACCTCTATTACTAGCTTGTGCAATCTTATGCAAGAGGATGCTGGTAAGACATTCATCCCATTCTTTCAAAAATGGAGAAGCCTCACTAGTCGATGTCACATTGACATACCCGAAAGGGAAAAGGTGGACATGTTTGTTCAAACACTTCTGGGTCCCCTAAAATATGCATTGCAAGTGCATTGTTACACAACCTTCACAGACCTAGTCGAAAAAGGGGTCCAGATTGAGAAAGCCCTTATTGCAAAGGGAGAACTAAGATACGGTCCTAAAAACACAAATGCCAATCCTCCTGCTGACAAAAATAAATATTGGGTCAAAAATAAACATGTTACAAAAGATGGTGTTCTTGACGCCAAGGTTGCAAACACTATGGGTCCTATACTGGCCCTAAAAGGGGTTCAACAGCAAAACAAACCAACAAAGACATTGACACCCCCTACCAATGTCCCTTCAAACAACCAAAGCAACCAAAATCATCAAGGACAATACCGTCAGATGAGACAATTCCCTAGGGGTCGCACATACACTCCTTTGGGTGAACCCATTGAAGAAGTCCTCAAGAAATGCCTCCAGAATGGTGTCATCACACTTCAGGAACCAAAACCATATGACCCAGGGCAGTTCAAACCAGCATGGTGGGATGATAATGCATTTTGCGATTATCATTGAGAAAAAGGACATAAAAATTCTACCTGTCAACAACTGAAAAACCTAGTACAAGACCTTATCAAAAGTCATATCATTGAAGTAGGAGGATCACAATTCACCTCCAATTCAGATCATACTATTCATAAGAATCCACTGCAGGACCATGGTTCTCACAATGCTTCCATGTCAGGTCCACAGACAAACAATAATCAAGCTAACTTTGCCCAAGCCAAGTATGACTATTCTGGTGGATCTATTATAAATAATGTTTGAACTGATGATGAATACATTAATACCATTACGGTCAAGAGAGCACCCCAATGCAATTCTACTACTAGAAGTGGCAAGGTAACCATAGTTGGTCTGCCTACCGCTAGGCAACCCAAAATTACAATACCTAGCCCATCTTCTAAATAGTCAAAACTTTTCTTGACCACAAAGCAATGGCAACCCAAAAGTTAGTTCAACCTTATCGATCAGCTGGGAAAGACTCCTGCGCAAATCTCTATACTCAAGCTGCTTCGCATATCACCCACACATAAAGCTATACTGGATAAAACCTTACAAGAGTCGTTAGTCCCCAAGGACATTGATATCAATCAGTTTGAGACCATGGTGGGATACCTCACTACACCTCACCATGTCACCTTCTTTGATCAAGACTACTCATCACCAAAAACTAAACACAATGATGCATTGCACATTGAAACGTTTGTCCATTAACATAAGGTTAGAAGAGTTTTAGTAGATGGCGGAGCATGATTGAACATATATTCCCTGAAGTTGGTCAAAGCTCTAGGATTTTCTGATGCATGTGTCGACCCTACAAAGAGTATAGTGATCAAAGCATATGATGACAAAGAATGCTCTTCATGTGGCATTTTTTCTCTCCCTATCAGAGTGGGACCAGTCATTGTGGACACAGCCTTCCAGGTCCTGGATTTGGAATTACCATACAACATCTTGCTCGGCCATCCTTGGATTCATGCCTGAAAAGCCGTTCCATCCACATATCACCAATGCCTAATGTTTCCATTTGACAACATAGAAATAATCATATACGGAGACCCCGACCCTTTCCAATATTGTACCAATCTAAGGGGTATTTTTGAAAATCTGGTACCTATCAATCATGAGGCTTCTAGCCCCTCATCTTCCAAATACATTGATCCACATCCACACTGGCGTCATCTTCCACATCCACTCCATCCATGTCTTCCACCACACCACCATCTTCCGCAAACCCTAAGGTTGAACCCACTGTCAAGATCTAAGACCTCGGCTATGGAGAATTCAAACTGCACAGAGCATATAGCATCACAATGATACCCAAGTCTCTAATGGTCTATGGTCATCCATGTTTTAGAATGAAACCCAAAGAAATTTTCAAAGTTCCACCAAAATAAGTTTTTATCAAATGGGGAGACATGAGTAATGAGGACCTTGTTGATATCACAGGATTGCTCTATAAGGATACTGTCGCACTACCTCCATTACCAGTTCAAAAATATGGTAAGGGATATGACATAATGAAAGCTAAGGGATATGATGGTACTAGTGGCCTAGGTAGAAATAAAAATGGATGAAGAGAGCCCATAGAACCTTTCAAAATACCAAAGTATCCTGGATTAGGGTTTGGATCACCCGACAATGACGATCGACGTACCATTGGACTTTCGAGTGAGTGAGTACATGCTTCGGAAAGTGTCGAGACCACTAAGGAAAGCCTCACCGAAACTAACTCCCAAGAGTGGGAATTTGGTTCAGAACGATCCTTAAGTGACTGTTTCCTCAATGATTTGTTTGTTGAAACAGGGGAACTAACCTCTGAACAAAGATTTTGGCAAACATTTAAAATTGATTAGGCACCAAATAGTCAAAGTCCCATTACCACTCCCCATGACATACAAGACCCACCATTGGAATCCCTTTAGTCCAATCCATCTGAAGTACCAAATGACACTGACAACCAGGACTCTAAGTCCTTCACCCCTTATTTTGACAACGAATATGAGACTAGTGAAGGGGAATATTGGATAGAGTCCAATGTGGAGTTTGATGATCATAATCTCATCTACAATATCACTAAATCCATCTGCATGCTTTATGCATCCCCCCCTCAATTCACCAACACTGACGATGGCATTTCCTTAGTTTATCCTTAGCTAGTCGATTGGGACCAACAAGGCCCGCCAGTCCTAGATACATTTCAGAATGATGAGGCAATTACAGAGTTTATTTGTGTCATAGTCATCATTAACCTGGTTGATGACGAGCTAAGAATCCCCATAGACATGTAGTGCTCTGATTTTCCATTGTATTGCCATTCTTAGTCCTATAACTAGTGCCTCGTATTCTGCCACATTATTTGTGCATGGGAAGGCAATGCAGAAAGACTTAAGAATGGAGTCTCCTTGAGGGGTGTTGAACAAGATTCCTGCCCCTGAGCCATGATTTATGTGTCATCCATCGAAGTAGAGTCACCAAGGTGCCTTAGGTTCCGTATGGAATATCGACTCATCTAGAAAATCTTCCACTAACGGGTGATCACTTTGCAAAGGTGTGTTTGCTAGCTGGTCCGCCATGACTACTCAGTCCTCCAGTCACAAAATAAAAAATAAAATAAAACAAAAAATGAAAATTCTTTAGGTGAAAACTAAAAGGAACCTTTTGACGACAAAAAATTAAAGACAAAGGACACATCTGCGGGTGAAAACCTCTCTAAGGTGCCCAAAGATGGAGGACTGGACTTTCTTCCCATACACCAAGAGAAATCGGCTATGATTATAGAAGACACCATATAAGACAACATATCAACTATAGAAGATCCCAAAATGGTCCTCTTTGCTGCATCATTGACTAAAGAAGAGAGACCAGAATTTCATAAATTCTTTACAAAACGCAAAATCAACTTCACATGGTCCTATGTTGAGATGCCAGGATTAGACCCAGAATTGGTTCTACACCATCTGCCACTATTTCCTAATGCCAAACTAGTCAAATAGAAGTTATGCAAAATGCACCCTCAAGTTGCTTTATTGGTCAAGGCTAAGTTGAAGAAACTTCTACACGTTGGATTCATATGGTCAATTGATTATGCTGAATGGATATCTAACCTGGTGCCAGTAACAAAGCCAAATGGGCTGATCCATGTCTGTACAAATTTTAGAGACCTAAATAAGGCATGCCCAAAAGATGACTTTCCTTTATCGAATATTGATATCATAGTTGACCTTACAGTAGGATATGAGATGTTGTCCCTCATGGATGGTTTCTCTAGCTATAATCAGATTTGCATTGCCCCTGAAGACCAGCATAAAACAACATTTACTTGCTCGTGGGGTACATACTATTGGAATGTCATGCCATTTGGTCTCAAAAATTTAGGCGCCACATATCAAAGGGATATGAACACAATATTCCATGACATGATGCATAAAATAGTGGAAGATTATGCAGATGACCTATTGGCTAAATTAGTAACCAGGAAAGATCATGGGTTTAGAAATAATTTTCAAGAGACTGGAAGAATACAAAGTCTGACTAAACCCTAAGAAATGTGTCTTCAGTGTCACATCAGGTAAAATCTTGGGATACATAGTTTCTCGAAGAGGCATTGAGGTCGATCTAGTAAAAGTAAAATATGTCATAGACATGCCTCCACCCAGAGGAATTAGTGAACTCAGAACTCTACAAGGTAGGGTACAATCTATTTGGCGCTTCATAGCCCAATTGGCTAACAAGTGTCACCCATTCCAATATCTGTTGCGCAAGGGTATCCCCTTTGTGTGGATAGATAAATGTCAAGAATCCTTTTAGCTAATCAAAGATTACCTACTATCAATGTGAGTCCTCATGCCTCCCATTCACGGAAAGCCATTGATCCTATACATCTCGGCAACTAATTCAGCACTGGGGGAATTAATAGCACAGAACGACCAAGAAGAAAAAGAAAGAGCTATATATTACATCAGTCGGACATTGGTCAGGTATGAACTAAACTAGACACCAATTGAACAAGCTTGCCTAGCCATGGTCTTTGTAGCACAGAAGCTAAGACATTATATGTTAAGCCATCAGACACAACTAGTAGCAAAGATCGACACCCTCAAATATTTGTTAAGTCGGGCAGCATTAATAGGATGACTGAAAAAATGGGTTATGATTCTGAGCGAATATGACATTCAATATGTAGAAAGAAAGGCAATAAAAGGACAAGTCGTGGTAGACTAGCTAGTGGACGCACCTTTACAAAGTGATCACCCATTAGTGGAATATTTTCTAGATGAGTCGATATTCCATACGGAACCTAAGGCACCTTGGTGACTCTACTTCGACAGATCACACACAAATCATGGCTTAGGGGTAGGAATCTTGTTCATCACCCCTCAAGGAGACTCAATTCCTAAGTCTTTCTACATTGCCTTCCCATGCACAAACAATGTGGCAAAATACGAGGCACTAGTTATAGGACTAAGAATGGCAATAAAATAGAAAATCAGAGCACTACATGTCTATGGGGATTCTTAGGTCGTCATCAACTAGGTTAATGATGACTATGACACAAAAGATGAGAAGCTAATGCCCTACAAATGGATGGTTGATAGTTTCGAAACGTACTTTCATATGGTAACCTTTGAACAAGTTCCAAGAGCACAGAACAAGGCAGCAAATGCAATGGCTACAATAGGCTCTCTCCTCGACAATCCAAGCAATCTACCTCAGCTGGAATTCCTAATAGAAATATTGCTGGTCCCTGCCTATGACATTCTAGAGTTAGAGATGGTTTGTGAACTTGTTGGTCCCAACTCTCCCTAGTACCAGGATATTTATGACTACCTTAAGTCTCAAACCATTCCACCTAACCTGTCCAATAACTAAAGGAAGTCCTTTATTTGAAAAGCCACAAGGTATGCCATCGTCAGTGACATGCTTTACTGTTGTAGCTTTGATGCCACCCTCCTTAGATGTCTCGACACCAACAAAGCACGTACAACCTTATGCAAAGTACATTACGGTATATGCGGGTCTCATTCGAGTGGTCCTACTCTAGCCAAGAAAGTAACGAGACTTGGGTACTATTGGCCGACCATTGAAAAGGATGCAATAGAATATGTCAGGACTTGTCACAAATGCTAGATTCATAGTGATTTGATCTATGCTCCAGTGTAGGAACTTCAACCGATCGCTTCTTCTTGGCCCTTCGCTCAATGGGGACTCGACCTTGTGGGTAAGATCTATCCTACCTCATCCAATGGCCACAAATTCATCATCACCACCACTGAGTATTTTATGAAGTGGATTGAAGTCATCCCACTGACATACATAACCAACAAACAAATATCCAAGTTCATTCTTAACTAGATCATTTGTTGGTATGGCCTTCTGTAATTCATCATCACTGACAATGGACGTCCATTTAAAAACCAAGACGTTCATGAGTTATGTGAGCAATTACATATCCAACATCATTTTTCATCTTCGTATTACCCACAAGGAAATGGTCAAGTTGAGGCGTCAAATAAAACCATTGTTAAAATCCTCAAAAATACTATCAATGATGTTGGCCATGACTGACATATACAACTCAACCCTACTCTATGGGCTTACCGCACTAGCATTCATACACCTACAGGAGCCACTCGATTTGCCCTAGTCTTTGGAGCTGAGGCCATCTTGCCCATTGAGGTAGAAATTCCTTCGTTACGAGTCTCCCTGAAGGGTTTAACTGATGAGGAGGAGTATAGACAATCGTGCCTACACGAACTGGAGATGCTAGAAGAAAGAAGGAAAAATTCCCTGAACCATCTACATGCATATCAGAATCATCTCTATCATAGTTACAACAAGAAGGTCATGGTTAGGAAATTTGACATTGGTGACTTAGTCCTCATGCAAAACCCTAAGGGGTATGTACAGGATCATGATGGGCCAAAAAGTGGCAATATGATGGGTATGTGGCTGACGAATTTTTTTAACCCAAAATTGATAAAATGAAAAGGGTTTTTAAAGGAGATTCTCAGCTTTCCACCAATATAAATTATTCTTTACTTTGAATTTAATAAGTAATTATTATTCATTTTCTATTCAAATTAGGACTAAAGTCCTAATTGATAGACTGATTGAAAAACATTTATAGCTTTCAAATGGTATTGCATTTTTTGAATCCAAAACATGCGTCACATTCTATGCTTCACATACTATAGGATTAAAAAAATAAAAATTGAATTTCATGAATTTTGACCAAGTTAAGGTGGTCAAACATACAATTTTTATATTGTTTAAAATTTGTAATAAAAAATTATAATTAATTATTTACTTGGAAAAAATTACAAAAAAATATGCATCACATTGGGACATGAGTCCTCTACTTATATCTAAAATATTATAAAAAAATATTATCATTTTATTGTGGTTAGGGTGGTCAGAGAAACACCTACTTCTTATTTTTTCCCTGAAATTTAAGTATAGTAACATTGAAATTTCAAATTTTCACCTAATATATATATATATTTTTAAACAAACCTAGTAGTTTAGAAACTACATTCAATTTGCTACAAATTCTATTCTTACATAGTTTTGAAATAATATAAATAACTTATTCAAATTTTTATGTCAAGTTTCCTAACTCTGATTTTTTATTTTTTTTTGCCACTTAAGGGCCTGTTTTTTCCATGATGATCCTACACATACCCTAAGAACCAGACTGACAGAGAAAATATGGGAAAGTTTGAACCAAATTGGTTGGGTCCTTACATTATTGTATCTTCTTTTGGTTCTGGTACCTATCAGCTAGCGACTCTAGATGGGGAACAACTGACAGAGCCTATCAATAGTTTACATCTCTGAAGGTTCTACGCATAGCATCAGGAGATCGAGTTGAAAACCGTAAAATGCAAAAAAAATGAAAAATGATAAAAAATCGTTGCCTTGATGAAAACCTGGAAAATAGGCATCTTGGCAACACCAAAAAAATAAAAAATAAAAAAATGACAAAAATAGTAAAGAAAAATGATTCTTCCAATAGTGAAAACCTGGTAAACAGACGCTTTGGATAGGTACCATGGTGAAAACCTGGCAAACAGGAGCCATGCGTAATCAATCATCGCTCTGCCATCTATTGTTACTTTGTCTTCCTTGGCCTAGGATGAAATACATCTCTCGCCATTATCATGCCAATCGCCATGACATCATACCCTTCCTCTCATGGTTGATAAACGGTTGACATCAAGTCCTTTTTAATGTCCATCTAGTACCGCAGGCACACCCCTTTCACGTCCTTTAAAATTGGCTAAGTCTTGGACCTAACTAGGGGAAATTTTTTTATCATGTAACTGTAGTGGATGTCCTGCATGGTTTTGACAAATTGCTACAATTCCTAAAAATACCAAAAACATGGCAAAAAGTCCTAAAAAGGACCAAAAACATGGCAAAAAGTCTTGAAAAAAGAGAAAAAACATGGAAAAAAGTCTTGAAAAAAGAAAAAAAACATGGTAAAAGGTCCTAAAAAAGACCAAAAACATCACAAAAAGTCATGAAAGAAGACCAAAAACATTGCAAAATGTCCTGAAGAAACACCTAAAAACTAAAAAATGTCTAGAAGAAAACCACAACAAATGTCAAACTGCTCGAAAAACATAAAAATAGAGTCATTCCTTGTCAATTCAATCAATCAGTCTTTGTCATTCATCTGAACTACGTTGTCTCTACGCATTTGCTACTTAGGAGAGACTCATATTTGAGTCCCTGAGACATTAGGTCAGTTCTTTTAGGTTTGTCAAAATAAAATCATGGCACTATCTTTGGGCATCAAGACAAAGTCATTGGTCGTGTCGAACTATGAGGTCTCTAAGTGCATGACATAGGCAAGGCCATCTGTTGATGAGCCCTTGAGGCTGCACTAGGTTAGTCCATTAGGGTTCATGGCATTACACTGACACACACATCAAAAGGTCTTCAAAACAAAGCAAATCATTCCCAAATGGATAAACTCTTGAAAAAAAAATTATGGAAATCATTTATTTCAATATGACAATCTCATTAGCATGTCAATCATATCATCATGACAATATCAACATATGGTCAACACGAGCCAAACTTAGTAAAAAAAAGTCAATTCTTTGTTAGCCTTTAGATGTGTCCTAAAAGATAACCTCCATCATTCATGCCTTAGGATGTGTCCTTCCTAGGAATCATCACTGTCATTCGACATTTTGAGGGATCCTCTTGACATCTAAGGATCACTCCTCTTGACATCAGTATTCTTCAGATGTGTCCTTTTGAAAAACCAACTCTGTCATTTATGCCTTAGGATGTGTCCTTCCTAGGCATCGTCATCATTTTGAGTGACCCCTTTCGGTATTTAGGGATCAATCCTCTCGACGTTAACATTATTCAAGATGTGTCCTTCCTGAATTTGGCAATTTTCGACATTCATCATCTTGGCATTGTCAAAACTTTTACACCTCGGCATCTAGACATCATCAAACCTGACATCTTGACATCAAAACAATGAATATCCAGATGCACTTGGAAAACACTTGGCATTTGTCTTTTGGATTTTTATCATGTTATTAGTTTTTCAGTGAGATCCCAATAATAGGATTTAGAGAAGCAACGATGTATCATGATGATTGACGTGCATGATTACTAGTTTATTGGCAAGGTCTTGATTCTAGGATTTAGAAAAACAATGACATATCATGATAAGGGCTCTATTTTTGTATTATGGCAATCATGCTGCTAGTTTCTCAAGGATGTCCTGGGAATAGGATTTAGAGAAGCAACGACGTTTCATGAATTATCCTTTTGGTTTTTTTCTGCCTGTGGTTGATTATGACAAAAGATTGGGGCACTCACGCTCTTAGTTTGAGTCATGATCATCCTTGTCTATGACTACTTGTCTTATGTGATGGTACGACCTTGTACACCTTGATCTATGTCATATCATGGTGTTTGTTGGCCATTACAATAGTTTGTTCAATGATGATTAAGAGCAATAAATATTAAAGTCCTATGGTAAAGTTTTCAAGGAATTGGTCTAGGGACTAACATGCATCTCCTTCAGTCTAGTCATCTTCTCTCATTGGTCTGGTCATCTTCTCTCATCGGTCTAGTCATCTTCTCTCATCATTCTAGTCATCTTCTCTCGTCAATCTCACGATGATATCCTGTGACATACAAAAACATAAGTGCATACATGATCATGTAAAACATTGCATTAGGTCCATACATACATCATCCAGAGCATTAAATCATATACATGTCATTGCATATTGCATTCATATTATCATAAACATGATATCCATTCAATTAAGTACATTAGGCATATCATCATCTTCATCATCATCACAAAACCAACATAACATATAAATAAGCATGGCATCATCAGGGCATCATATCATAAACAAGCATCATAAAACATACAAATATACCACCATCCATCATAAATCAACATCATACATTAGATATATCATAATGCATAAATCAAATAACATCGCATAACATACATGTAGGCTACATCAAAACTGTATCATCATATAATATCATCTCAAAAATGTACAAGGTCACAGGATAAAGTCAACAGATATCCCAAAAATGGAGCTCACAGGCTCAATAATATATACATAATGTCTCATAATAACAAACATGCCCCTAGGGTAGACTCTCATCATCCCCTCATGGTGAAGGGTGTGGTGGATGGAGCTTTGTGACTAGCACTGAAATGATGGGTGGACCTGTAGTAGAAGGGTGTGGTGGATGGAGCTTTGTGACTAGCACTGAAATGATGGGTGGACCTGTAGTAGCCTCTGTTTGGGCAACCAATTGAACTGACACTGATGGCATCATCTCCTTGGTAATAGACTCCTGTGACGTCACTGCAGCTGGACTCTGTGATGATGATGGATCTACCACTAGTGGCTGCCTCTATACTAACCTCTACACTAAACTAGTAGACCCGTGACTATGGCTTGAGTGATGACTCAAGGAATTCTTGTGAGAGTGGTGAGACATGTGCCCTGATGTGTGTCTTGATGAGGTAGACCCTCCTGCACTCGTGTGACTCCTGCTGCTACTTCCACTCCCTGATTGGTGGTCACTACCTATCCTTGTCTGTGACTACAATAATGTAGGATCTCATCACTCAGTAGGAACTTCCTGCTCATATAATGTCATGTACTGTCCCAACCTTGTGCTCACCCTGGCTAGCTCATGAGCCATATCCCTAGAAGGCCCTATGCATAATGCTACAAACTTTGTGCACCACTGAGCTGAGTCCTACTGACGGATCACTACCTAATCCCGCTCTACCTGAGCCACCTCTAGCTCTGACTGCAGTGCTCAGACCTATGCAACACTCTCATCCAATCTCCTCTAAAGGTCTGCCACCATCTAGTTTATCGTGGCATCATGGGATAGCGCTGAGGTGGATGGTATCTCCTCATCTCCCTCCACCATCCTGAATCTAAGAAGTCTCTCATCCTCATCCATGGCATCATCATCCTCATCATTGTCTTGTATGGCATCCTCCCTTGCCACATCCTCCTACCTCGGCTGCTCCTCCTCCTGTCTCTCCTCCCTGCCACATCCTCCTCTTGTCTCTCCTCCCCTGCCACATCCTCCTCCTATCTTTCCACCTCCACCTCCACCTCTACCACATCCTCCTCCTATCTCTCTCCCTCCTTGGCCATCTCTGGGATAACATGTAGTGCTACCCTCGCCACACATGGGTGCACTCTCTTGACCTATCTCTGGCCATCTCTCCTCTGTCTCCAGCCATCTCCTCCATCATCTTCGTCATCTCCACCTCGGCCTCCACCTCTGCCCCCATCCCTACCTCTGTCTCGGCCTCCATCTCTCCCCCTGCCTCCATCCCTCCCACGGACTTTTCCCCTGTCACCACCTCTACCTCCTTTCCTGGCTCTTGGCACACGAGGTATCACTGACCATCTGTCCATAGGTGATGTCCCATCAGGATCTATCAATGGCACTGGTCTATGTGCCTTCCATCATAGATCATAATCTATTGTGTTCCCAGGATCTGCAATCCCACCTCTCCAACCCCATGGCTGGGCTCCTAGCCCATCAATTTGTTGCTTTGCAAAGGCTACTGGAATGGGTGGTCCCCAAGCATACTCTCTAAAAGATCGGGCATACTCGGATGTCCCTACAGGTACACCTTGCTGCTCTCTGAACTATCTGAGGACACACTATGACAGATACATCTCTATGATCAACTGGCTTTGCACTGTCCTACCAATTAGATAGCGGTATTGTCAACAAAGACTGAGATGATCCACCTCATCATCCCACTGCTGGCATTCTCTGTATGGCCTCCAAATAAATGACACCATAGTAGCGATCTGATGCTTCCACCAACCCGTCTCTCCCATCCACATCTATTGTAAGGCACCGACATAATAATAGGTGTAGGGCATCCCCTTGGCCAGCTGTGGTCTCTGAATGGGTGGTAAAAATATAGCTATGTGCTTCTAGGCCCAAATCATCATCAGTGTGGTCTAGCAAGAGATACTCTCTGCCATCTAGTAAACAACCTCATGCAGCTGGTGTTAGAATGTTCCCAATAAACACGGGCCCCAGGTATAAACTGTCATGTCTTGCCTCATCCCAATGAGGACGTCTCCCCAGCCAA
The DNA here is from genome assembly GCA_007258455.2 of Sequoia sempervirens. Taxonomy (NCBI): domain Eukaryota; kingdom Viridiplantae; phylum Streptophyta; class Pinopsida; order Cupressales; family Cupressaceae; genus Sequoia; species Sequoia sempervirens. The sequence goes on along the minus strand of VDFB02270651.1, from coordinate 409,957,225 downwards.
TAGGGAACCCATGTTCACGATGGTCAGGAATCAAAATACCGCCAATAAGAGTCGCTAGGAATGCATCAAAATGAGCATAGTGCTCTGCCATAAACTCCCATCAGATCTTGTATCCCTAGATGTCGAGTTTGGTACCCTCATCTCGATAGTATGTCCTGAAGGTCTACTCAAGATGGCAAGGGTCATAGACGATCCGCTCTCTACGGATCGACATGTGCAGAATGCGATAGACATCCTCAAGTGTAATAGTCACCTCTCCCGTCGGCAGGTTGAAGGAATAGGTCTCTGAATGCCAACGCTCACATAGCGCAGTTAGTAGTCCCCTATTTTCCTGAATAGCGAGCATATAGGCAACATAGTACAAACCTAGTGACATCAAATGTCATCACTCCCATAGAGTTAGCTGGTCAGCAAACCGGAAGGTCGTCAGTCTTCTCTCTTGTGTGTAAATAGGGGCTAGCTGTCTATGCATAATTTCAAACAATGTGTCAGTACCTTCTAGATAATTGGTAGTATCATCAAAAAGCATTTTTAATTTCAAAGTCATCAAAATCAGCCATGTTCAAAGAGAAAGTCAAATGCGTCATGTTGACTGCAATTGCGTCGTGAAATAACATTTGCATTGTTTCATACATCAAATGCGTCTCGACATGTTGATTGCATCATTCTAACAATCAAATGCGTTACATCAGGTTACTTGTGGCACGATATCTGACACATGCGACGCTGCATTCAAATGCATCACTAAAACATGTGATTGCATCACAAAAGAACAAATGCGGCATTCTAACTATCGAATGTGACTCAAAAAGGTGAATGTGTCATAGTTTTGGAAAATACGTTGCAAACCACCATCCTACCTTAAAAATCTATTGCACTTGCATCACGACGTATCAAATGCATCGAATGCGAAGGCGAATCAGCTTACGTGCACGCATATGCGTCGTGGCGCATTCGTTGTTTGCCCTAGAAACCTAATTTTGACACGTAAAACAAAAAAATTACAAAGGAGGTTGAGGGTACATACCATTGGATCTGATCCATCTAGCCACCTGTAGGTCCGTACGATCTTGCCACGATGCTTTGTCACTGGAATCACCGTTCTCGTTGATGTCCTTTTCACTCTAAGCTCTCGAAATTGGCAATGTAAATAGTAAGAATGAATTGACTTTTACCCCTTTTGTCAACCTATTTATAAAGTCAAAATGGCATTTGTCAACTAGGTTATTACTGGAGGCTCATTTGACCAACTTTGACCACCCCGTTGGCTATCTTAAACATGTCAGAATCTGCAACTATTTGCACCATCATTTTTCTAGTCATCAAATTGTTTTATCGGGACCCTTTCAAAAAATTTCTGCTACTGACCCAAAATTTGGAAAATTTTCTAAGGGGTCATTGATACTCTATACCTTCATTGGGGCATATTTTTGATTTATTTTCTTTGTCACAATGCAATATGCTACATTATGACAAAGAGGGGAAAAATGTAGACACATAAAAATGACCTAGGCCTGCAAGCTCTATTTTAACCACTTTCGTCCTAGCATAAAATTGTGACATTTAAATTATGTCCTTGGTCCACATTTGACTATTGATTAAATAATTCATAATTATTTAATTAATTCATGTCCTTTTATTCTTCATGATTATTAAATAAATAAATTATATTTATTTATTAAATACGTCATTAATTATCTAAGTCTTCCCCTAATTAAATAAATTTCTTAATTTATTTAATTACCTTTCTTCATTTATTTCATCCTGATTATTAAATAAATAAATTTTATTTATTCGATATGTCACTAATTGTCATTATTAAAGGAATTGATTAATTTATTTAATTAATTAATCTTATCTTCTAAATTAAATAATTACCTTTAATTATTTAATTGTCAAAAATTAATATTCCTCCCATTTTAAATAAATGAAATTATTTAAAATGTCATCACATTCTTAACTGACAGTTCATTTTAGTAAATAATCTGAAAATCGATTATTTATTATTTCACAAAATCCATATTTTGAATTAATTTAATTGAAAATGGTAATATTCCTCCAAAAATCAAGTTATCGGGCAGATTCTTGATTTTTCCAAATCTGATCTTTAGTTCAACTCTTATCTTCTTGATTTTCAAAAATCTTTATTTTCAAATTAATTATCTCATTTATTCTCCATCGTTGATTCGATTCTCTTAGATGGCATCTTGATCACTTGTTTAAGGATTTTTCCCTAACCCTATTAGGGATTATCAGATTTAATCTCGTCCTTTAATTTTAGGTCTGTGTCAAAATTCGATCTTGTCCGTCCATTCAAAATGGCATTTTCTATAAAATGCTATTTTGTTCTCATTTTTAGATTACACACTGACACACTTAGAGATTTTACAGACATTGCAGTATTTATTATCTTATTCCACTTAGTCTTGGCATATTTAGGCATAGGCATTTTAATCATATTGTCATAGGCTTAGGCATTTAAATTCAAATCCTTCAAATCTTGTGTAGGACTTCGTCAAAGATTGCTCGCACGTTCAATCTGAGGGCAACACGTCAATCAACAGGTTAGAAGGTGTTACAAAAGTGAATCATGGAGGTCTCGGCGATTAGCTGGTATAATCGTTTTGTTTATGTTTACTTCCATTGTATTTTGTAATTTCTTTGGGTTTCAAGTTGTCTTTGCTAACCTCTAACCTACCTAAATTAACCCTTAGTTACATACACTTTGTCAAATATGTGAGCAATGCCATTGTAACTCGGTTGCTATGAAACATTATGCTTAGGTGGATAAAGGATTAGTTCAGGTTTGTTTTGAGTTTGTTGCTTGTGTGATGGTGGGTAAAGAATTAGGGGATTCTTTGGATGTCCCATGGGGTATGTATGTGGTTCATTCATTAAAGGGGATCAAATGGACACTTGCGAATTCATAACCTCAGTGGTCTTGGTTTGATATATCCCTAAGGAAGACATATCATTTTATTGCACCCTAATAGTCTCTCTAAGAGTAGAATTGGTAGGAGAACTACAATCCAAATGTTCTTTTTTTTCAAGGATTGGTTCTTCCAAAATGTCATCATCCTAAGGGAGCTATCCATGGTTGAATTTTGTTGCTCTATTATTTGTTCCCACATAAGATTCTCGTGATTCTCATCGATGGGATTGTGTAACACCATAATATATTCTTCACCAATAGGAGAGATATTAGGAGAGGGGAAATTTTTATTGTTTTCCATGATCTCATTGTCTTGTGTCACAACATCTACCCTAGTAGGGGAGATTTTAGGAAAGTGACAATCAAGAAGTGCATCACATGTCATGGTTAAATGTTGTAAAGAAGCTTCATCACAAATAGCAGTGAGATCAAGGGAAGGACAACTATGATGCTCATGTGTGTCAATGATTCAATATTCTTGTTCAAATAGACCCTTCCAATTGTTAGGAAAATTAGGAAGAAGAGAAATAATTTTATGAATCTCAATCATTGGGTTTCTTGATACCAACATAACCTCCTCACAAATGTGTTTGTCATGATTATTTAGGAAAGGACTGTCACAAATAGGGGAGGTGTTGGGAGATGAATGGAGACTAGGTAAAGTGGTGGAAATGCATTCATCTTGTATTGTTATACTATCTTCCCAAGGGGAATGAGGAGAAGGAAAAACAAGACCTTCATGATGCTCAACAATTGTACCTTCTTTCACCAAGATACCTTCGTCACTAAAAGGATAGGTATTGAGAGAAGTATAATTATGATAATCATGTTTATCTATGTTTGAATTCCCTTCTAACACAACATCCTCACAAATGGGAGAGATAAGAGGGAGTGTAAGTTTAAGAAAAGTGTTTGCATTTTCATTCTCTTGCGCTAAGAGACTATCATAACTAGGGAATGTATTGAATGAAGGACTAGAATGCTTGTTGACTAGATTTTTCTTTGCAAATTTGGAGAAGATTGAAACTAAAATTTTGAAAGAACAATCTATGCTAACTCAAAATGCAATGTAAAAGGCTGAAATGAAATGAAATTTTCAAGGAATAATTGACTGATTATGCTATGTAACAATATGAGAATGGAAATGTGAAATTTAAACCATACATGAAATGAGCTAATTTAAGGTAGATTTGATAAAATGCATGATACAAAAATGTATCCAACTAATACAAGTATGAAATGGCACCAAATAGAAGCCTAAAAATAGGGTTTTTAGCTCTGTAAAAGATAGTTTTAGGGGTCAAAAGGGACTGATTCGCCCAGGGTGGCGAATGAGTCCCAGTATGGAATTTTTTTTAGAATTTTTAGAAAATTTTGAGAGATTTTGAAATTTTTTGAGTGCTATGATGCAGACCTAAGTTAAAAATGTAGAATTTGAGAAAAGTTACATGAATTTAGATGCCAAAAATGCAACCTAAATGCACTTTTTTATGAATGCAAAATTTGAAACCTAGCATGCATAGTAACTAATGCAAACCCTAATGCAAAGTCAATGCAAGTCCAGATCTATAATGAAGGAATCCAAAATCAGACAAGAAAGTGTTTGAAAAGAAGGTGCACCAAAATGAACCGTAGATTTTTGGCACCCTAGGTCTTTCTAGCACTTCTAGGGTTTTTCACCTAAAAGGAGAAAGAAGGGCCAAAAGATCAAGCTAGGTTCACTCAAATTATGGAATGTGTGTGATGTTATTAAGACTAAATAGAATGATATAAATGCAAGTAAGCAATGAATTTGATTGATTATGAATGCAAATCTAATAAAGAAGTGATGTTTGAAAACACAATGTGATAAATAGAAAACACCTAGAAATGAATGTAAAACTGAACAAAAATGAAGCAAATTGAAAGTGTGCACCTGGAATGTGGATGAAGATTGGAAATGATATTTGAAATTTTGTTGATGCTAATTTTTAGGCCTAGATGGACTCATTTGACATTCTGGGTGAATTAGTCCCAATTCTACAAAATTGAGCCAAAACCTATTTCTGACAAAAGGGTATCTAAAAATGCAGAAAACTCAAAATTGACCTAGAAGTGGGAATCATTCACCACTCATGGCGAATGAGTCTACTTTTGAATTTTTGAATATTCAAAGGTGGATTCCAAAGCTTTCGGTCTGCACTTTGGCTTTCTATAGGTGTCTGCTTCTAAAACTTTGATTTTTGAACCTAAAAATGAGTTTGTTTTGATATTTTGACTTGTTGAATAAAGAGAAGACTTAAAGAACCTTGCAACTTGATATTAAATGATTTGTAAGCTTCCAAGATGCTTAGATCTGCAAAAACACAAGACAAGAAAGAGAAATGTTGAATGTTAGGGCATGGGGGTTTTCCTTGGTCAAACCCCTTTTAGGTAATTAAACTAAAATGGAGAAATAATGTAATGAAACATGAAAAAATGGAGTTTATTACCTTGCCATTATGTTTGATCTTAAAATTTTGTAGCAAAACATGAAGGATCTACCCTTGAATGTCTAAAAATTGTTATCTTGGTGACTTGAAATGTTGAAACCCTAAGTTGCTTGACTTGAGATGCAAGAATGATGGATGAATAATGAGAATGGTTAATTAAATGAATGGGGAGATTTAAAATGAGGAGAAAAACACTTATTTATACATACTTATTCCCTAATAACCCGAGTATACCTCATCACAGGCTGACATCAAGTATTTTTCAATAAAAACCCGAAAGGAAATTTAAAATATTTTGAATTTTGAGCCAAGAGGGACTCATTCACCACCCATGGCGAATGGATCCCACCTTGGACTTGAAAGTGGGTGTTGGGATTAAGACACATTTAATGTTTTTTATCAGGTTTACATTCAAAAACATAATTAATTAAGCCTTATGAGTACATAAAGGGGTCAAAAAATGCATAAGAAATGTGTAAATAGTGATATTAAGCCTAGAAAAGCGTTAAATCTTGTTACAATACTTTACAACACTTTAAAATAGGACTTGATGATGAATAAAAAGGTAATATTTAAATGAATTATAATAAGAGTCTATAAAAGTGCAGAAATGTGTTACAACACTTCACAACACCTTCACAAGACATTAAATGCATTTTATTCAATTTGCAAGGGTCCAAGACCTAGTGTGGATGCATTAAATGCCTCAACACACTAAATCAAGGCCTTATTAAGTCCAATTTATCATTAATTATTCCCATTTCAAGAGAGAGGTCCTTTTTTCTATGACACACTTTCTAATCATTTTTGAAAATGGTCCCATAATTTAAGCCTAATGGGACTCATACACCACCTTGGACATATGAGTCTTGTGTGGCCCAAAATAAAAATTAATTCAAATTCTTGGTAGGATTTTATCCTCCTAGACTTGATTTTGGCTTGTAGTGTTGTAATTTTGGGAAATTTGGCATAATTAAGTATAAATACAAGGTTATTTCACTCATTTTACACCTAGCAAGTTGAATGAGAATCCTTATAGAAAATTGGAGTTCACAAGAGCATTCAATTGTTTACCAGAGAATTCAAGAGTCTTCAAGGGCTAATTATTAAGTTTTTTAGAGCATTCTTCAAGTATCAAGCATCATGTCAAAGTCTTCATGCATCATGTTTGTTTTTTAGCTAACAATTGTGATGTAGGGTTTTATGATTGAATCTAGCATTCAATTCAAGATCTATAACATTCAAGAAAGAGTCAAGACCTAGATCCATTGGAGCCATCTCATACATATTTGTAACCTCTTATTGCTTGGGTTCAGTGAGTTGCAACATCATATTTTTTCATTCATCATTCTCCATTCCTATTTCATTTCATTTCAAGGTTTGATTACCATAACGGGGTTTGACCAAGGAGAAACCATTTCTACTAACAAAAAATTTCTTTTCCCTCTCTTTAATGTATTATTTGTAGGTTTAGGTTGAAGACACATTAAAGAGCATGTTTGGAGAAAGTTGTCAAAGTGTTCAAAGTTGTCAAATTTTTCACCTTGCATTGAAGATAATTGGAATACTTCTATAGGTTGTAAATCAGGGTTTCGAAACTGAAAATCAATTGGAAAGGATAGAGAAAACATTGAGGAGTAGATTCAAGCTTTGAAGTTTTGGAAAACCCTAATTGGATTGATATGCTAGTTCTATCATATGAGTCCAAGTTTAGGTCATTTTCCATATTTTTGCAGTTCTAGACACCCTTTTGCTAGATTTTAGTTTAGAAACCCTAATCTAGGACTAAATTGTCCATACTGGTGTATGAGTCCCAATAGGCTTTTAAATAAATATTTTTATCATTTTAGACCCTCATCCTATCTTCTTTATATTTTTAGGTGCATGCCTTTTATCTCTCAACTTTCTTTTTTGATTTACATGCATTTTAGGTCATTTTGTGAAAGTTTCCATTGCATTAGGTTTAAGCAATAAATATTGCATTTCATTTGTCTTCCCAATACCTAGCTTTGTGGTGAACCCCTCATTAGCTAACAATCATACCCTATGACATACCTATTGCAATATCTCTTTCCCCCTTCCATCACTGGATTGAGATCTCTAGGGATTTCATTGAATGAGAGAGTATGAAGATTGTTATTCTATCTCCCAAGTATAGAAGCAATAAAATTTAACCTTTCATCTTGGTGAACCTGCATTTAGAACATCATAATTTTGATTTGGAGTGCATCATCATCCTAGATCTTTCTTGCATTAACTTTGTATTAGGGTTTTCGCTAGTTAATTAGCATTCTAGGGTTTCTAAATCTTGTATTGGTAAAAGTGCATTTAGCTTGCACTTTTGAATTTCAAATCATTGAAAATCATCTAAAAATTGCATTTTCACTTAGGTTACGCATCATACAAACTAAAGGCATCAAAATCACTTGAATTGTTTTGAAAATTTTCAAAAAAACCTCCATTGGGACTCATACGCCCCTCTAGGTGATTTAGTCCTAGTGTAGATTCTACCCTGCATTTTCCATAATTCAAAACTCTGTTTTTATGCTCCTCTTTTCTATTAACTTTTTGTTTCAGTTTATAGAGTCTCTGTTATATTCATTTCATTTTATTTAGCTTAAATTGCATTTCTTGCATTTAGTATCCCTTGCATGAAAATTTTTACTTGGTGTCCTATTGCTAATACTAGAGTGAGACTAATTTCAAGACTCATGTCATCCTGCGATAATACAATCATTGTGGATCTTGGGTATCTAGCTCTTTCACTCCTAGGATTGATACTAGTTCACTAGGTATGGATCATACCCTCAACAATTCCTTACCTTCAAGTAGTGTGATGCATGTTGAAACAATGGTTACTAGTATTCTACAAGAAAACATAATCCAAATTCATGAAGACTTAGCAAATCTACAAAATCAAATAAGTATTGAGAAAATTTAGACTACCACAATCCCTACCATAGATAACATTCATCGCATGCTTGAAAGTGAAGATGGACTTTACCATGTGCGTAACATAGTTCAAATCTTTGGAAAATATTTTACCTCAAACACTAGTTGTCCTTTACCTACAAACAATGTCACAAGCCAAGGAGGAATTTAAATTCCTCCAATAAAAATATCCTCTATTCCTACCTATAGCAACACTCAAGTTACAACAACAATACAACCGACTAGTAATGTGATCCCTTCCTTAGGTATTTTTGCTAGCATCCCTACTACCTTTATGGCATCACAATTCATATCTCCTACCACTTTACCACCTGTAAGTATAACATTCACTTCTCCTTCAAAAACATACACACCTCCACCATTTTCACTTCCATCTCACAACACAAGCAATGACCCCCTCATAAACCAACTCTTCCAAACCGTTTCATCCCTTCAAAAACAAGTTTCCACTATTAACCAAAATCAAAATGCCCTACATATTATGTCAAAAGCCATCCCTTGCCCTTAGATATTTTGTGAACACTGATGCAATAAGGTGTAGAGGTGCCTAAATTCGAGAAATATGGGTGGAAAGGAGATCCTTCTAAAATATAGATTTTTGGGAACCTGAATGATTGCTCTTGTAGTTCTAGGGTTTTTCACCTAAAAGGAGAGAGATTTAGGTCCAAAAATGCTAATGATTCACTTAAGTTAGGATGTGTGCAATATGATATGATGTAAATGAACTTAACTAAATGCAATTGACTGATTAAAATGAACTAAAATAGATGAAACATTCAGAATAGAATGTGATGGATATAATCAGAGTGCACCTGGACAAAATGTGATGAATCTAGAATGTCTGGAATGTTGATTTATGATGATTCTCAAGCCTGTTAGGAATCATTCACCATCTAGGGTGAATCAGTCCCTATTCTAGTGAAATCTTCTAGAAACGCATTTCAGATTACCGAGAGATGCATTTTGATAAAATAACTTTGTCAAGCCCACAAATGGGACTAATTCACCATGCTTGGTGAATCAGTCCTCCTTTAGGGATCTAAAAATTTAGGACTTGATTTTGTAGTTTTAGATTTTCCTTTCTGTTTTCTACAGGTGTCTGCTTCAGAAATTGTCAGAATTGGGTTTGAAAATGCTTTTTCTCGATATTTTGACTTGAATGACCTTGAAATGAAATCTTCAATGATTCTCAAGCTTCCAAAGGACCTAAATCTACATACAAACAAAACAAGAAAGAGAAATTGTGTATTGTTAATTCATGGGGGTTTGCCTTGGTCAAACCCCTTTTAGGTAATTAAACCAAATTGATGAAATAAAGGAATGAGACATGCAACAATGGAATAAATTACCTTTCAATGATGATTAATCTTGTAGTTTTATAACAATAAATGTAGAATCAGCCCTTGGACATTTTAGAAAGCTAACTTGAAGACTTATAATGGAGAAACCCTATCTTGCTTGACTAGAAATGAAATATTGATGGATGAATAATAAATAATGAATATGAATTGATTTGTTAGATGTAAAATGAGGATAAAAACACTTATTTATAGACAATTGTTCCTTAGTACCCAATTATACCTCATCACAGGCTGACATGTAGTGAAAATAAACTTTAAATTTCACTTTTTCACGCTCAAGGGTCAAAATGGGGTCCAGATAAGACTCATTCACCACACATGGTGAATGGGTCCCACCTGGATGGGACTAATTCACCATGCATGGTGAATAGGTCCCACAAGGGCCATTTTGACACCTAAGAAGCCAAGGAATCAAGAAATAAGGTTTAAAATGCCATCTTGTCAGGTATTTGATCAATTAAAGGCTTAGGATGCACAATATGGGTTAATTAAGACCTATTAGTGATCATGTAAATGTTAAATAGGGCTTGGGACACAAATTAATGTGAAAGTGTGATTAAATGCACTTTTCAACACTAAAATGAGGTCTGCATAGCCTAGGAATGCACAAGAACCAATGTGAATGTGTAAATCACACTACAACACTAGTTTAACATTAATTTTATTTCAAGAACCTTCTAGATTGATGTGATAATGTTATTAAACATATTTTATAATGTTGAATTAGGGATACATAGGTTAACTAAGTCTAGAAAAGCATGAATGTCCTTTACAAGACTTTGGAACACCTTTACAAGATGTCGTTAAATGTATTTGAAAGGGTCCAAGACCTAGTGTGGATGCATAAAATTCCTCACAACATTATATTAAGGCCTCATTAAGTCCAATTAATTTCATGAATTATTCCCATGTCAAGAAAAGGGTCCATTTTTCTATAGCACATTTAGCCCCCACTTTAGTGAGAGGATGAATCTACTTCAAATTCACACTAAAGTAGACACTCAAGAGAGAACCACATGTACATATGTAGATGACAAAGAATGAAAAAGATCAAGGAGGTTGTGCAAGCTCCTAGGATTGAAGATCCTAAGTCAAACCATCAAGATACAAAATCATGCAATGGTGAGAATGAGAAGATGAAAATGAAAATGATGTATCAAGCTTCGATCATTTATCTAACTAGTTGTGGGTCATATCTAGGTTTTTTTGTTTGAAAAAGAGAATCCATACTCACTCTAGGGCAACATAACACATGACAGTCTGTCAGGTGAGAAATCCCAACTATATACTCACTTTGGGGCCATAGAACTAGTTGTTTGTAGGGTGAGAAAGCCCAAAAAGGTAAGATACATACACTAGTTGGTATGCACTCACAAACAAAAAAGGTGGCTATGGGGAAAATTCATGCTACTAGTTGGGCTTCTTGCTCAACCATGTTAAATTTATACCTCATGATAACTTTAACAAGGTGCCACAAAACAAAAGGAAATGTAAACAATACAACACTACAGGCATGCAAGTTGTGTTATGCAAGGTGGCCAAGAAATGCAACAATATAAAATGCAAAAACGTAATGTGAAGAATTGTTCAAATGAGTCTTTTTCATTTTATGCAAGGTTTTTCACTTAGGGAACATCGTGTCTAATGTATCCAAGAGAGTACCAATCAAAGAATGGTAAATTTGTGACTTAGGGGATGTAATGTGTCACATCAACCTCCAAGAGGATTGTAATATGCTAAGATAGATCACATTTATGAAGCACATCACACCTAATGTGATCCACAAAGTGACGAACGCATCACGTAAATGAAAATTCTACACTAGGAAGCATGAATGCACAATGAAATAATGGTAATGCATGCCCCCCACTTTAAAGGAATTTCTACACATCGTTATTTGAGCAATTGCTTTAAAGTAGGAGATAGAAGAAAACATGTGAGCTTACCTAGAAAGCCCAATGCCAAGTCATATGTTTCTAATAAGCTACATCATGAAGAGTGGTAGTATGTCACATGCAAGTCAATCTTAAGACATGCCATCCACATCCCAAGCTTTCTCTTATATGTTCATGAAAGGTTAATGACGAGGTCAAAAGAGACAGGGACAAGTGACATACGAGGAGAAGGATATCAGACCCCTTTCCCCCGATTGAGTGTAGGGAAAAAGGTGAGCTTGGAATGGAGGAAAGTTAAATGAGGGGGAGGTTCGTTTGTGAGAAAGATTGGTTGCTTTACAAGAACACAAATCCTTTTGAATGTTGTGTGTCGGTGTGTCATGAGGGATAGGAGTTATATTTCCCCCATCACCACCATGAAGTGATTTGGTAGAACTAATTTGAGAAAATGAAACACAAGGTTTTTTTGGTGGAGATTGGGATATTACACACCCTCCCTTAAAGGTAGGTGTGAAGCTCCAATCATTAGTAGATTTTTTGTCTAAAATGTAATTGTTTGTATATGACTCTTTGGACCATGAGGGTGAGATTTTGGAAATGTTATGGAAGGGAGGGATAGAATTTAGTGATCCCCAATTATCACAAAAGAGTTTTATTGTAGGTGTAGAATTAGAATCAACTATTATAGATTCAAGGTGTGATATAGGAATGAAAGTATTTAGGGAGTTGGAAGTGTGGGGATCAGTCGATGCATAGCTTCGCTCATCCACATCAAGCGTGTATATCTTGTTGTTGAATTAAAACTTGATGAAATAGTGAAGATTAGATGGGATGCCTCTCATAGCATGAATCCATGGTCTCCCTAGGATAAGATTGTATGGAAGGGGTTCTTGTATGATGTGAATAGAGGTAAGCAACATGATAGGTCCAACCTCAATAGATAATGTGATCATCCCAAGTGGTTGCCTATTAACATTGTCAAAGCCACGAATATGAACATCGTTAAGTTGAATGAGCTTTGTGTCCATGCCAAGTTTTTGTAGGAGATTCATGCTACAGACATTAATATTTGATCCATTATCAATGAGAGTATTCCTAACTAGAGTTTCATTATTGATCACCTTTATCATCAAGGGATCATTTTTGTGTTGAATCTCAAGTGAGGGTAATTCATGTTTAGGGAATGTAATTTCTGATGGAGTGGGTTGCATGGGATGAGACGAGGATGTAACATGATTCGGTTTCATGTAAGATTGTATCTCTTCTTTCTGTATTTCCAAAATTTCATGAAAGACAAGTTTGACTACCGGTGAGAACTGAATGAGTTCCCATACAGAGATATCAGCAAGAGTCTTTTTAAGATCTTCAATAGTAGGAACTTTATGAAGAAAAGGTAATGATGTAGGAGTGTTGTGTGGTCCTCTAGATGTTTGAGTCACTAAGTTACAACTTAGTGGCTGAAAATCATTGTTATGAGTGGATTTCATGATGAATTTCAAGATAGTTTTGAATTTTTTGTGTTTTTCACTAATGGAAGGTGACTTAGGAATCTCACTAATTAAAGGAAAACCCACTTGTGTCATCATAACCTTAAAAAAAAATTATTGATTGGCATGATATTTTGGTGAAGGGGATTCTAACACCACTGGAGTATCATCTCCTAGTGAAGGGTTAGTGGTTAAAGAATGTGTGCCCATGGTCATATATATTTTTTGCATTATGATATTCTCCCTAGGAGAAGAGTTGTTAGAAGGACTACAAGCCAAATGTTGTTGAAATTCAAAGTTTGGTTCTTCTAAAAGAACTTCATTTCTAGTAGGGGCATGATCAATTGGTGAATGATTGTGCTCCATAAGGGCTTCCCTAGGAGAATGGGGACAACTAAAATATTCATAACCTTCCTCAAACAAAGCATCTACTTCATAACTATGAGAGACACTAGGAGAAGGGAAAATGTTATTATCATGATTATTTATGTTTAAGTTGTCTTGTTGATCAATGTCTTGTCTAGTAAGAGAGGTAAAAGGAGAGAAATAACTTAGATTCTCAACACTCTCATGGATCGGTTCTTCTAGCACCAAAATATCTTCTTTTCCAATAGGAGAGATATTAGGAGAAGAAAAAATATGATCATGAGGAATGGCCAAAGTTGTATTCTCTTGCACTAAAACACTCTCATAGGGAGGGGATAGGAAGTGTTTCTTAACATTTTTACATATGCAAGGTGTAGACACCTAAAATTGGTCTGGAGAATCTAATTAATTGAATATGACTTATTTGATTAATTAATCTTAAATTCTTCTACTTAGTAAATAAATAGAAATATTTATTTATATTAAGTTCATTTATTAATTCTTCTATCTTCTCTCCTAATTAAATAAACAAAATTAAAAACTTTGTTTTACTTAATTATTATCATTTTCATCATATTATTCCTCTCTTAATTAAATAAACAAAATTAAAAACTTTGTTTTATTTAATTATTATCATTATTACTTCTTTTATATTTCTATCATAAATTAAATACACAATTTGAATAAATTGTGTTATTTAAGTCACATTTCTTCTTAATTAAATAAAGATCTCTAAAATCTTTTATTTAATTATCATTCTCCTTTTAATTTAATAAACAAACCCTATAGTTTGATTTATTAAATTATTTATTCCTCTTTTGCTAAATTTAAATAAATAAAAATATTTAAATTTATGCATAAATTTTACCACTATTCACTCACCAATAAAATTAATTTTCAAAATTTAAATTAATTGCACTGCCATTCACGGGAAAAGCTTCAGGGACAAACCTGCAGGAAATTCTCTCAACAACCTTCCACCCACCTTCCCTCTTATCTTGCCTGGTGTTTTCATGGGGAGAAACCATTCTCCATGATCAGCTCCATCTTCTCATCCCATGCCTTTGAATTCTCCAGATGGAATCACAGCCCCTCATCCCGTATCCCTGTGCAATTGTGCTGCCGTGAAAGCTATAAATATAGCTCTTGGGCTACAAGAAATGGATCCCAACTTAAGCAATCTTACTCTGCAGGTTTCCAAAGCATTCAAGCATCCAAGCAATCAAGCATTCAAGCATCCATCCATCATCCATCAAGCAGCAATCAAGCATCCAACATTTGCAGTCATGGCTGCCATTACAATAGAATTTGCATATTTAAACACATAGGAATAGAATTAGTTCATTTCTCATTCTCTAAGTGTCATTTCAATAGTTTAATTAGCTTACAAATCTGAGAGCTAAGTAGATTAGAGAAATCTTTAGAGTTAGAGAGCAATAGGATAGATTTCTGAAGCTTTTTAGTTTAAATTAGTTTAAATTTATTAAACTTTAGATGCAATGTCTTATTTAGAAGTGTAGATGCATTGTTTAGATTGTTTTTCCCCATTCTACCACTTACACAAGGTACAAGCATTGTTTGAATAAGAATGAAAAGAAAATGTAACCATTTCATGTAATGCTTCAACAATAGGAACAATGTATAGGAAAAGGTACAAAAGATTCTTATCCAATATATAAAAGATTTGAAGAATGAAAATAATGTACATGCAAGAATGAAAAGCACTTTTAACAAACTTATGCAAAGTTTTTGGAATAGAAACATTGTATATGAAAAAGTGAAAAGTACTTTTATCAATGTTATGAAAAATTGCAAAAATGGAAATATTTTCAGATCTAATGATGGTTGGAATTGAAATGATTGGAAAAATGACTATCTTAAATTAATGTTTTTGAGATAAATACATAAAAGAAATTCTCTAGAAACCTTCCAGATTTATAATATATGATACTAGGAGCCTTAGGAAGCATAAAAATGACATTTTAGATGTTGTTTTAGTTAGTGAAAAATCTGTACAGGGATTGTTTTGCCACAAATGGCAAATGAGTCCCAATAGGGGTAGTTTATAGAGTGTTCAGAAATTATGAATGGTTTGTGATGTGTGTGAGGTTGTAAGGTGCAGACCTAAGATGGAGATGTATAATTTTAGAGATTTTTAAGGAAATTGTATGCAAAAAGGAAAACAAAATGCACTTTTTCCTAATGCAAAGATTTCAAACCTTAGATGCAAATTATCAATGCAAATCTAATGCAATTTCAAATGAAAGCTAGGATTAAGATGAAAATGGAGTCCAAATCAGAAAATAAGATGTTCAAAAATCCAGGTTCGCCAAAATGAAACATAGATTTTGTGAACCTAGATGCTTTCTCTTGCACTTCTAGGGTTTTTCACCTAGAAGGAGAGAGATTTAGGTCCAAATATGCTAATGATTCACTCAAATTAGGATGTGTGCAATGTGATATGATGTAAATGAACTTAACTAAATGCAATTGAATGATTAAAATGAGCTAAAATGGATGAGATATGTAGAACAAAAAGTTATGGATATAATTAGAGTGCACCTAGAAAAAAGGTGATGAATCTGGAATGTGTAGAATGTTGATTGATGATGATTCTCAAGCCTTTCAGGACTCATTTTCCATCTAGGGAGAATCAGACTCTATTCTAGTGAAATCTTCCAGAAATAGTTTTCAGATTATCAAGAAATGAATTATGATAAAATCACTTTGTCAGGCCCATAGATGGGACTAATTCACCATCCTTGGTGAATTAGTCCTCCTTCAGGGATCTGAAAATTCAAGACTTGATTCCATAGCTTTAGATCTACCTTTCTATCTTCTACAGGTGTCTACTTCAGAAATTGTTAGAATCTAGTCTAAAAATGCCTTTTTCTTGATATTTTGACTTGAATTAATAGAATAAGACCTGAATGACCTTGAAATGTAATCTTCAATGATTCTCAAGCTTCCAAAAGACCTAAATCTACATACAAACAAAATAAGAAAGAGAAATTGTTGATTGTTAAGGCATGGGGGTTTGCCTTGGTCAAACCCCTTTTAGGTAATTAAACCAAATTGATGAAATAAAGGAATGAGATATGCAAAAATGGAATAAATTACCTTGAAATGATGATTAATATTGTAAGTCTATAGTATTACATGTAGAATCAACCCCTGGATGCTTTAGAAAGCTAACTTTAAGACTTCTAATGGAGAAACCCTAAGTTGCTTGACTTGAAATGAAAGATTGATAGATAAATAATGAAGAATGAATATGAATTGAGTTGTTAGATGTAAAATGAGGATAAAGACACTTATTTATAGAAAAATTTTCCTTAGTACCTGATTATACCTCATCATAGGCTGACATGTATTGAAAATAAACTTTAAATTTCACTTTTTCCCACTCAAGGGTCAAAATGGGAGCCAGATAGGACTCATTCACCACACATGGAAAATGGGTCCCACCTGGATGGGATTGATGCACTGTCCATGGTGAATGGGTCCCACCTAGATGGGACTGATTCACCATGCATGGTGAATAGGTCCCACAGGGGCCATTCTGACACCTAAGAAGCCAAGGAATCAGGAAATAAGGTAAAAAATGCCATCTTGTAAGGTATTTGATCAATTAAAGTCTCAGGATGCACAATATGGGTTAATTAAGACCTATTAGTGATGATGTAAATGTTAAATAGGGCTTGGAACACATAAATTAATGTGAAAGTGTGATTAGATGCACTTTTAAACACTAAAATGAGGTCCACATAGCCTAGGAATGCACAAGAACCAATGTGAATGTGTAAATCACACTACAACACTAGTTTAAAATTAATTTTATTTCAAGAACCTTCTAGATTGATGTGATAATGTTATTAAACATATTTTGTAATGTTGAATTAGGGAGAAATAGGTTAATTAAGTCTAGAAAAGTGTGAAAGTCCTTTACAAGACTTTACATCACCTTTACAAGATGTCATTAAATGCATTTGAAAGGGTCCAAGACCTAGTTTGGATGCATAAAATGCCTCACAACATTAGATTAAGGCCTCATTAAGTCCAATTAATCTCATGAATTATTCCCATGTCAAGCAAAGGGTCCATTTTTATATGGCACACCTTCTAACCATGTTTCTGCTTACACAACTTTATGCAATGACTTTGTTCTTGATTACAAACTCTTAGCTAAACTTTTCCCTAGGTCCTTGAAGGATACTGCCTTAGAATGGTTTTCTTCATTACCCAAAAACTCAATCATTCATTCAATGAACTTGTTGAGGCATTTATAAACCATTCCCAAGTGCATATGACCCCTAAGATGACCTTGGCTAATTTGATGAGATGTAAGGAAAAAGAAGAAGAAAAGATTACTAATTTTATTTCATGCTATCAATCGCTTTATTCCCAAATTGATGTAAAGGTTCTCAATCCTCACCTTCAAAATATTGTCATAGAGAATTTAAAAAGTAAGATACAAGATAAACTTAGCATGATGAAATTTCCCTCCATACACTTTTGTACTGTCCTCCATGATTATCAAAATTTGGTTAGTAGTCGTGATACAAAATCCACCTCTAGCCAAACTAAGAAGTCCAAGTTTGCAAATCAAAACAATTACCAATATTTTAGAAAGTATAAAAAAGGCTTCCTTGAACTTAATCCCCCTCAGCAAACAAGTAAAAATACCAATACCCAAGTAGTTGTCATAAACGCAACAATTCACTCCCCTACCTAATTCCCTTCATAACACAATGTCACAACTTTTAGAATAGAAAATGATTACCTTTCCTCCCATCAAAAAATATGATCCTAATAAGCCTCTACCTCCAAACTTTAGATCAAATGCAAGCTATTTCCATTATCACTGACAAAATAGACATGATACGAAACATTGTGTCTTAAACATCTTGTGTAAGACCTCACTGATTCTAGTCACCTTTCTATTGGAGGTGTTAATGATCAAGGAAATAAGTCCATTACCCCTCCTAACCAAAACCTTCAAACCTTTACCAACCCCATACCAAAACATAATATTTCATTTGTCAAAGCTAGTGAAATTACAAAGACTGATGTGATGAATGTAGACACAAATGATGAGAACATAGATACAATTCAACAAATTCCTATGGATATTGATTAACAAGAAAAAAATCCTATCGATGGTTTGGTTGCATTAGTCAAAACTAAGGATCGTAAGGGCCGAACTAAAAATCCTCTTCACATTGCTTTCTCCTCTAAATATATACTTAAACATGCACCTGATCGTCCTTTTTACATAGTCAGCCAAATCTATGATAAGCCCACTAATGGGATATTAACAAATCCTATCTATGGAGAGAATGTGATCACTGAGGAATTATTAATTCTAGATGAGCTTTATTAAGAAATATATGACAAACCAAAAGCATGGATTAAGATGCATAATAGTTTTGCTTGTTGTATGATGGGATCAATCACCTTACCCTTACAAGAAAGACCGAAAATGCTAGATGTCTCTTTCTCCATCATATCGATGTGAAATCAATTACATGTGAGGCTTTATCACCCATGGCTATGATCTATAGGAGCGGTCCCATCGGTTGTGCATAAATGCTTAAAGTTTCCCTTTGACAATGAAATTTTTACTGTACATCATAGTGGCTTTAATCCTTTGTATTCTTGTGGAAACATTTCCCTAGACTGCTTTTGGCCTAAGCCCATGGAACCTATCAAACCTCATGAAGACTTCTTTTTCAAATCCTACCAAAAATTTATGGAAAAATGCATAACAAAATTATCCCTCCAAAACATGCCTCCACCCACCACTAAGCCTACCATCATTGATGAATCCATGATTGAACCAAAAGAAATTCCAAACAACCAAGATCAATCTAAGACATAAACTTCTCCTATTTCCTACAAAATACCAAGAGACAATGAAAACAATCCCGTCATGCCTCCTAGAATAAAAAAAGTTTATAAAGTTAAAGAGAAATTGGATGAAAAACCTTCCATTGTTCCTTCTATTCCTTCCCTTGGGGAAGAAAAGAAACCTATGATTGATCATCCCATTCAAACATAAACACAACTTGAAAAACAAACTAAAATAAATAGAGGTGCTACAAAGCATAGGCATAGACATTGTGCTCTTGCTCGAAAGTAAAATGAAGAAAACAACAAAGAAAATAAAATCCAAACTTGACTGAAGCAATGTATAATGAGTCTCCCCCTTCATCGAAACAAAACAATCCTATACAACAACTGCATCAAGAGCTAAACCATTCCTTGGACATTGTCATTCAACCTCCTGTTGTGATTAACTTGGATGATGATGAGTGTTGGTTGTTTTTCTTCCAAACCAAGTTGGTCTCCTATTCTACCTATGGAGTAGCCAACTCCATTCAAGGGCAGCTCGGAGGACTTGGACCAGTTGACAAGATTTAGTCAAAGAATGAGATCTTCTACACTTTAGGCTCTGCAGAACCAGGGCGGGTATACCCACACAATGCCTCAAAGAAGACTAGACATTACTTTTTATAGTAAATAACTCCTGATGCCAAGCATTGAGGACCTCAAATGGGGCTAGATTCTCAGTAGCTCAACCTTGAAGCAACCAAGAGGTAGGACACAAGCTAAACAAAAGATATTCAATGATTTATAAATTGTTTTCTGAGAGGAACCAGGCTGCAAACATATCAGTGCCTAATCCGGGGTCATGGAGTCACATACAAAAGATGGAATTCATATGCAAATAGGACTCAATCAGTGGATTTTGTTTTGCTAATGCCTTACATCAGCTATTAGTGCCTTACACTGACAATTCAGCTCTTGTATCAACTAGACTCTTCTTACCAAATCCAACCTGCAAACAAGTAATCACTGCTATCTATTCAAAGGATTTAACTGCTTCCTTGAAGCAGACCTATCAACAAATAACATAGTCCCATGAAGTATGAGAAGATGAACAAAAACACCTTATGCATTTATTCAAATGATTAAAAGCCTACAAATGTGGAGACAATATGATGATATGCATGAAAGATAAGTATCTTCATGTATTCCTGCTTAGCTGATTGCATTTACAGAGGAATTCAACATTACAGTTTACAAACTCAAAAATGACCTAAGACCAAACTCTAATCTATCCCAGGCTAATCCCAGAACTCAGAAAAATGGAACTGAACCAAGAGAACCAAACTCAAGGGATCAAACCCTAGGGAGCAAACCCAAGGAGCCGAACCCTTCACACTGGCCATGAAATCTCCCTTTATAGGAACAGGGAGAGCAACAAGCAATTGGCCAGGGTGACTTTACATGTCATCAGGTGACTAGGACAAACCCTAAACAGCAGGCAGGCTAAGTCACCAGTCCATACCAACATCAGGACTACATTGAATGTTCACGTCAAGTGAATCCATGAGAAAGCTCGATGCAGATCCAATCAGGTCAAATCAAGCAGGACAAACATGGGCGACCCTGGCGACCAAAAAAAGTCTCAGAAAACATCAAATCAGTCCAACAATCCAGGTGCCCATACCTTTGAACACGCCATCCCATTCTCAGAGTTGCCATGAATGAAAATTTGACAGATCCACTGACCCTTCATCTACTGCCATCAAGTCTCAATTCTCAGGTCTTCATGCGCAAACACCTTCAAAACCCTGATCGCGTGAAAATGAATATCAGTCGTCGATCAACAGTGATCGGGTAGCTATCTTTTAAAATCTTCATTAGCCATTGAACTTGGCCACCACATATGATTCCTACACCCACTGTTGATCAGATGCCAGTCATCCAAGGACCATCGATCTCTATTTAAATGTACGCACTGTGGCATGAGTTCGGAGGTGGGGTGCATGTGACACGTGGCGGACGAACACTCTCCTCGTAGAGCATAAAGATTAGGCAAGTCACATGAGCGCTCAGGCGATGGCCGTCAGATCATAATGATAGTTGCTTGTGAACCATTGATCTATGTTGGGAGGAACAAGGGCTCCACCGTCAGAAAAACATAAATAGGTCGGGGAGACCTCTCAGCGAAGTCACTGCAGCTGAAAGGGAGTCACACCGAAGGGTAACATAATCAACGAGACACGGAGGGGTTAGGGAGACATCTCCCTGACACATCGAGTAGGGACCACCAAAAAAAAGACCATAGAGAGACATCACGAAGTCACCAAGAGATCACAACAAAACCAAAATTTCATACTAAGAGCATGGCGGGGTCGGTGTAATAAAACGAAGTTGGCCAAACTGCAAGACTTCATAGCGAAGAGAAGCCAATGCTTGCCTAGAGGTCTTCGCGCTTGGTGAGATGTCACAGTGAAAAGAAATGTCTCGTCGACTAAAAACCTTAGTCAACAATTTGGCGGACCGGACTAGGAAAGCATTTCACAGTAACCATCAGGTAACTTTTTCATCATGGGCATTGATTATCAACACGTGCACAAAGGAAGTTATATTAGTAGCTCAGCCGTTAACTTGGGAGGACTTCAACATTGGGGAAAGTCACACTGAGAACCAAAGGGGGCCGCCACAGTTGGCAAGACAAGCTAGGGTTTCCAAGATGTTAGCCCGAGGACCAAAAGTCACACCGAAGAGAAAGACAGGCAGAAAGGGAACCAAACCAAGGTGGAGTCAGAGCCGGAGTGGGGAACAAAAAGGAACAAAAGAGACCGAGACTGAAAACCATCCCACCCCCACCTCCGCAAAAGGCCGTGGAGGTGGAGCCAGAACCAAAATGAAACCAAAAAGCCACGGGGGCGGAGACAAAAAGGAAAACCGGCACAAGCGGAGCTGGGGCCGGAATGAAACTAGAAATCAAAACATGAGCAAGGTTCTGAAACCGGTTTCCATTTCAATCTCGCCTCTACCAGAGGAAACAAAAGCTAAAAGGAAAAGAAAAGGCGCAGAATCGAAGGCGGAATGAAACCCAAAAGAGGAGCGAAAGGAAAAATCCTGATCCTGATTTCACTCTGATCCTGCCTCCGCTAGACAAGGAAAAAACAAGGCAAGGAAGAAAAGGAAAATATGGTCACCAGAGACATGAACACTTAGCACGCTGAGCTCAACCCTGATGGGAGCCCATTTACCCCACGTGCCAAAAAGATAGAAAAATCCCAAGCTAAAGATTTGTCAGGGAAATCAAAGGCAAACAACTAGAAAATGAGAGACAACCAAAATAGGCACTAACAATGAGATTGAAAAGATCGATGAACAAGTGCATAATGAACTAAATACATTGTTTTCCTCTTCCATGAGCTTAAACAACAATTCTCTGAAGATGAGTGCTGAACCTGGTGAGGGACCTATTTCAACACTTGCTATTATCCCTTTGGCTAGTTGTCTACCTCCTATATATGATCAACACAATTGGGATATTGATGACCTTCTCATAGGTTGAATCGCATGGGCCTAACTAGTACTTTGCATTATTTATTTATTTATTTATGTGATTGCATGTGCATAATGTGATCCCCGTTGTACTGTTTGTTGATGTATCTCTCTCTCTTTGTGGCATTCCTCTATTTGTACATTCATTCTTCTTTATGTCATAAATCTTTTATATTTTCCTTTATCTTTTTTCTTTTCTTGTGTTTTTCATTTTGAGGATGATGCAAGGCATCAATACATTCATGTCTCTTCCATGTTGACCCAAAAGGGTTTTCCTTTATCTTTTTACTTGTCTTATGTTTTTCCTTTTGTGGATGAAACAAGGCATTGAGACATTAATGTCTCTTCCATGTTGACCCAAAATATTTTTCCTTTATCTTTTTCAGTTGTCTTATGTTTTCCTTTTGGGGATGATGCAAGGCGTCAAGACATTCATGTTTCTTCCATGTTGACCAAAAAGGTTTTTCTTTGTTTCTACTCTATTTGTGTCATTCTTCTAGTTCTATGAGTATTTGGGGAATGATGATATTTTTGAGCTCTCTACAAACATTGTAGCAACAACATACTGACCCCAAATCCATAGATCACTCATTTGTTTGGAGTTTCACTTTTGGGGGAAACCCCTCTCCTTTCCTTTCTTTTTGCATGACATAGCTTTATTTGGAAACATATAACTTGGCATAGGTCTTTCCAAGTTGGCTTGCATGTCCTTTATTATTGTTAGCATTTATCATTTTCTGCTTTAAATTAATTGCTCATAACATGGTGTTTAGCAATTTTTTTAAAGTGGGGGAATATAGACATTATTATTTTGCATTTCATGTTTCATAGTGTAGTCTACTTAATTTATGCAATGCATTTTTCACGTTATGGTGACATTGGGTGTGATTTTTCTTAAGAGAATGATCTACCTTAGAATATTACATTCCTCTTAGTGGCTTAACATGACACATTGCATCCCCTAAGTTGTGAATATTTTATTCTTTAATTGGTCCTCTCTTGGAGACATTTGACACAATGTTCCCTAAGTTAAAGACCTTACATGAACTAAGTAAGACTCCCTTGAACATTCCTTATTATTTTTGCATTTGAATTTTCAGTTATATGGCCACTTTGCATCATACATCTTGCATGCCTATGGAGCCATCTTGTTTTTTCATGAGTTCCAAGCATACAAAGTTTTTCGTGCCTCATGAAGCTCAAACTTCATTATTGTGTGGCACCTTATCAAAGTTATTAGGAGGTATAACTTTGGTATGGTTTGATGGGAATCCCAACCAAGGCATGAATTTCCCATAGCCACTCACGTGTGTGTGTGAGTGCATACTGGCCATGTATGTATGTGTCTCACCTCTTTCGAATCCTCACCTAGCAAATGACTAGAAGTTTTGTCGCCTCAGAATGAGCGTGCAATTTTTAGAAAAACAACCTAGATCTAATCCACATCGTGTTGGAAAAATGGTCAAAGCTTGATCTATTCCACCCCTTTTTTTTAATTTTTGTCTTTGGAAGTGTATGCTTGTGCCTTGTTATTTCTCTTTATATTATTTTCATGTGTGTTCTTTTGTGCCTATGTTGGTTTTTCATGAGATCTTGATCATGGGGGCTTGATCACCCCTATTGACTATTGTCATCCCATCTTCTTGGCATTAGTGTACTTGGACCCCTCTTGAAGTGAGTTCATCTACTTTAGTGTGAATTTGAAGTAATTTTATCCTCTCAATAAAGTGGGAGCTAAATGTAGTGTCAAAAAATGTCATTGGTGACATTTTCACACTTGTTTGGGCCCTCCTTATAAAATTGAACTTAATGAAATTTTGACTTAGTGTTGTAATGTGTTTAACACACTCACATTAGGTCTTGGGCCATTTTGAACTAAATAAACTTAATCATACCTTATTTAGAGAGTTGTAAAGTGTTGTAACACACTTTTAGACTTTTCTAGGGTTTTCATAAATAATTGAACCTATTGATGCCGTAATTGGCCTCATTTTGCATCCACGAGCCTGAATTAATGTATCCTTTCAAGGATAATCCTGACATAAATCAAAATCCAATCATAGCTCAAGTGTTTTTAGGTTGTGTGGCCCATATTTAGTGATATGGGACTCATACAACACCTTGGGCGTATGAGTCCCACATAGAGTTTTGGGTTCCGATTTGGATTTTACACCTTTCTAAGAATTTTTAAAAATGGTCCCATAATTTATGCCTAATGGGACTCATATGCCACCTTGGGCTTATGAGTCCCATGTGACCCAAAATCAAAATTAATTCAAAAATTTGGAGGGATTTTATCCTCCTATATATGATGCCTGCTTTTAGTGTTGTAATTTCAGGAAATTTGGAATAATTAAGTATAAATACAAGGTTCTTTCACTCGTTTTACACCTAGCAAGTTGAATGATCATTTTTATAAAAAAATGGAGTTCACAAGAGCATTCCAAAGTCTTCAATGGATGATTATTAGGTTTCCTAGAGCATTCTTCAAGTATTAAGCATCATGTTAAACTCTTCATGCATCATGTTTGTTTTTGAGCTAACAATTGTGATGTAGGGTTTTATGATTCAAGTTAGCATTGAATTCAAGATCTATCACATTCAAGCAAGAGTCAAGATCTACATCCACTGGAGTCATCTCATACATGTTTTAAACCTCTTATTGCAATGGTTTGGTGAGTTGCAATGTCATATTTTGTTCATTCATCATTCTTCATTCCTATTTCATTTCATTGTAAGGCTTGATTACCAAAACATGGTTTGACCAAGGCAAACCCTTTTCTACTAACAAAGCAACATTTTCCCCCTTGTTTAATGTGTGATTTGTAGGTTTAGGTTGAAATCATATTAAATAGAAAGTTTGGAGAGAGTTTTCAAAGTGGTCAAAGTTGTCACCTTGCATTGAAGATCAATGGAAGACTTCTACAGGTTGCAAATTAGAGTTTCAAATCCGAAAATCAATTGGAAAGGACAAAGAAGACATTGAGGAGTAGATTTAGCCTTTGAAGTTTCATAAAAACCTAACTAGACTGATACACCAATTCTGGTGTATGAGTCCAAGTTTAGGTCATTTTCTATATTTTTACAGTTCTAGACACCCTTTTGCTAGATTTCAGTTTCTACTCAGAAACCCTAATCTAGGACTAAATCGCCCAGACTAGAATATGAGTACTATAAGGCTTTAAAATTAGTATTTTCAACATTTCAGGCCCTCCTCCAGTCTTCTTCAGATTTCCAAGTGCACACCTTTTATCTCTTAGCTTTCTATTTTGATTTACATATATTTTAGGTCATTTAGTGAAAGTTTATATTGCATTAGGTTTAAGCATTAAATCTTTCATTTAATTTGTCTTTCCAAGCCCTAGCTTAGTGTTGAACCCCTCATTAACCTATAATCATACCCTAGGATTGCAAGATCCCCTTCCCCCTTCCATCATTGGATTGAGATCTCTAGGGTTTTCATTGAATGAGAGAGTGTGAAGATTGTTATTCTATCTCCCAAGTAGAGAAGCAACAAAATTCAACCTTTCAAAAAAAAATCAATGAGAGTCATGAGAATCTTATGTGTCTCTCTTCTCATAGAGAAAATATTATTGAACAAGTAAACACCATCATTGATAAGCAAGAAAATTCAACCATTGATAACTCCCTTACTTGCGATTAAGTCATTTTAGAAGAACCAACCTTTGAATATCATGAACATCTAGTTTGTAGTTCTCCTGAAAACTCTCCTCCAAGGGAGGATATCATGGTGCAAGAAAATGTGAACATTGACATATGTCTTTCAAACATTAGCAATTAGGCTTCCTTAGATGAAGATGATGAAGTGGCATTAGACTCCTCTTCACTAAGAGATCATGAAAATAAGGACAATTTTGTTAAGGTAATGATGACACAAATTGGATATCCTTTAATTAGTGAGCCTTCTAAGTCACCTCCTAGTAGTGAACCACAAAGAAATAAAATAAGAGATGTCTAGAAATATATAATTCAATTTGATAATAACAATGTTTTGCAGCAACCGAGTTATAACATAGTTTCAAAAACTTGTAGGCAACCACAAACCACTCACACCTCATTACCATTTCCTCAACATATTCAGTCTAGTGCTCCTCATTCACCTTTAAATGATGTAGTTGAAGACCTTAAAAAGACTCTCACTAATATATCCTTATGGATTCTTATTCAAACAACAACTACATACAATCGGTTATTCTAAGAATATTGCAAATGACATAGGAGGAGATCTAATCTTCTATGAAATTGAATGGTTCCTCCTTGGATCGTATGCAAGTCGCACTGTCAAAAATCATATTCCCTAAACATGAATTACCCTCACTTGAGATTCAAAACAAAAATGAAGCCTTGATGATAAATGTGATCATTAATGATACTGTACTTAAGCACACTCTTATAGCCAATGGAGCAAGTCTCAATGTTTGTAGCATTGACCTCCTAGATGAAATTGGTGTGGAAAAGAGGATTATTCAACTTAATGATGTTAATATTTATGGATTTTACAATGTTAATAGGAAACCATTATGAATTATCACATTACCTATTGAGGTCAAACCTATAGTGTTTCCTACCCCTATCCATATCATGCTAGGACCTCTTTCATACAATCTTCTCCTAGGGAGACCATGGATTCATGCTATGAAAATAATCCCATCTACTCTTCACTGTCAGATGAAATTTGTATACAACAACAAGATATACACAATTGAAGCAGATGAACAAAGCTATAAATCATATGATCACAACACTCCCAACTCCCCTAATATCTTCATTCCAAAATCAAAAGTTGAACATGTATACAAGTTGATGCTAATCCTTATTGTCTTTCACCTACAACAAAAATATTTAGTGATAATTTGGGGTCATTATATTTTATGCCTCGTTTCAATGAAGAATCCAAACTCTCACCCTTAAAATTCAAGTCATATATAAACAATTCATTTTCAGACACAAGTTCTAGTGATGATTGGGGTTGATTAGATTTTACAACCTCCTTTATGGGAGAGTACAAAATCTCATAATCTAAACCAAAACAACATTGTGTTTCATTTACTCAACTTGGTTATATGTCAACAACATTAACCCATGGTGGTGATGGGGGCTATTTAACTTCCATCCCTCATGAGAGGATGATGCCTAAATTTAAGAAACCTAAATAGGATTGGTGTTCTCATGAAGAATCCAATCCTTCTCAGAAGCATAAACCCCCTTCATATGAATTGAAATATTGTTATGGTATTTCATACAAACTCCCTCCTAAACATGGATACAATGAACACACGAAGAAAACTAATATACCATACTCTTTCAAGAAAGATCTAGGTTTAACACCTTTATCTCCATTTTAATCTAAGGCTTTATCATTTAGTGTATGTATGAAATCTTGTGCAAATAAAGGAACAACTTCTACCATTGATCAAGAGAGTATCTTTTCAAGACTCCTCCAAGATTGTTTGATATCTCTCCCTCGAAGAATGCAAAAGAAATTTTACTACAAGAGTTCATTTTGTGTATATCATTGAATTCATGGTAATTATACTAATGAATGGAAGGATTTATGTAATAAAATTCAACATATTAAGGATTGTGGTTCTCTTCCATGTGTTGAAGCACCTAGCTCCTCTAATTGATACTGACTTCCATATCTCTCATCAATCATTTTGTCTCATCCTTGTCTTGCACCAAGTGGGGGAAAGGGGTTAGGTAGCCTTGTCCTTGTATGTCACATATTGTTGTCTCTTTTTCCTAGTTGACCACCTTTCATGTACATATAGGAGAAAGCTTGGGATGTGGATGAAATTCCTTTAGTTGGCTCACATGTGGCATACTTTGTCATGATGTAGTTCAATTCAGAAACATATGATTTGGAATAGGGATTTTTGAATAACCTCTCATGTCTTCTTCTACTTTAAAGAAATCGCTCACAAAAATGGCATTAGCAATTGCTTTAAAGTGGGGGCATACATTGACACTCATATTTCATTGTGCAATTTTCTCTCTTCTTGCAATGCATCCTTTTCTTGGTTGTGTCATTGGGCTTGATTTCCTCAAAGAGCGTGATATTTATTTGACTTGCCCTCTCTTGGATACATTAGGCATGATGTTCCCTAAGAATAGACCTTACATGAATTAAGAAAAATCCATTTGAACATACCTTACACTACTTTTTCATTTGCAATATTTGTTTTATGGCCACCTTGCATGCCTATGGAGCCATCTTGTTTGTTCATGAGTATCAAGTATACAAAGCTTTGCTTGCCTCATGAAGCTAGAAGTTCATTATTGCGTGGTGCCTTATCAAAGTTATCAGGAGGTATAGCTTTGGTCTGGTTGAAAGAGAAGTTGAACTTAGGTGTGAATTTCCCATAGCCACTTGCTTGTGAGCACATATCAGCTACGTGGGTATGTGTCTCACCCCTTTGGATACTCACCCAATAGACAACCTAAAGTTTCATTTCCTTAGAGTGAGCATTCATTTTTGGAAAAAAAAATTAGATCTGATCCACATCGCATTATACAAATGGGCGAGGCTTGATCCACCCCTTTTTATTTTTCTTTCTTTTAGTCATTGACATTGCATGTTTATGTATCTTGATGCTACATATCATACGCCTTGTGTGTGTCCTTTTGTTCTTATTATAGTTTGATGTAGAATATTGGATCCTAGGGGCTTGATCACTCCCTTGATCTTTTTCATCCTATACCATCTGCATTGGTACACTTAGACCCCTCTTGAATGTCTATTTTAGTGTGAGTTTGAAGCAAGTTCCTCCTCTCACTAAAGTGGGGGCTAAATATGGCAACAAAAAGGTATCACTTTTCCTTACTTAATTTGGGAATGGCTAACATTAAAATGAACCTAATGTTGCCTTGATCTAGTGTTGTAATGTGTTTTCCACATTCACATTGGATTTGGGGCCCTCTTAAGCTAAATAGAGCTAATTTTTCCCTAATTTAATGTTGTAAAGTGTATTTAATTACACCTTCACATTTATTTTTGGGCCCTCTTACATTTATGACCTTCATATCATCATTAATAGGCCCCTAAGACCCTATATTATGCATCTTGAGGCTTATTTCAACTAAAATCCTAACATAGGCATCAAATAGGCTTAACTTCTTAACTTCCCAACATTTCCTCCACTTGAAAAAGCTTGGTGAGATCCATATGCCACCTTCAATGTATGAGTCCCATTCAGATGGGACCTATATGCCACAAGTTCCATATGATTCTTGTGGACACCAAAAAAGTAACCCTTCTACTTTTCCTGTCTCGTTTGAGTCCTCCTTGTGACTTTGGCTTAGTTGTGCCTTGATTTAATGTTGTAATCTGGATAACACATTCACATTAGGTCTTCGGCCCTAGAAAATTAAAAGAATTCAAGTGATGCCTTATTTAAGTGTTGTGAAGTGTTGTAACACACTTTCAGACTTTTCTAGGACCTTTTTAATACATTTCACCTAAATAACCTCTTATTTATCACTTACCAAGCCTTATTTCAAAGTGTTGTAAAGTGTTACATAACATAATTTCACACTTTGCAAGGTTTTTCATCAATAATTTATCCCTTTCTTATGATTAATTGGCCCCATTATATACTTGCAGGCCTTACTTAAGTGTATTTTTTAGAATAAAACTATTAAAACAAAATTAATACATATTAATTTAGGACACCCACTTAAAATGCCTAAGTGGGACCCATTCACCACTAGGGGTGAATTAGTCCCATTTGGCTCAAAAATCAAAATTATTTCAAAATTTTGTTAGGATATTAATTTCTAAGGCTTGAGGTTAGCCTGCAATGCTATATTTTTGGGAAATTTTGCATAATGAAGGATAAATATAGGGTTTTTCCTCTCATTTCACCCCCATTCAACCATTCATTCACTCATTCATTCACTCAAGCATTGCATCAATCATCAAGCATTAACTTTAGCATTCTAGGCATTTTCAAGTCTACATCCATTAAAGCTTCTACTTCAATATCTTCATATTTCTACTTCAAGGGTTTGGTGAGTGGTAGCATTTCATGTTGTTCAATCATCATTCTCTTTCCATTTCATTTCATTTTCAAGGGTTTAATTACCATTTGAATAAGGTTTTGACCAAGGTAAACCACTATTCACTAACCCTTAACACTTTTTCCCCTCTTTGCATGTGTTTTCCAGGTCTTGTGTGCATATTTTTCAAAGAGAAAGGTGTGAAAAGTTGTCAAAAAATAATCAAAGTCATTCAAAGTGGTCAAATCCCTAATAGAAGCTTGGAGAACACCTACAGGTCTAGTTCTACAGTTTCAGATCTGGAAACCTATTAGGAGCTGAAGTGTAGACCGAGAGCTATAGATTGCACTTTTGAATTTCTTGAAATCTAGAAGTGGACTAAGTCACCATCAGTGGTGTATTAGTCCCACTACCAGACTTGAAAAGATTTTTTGCAGTTCTAAGTACCCTTTTGTCTGAAACCTATTCCAATAGAATTTCCCTGAAATAGGACTAAGTCGCCCAGCTTGGCATATGACACCTAATGGGATTCAATAGTTATTTCTACATGATACTAGAGCTCCTCTCCATCAATTTCAATTTCCAGATCCACCTCTTCAGTCTCATTAATTTTTGTTACAGTTTGTTTGCACTCTTAGGTCATTTTGCATAACACAGTGTGCTTTCAAACATTTTGCATTTCTTTAGTTTTGCATAAATGTTTTATCTTCTTTATCAATTTCTAGCCTTAGGAACAATCTCTTTTGATAGATTTCAATCTCTATTGCATTGGAATTTCACATAATTGTTCTTGAGTGTGAACTTTGTGAAATCATATTCCTCTTCCTTCATTGCCCTTTTAGGTGTGGATATGGGAAGTTGTGCATTCCATTTCCATAGTCCACATTTTGGTGAACCCAAAGTTAGAACATCATATTTCTAATTTCAAGTGCATTCACATCCTAGGATTATCTTACATCAACATTGCATTGCATTTTGCATTGTTTAATTTGCATTCTAAGGTTTCCAATTTTGCATTAGTGAAAAGCTCATCTAGCTTGCATTTTTTCACTTTATTTCATTAAAAATCAACAAAATTATGCATATTCATATTATATCTGCATCTAAAAACCTAAAACACATAAAAAACAATTAATTTTTTTTGAAAATTTCAAAAAAATCACTACCTAGACTCATTTCTCACCCTTGGTGACTTAGTCCAGTTGCATATTATGCATTGCATTTTCTGTCATTTCTAGTTTCCAAATTTTTTTTCTTTCTGTATCTATTTCTAGATTTGTTGTTTCATTACATTTCTTGCATTTAGTTCATCTTATGCAGTCTAAAAATTTTCATCATGGATATGTGTTTTAATAATCTTTGGATTTCATTAAAATCCTTAGTTGACATGTCAAGTTGTGCCTTTGGAAGTGATCATAATGACATTGAACTCACTCATTGTCACTCAACTCCTAATGCATTCCCTCCTCATGATGTTGACATCATTGGAGAAGATGATGACAACATGAATAAGTTCCTAAATGAATACCTTGACAACCTTGAAGCTAATGCATCATTTTATTCGTCCATGAAACAAATAGATCTTCCTATAGTACCACTTCCTAAAATGTTTGGTTACTTACATCCTAAAACAAAATTTGAACCTAAGTTCCTTACACAAGGTGAACTTAGTTCTTCTAAACAAACCATTACTCAACCATTCTATGATAATAAAGTCACAAATTTACTCCAATCAACCTTGAAGAAACATATGGGAAAGGTTTTACCATTTTGAGCAAGCAAGGATGTGACACAACAACAAAACATGGTATTCATCAACTCTTAGAGAAAAATCCAAAAGATGAAAACACAACAGGATTAGGATATCAAGATCCCCCTCATAACAACAAGCCTCCTAGAGAATTTCTAAGGCTTCGTGATGATGGCACGATGATCTTTGATACCCCTCCTGATCTGAATGTCCTCCTTCCTAGAGAGCAACCCTTGCTTAATAACAATGACAAGGATGAGCGCATCACTTTGGGTCCTCCTTCAATTCATGAAAATGGTAAATCTAGAAAACACGGGCAACCTTACAAGTTACAAAAACTAAATTTTCCTCTCCTTCCACCACCTGAATGTGAAAGGAAATTACAAATACTTTTAAACAAAGGGCTTATCCTATTACAACCTATCAATAGGTTGGTAGTATATCCTAAAGATACTAACTTTTCACGTTGTGCGTATCATCGGGTTCTTGGAAATAGAAGTGATCAGTGTCGTACATTGAAAGAAATATTTAGCAAGTATCATTTTGATGGTGATAATTGCTATCCAATGATCCCATAAATCACCCTTCAACTTCTTGTCATGTCATAGTTGTAGAAAATTCCCTTCTCACTATTACATGACCTTTCCCATCACTTACCTTAGCTCATTCTTGCCTTGCACCTAGTGGGGACAAGAAGTTGCTAGCCTTGTCCTAGTAATGTATTTGTCATTGTCCCTTAGCTATGTTATTCACATACCACTTATACCGACTAAGATTGGGAGGTGGATGACCTGCTTGATGGTTGACTCACATTTTCCTTACTAGTATTTTACACTTTTATTTTTCTTTTGTGTGTTTCCATGTGTGTAATTTGATCCCCTGTGATGTTTTGTTTGATGTTCTCTCTCTCTTTTTGACATTCCTCTATTTGTACCTTCATTCTTCTCTATGTCATACATCACTTTCACCATTTTCTTTTGTCTCTTTCTTGTGTTTTCCTTTTGGGGATGACGCAAGGCATTGCAACATTCATGTCTCCTTCATGTTGACCCAAAAGGCCTTTCTTTTTCTTGGCCTTTTATTTTTTCTTTTTCTTATGTTTTCCTTTTAGGGATGACACAAGGCATTGAGACATTCATGTCTCTTTCATGTTGACCCAAAAGGATTTTTCTTTTTTCTCTTTCTTGTTTTTTCCTTTTATGGATGACACAAGGCATGGAGACATTCATGTATCCTTCATGTTGACCCAACATGTTCTTTCTTTTTCTTTGTTTTGGCTCTCTTTGTGTCATTCTTCCAGTTCTATGTATTTGGGGGATGATGACAATTCCAAGCTCTCTAACAAACATTGCAACAAAGAAAATATTGACCCCAAATACATAGATCCCTTATGTGTTTGGTGTTTTCATTTTGGGGGCAACTCCCTTTCTTTTCTTTTTACTATCCTTCACATGATGTAGACTTACTTGGAAACATATGACTTGGCATAGGGATTTCCAAGTTGGCTCTCAGGTCTTTCTTCTTGTTTTCATTTTTCATTTGCTACTTTAAAGTAATTTCTCAAAGTATGGTGGGTAGAAATTCCTTTACAGTGGGGGCATACATTGACATTATTCTTTTGCATTTTTTCCCTTTTCTTAGTTCTTGGTGTAGCCTTCTTACTTCATTCGATGCATTTATCACTTTTTGGATGACATTGGTTGTGATGTCCTTCATGAGTGTGATCTATCTTAGCATATTACATTCCTCTTCGTGGCTTGATGTAACACACTACATCCCATAAGTTGCAAATTTTCTATTCTTTGATTGGTCTTCTCTTGGAAACATTAGACACAATGTTCCCTAAGTTAAAGACCTCACATGAACTAAGCAAGAATCTTTCAAACATCCTTTGCATGTTGTATTTTGCATTTATTATATGGCCACCTTACATACCACAACTTGCATTGCTATGGTTCCATCACGTTTGTTCATGAGCTCCAAGCATACAAAGTTTTTCTTGTCTAGTGAAGCTCAAAAAGTCATTTTCTTTTGTAGTGCCTTATTAAAGTTATCAGGAGGTATAACTTTGGTATGGTTGAGCTGGAAGCCCATTATGAGGCATCAATTTCCCCATAGCCACCTACATGTGTGTGAGTACATACTAGCCATGAGTGCATGTTTCTCACCTTTTAGGCCTTCTCACTCGATGGACAAGGTCATGAGTTCTGTCGCCTTAGAGTGAGTATGCATTTTTCTAGAAAAATAGCCTAGATTTGATCCACATCGTGTTGGAAAAATGGTCAAAGCTTGATTTGATTTATTCTTTTTCTTTCTTTTTCCTTACATCATCTCTTTCATCTTTGGAATTATGTGCTTGTCCCTTGTCATTATTCTTGATATCATATGTGTTTCCTTTGTGCTTATATTGGTTTGTCATGAGATCTTGATCCTGGGGCTTGATCATCCCTCTTGATCGTTGTTGTCCCATCTTGCTAGCATTGGTTCATGGGAACCCCTCTTGATTGCACATTAGTCTACTTTACTATGAGTTTTAAGTAGGTTCATCCTCTCACTAAAGTGGGGTCTAAATGTCAACACTGAAAAAGTGACCCTTCTACTTTTTATGTCTCGTTTGAATCCTCCTTGTGACTTTATCTTAGTTGTGCCTTGATTTAATGTTGTAATGTGGATAACACAATCACATTAGGTCTTGGTCCCTAGAAAATTAAAAGAATTCAAGTGGTGCTTTACTTAAGTGTTGTTAAGTGTTGTAACATACTTTCACACTTTTCTAAGACCTTTTTAATATTTTTTACCTAAATAACCTCTTTTTTATCACCTACCAAGCCTTATTTCAAAGTGTTGTAACAAAATTTCATGCATTTCTAGGTTTTTGATCAATAATTTAACCATTTCTTATGATTAATTGGCCCCATTATACACTTACAGGCCTTAAGTGTATTTTTTAGAATAATCTCATTAAACATCATTTAATACATGTATCTTAAATTTTGACACCCACTTAAAATGACGAAGTGGGTCCCATTTGCCACTAGGGGAGAATTAGTCCCATTTGGCTCAAAAATCAAAATTATTTCAAAATTTTGGTGGGATATTATTTTCTCAGGCTTGAGGTCGGCCTATTATGAAAATTGTATTTTTAGGAAATTTTTCATAATCAAGTATAAATATAGGGCTTTCCCTCTCACTTCACCCCCATTCAACCATTAATTCACTCATTCATTCACTCAAGCATTCACTTTAGTATTCTCGGCATTTTCAAGTCTGCATCCATTGGAGCTTCTACTTGCATATCTTCAGATTTCTACTTCAAGGGTTTGGTGAGTTCTAGCATTGCATTTTGTTCATTCATCATTCTCTTTCCATTACATTTCATTTTCAAGGATTTTATTACAAAATCGAGGTTTTACCAAGGCAAACCCCTATTCACTAACCCTTAACACTTTTTCACCTCCTTTCATGTGTTTTGCAAGTCTTGTTTGCATATTTGTCAAAGAGCAAGGTGTGAAAAGTTGTCAACAAATCATCAAAGTCATTAAAAGTGGTCAAATCCCTAATTGAAGCTTGGAGAACACCTACAGGTTAAGTTCTATAGTTTTAGATGTGGAAACCTATCAGGAGCTGAAGTGTAGACTGGAAGCTACAGATTGCACTTTGGAATTTCCTAAAATCTAGAAGTGGACTAAGTCACCATAAGTGGTGTATTAGTCCCACTGCTAGGATTGAAAAGGGGTTTTTACAGTTTTGAGTACCCTTTTGTTGGAAACCTATTCCGGTAGAATTTCACTGAAATAGGACTAAGTCACCTAGCTTGGCATATGAATCCCTATGGGCTTCAATAGTGATTTCTATAGGATTTTAGAGCTTCTCTCCTTCACTTTCTAGTTTCCAGGTGCACCTCTTCAGCTTCATTAATTTCTATTATAGTTTGTTTGCATTCTTAGGTCATTTTGCATATCACAATGTGTTTTCAAATATTTTGCATTTATTTAGTTTTGCATCAATAGTTCATCTTATTAATCATTTCTAGCCTTGGGAAGAATCTCCTTTGATAGATTTCAATCTCTATTGCATTGGAATCTCACAAAATTGTTCTTGAGTGTGAACTTTGTGAAATCGGTTTCCTCTTCCTTCATTCCCCTTTTAAGTGTGGATAAAGGAAGTTGTGCATTCCATTTCCATATTCCACAATTCCCATTTGACCCATTTTTAAGGTTTTCATTAGGAGATTAGGGTTTTAAGTTCAAATTTCATGTATGTCAACTTCTTGGATCTAATATATGGTAAGCTCAATGGATTGTATATATAAACAAGGTCTCAAATCATTATTTCACTAAGAATTCTTGATATCATCCCAAGCTATCAAGAGTTAAGCATTCTAAGACTCCACAAGAGTGTCAAGAGAGTATTCAAGATCATTTCTAAAGCATTCAAGGGAAGAATTCTTCACCATTGGTTGCAGCAATTCAAGACCCATCATCATGTCAAGATCATAATGCATCAAGCATGTTGTTGAGCTAGTGTTGTGATGTAGCATTGAAGATCCATTTGCAAGCATTGTTTCACATTCATATTCAAGATCAAGATCTACATTCTACATGGACACTTCATGTTATATTTTTTATTTACATCTTAACACATCATTCAAGGTGTCATTGTTCATGTCTCATACTTCATGTTTCATGTTCAAATTTCATTGTTTCATCATAAGGTTTAACCACCTAAATGGGGTTTGACCAAGGCAAGCCCCTATTTCCTAATAATTGACAATTTTTTCCCTTTCTACATGTGTGATTGCAAATCTACATTTCTTGGGGTTTGAATATCCTTTGAAGACAAAGTTACAAGGTTGAGAGAAGTTGTCAAGTTGTCACAAGGTTTCTATCTTCATGAAAAGTCACCTACAGGATGCAAATCAGAGTTTCAGATCTAAAAATGAAGTGTGTAAGGAAGAGTAGAGATATGAGAGTAGATTCAAGTCCTAACCCTTCAAAAAAGAAGAGTGGGATTGATATGCCACTTGTGGTGTATGAGTCCTAGTACAACACATTTTCTAGATTTTAGTGAATTCAGATCAACCATTGTGAGATTATAGTTTTGGCACATAAACCCTAGTCTGGGATTAAATCACCCAAAATAGTGTATGAGTCCTAGTGAGCACCAAATAGCAATTTTTTTGGGTTTTGGAGATTTTTTTGACCTCATCCTTCTTCTAGGTGTACTTTTGTACTTTCTCAAACTTTTATTTTACATTTCAGTTTCATTTCCTAGGTCGATTAGTTAGGTTTTGCATGGTATTTTGCATATTACATTCATTTATTGTCTTTCCAATCCCTAGCTTGGTGGTGAACCCTCTTTTACTCCTTAATCAAACCCTAAGATACCTTATTACAAGATCTCTTTTCCCCACTTCATCCTTGGATTGGGATCTCTAAGGTTTCCTTGAATGAAACAAGAGTGAAATAGTAACCCCTCATTGTGCTTCATCTCCTAAAAGATTAGGAGCCCCATATTTCTGATATTTCAATAACTTACTCTTCATTCTTGAAATTCAAATAACTCAAGCCAACATTAAATATAAGATTTTAAATCATTAAAATACCACCAAAAACATATACCAAGGGGAGGGGTCCTTTGGTTAAGTGAGGACCCATTCGCCATAGGGTGAATGGGTCCTAACATACTTAATTAGGACACACTTCAAGAGATATGAAATGATATGCAAAAAAGGGGGTCCTATGACCTAGTGAGGACCCATTTTCCAAGTGGTGAATGGGTCCTAGGTCACTAACCTAGGACACATTCCTTGTAAAATTAATTTTTGTACATACAATATTATTTAAGAGTGTCGAGTTTTATCCCTCAGAAAATGCAATTAATTAGGCTTGGATTTGAATTAAAGGAGTCAATTAATAAAATAATTAACCTCAATTAATTAGTAAAGCCCTAGTTTAGTGTGAAACTATGAAGATACACTTTACAACACCCTAAATAAGGCATCATGAAGTCCATTTTATTATTAATTATTCATTCCCAAATTACGTGTGAAAAGGGGATACTTTTTTCTACACTACATTTTCCCCCCCACTTTAGTGAGAGTATGACCCCATGTCAAACTCACACTAAAGTATAAATTCAAGACACCTATGTATCATACACTATCAAAGACCAAGAAAACATCAATCCTAGACCATCCAATGTGATGTGGAACACATCCAGACTATCAATTTTTCACTCACTCTAGGGTAGTGGAACCTCAGGCTATCCACTAGGTGAGTATCCCTCTGAGAAGGTGGCTTAGTGAGAAAATCATGCCTATTTTTTGGCTCTCACTATACTTACCATACCAAATCTATTGCTCTGATAATTCTGATAGGGCACCAATCACATTCCTATACGTGCTTAACAAGTTATGTTATGTTAGGCACCAATGCACATGGAAAGGCTCTACAAGCTAGCAAGGTGTGTTATGCTAGGTGGCCTTGAATTAGGGTTGCATTTGTGCTTCATAAGTTTAGCGAGTTGTGTTACACAAAACACTTATGAAAAATAATTTTTAGGAAAGGTTTTTTTTCATAGGGATTTCACTTCGTTTGTGTAAGGTCTTCTTCTTAGGGATCAATATGCCTAATGTCTCCAAGAGAGGAAAAATCAAGAGTAACAAATTGCAACTTAGGGGATGCCTCACATCACATCAAGCCATGAAGAGAAGTTGTATGGTAAGAAATATCACACTCCTGGAGGACATCAAACCCAATGACACCACCAAGAAAAGGACGCATCACAAGAAAAAGACAATCACACCATGAAATATGTAAAAATTTGGAAAGATGTTATCGATGTATGTCCCCACTTTAAATAATTTTCTAACACTATTATTGTGAGAAATTTCTTTCAAGTAGCCAATATTCCATCCCAAGATATGAGAGCTTACTTG
Source organism: Sequoia sempervirens (assembly GCA_007258455.2). NCBI lineage: Eukaryota > Viridiplantae > Streptophyta > Pinopsida > Cupressales > Cupressaceae > Sequoia > Sequoia sempervirens. Next base: position 409,917,680 of record VDFB02270651.1, on the reverse strand, counting down.
AAAATCCTTATGCCAAGTCATATGTTCTTGAAATAGAGCCACGTCATGAAAAAGGAAGGAGGTGTTTCCCCCAAAAATACAGAAGGGATCTATGGATCTGGGGTCAGTATATCTTTTCTAAAATGTTGTCATAGAGCTCAAAAACATCACCATTCCCCAAATAATCATAGAACTAGAAGAATGGAACAAAGAGAGTGAAAGCAAAGAAAAATTCTTCAAATCAACATGGAAGAAACCTAAATGTCTCAACACCTTGCATCATCCCCAAAAGGAAAACACAAGACAAGTGAAAAAGGATAAAATGTTTATGACATATAGAAGAATGTAGGTACATATAGAGGAATGTACAAAAAGAGAGAGATATATATCAACAAAAAAACACGGGGGATCACATTATGCACATGCAATCACATAAGGAAAAATGAAAACAAAAATAATGCAAAGGACTAGTAAGGAACATGTGAGTCAACCTACAACAGTTCATTCGCATCTAAATCTCAGTCAGTATATACAAAAGGAATATGACTAGCCAAGAGGACCACAACACATTCCAAAACTAGGACAAGGATAACTAACCCTTTGTCCCCACTAAGTGCGGGATAAGGATGAGCCAAGATAGGTGATGAGAATGAGCTGCTTGCGATAAAGAGAATGATTTTTAATGAATGTATAACATGTAATAGTGAGAATACTAAGATCCTAAAACTATTACATGTCAAGGAGCAAGATGCATTCTTTAAGGGATTACTTTTATGATATTGAACTTCTTAAATATTCTTTTTAAAGCACAATACTCTTCATTACTGTGTCTAAGAAATCTATGGTATCGATAATGAGACATGTTTGTGTTCTTGGGATTTAGATTTATATTTTCTCTAATGGGTGGTAATGTTATATGTCCTTAATTTAGAAGCATGCAAAAGATTATTTCATTTTTAGACATAGGACATAGAAATTTGAGTTTTTTGAGTTTATAAGGCTTTTGTTGCTTGCTTGATTCACTGATTTGTTGAGCTAGATGTTGAGAAGCAAGACCTAAGAATATCTTATATTTCTTATGAGACATTGGTTGTTTTGTAGGAAGGAGGACACTTATGTCAGGAGGAGGATCTTGATATCCTATCCCATTTGTTTGTTCAATAGGAGTTTTCTCTAAGAGTTTATGAATTTCATGCTCATTAGTTATGTCACATCCTTGGTTGGTAAAAATATTAAAGCCTTGGCCATAAGTCTCTTCAAGGATGATTGGAGTGTTGGTTACTTCAAGTTAACATAAGATGGGTAAGTATGATTAGAGGAACTATGTTCACTCATTGTTGGAAGTTTAGGCTTAGTTTGTGACTCAATTTTAGGATGTAAAAAACCAAACATCTCAAGTTGTGTTGGTTGTTTCGTGGAAGGATAGAAGGATGCATTATTCTCAATATTTTTAAGACAATCATTTATGAATTCATTCATGCTAGCATCATCTTCTCCACCGATGTCAACTTCATTAGGACACTCATTAGGATTTGGTTGAACATGATTAGGTTCAATTGCATTAGGATCATTGCCAAAAATACAACTTCAAACATCAACCAAGGAGAACAAAGAAATCCATACATTGCTAAAACACTTGTCCATTTTCAAAAAATTCAGCTTAAACAAGGTAATTTTCTATTTATACTTTGAAACAATCTGAAAATAAAATCTTGTAAATGTAATTTTGAAATCACACAATACACTAAATGTACCTGTTATCAATAAGATTTTCACCCTGCTGAAAATGAAAGTTCAACAATCTATTGACACATGGAAACTTTCTCAAGTTGTGGGCAACTCTTTGTGAGAACGAATCTCCAGAGTGAGTTGGTTCTCCGAATGATCATCCTATTCTAAATGATTTTCTAGGAAAAAAATAGAGAATATGACTCAAATAAAATCCTATCTAACATGATCTCAACTTAATAATGACTTTGATATTTGACCCACAAACAATCTTCAAAAAATAACAATGACCTCACAATCTCTCATGAACATTAGTACAAAATTGATTTGCATGAAGGTCTGAACCTAAACACAGCATGCAACCTGCATTAAATGAACTTTCTGTATCAAAAATATGCAATATTAGGACATAAAAAGGATCTGTAAAATAGAATCACAATATGAACATCATACTAAAACTGCAAATAGAGGGAGAAATTGGAGACAGGAATGTTTATTGGATGAAGGAGTGAAAACTCTCAAAACCTGAGTACAAAGAAGTTTACAAGCTCAAAAATGTGTAAGAGCAAGAAATTAGAATCTAAACTAGAAAAACACTAAATTTTTCACAAGATATATCTCCAAAACCCTAATCCGAGCTCAAGAAGAAAGCTCAAGGAAAGGTATGATAAACTACCTCAAAAGTCTGCACAAAAGTGGAAAAAACACACTTTTTGCAAATACATATTGAAAAGACTCTCAAAATAGGCCAAATCTAGTTTTAAAGCCAAAAAAACACCTTATCTCTCCATCCAAAAATTCAAATCTGACCAAGGAAGAAAAACAATAGCAATCTGCTAAAAATAGCAAAGAATAAAACAAATTGTTTTATTCCTACTTTACATAGCTTGCAGATTTAAAATTCTCTCAATTTGACTCAATTTTTTGCAACCTAAATATTTTTTGGAAATCTTTTGCAAAAAATCACAACCTTATTTCTCCATTTACAATATTGATTTTCTCAAAAAATCATAAAAACTACAAGACATATTTCTTCTCATCATACCCTAATTGATTTCTTTAAAATCAATTAAAAACAAAGCCAACACACATTCATTGACAATTGATTCTATAAAATCTATTTGAAAAATAAAATAAACCCTAAGTCATAAATGAAATCATTTACAATTCTAGTTGATTTCTCCACAAAATCAATAAAACCTAAGGCATAATAATCATCCATTTCGCAAGGCTCAACCTAAAAAAATAAGTTCGGCCACATGAGGTTCCATATCTCATAAATTTATGAAATAATTATCCAAAGTCAAACTAGGGCATCGATATTGACAAAAATCAAAATCAAACCCTAAAATCAAGTCATTTGCATTTAGGGATTTTGAGAGAAAGCTCTGTTGAAAGGAAAATGTGCCACCACCACAATTTTTAGGGTTTCAACCTGGAGCCTCCATTCGAATCTCACTATTTTTCTACTTCTAAGAGATTTCTTTGAAGATTCTTTGAAAACAAAACAAGGGTAAGCCAATCCTGTTACAAACTAGAATCATTGCTTCCATTTTTATATGCATTTTTTGTGTTCTTGGCTATGACTAAGACCATTTTCTGACACATATTTTTTCTCTATATCTTAACAATTCTATTCTTCTACTCACTGGTCACTATGAGGGAACTTAAGCTTTGAAATTGAAAGCTTTGTGGAGGCTTTGGTCACAGCTAGTGTTCTTCTATAGGCAAAAGATGGTAAGCCTTTATTTTTGTATGTTGCTTTCCATTCAAGTAAAGCTTAAAAATCTTAACTCTTTTGTAATAATATGATTGTTTTTAAAAGAAATTTCCAACCATTGCACAGGTCACGAGCTTGATATATTTCTTGATGAGTTTTATTAAAAAAAGGCTCCATGTACAGATTGTTTACTCTGATTTTTTAAGATCTGAAAGAAAACTCAAATGGGTCCTTTCCCTTCTATGAATTGATAGAAAATTTTAAGAGCCAAAATCTCTCTCCAGGCCGTGCCACTCATGCTCAAACTGAGTATTTTGGGAACCTTTCTGTGCTTGACCCATGATGCATTTTAATGTCTTTTGTATTTTGTAACAAAAACTTGATGTCCACATGGGTAAACTGTATTTGAAGAAAATAATGCTTATTCTAAATCTTTCAATCTCGACCATGAAAGCATTGTATAAATCTTTGTATTTTATCAAAATCCCACATGGGTATTTGTAAAAATGAAGAAATTTTGTATTTTATGAAAAACCCTAAAGTGGGTAGGTTGGAAATTGTAGTATCTATATCTAAATTTCAAAACCCCAATATGGGTATTCTGAAAAAAATAAACAAAAATCTGTATTTGGTCATGTACTCAAAATTTGGGCTTGAACCACCATGGCTTTTGTTACATTCATAAATTTGTAAGAACCCTTCATGGCATTCTGTAATAGCATTTTTCAGATAAAATTCATATGGGTATTTTGAAATTCCTGTACAAACTTCATTTGGCTCTATCTATTTTCCCTTCATTTCTGAGAATCAGCATATATAATATTTTCTCCATCTTCTTTATAATTTACTGCTTTTCCTTTGATTGTATGGAAAAACCCTAGCTTGGCCTTGTAGATTTCAATTTTTAGTTTTCATATGAAGAGAAATAACATAACCCCAGGTGAATTTTATGAAGGCATTTGTTGTTTATAGGATCAAAAACTCATAAAATAACTAAACTATAGAAATCTTGTATTTTTCAAAACTTTGTATTTTCAAAACAACATATGGAGCACATTACTTTTTACAAAAGTTACCATCTTTCACATAGGAATTTCTTGATTCACACGTATAGATTGCTTGCCTAATTTAGCCTCTTATACATTATTGTGATTCTAATGTAATTTCATATTGTTTTAGCTTGCATTTTTAAAGCTCCTTCATGTTTTGTGAAGTTCTGTTCATTCTGGAAATAACTTCTTCACATTGTAATACTTGTTTGATCTGTCCATATTTGTCTGCCTAGACCCATGCAAATTATTCTTTGGAAATACACTTTGAATGACAGAACAAGTCTCCAAAATAGTGTATTTTGATTGTTTCCTTTTCAAACACAGTAATGCATAAACTTCACTTAATGCAACAGTTACCCTCATGCATTATAGTTACAATGGATTACCTGATACTTGTCCCCTTTCATTCAAATGAGAAACTGGAGCTCTCTTCATGCTCAACTGTCCTTTAATGTATGCTCTTCTTCCTGGCACTCTTCATGCATTTTTATGTTCCATTTAAATAAAACTATCTTATGCCTTGCTCTATTCCCAAATGAAAATCTGAAACAATGCTCTTTGTTGAGGCATTATGTATTCTTGTTCACTATCATTGCTTAAAGATAGAATACTACTGTAATATCATGAAACAAGATGCATAACACCCATGGCAAAAAAATGCAAATTGTACAACAATACCTATGATTTGGAATCATGAAAAGATGTATTCAGTTTAATTAATTGAGCTCATTTAAGTCCACTGTCCACCTGTAGCTTTCAAAAAGCATGATATTTGATTGCTATGAGTGAATAGTCAGCTTGATGGCTTTGATGAATGAACTCTGCTTTACTCTTTCAGTTATGTAGTTCAGATGAACATGATAATTGCACTCATTGTCTCAGCCCCATCTTTAATGTATAAGGGTCATCATGCCAAGCTCTACCCTTGTGGGAGCCCATTTTTCTCCACATGCTTGGTCTTCAAAGGATAATCAGCTACATGACTTTCCCTATACCTACAAAAGGAAATGAACAATGTTAACATAAAAACAATATATGATGATGATGATGTTTTCTCTTTTAGTTCATGTTTCTGTTGCTTCCTTTAGTTGATTCCATGCATTTCGAAGAGTGAATTATATGTCTGTTGGTAGAGCTTGTAGTATAAATCATATCTGAAGCTCTTAATTAACACCCCTCTCAATATTTTGCAAGCACACTTAGGAGTGGAAGTAGGATAGAGCAAGCCACAAGCGTCTCAACTGAAGATGAAGAATCAGGCAATGATGGATATGTCTTCTGCTATTTTCTTTCTTATTTCCTTTTACCTTCAGCTATATAGTTTACTTTCTGTAATGAATGGAATTATCTAAAACCATGGCTATGGCTTGTGTGGATATTTAAGTTCCTTCTTTCACTTCCATTCTGAAAGAAAAGCATTGAAATATAATGTTGCACTTATCATTTGTATTCTTGAAATCAAATGAACATATGTAATGTGAATCATTTCATGAAATAAACGAAAGCATTATGTTATGCTTTATCATTTGTACACTCAACTCTGTACTCCATTTGATTTTGCAAAATACATGAGTGATACTTCTAAAATCCATCTTCTTGAAACACTTGCATAACTGTCACTTGATAAAAGATAAATAAAGTGTAAACAACACTTGAGCATAAATAGAAATAATTGTTCTTTCCACCTTAAGATATAATAGTATTTAATCAGCTCCACCCATTGAGTTGTAGCAAAAAATTGGTAACATTTTGGCAATTTCCGCTGAATGCTTGCCAGCTAAGCATAGATTCATTTCCTTTGAAAACTCCATTGGGCGTGGAGTCAAATATTCCCCCTCCAAAACTAGAAAACTTGAACAACACTCTAAATAGCAGCAAAAAAAAATGAAACAAATCAGAAAGAAAACTAATAGGCCCTAATGGCCAACAAAACATGCACAACAACGCTTAGGGAAAAGTAAACTACTGAAAAGGAATGTGTGTAATGCACTTATTTGCAATAACTACTCTACCTATTTACAAGATAGAACTTATCTCATAGGCATTGCTTGAGGTGGATCCCATTAACTAGGATAGATAGCACCTCTCCAGTCAACTTAGAAAGTTGAAAAGTGTTGTGCTCCTTGCACTCCGTGATCACATAAGGCCCGTCCTAAATTGCATCAAATTTGGAATGTCATCTAGGTCTGCTCTTATATTCATTCCACTTGAAGACCAGATCACCCATAATGAACTCTCGTGGTCTTTCCCTCTTATCAAAATAGCTCTTCATCTGAGCTTGATGTATCTCAAGTTGTCTTAATGCTTCCCTTCTAGTTTCCTCAAGATCTACCAGCTGTGCAAATCTCACTTCAAGAGGTTGTTCATTCAGCAATTCCAGCTCTTTAACAAAGCTCAAAGTAGGCAACTCAATAGAAACTGGTAACTTAGCTTCTTTTCCATAAGAAAGTACATAAGGAGAACAACCAATGGCCCTTTTAGAAGTCACCCTATTAACCCAACGAGCTAACTTCAACTTTTCATGCCATGTCCATTGATTGTCTTCAACTGTCTTCTTAATTATCCAAATTAGATTCTTATTTGTAGATTTTGCTTGACCATTGACCTACAGATAATAATTAGAAGACATGTTCAAATAAATGTTATTCTTGACTGACCAATCAGAAATCCTTAAATCGATAAAATCCAAACCATTGTCAGAGATTATTGAATCTGGAATACCAAATCTTGACACTAAGTCCTGATAAAAATTAAGCACAAAAGTCTCATTTGCTTCTTTTAAAGCAAATTCCTCAGTCCATTTTGTAAAATAATCTGTGGTCATAAGTATCCACTTATGACTCATGCTTGAAGGCGGGTTAATTTCCCCAATAAAATCTAAGCCTCACTTGGAAAAGGGTTGCTTCGCTTGAATCAGATACAGAGGTAGAGCTGCAAGTCTTTGTTTTCTAGAAAATAATGCACATTTTTCACATCTTCGGACCCAAGCAATAGCATCTTTAAATAGATCTAGCTAGTAATAACAAGCTCGCATAATTTTCAGAGCTGTTGTTCTTGTAGCAAAGTGGCCTCCTGAAGGCCCATCATGAAATTTTGGTAAAAGCCTATCGACTTGATCAGGATTAATGCACCTTAACAAAACACCTTGAAAGTCTCTCCTATAAAGAATGCCATCAATAATCGCAAAAGGAATAGCCTGCAATTTGTAATATCTTCTTTTTTCTCTATCTAATCCTTCAGGGAACTCACTAGTTTGTAAATAGTGCACCATTTGCTGCAACCAAGTAGCAGAAAAATTTGGAACAACAACTGCATAATCATTGTTTAGCACTCTATCAACATTTTCAACTTCTTTTAAACTATTTTCTTCATTTCCAACAATTTTCTCACACAAACCCTTGCCTCTAATGAGCTTAGTTACCTTAATATCAATGTCAAATTCCATTACCTTGGTTATTCAACCAACATGCTTATCATTAATATCCTTGTTAAGTAAGAAATCCTTAACGGTTGAATGGGCAACTAATAAGTGAATTTTGCTAATTGATAGCATATGCCTGAACATTTTTAGGCTTCTTACAACAACAAAAACATTCTTCTCGACAAAAGAATACTTCACCTCATAATCATGTAATACCTGGCTGAAAAATGCCACAGGTTGCTTCAAACCTTCATCGTTCTGTTGGCAAAGCATAGCAGAAATAGTATCAATTCCTCCAAATGTATAAATAATAAAATATCTATCATGCCTTGGATTAATGAGGGTAGGGGCAGCTGTAAGGGATTCCTTAATCTGATCAAAACTTCTCTTACCCTCCTTGGTCCAGCAGAAAGGCATATTCTTTTTAAGCATAGAAGTGAGAGGTTGCAGCAAAGCTGCAATATTTGGTATGAACCTCCTCACACAATTTATTCTTCCAAGAAAGATTTGCAAGCCTTTCTTGTGAGCTGGTAAAGGTAAATCAAGAATTGTAGAGACTCTTTTAGAGTCTACAGAAATACCTTGTTTTGAAACAATATGTCCAAGGAGTTTACCCTCGTGTACAAAAAATATACACTTCTTCAGGTTGAGAGACACCTTGAACTCTTTGCATCACTAAAAAATCTGTTCTAAATGATCAAGATGCTCATTAGCATTTCTAGAAAAAATAGTAATGTCATCTAAATATACCATAATGAACCTATTCATGAGGTCGTGAAAGGCCATGTACATCGCTTGTTGAAAAGTTTCTCTAGCATTAGATAAGCTGAAAGGCATTTTTTGTAGGCCATTGTGCCCCACTTAGTCGTGAATGTTGTTTTGAATTGATCCTCTTGTTTTACTAGAATCTGGTTGTAACCTGAATAACCATCTAGCAAGGAAAATTTGTCAGAATGAGAAACCACCTACAGAATTTGCTCCATGGAAGGAAGTGGGTAGTGATCTCTCAGTGATGCTTTATTTAAATCTTAGAAATCGACACACAATCTGATTTCACCACTTTTCTTCCTGACTAGAACTAATTTTGACACCCAAGAAGTATGCTTGATGGGAAAAATAATACCACTCCCAACTAACTTATTCAGTTCAGCTTTCATAAAGTGTTCTAATTTGGGATTAAGAGGTCTCTATTTCTGCCTTATTGGTTTTGCATCAGGTTCTAGTTCAATAGTATGTTGGGCTAATTCGGGGTCAAAACCTTTCAAATCCTTGTACTCTCAAGAAAAAACATCACTAAATTTCTGCATAACATAATAAATACTTGTTGTTCCTCTTTATTACATACCTTTCCTAGCTTGAGAAGCTTTCCTTTGAAGATTTCAATCGCTTCATAGTGTTCCTCTTTAACAATTAGGCTACACTTGTCTTTCCACACTTGGTCATCTGAATTAAACATGGATTCCAAGGTCACCAAACCTTTTGGTAGCTTGTTGGTCTTCAACTGCACAATCTGGTTATCATACTGCTGCTGCCACTTTTGTTGGTTTCCATCTGCAAACTCAACTTTAGCAATTACAAAATTTACAATTTGCTCACTGTCAAAAACCTACCAACTCACATTATTGTCAGGCACAGAAGGTCTGACCACTATTTTTACATATTGATGTGCCTCTACTTTGTGAATTTCATTTGGAATATCAAATTGGGATCTTATGGAAGCGACCCTATCACCATGCTTATTTTCATTTCTAGGAATTGAAACAATGTTAAAAGCATCAAAATCTTCCATTAAATCACATACACAATGCTTATATTTCTTAAGCAAGTCATTTTTTGCAGCATTTAGATTTCTAACCTGATTTACTATTAGCTCTGAATCACCATAAACTTGCAAGCATTTGATACCTCTCTTTCGAACCCATTCGAGGCCATGCACCAACACTTCGTATTCAATTGTGTTATTTGAACAGCTAAAAGAAAATTTGCAAGCTGAAAAGTATTTATCACCCTCTGGTGAAATCAACATAGCTCCACCTCTAACACCTATACTGCTTCTCGAACCATCGAAGTAAAGCTTCTAAAGCTTATTTTCTATTTCTGCAGACTATTCCTCCTCTTTGCAAAGATTAGGAATATCAAAATCAGGTTGGCGAATCATATAGACTCCTAATCCTATCTCATTTGTGTGCTAGAAAGGATCAAGCTCGTGATCTTCAACTGCCCATTCATCTAGATTCACATTTTCTATAGGGGTGCTGCAATCTGAGGTCATGGTTTGTTCCTCTAGTATAGGGGTGGTGTAGAGGTTAGTGTTTATAGGATTCGGGGAATATGGTTTGATATGGTCTTTGGCTAGAGGCTTAGACTTTATAGTCACTTTCGTACCATACCTTTTTCTAAAAAATAGATGAGACCAATCAAAGGACAAAAACCCACCTAGCTTGGCTGTAAAATCTCAAGAGAGACAAATGGCAAAGTGTGGTGGAAAATCGATAACATGTATATCCTGATGAATAGCAAAGCTTAGGGATGCATGCAAGGTAAGTGCCAAGTTCTTAATTATACCAACAGTTTTAACAACAGACCCATCTAACTACATTACGCCTTTCTAGGGATTAGGCTTATAAACAAGACCTAACTTATCAGCTAAACTCTTAGGCATGACTGAACTACTGGCACCAGAATCAACCATACGGTTATGAACAATCTTATCACAAATAATCAGACTTAAGTAAAATGGGGGAGGCTTTACCTCTTTATTCTTCTGGTCATTCTTAACCTCCAGATCATTTGCAAGCACGACTTTAGCAACTCCTTGATTAGTATCATCAGAAATAGACAGCTTAGCTAAAGCGTCTTATAGTAAACTTTTATGAGCTGGGATGTGCAAAGCATCTAATACAGACATGTTGACAGTAGCTTTTCTGAGGTGTTCAACAATATTGAAAGAAGTGGGATTTACCTTTTGCTGGTTTTTTGTAACAACATCATTTTGCTTCTGCAAAGGCTACAAATGCATCTTTGACTGCTCCCTGCCAAGTATCTCTTGGCCTCTTTGTAGAATCTACATCTTAGGCTGTGCTGCAGTGTTAACATTTGATGATGAAATGGGTTGCTTACTATTTGTAGGCTACTGCTATAAATTTTTAGCTTGCTGCCCCAAATCCATAGCTCTCTTTTTTGATCTAGTATTGGCCGAAACAGGAGAACTTTGTTGATCCTAACCATTCACACCACAAAAATCAAAACTTTGCCAGTTCGGCAAGGTAACTTCAAGATTATCTTGTTGTTCCTGATTCTAAACTACAACATTTTCTGCACTAGCATAGCTGTTTTGGACCATTAAGGCCTGATTTCTCATGCCATTAGCACATGCTAATTGATTATGGGGTTGATTGCATGGATAACACCAATCCCAATCTTGGGAAATATTATTCTATGGTACATGTTCCTTTGACAAACTAGTTGTGTTTGGGTTGTATGGTTGGAATGGTCTTGGGTTAAAATTCTTCCTTTGGCCTTGATAATCATTCTGAAAGGCAAGCCTATTTGGATGGTTTTGCTAATAAGTGGCTTGATAAGGCTTATGTTCTTGGCCAACTTGCTTCTTTTTGTTCACGAGGTCATTTATGAAGTTCTTAAGTATGCTTTTAATCTCCTAAAGCTCTTGGTTTTGGGCTAGAGCAACAATCTCTTGGGTTGCACTATGATAACCTATTGCTGGAACAAGCAAGACAACAACTAAAGGAGGTAAAGCAATAGGGGTAGATGGCTGTATTTCAGGAAACAAAGGCATAGGAGGTCTAGGGGTTATATCTCCAACTTGGATGAGACAATTTTTTGCTCTAACATTTTGTGATGTCATAAGCATTAGGGAGTGTATGCCAACCCATAGATTGGGTCATAACCGAAATCTTACTATTTAAGGATTTTAAGTAAAAAATAAAAGCATGAGCTGGTAAAGGCTTTACCATTACAAGAATTATGTCCCATGTTATCTGAAAATGGTAGTTGAAATTAGCCAAGTGCTCATGTAGCACCCTTTGAATGGTGCTCAATTGCTCTAATAGAGACAGATTATTAGATTTATTAGAAAAATATTGGTATAGACCATTACCTAGTGCATCCCATGTCACGATTGAATTGGCTACGAGGCCTCTGAACCATTGCAATGCCTTCACTTTGAGTGATGCAGCCAAGAGTCTTAACGTGACGGTCTCTTGCATGATATTATGAACTGAGCATAGGGTAGCCATGCCACGAATGTGCTCAACCGGTGTTGTGTGATCCTCCCCAGTGAAGTATGGCAGGCTTCTAAGGGCTACAACTAGGATGTCATCATGTTGAAGAATGTCTAATGGACTGCTTCCATTAAAAGGTGCAAATGGGTATTGTCTTGGCGCTACCAATGGCGATGCTTGTGATATTGGAACCGGGATTCCTAGTGATAAAACTAAGGAGTTGAAAACAAGAGGTGTTGATTTTGACCTTGTAGGAACTTCAAACAACTTCCTTTTGTTCTGCCTCTTCTTCGTGGTGGGGAAAACTATCGATATTTGAAGGGTGCAAGATTTGATCTAGTTTGAACCTTTCTTGTGCGCAGGCTTCACTAAATCTGCATGTAAAATTAGAACCGAAGTCGCCAGGTATATTGAAATAAGCCTCTAAAAGGCTGAATAACATGCTATGTACACCAAACAATAACTTTAAAACATTAAAAAATTCTCTGAACTTGATTTTCAGAGTCCCACCGGGCATGCCAAAAACTGTTATCAATAAGATTTTCACCCTGCTAAAAATGAAAGTTCAACAATTTATTGACACATGGAAATGTTCTCGAGTTGTGGGTAACTCTTTGTGAGAATGAATCTCCAAAGTGAGCTGGTTCTCAAGTGAGCTGGTTCTCTGAATGATGATCCTATTCTAAATGATTTTCTAGGAAAAAAGATAGAGAATATGACTGAAATGAAATCCCATCTAATGCAATCTCAACTTAATAATGACTTTGATATTTCACCCACAAACAATCTTCAGAGAAACAACAATGACCTTACAATCTCTCATGACCATCAATACAAAATTGATTTGCATGAAGGTCTGAACCAAAACACAGCATGCAACCTACATTAAATGAACTTTTTGTATCAATAATCTGCAATATTAGGACAAAAAAAGGATCTGTAAAACATAATCACAATATGAACATCTTACTAAATCTACAAATAGAGATAGAAATTGGAGATAGGAATGTTGCTTTTATTGGATAGAGTGAAAACTCTCAAAACCTGAGTACAAAGAAGTTTACAAGCTCAAAAATGTGTAAGAGCAAGAAACTAGAATCTAAACTAGAAAAACACTAAGTTTTTCACAAGATATATCTCCAAAACCCTAACCGAGCTCAAGAAGAAAGCTCAAGGAAAGGTATCAAAAACTGCCTCAAAATTTTGCACAAAAGTGGAAAAAAACACTTTTTGCAAATACAAATTGAAAAGCCTCTCAAAATAGGCCAAATCTGATTTTAAAGTGAAAAAAACACCTTATCTCTCCATCCAAAAATTCAAATCCGACCAAGAAAGAAAAGAAATAACAATTTGCTAAAAATAGCAAAGAATAAAACAATTTTTTTATTCTTGCTTTACATAGCTTTCAGATTTAAAATTCTTTCAATTTGACTCAATTTTTTGCAACCTAAAGATTTTTTGGAAATCTTTTGCAAAAAATAACAACCTTATTTGTCCATTTACAATATTGATTTTCTCAAAAAATCATAAAAACTACAAGACATATTTCTTCTCATCATACCCTAGCTGATTTCTTTAAAATCAATTAAAAAAAAGGCCAAGGCACATTCATTTACAATTGATTTCTATAAAATCAATTTGAAAAATAAAATAAACCCTAAGTCATAAATGAAATCATTTACAATTCTAGTTCATTTCTCCACAAAATCAATAAAACCTAAGGCATAATAATCATCCATTTTGCAAGGCTCGACCTAAAACAATAAGTTTAGCCACATGAGGTTCCATATCTCATAAATTTATGAAATAATTCTCTTAAATCGAACTAGGGCATCAATATTGAAAAAACTCAAAAGCAAACCCTAAAATCAAGTCATTTGCATTTTGGGATTTCGAGAGAAAGCTCTATTGAGAGGAAAATGCGCCACCACCACCATGCTTAGGGTTTCAACCTAGAGCCTCCATTCGAATCTTGCTATTTTGCTGCTTCTAAGAGATTTCTTTTAAGATTATTTGAAAACAAAACAAGGGTAAGCCGCTTCTGTTACAAACTAGAATCATTGCTTCCATTTTTATATGCTTTTGTTGTGTTCTTGGCCGTAGCAAAGACCATTTTCTGACACATCTTTTGTCTTTGTATCTTCCTAATTCTATTCTTCTACTCACTGGCCGCCATAAGGGAACTTAAGCTTTGAAATTGAAAGCTCGGTGGAGGCTTTGGCCGCGGCTAGTGTTCTTCTATAGGAAAAAGATGGTAAGCCTTTATTTTTCTGTGTTGCTTTCCATTCAAGTAAAGCTTAAAAAACTTAACTCATTTTTGAGAATATGATTTTTTTTAAAAGAAATTTCCAACCATTGCACAGGCCGCGAGCTTGATATATTTCTTGATGAGTTTTAATGAAAAAAGGCTCCATGTACAAATTGTTTACTCTGATTTTTTAAGATCTAAAGAAAACTCAAATGGGTCCTTTCCCTTATGTGAATTGATAGACATTTTTAAGAGCCAAAATCTCTCTCCAGGCCACGCCACTCATGCTCAAACTGAGTATTTTGGGAACCTTTCTGGGCTCGACCCATTATGCATTTTAATGTCTTTTGTATTCTGTAATAAAAACTTGATGTGGGTAAACTGTATTTGAAGAAAATAATGCTTATTCTAAATCTTTCAAGCTCCACCATGAAAGCATTGTATAAATCTTTGTATTTTATCAAAATCCCACATGGGTATTTGTAAACATGAAGAAATTATGTATTTAATGAAAAACCCCAAAGTGGGTAGGTTGGAAATTGCAGTATCTATATCTAAATTCCAAAACCCCAATATGGGTATTCTAAAAAAATAAACAAAAATCTTTATTTGGACATGTACTCAAAATTTGGGCTTGACCCACCATGGCTTTTGTTATGTTCAGAAATTTGTAAGAAGCCTTCACGGCGTTCTTTAATAGCATTTTTGAGATAAAATTCATATAGGTATTTTGAAATTCCTGTACAAACTTCATTTGGCTTTGTTTATTTTCCCTTCATTTCTGAGAATCGACATATATAACCTTTGCTCCATCTTCTCTATAATTTACTGCTCGACCCATGATGTTTTAATGTCTTTTGTATTCTGTAACAAAAACTTGATTTGTGGGTTTTCACTGTATTTGAAGAAAATAATGCTTATTCTGAATCTTTCAAGCTCCACCATGAAAGCATTGTATAAATCTTTGTATTTTATCAAAATCCCACATGGGTATTTGTAAACATGAAGAAATTCTGTATTTTATGAAAAACCCCAAAGTGGGTAGGTTGGAAATTGTAGTATCTATATCTAAATTCCAAAACCCCAATATGGGTATTCTGAAAAAATAAACAAAAATCTGTATTTGGTCATGTACTCAAAATTTGGGCTTGACCCACCATGGCTTTCATTATGTTCAAAAATTTGTAAGAAGCCTTCACGGTGTTCTTTAATAGCATTTTTGAGATAAAATTCGTATAGGTATTTTGAAATTCCTGTACAAACTTCATTTGGCTCTGTCTATTTTCCCTTCATTTCTGAGAATCAACATATATAACCTTTGCTCCATCTTCTCTATAATTTACTGCTTTCCCTTTGAATGTATGGAAAAACCCTAGCTTGGCCTTGTAGATTTCAGTTTTCTATTTTCACATGAAGAGAAATAGCATAACCCCAAGTGAATTTTATGAAGGCATTTGTTGTTTATAGGATCAAAAACTCATAAAATAACTGAACAATAGAAATCCTGTATTTTTCAAAACTCTGTATTTTCAAAACAACATATGGAGCACATTACTTTTTACAAAAGTTACCATCTTTTATGCAGCAATTTCTTGATTCACACCTACAGATTGATCACCTGATTTAGCCTCATATACATTACTTTGATTCTCATGTCATTTCATATTGTTTCATCTTGCATCTTTAAAGCTCCTTCATGTTTTGTGAAGTTTTGTTCATTCTTGAAATAAATTCTTCACATTGTAATTCTTGTTTGATCTATCCATATTTGTCTGCCTAGACCCATGCAAAGTATTCTTTGGAAATACACTTTGAATGAAAGAACAATTGTATGATAGAACAAGTCTCCAAAACAATGTATTTTGATTGTTTCCTTTTCAAACATAGTAATGCATAAACTTCACTTAATGCAACATTTACCCTCATGCATTATAGTTACAATGGATTACCTAATACTTGTCCCCTTTCATTCAAATGAGAAACTAGAGCTCTCTTCATGCTCAACTGTCCTTCAATGTATGCTCTTCTTCCTGGCACTCTTCATGCATTTTTATGTTCCATTTAAATAAAACTTTCTTATGCGTTGCTCTCTTCCCAAATGAAAATCTAAAACAGTGCTCTTTGTTGATGCATTATGTATGCATGTTCACTATCATTGCTTAAAGATAGAATACTACTGTAGTATCATGAAACAAGATGCATAACAACACCCATGGCAGAAAAATGCAAAATGTACAACAATACTTGTGATTTGTAATCATGAAAAGATGTATTATGTTGAATTAATTGAGGTCATTTAAGTCCACTGTCCACCTGTAGCTTTCAGAAAGCATGATATTTGATTGCTATGAGGTAACAGTCGGCTTGATGGATTTGATGAATGAACTCTACTTTACTGTTTTAGTTATGTAGTTTAGATGAACATGATAATTGCACTCCTTCTCTCAGCCCCATCTTTAATGTATAAGGGGTAGCATGTCGAGCTCTACCCTTGTGGGAGCCCATTTTTCTCCACATTCTTGGTCTTCAAAGGATAATCAGCTACATGACTTTCCCTATACCTGCACAAGAAAACAAACAATGTTAGCATAAAAACAATATATGATGATGATGTTTTCTCTTTTAGTTCATGTTTATGTTCCTTCCTTTAGTTGATTCACTCTTCGAAATGCATGATAATTAAGAGCAAGGTGACTAATTTTTTTGTACTTTTCAAATTTAAAGAATGCAAACAATGCAATCCTAAAAACCCTAGATGTGATACAAATTTTAATGTAAACCTAGACACTCTAAATGAGATTTAATTGAATGCAAATAAATTCAAATGAATGAAAGATCTAATCTAAAATGAAAAGAGACTCCAAAATTAGAAAAATACAATGCTCAAGAAGTTGGGTGAACACCAAAATGAAACAAAGTCAAAGAAGGGGTTGAACCAAAATGTAATAAAGATGGTTAACGTCTCTTTTCACTAGTTATTTCATTCAATTATGCATAGATGAATATCAAAAAATAAACCTAATTGATATTTGAATCAAAAGGAAGGTTTTAAGAGGGTAAAATGTTGTGTACCTATTGTGAAAATTGCTTTTTTGGGCCTCACTAAGGACTCATTCGCCGAGTGGAGAATGGGTGCCTACTAGGGTTTTGGAAAAACAATTTTTAGATATTGTTCTTCAATGTATTCACTCTCAAATCCTAGGTGTTTAGCTCTTGAAAGTCAAAAATAAATTTTGTAGAAGTGGTGCAAGAGCACCTAATGGTGTTATGCCTCAAATAGGAAATTATGTAAAATTTGAAGTTTCATCATGAAAATCATATAAAATGGTCATGTGTGGACCCATTCAAGTGTATTTGAGTCTCTATTAGGTCTCTCGGAGGTCAGAGAAGTAAAATTGCAAAAGATAAAAAAATTGCAAAATTGCAAAATTGCTAGAAGTTGAAGAGTCATGGTGTTGTAAAGTCTTAATGGGTCAGTTGTAACTAATGGGGTAGTCAAGAATATTGACGTAAACACCTTAAAACATCTCGTGAAGGAAAGCATTAGATGAGAGATTTTATTTTGAAGAATTTTTTAGAATAAAAGTACTTTGTTCTGCAATTACAACATTGTTTTCTATTATTTACTAGTTTGTACTATCAATACATCATCATCAGGCCTTAAAATCTATTATCTTTGGTAGAATAGGGATTTGGTTATCCATTAAACCTGATTTGGAGATATCTCTTTGATTTTTGATTATGTTTTGAGTCCTTTACAGTAAAACTATTGAAACCCTCCATTTTGGGGTTTGAGAGTCTAAAGTTTTTTCAACAACCATTCCACCAATTTAGATCTTGCTAATAATTGGAGTGGGTTATTATAGAGTTTTTTTCAGCTTGTTAATGATTATTGACATAGGGGAATTCTAAAAAAAATATTCTTTTGCTACTCTATAAAAAAAAAATTGAGTTTTCCATGAAATTTGATGGCTCCAAGTTAGAATATGGTGTTAAAGCATTCAAGGAGGTTGGGAAATGGTTCCTAGAGCTTGTGCAAACTTATTAAAACATGTTTGAAGTAGTGGCAAAGTTTCTTGAGGTTTGGAAAGCATAGAACCATTAAACCCCTATTATACTTGGTTAAATATGGCCTAGCGTGAGGGTTTATTGATTTTCTATATTAGTGTGTGGTTTCTTTGCTAAAGATTGATTATTTAGGAGTTTTTCAACCTATAAAAGTACTTCTCATGGTTATTTTATGATGAGGAGTTGATTTGGTGGGACATGCTTTGTTATTTAGGCCTAATTGAGCCTTTTTAATGCGGGAAAGTCAGTTTTACTCTTAATCTTTTCAAAGCATTAGCATATAAAGTTGTAGTATACATGTTTAAATATGTATTAATGGTTCCCTAAAAAGATATTTTTTTTGTAGTGAATCAATGTGGTTTAGGAGTTACGCCCAATTTTAGGTTTGTGGACTACTACAAGAAATTTGGCCTTTTGGATGTAAGTAATGGAGAAGCTGATGAGTCAGTGTTATGAAAGGATGTTATTACTTTGTTTCAATCAAAAGCAAGATGATTAAGGTATACTTTTGGTTTTCTAGGAGTTTAGAAGCAATATTTGATGACTTGGTGTCTTTGAATCCTTGTCGAATTAAGTTGCAAATAAGTGTAATTTGGTGAATGTTCAATTGTTCTTCTCAAGTTTTGAGTTTTGGGTTTTAAGAACCCTTGAATTTTGTATATGCTCTGCATTAATTGGTATCGGAGCTAGTTGATTTGGTGGTTTGTTAAGTTTTTGTTCCAGGTGCTTGATCCATCTTAAAGTTGAAGGTGTGTTGGTTACAAAAAAGGAAAAGGTCTGTGTTCACTATCCTCCAATATAGATTAAGCTAGGGAGAAGGTGTGGAGAGAGTTAAACCACTAAGAGAAAGAGTGGGTAGGTGCATCTTCCAGGATCTACTGTTGGGTAAGTTGGATGGTATGCTAAGGTTGTGTGGTGAAGCAGTAAGGGAGATGGATATCTTTCTAAAAACCACTTGAAGAGCTTGCAGCCATTACAAGAGTTGAAGATGAAAGTCAATTTGAAGAAAAGATGACTTGAAAAGATGATGAGAAGTAGGTTTAGAGAAGGTCAAAGATGAATTATTGGGAATGAAGAAAGATTGCTTAGAAAAGCAATGTCAAAGGACAATCCTCTATCCTTTGATTGAGAAAAGGTTAGAGAGAAGTTAAGTACTGTTAGAATAGTGATTGGTGAATCTAATAGGCAGAGAAAGATAAGGCAAAGACAAAGACAAGTGAAGACAAAGATGAAGAAAAAAGATGAAGTGTTTAAAGATGTTTGGAAAGGGAAAGTGCATGATTTCAAGAGAAAGGCAGTCCAAGAAAAAATTGAAGAAGGTATGTAGGTGTGAAGAAGCAAGGTTGATGCAAATCATTCCTCAAAGGGACTTGAGGTCTTTTTTTGATTGATTGTTTGGTGCAGGAGTACCTAATGGTGTTATGCCTCAAATAGGAAATTATGTAAAATTTGAAGTTTCATCATGAAAATCATATAAAATGGTCATGTGTGGACCCATTCAATTGTATTTGAGTCTCTATTAGGTCTCTAGGAGGTCAAAGGAAGTAAAATTGCAAAAGTTGTATTTTTGTTTCAAAAGATGAAAAAATTGCAAAATTGCAAAATTGTTAGAAGTTGAAGAGTCATGATGTTGTAAAGTCTTAATGGATGAGTTGTAACTAATGGGGTAGTCAAGAATATTGATAAAAACACCTAAAAATAGCCTTATGAAGGTGAGCATTAGATGAGAGATTGTATTTTGAAGAAGTTTTGAGAATAAAAGTACTTTATTATGCAATTACAACGTTGTTTTCTATTATTTACTAGTTTGTACTATCAATACAACATCATCAGGCCTTAAACTCCATTATATTTGATAGAATAGGGATTTGGATATCCACTAAACTTGATTTGGAGAGATCTCTTTGAGTTTTGATTCTGTTTTGAGTCCTTTATAGTAAAACTGTTGAAACCCTCCATTTTGGGGTTTGAGAGTCTAAAGTTTAGTTCAACAACCATTCCATCAATTTAGATCTTGCTAATCAGTGGAGTGGGTTAGTATAGAGTTTTTTTTAGTTTGTTAATGATTGCAGAAATAGGGGAAGTCCAGAAACAAATATTTTGTTGCTACCCTATCAGAATATTTTTAGTTTTCCATGAAATTTGATGGCTTCAAGTTAGAATCTGGTGTAAAAGCATTCAAGGAGGTTGGAAAATGGTTCCTAGAGCTTTTATAGACTTATTCAAACATGTTTGAAGTAGTGGAAAAGTGTCTTGAGGTTTGGAAAGTATAGAACTATAAAACCCCTGTTATAATTGGTTATTTGATTTGCTATATTAGTGTGTGGTTTATTTGCTAAATATTGATGATTTACAAGTTTTGCAACCTATCAAAGGATTTTCCATGGTTATTTGATGATGATGAGTTCATTTGGTGGGACATTCTTTGTTATTTAGGCCTAATTGAGCCTTTTTGATGTAGAACAATCATTTTTACTGTTAATATTTTTAAAGCAATAGTATATGAAGTTGTAGTATATTTAAATATGCATTAATGGGTCCCTAAAAAGATATTTGGTCTATGGTGAATCAATGTGGTGTAGTAGTTATGACTGATTTTAGGTTTGTGGACTACTACAAGAAATTTAGCCTTTTAGATTTAATTAATGGAGAAGCTGATGAGTCAGTGTGATGAAAGAGTGTTATTAGTTTGTTTCAGTCCAAAGCAAGATGATTAAGGTATACTTTTGGTCTGCTAAGAGGTTAGAAGCAAGATTTGATGATTTGGTGTCTTTCAAGCCTTGTGGAATTAAGTTGCAAAGAAGTGTAATTTGGTGAATGTTCAATTGTTCTTTTGAAGTTTTGAGTTTTGGGTTTTAAGAACCATTGAAGTTTGTAGATGCTCTGCATCAAGAAGAGTTTTTGTTAATTTGCAAGAAAGGTGACAACTTTGACAACTTTGCAACTTTGGAAACTTTCGTAACTTTTGTTCTCCTATTGATCTTCAACCTAAAACTTGTAATCACACATTAAAGGATTAAAAAAATGATGTTTTGTTAGGGAATAGGGGTTTTCCTTGGCCAAACTCCATCTTGGTAAATAAACCTTGAATTGAAACAATGTATCATAGGAAAGATGAATGAACAATATAATGCCACAAATCACCATTCCTCAATTGATCCTTGGATTGTAAATCTAAAACTTAGCCTAAAAAGGCCTTGTTGATGGTTGTTTTAGTACTTTCTCAACATAGGAAGTGCATAGCTGCACTACCTCTCTTGAAAGGCAATCTCCAACAACAAGTTGTTGAAAATCACCCCAAGGTCTCTTGGGTGTCAAGTCATGACATACATTGAATTTCTCAGTTTGGTTCAATGTGATTTTGCTGGTAATCAGAGGGAAGACTTACAAAGTTAAGCTGGAGGAAAGGTGAATCTTAAAATGGAGTTCTTGAGATGGGGAAGTTGATGTACAATTGCTGTAGGTTCAAACAACAGTCTTAAACTCTAATTTTGGCTTCATATTTTTCTTTACAATGTGCAACGAACCTTAGCATAGGCTATTTCTAAAAGAAGGAAAAAAGAGTAAGGAAGAGAGAAGGTTCCTGGATTTGAAACTAATAGTGAACAGTGATCATGGAGAACCTTGTTGTGGACAACTTTCCTAAAACAAAATTTCACTTAACCAGATTACCTCACAGTCTCATGAAATTCGTGCAAGCTTCTAAAGACTGCAGATATTCAACCATTCATTCACCATAAGCATGATTAAAAGATATAAGTTTAGAGAAGCTTTTAGATTATGCCTAGACTAACTTTACACAACTATTTATCATCAATATACAACAAAAAGTATGGATAAGGAAAGTTGCAAGCACACAACATAATTCTTCAAAATCAATGAAAAATATCAACTAATCTACTAGAACAAGCTAAAACATACATAACAAAAAATTAAATATATTCAAATTAACTAACTATGGGACAAGAACCATGTAAAATTTATTTGAAACTCAAGAATCCACCAAAATCATGAACTTCTATTAAAATTTTAGCACCATGTCATTACAAAAACTCAACTCTCTCTTAAAAATGAGAGGAGACACCCTATTAATAGTGTTCAAAAAGAAAAATGAATGGCCAAGATTGATTTACATTGTGTGGCTAGGATTCACTACAAACTAGGGTTTCACCTACCCCCAAATATATTACAATTTAAAATTACATTCTTGTCTTTTCCCTATTTTGTCTTTTGTGGCAGCACTGTAGCTCTTTTGTCTTTTCTTGATTTCCATTTTATATAGCTACACTGTGAGGAATTCATCATCAATCATAGGAATTCCTTCATTTCCCTTCATGGTGGCATGCTCCACAAACTTTCCTATCAATCCACGGAGCTTATCCCACTCCAATATATTAGATTGGATTACTTGAAAATTAATCTCCTTGATTTGTTTGTGACAACATCCTAGTCCTTGTCAATTTTTTGTGCATTCTTATTCACCTGCTCGGACTGAGTGAAGGATCGAGCTACAAAACCCATGAAATCCGGTGTTAGCACATCCACAGTGCCATTTTCAATCTTCTTGTGGAAGTAGGGCTTTATCATCTCAGGATCCAACACAACTGTTGGCACATTGAAGTCTTTCATCAACTTTATATATTCTTCACAAATAGCCCAAACTTCCTTGATCCAATCTATTTCAATCTCCACTTCATGGAGAGCTTGTTCTAATACCTCTTTTCTATGGTCAAGGCTCAACTTCCACGTCTCTAAAATCCAGTGGTCACCTTTTTCCAAAGAAAAATCCTTTTCCCAGGATCCATCAAGTACCTTGAGGATAGCCTCAAGTTTGGGGTACGTGATCCTGTATAGCTCGAGGAAGTCAGTGCAAAACTTCCTTATTCCCTCGAGCACTATTTGCAACTCCAAGAATTTTTTTACTGTCCTAACTGCACGACCGATGCCCATGCTGCCATTGTAGACGACCTATCTAAACCAATCCTCTATGGATTTCATCCAATAATTTCTTTTATCGAGCTGATCAATATGGCCCTTAGACAATAATTGTGGTGGTGTCAAGGATGTAGTGGGAAGCTCTTCCACTAATGACCATTGTTGAATATAGGCTGACAAATCAGCCACTTGTGCTTTTAGTTCCTCCTTTGAAATCTTATCCTTGTGCATTTGATGCACAATGGTGATGATAGACCCTTGAAGGTGATCAATTTTTTGCTCTCGTGTGGTAGTTCCTAGATCAAGGGTGGAAATGGTATAGCATGCCCCTTCTTCATTCATCACTCAGTGGTTATTTGCATGGTTCTAGATCTAGAGGTGTCCATTGTCAGCTAAGATTTGACCTTAGGTTTCTTTTCTTTCTTCGTGCTTATCTGGGCTCGAGCCAAGATGGCCTCTAGCCTTTCCCTTGGATCCTTTGAGCTTGGAGTCATATTTTCTAGTTGTTTCTCCATCCACTCAAGCATCTGAGACTCCCCATTTGGTGATTCATGACCACCTTCTTCCTCTTCATGGGTGTGTTGGATCTCGATTTCTTTGTTTCCTGGAGCCTCTTTCTCAGTCTTTTTCCCTTCCTCATCATAATCCTGGATGTACACAGTCTACTTCTATGGGGACTCAAAGGAAGCATGCTCTTTAGGTTTGTCTTCCCCTTTAGTTCCCTTTTCTTATTCTTCTTCATGCTCATGCTCCTTAGGCTGTTCCATTTCTGGGTTCTTGTGAATTTCAGACTCTTCTTTAGGTTTTTTTTCTTCTTTCTTTTCCTCTTCTTGTTCTCCTAAGAGAGAAATTTCTTCATCATGCTTGGGGCTTCTATAATGCTCCCCAATTGGAGGTTTAGTGTCTTCCTTCATTTTGTCACTTGATTCCTTTTCTTCCTCAGATGGTAGTCCTTCTACTTCTTCTCCAACATTCTTTAACTGTTGAGCTAACTCTTCCTCGAGATCCCCATCAAAGCTTCCCAAAATATATTTGGTGCCAACATCCTCATTATCCCCCTCAGATGATTTTGTCTCTTCACCTTCATGCACCACCTCATCAATTAGCAGGTGTTGGAACTCGGGATGCTCATGGTAATCATCTAGTTCCTCCTCGATCTCTTTTGTGGCTTCCTTCTCTCATCACTCCAATTCTTTTGATATTTCCATTTTGACTTTCATCTCTGGTGGTTCAATTGGAGGAGTGGAGGTGGGAATATTAGCAAGAATATATGTCAAGGCAGCCTGAATAGTTGGCTTCATATGTACTCTTGACATATCTATAGGAATTTTTTGCATATGCTAGGAGAAGGCCTCTACAAGTGAGAGTGTAGGCATTGGCATTGTTGTTGTTGCTAGGGGAAGTGATATTGTCAGAGACATGGAGGTGGTGGTAGAAGAAGAGTCGATGGTTACAACATGCATGGTGGGTGGAGAAGAGGCAAGGTGGACTAAGATATCCACAGCAAGTAGAGAAATAGCAACCATCACCTAAGAAGAAAGTGGAGGGACAACAGTGGCTGTAACGACAATATTAGAGGTAGCAAGTGGAAATTGTGGTTGCTCAGCCTCTAGTTCCTCTCCTTCATGGAGAGGGTCCTCCTAGATGGTAGGAATCTCTGTGAAACTACCTAATTTCTTATGTTTCTTGGAAGGTTCTCCCTCGGAAGCCTTGCTCACATACACCTTAGGGTTGGGTTGTTGCTCAATAGCTTCTTTTCTCTTCCTTGACCTGGTGGATGGAGGAGATTTTGAACTCTCTCCTAATGGGGTAGTAGCTATCCCACTATCTATTTCACTTGCAATCTCCTCCTAAATCCCCTCATAGGTTAAAGTGACCCCTTGCTGCTTCAATTGGGAAATTTTCCCATCAATCCATTCTATTTTTCTAGCCTTAGCGAGCTTGGTTAGAATATCGAGGTCATCAACCTCTTGCTCATCCTAGTTGATCAGGGGCAGTGGTGGATTTGCAACTACATTTTACTAAGGATCCATTACTGTATTTTCATCTTTTGCTACCTACTCTAGTATAGGGAACAAGTTGACCTTCTTTACAAAATATGTTGCCATTCACATGTACTTCCTTATTCACACTTCATTATAATCCTTGTAGTTTTCCCAAAAATCTTCAACACTATGTAAATGGGAATATTGAGTCACGACCATCTTCTTCATCTTACCATAGGGCTCCATTTGCAATCAGGTAGTGTGGAACCTCAAGTGATAATCCATAAGAACTTTGTCTGAATTTTTGACACACTGGGATGAGTGGAGTTCATATAGCCCTTGGCTGAAGGAGAGGGGATAAGGAATCCCAGCCTTATGCCACTACTACTGCCAAGAGAGTTCTAATAGTATTATCTGATCATTGGGATACTGGGGTAGATTTTATGATTTTTTTGAAAATCCTTCAACATGAATGTATGTAAACTTTGGAAACTAAATGAACAAGAAGGAAAATTGTTTGAGGAAAGCATTGGCACTATGGGAGATTCTTCTCTCAAAGTCACCCCCGAGCAATCTAATAATATGACCTATGAAAGGGTCATTAACTCTGTATCAGTCCCGCTTGAAGTTTTTGAATTGCAATTGAGGGTACCTATCATAAACCTTTAGCTCCCTTCCTGGTTCCTCATCTAGTGCTTTGAATAAGCCTCTACATTGCATCTGTTCAGCCAATGAATAGACCAAGTAAGATGTCATGTAAAATCAAGAGGTCTTCTTTATAGCCATAAATTGCTCATGGAAGCAATCACTGATTATCCTTGCCCAGTATAACTTGGCTTCTCCATGGAGAATATCTTCGTACGAAGTACAACATCCATTCTTGGAAGTAGGTAGCAGTTGGAAGGCCCATTACTCTACTCCACAAGGTTACCAATTCATGGTAATCCTCATAAAAGTCACTACGAAAGAGCTCCTAGGGAACCTTTGCAACACTGCCCCTCTTCTCTTTCAACTAGTATTGATTAATAAGTCTTTTGCACTTGAGGGGGTCCTAATCCCATAGTGCCTTGCCATCATCCTTTTTTGGAACCTCCATCTCTCTAAAGCTAGGGATATGAAAAGTCCTTGTTATTGACTTGGGAGACATGTCAGCCAAAACATTCCCATCTCTATCTACTATGGTTCTAGTCTCCTCTTGGTATGCCTCTCTATAGGCCATAACAAGCTCGAGGGTGATGAGGGTAGGAGGGAAACCTGTAGCTTTAGCCAACCAACTGCTTCTAATATTTCCTCCACTCTCTATTGTAGGGTTGATCCAGACCCTTTGCTTAAATTCATCAATTTCTACATGTTTGATATTTGTATCTGTGATCTCTTTCCAGGCTGTGGTGACCGTCGCGTTAAGAGGTTCCCCCTAGAACTTGTATTTCATCTGGTCCTTGTCTTCTTTTCGATGAGGTGCTTTGGCTATTTTATTTCCTTTTCCCTTCTCTACGACCACCTATGAGGGTCCTACACCTGGTTCCATAAATCCTGTGGGTGAGAGTGAGATACATACATTCAAACATAAAAATATGGGAAAGTTAGCCAAATCCTACAAAATGATGTTAAATTAGATAATCCATCCTTTACCAATCCTAACATATCTTCGATATTGGCATTAACATTTTGGAGGGAGGAGTTTTAGCAATTCAGGCCCAAGGGATTGGGCTTCCCTAGGTGGATGGTTGTTTTGGAACAGTTGCAAGAGGGATGACAATCAGGGCATGGCGGCCTGCCTATCCAAAATTTCCTTCAAATTTGGTCTGTTTGTGGGGTCCACCAAGGAGGTTTCTCTATTTTTTCATGTGGTTCAAAGTCATTTTGATGATTAGGGGAATATAGGACCATTGTTTGAGCAATCAGAAATAAGGAGCGACTTTGTTGTTTGGAGTTTTCCATTGAGAACAACTCTGGAAAGATGACAGCCCGAGGGTGTAGTTCTGTCGGGCGGGACCCATGGCTCTGGAAAGCGGTATCATCATTTTATTGTTGTTCAAATTTTTTCAGGTCGAAAGGGGCAGATGAACACTAGGTCATTGTCATTTGAAATAGTGGAAGTCGAACGGAGGCCCGATGGGGAAAATCTACATAATCGGGTTTGAACAGAGATTTGGCCTCCACATTTACTTTGCTTGTCATTTGAAAGTTCAGGGGCCAAGGTGAGGTTGGGTCCTAGAGGGAGGAATTTCGTTCATCAAAAGACATAAGAGATGACAATCTTACTGAGGCAGCTCGCAGATGGAGGTCCGCCAGGCAGGACCCGAAATGGTGTTGGGAACTTGGTCATTTAGAGGGAAAATGGAGTTAGCTAGCGAAGTAAAGGGTGGGACCCGAAGGATGGGAGGATGTGATGTCTTTGTCATTTATGATGGTGAACCTTGGATGAAACCCTAGAAGTCGTGACCCACAAGAAAGGGCCTAAGATGGACTGAAGGTTTTGGCCGAGTTTTGATTTTTTTATGGAAATCAGTGGATCGGGGCCCAAAGAAAAAAATTCAGAGTCTGAAAGTTGTTTGGAATGGCAGATCTTGAGCGGTGCCTTAGAGGCAGAGTTTTACAGGGTCAGACCTGAGTGGTTTTGATGATTCGTCATTCTCAGTTGTGAATTTTGCTAAGTTTTGGGGGGTGAATGAGGTGGGTTCTTCCATGCTGGCAAACCCGAATGGTTCGTTCACCTCTTTAAGTTTAACTTAATTTTCTAATGTTGGTGACAGAAATAGGAAGTTGTGGGCCCGCAAAGCATGAATGCTCTGGCTGATGAATGGCAACAGAGAGTCCTAGTTTTGTGGGAGGTGTACAGATCCGATTTGAGGTTTTATTAAGATTTGAGTGTATGGGTTTTGTGCACCCTAGTCATTTTTAATTAATTACTAGGTTTTATTCCCTTAGACTTATGAATTTTACACAAAAAATAAAAGAAAAATCTAAGTGAGGCACGAGGGGTAAACCTACCTCACAAATCCGATAAAGATGGATGACCAAGCATCCTAGCAAAGATATAGAGATGATGATCAAGCAATGTGGAGGTGATGGTGGTGTTGGAAGTTGGCTCTGACTCGTTATGAACAAACTAGTGAATGAAAATGACAGTTCAAAGTCTACTATTTATAGACATTCCCTCATTAAATGTTCCTCATAAATTTAGGTATGACAGGTCAGAAGTTTGGTGAGTCGTTATTTGAAAAAAATGGTAGGAGCATCAAGACACACCAGGTGGGAAAAATTTGGCTGATGGTCATTTAGGGGTTCAGTGATGAGGAGATGGCACCAAAGGTCTTAGGTCCTGATGATTAGAAGGACATCAGATGATGTCCATTCAAAAGCCAACAATAAGGGAAATGGTGAACAACCCTGCAGATCCTGACAGGAGAAGAGCTGTCAGAGGAAGGTCATTTGAGACGGCTGCAAGGCAATGAAAACCCGATGGGGGTGGCCCAATGGGCTCCAGGGACACCAACTTTGGAGAGCTAAGGAAAAAAACCACTGGGATCCTACAAAGACTTTGAAATTTGAAAATTTTAGGGGAGGGAAACATGGTCGACTCAGGATGACTTCCCTAAAGCTCACTGACCATTTTGAACACCAAACAAGGGGCATACAAAATGAGGTGGCAACCAAAAGTGACCCGACAAGGTGAAGGAAAGAGAGGGTCCCCATTCTGAATAGGGCATGTGTGCTAAAGGCACTAAAAATGGCGACTCTGCTAGGGAATGCTCCCAAGTGTTCTAACGGTAAGTATTCATTCAGAACCTAGAATATTTGGTTTCACAGACTAGGGGCCGACTTCCAAAAGTTAACTAGGAGAGCGAGATCCTTAGTTGATTCAATCCATGAAACATCTCAGAAGTGTTTGTTCAGTGAGTTCATTCCCCTTTCGTAGAAACTGTGGCAAGTGGAAACTAATCCAACCAGGAAAGCTACATGAATTTTCCAACCCCAAAAGTAACCTGGACATTGCCCCATTGCTAGTCAGACATCCATAGCCTTGGAGGAGCTGTCATTGTGAACCCATGAAAAATTTTCTACTACTAGCCAGGCATCCATAGGCCCAGTAGAGTTATCTACATACCCATATGGTTGCTTGATTTCAATATTTTTCTTTTCTTTTGTTTTCTTTCAATACTTCTTTTAACACTTTCTTCTTTTGCTCAACCGTGTAAGCATTGAAGCTTACTATGGGTTTAGGAACCACAGTGGTCACTGGAGCGGACTTGAGATTTTTTGCTTGCTAAGACGTCATAATGAACATTGTATAGCTCTTTGGAAATAATTAATGTGCATTTTGTGCAAGATCTGAGATGAATGTAAAAGGATGATTCAACTAAGGGTCGGGTTCAAAATCAAAGTTCAAATGAGGAAGCCATTTCATGGTGGCTATTAGAGACCACTAGTTGAGAGTGAATATTTAGCCCAAGAACACTAAAAGTGGGCAAAAAAGTGAACCGTACATTGAACGAGCACAAAATGAGCAAAAAATGAAAGCGACGGAAAGTAGCGAGACAAAAGAAAACCAAAAGTGATGTAAACTAACCTATGCACAAGTATTTACAGGAACAACTCCAAAGGAGCTCAAGCTTGGAAATAATGCTTTAGGTGCTGCCTGTTGACAAACAATGCGAAATCTTCACTAGTTAGAGGGTATGTGCAGGATCATCATGGAAAAAATAGGCTCTTAAGTGGCAAAAAATTTAGAAAAATCAGAGTTAGGCAACTTGACATAAAAATTGAATAAGTTATCTATATTATTTCAAAAATATGTAGGAATAGAATCTGTAGAAAATTGAATTTAGTTTCTAAACTACTAGGTTCTTTTTTTTAAATCTATTTGGTGAAAATTTGAAATTTCAATGCAATAGTACTTAAATTTCAGGAAAAAATAAGAATTAGGTGTCATTAACCACCCTAACCACAATAAAATGATAATATTTTTTTATAAGATTTTAGATATAAGTAGAGGACTCATGTCTAGATGTGATGCATATTTTTTGTAATTTTTTTGGAAATAAATAATTAATTATGAATTTTTATTACAACTTTTAAAAATATAAAAAATTGAATGTCGACCACCTTAACTTTGTCAAAACTTCATGAAATTTGATTTTTATTTTTTTAATCCTATAGTATACGAAGCATAGAATGTGATGTTTTGGATTCAAAAAATCTGAGACCATTTGAAAGCTATAGATGTTTTTCAATAAACCTATCAATCAGGACATTACTTGTAATTCAAATAAAAAATTAATAATTATTATTTATTAAATTCAAAGTAAAGCATAATTTATATTGGTGGAAAGTTGAGAATCTCCTTTAAAAACCCTTTTCGTTTCATCAATTTTGGGTAAAAAAAAGGTCATCAACTACATGGGCCATCATATCACTTACATATTGCCACTTTTTGGCCGATCATGATCCTGCGCATACCCTAGAGTCTTTAGGCAAAAGCATTATCTCTAAGGATTCCAACAATTTGAAAGGGGCCAAGCTAGACCTTATTGAATTTTTCATGTCCCCCTTTCTTCTCATGGGCCTTGTCCCAACATAGGACTAGATCAACGATTCTAAAGGCCTTGATTTTGGCTCGGTGGTTGAACCATCTTTTGACTATGCCCTGATGTTTGGTGAAATTTTCTATAGCATGATCACACACTTCTTCTAGGTGTAGTAGCTCAGCCAAGCGAGCTTCTCTACAATCCCCTTCTTTCATAAAATTCATTAATGAGCAGGAGGGTGGAGATTTTTAAGTGGATTGGGAATATAGGCTCTAAGCCATAGACAAGATGGAATAGGGAATCACCAAGGGCAACCTTGTGGCATGTGTGATCTATCGAAAGGGAAAAAATAGAGCTAGGTATGCTAATCCTTGGGATTCCTATCAAGTAATTTTTAAATCACAGTGATGAGGTTCTTGTTAGTGGATTATGCCAGGCCATTGCCCTAGGGGTAGTAGTTGGATGAAAACTTGAGGGAAATTCCATAATCAAAGGCCCAACTAGTGAATTTAAGTGAGAAAAAGGTAGGGCCATTATCACACTAATGCATACAGGCAACCAAAATGATTCAAAATAAAACTTTCAAGAAAATTTGTAACTACCTTTGTTGTGCATTGCCTACATGCAATGGCTTCTATCCATCTAGTGCAATAATCAGAAGCAGTTAGAATGTACCTATGTTCTATAGATGATGGTGGGCTTACCAGACCAATGAAGTCAAGACCCCATTGCGTGAACAGTCTCACCTCCAGAACTGGTTGCAGTGGGACAACAAGACTCCTTTTGCGAAGGTTTGGCAGACATGGCACATACAAACATGGTTGTGAGTTTCTTTAAAAATTGTCAGCCATTAGTATCCTACTCATAAGATTTTATGAGCATTCAAAGGGCTAGATCCATGACTAGTGCCAAATTTGTCATGGAATTCCTTCAAGACTCAGTCTGCTTCTTCCTTGCCAAGGCATTTTAGATAGACACCTTCATGATTCCTCTTGTATAGTATGGATCCTTGCATCATGTAGCTACTTCTTTTTAGCCAGAGAGCACGTTTTTGAACTCCCTACAAGTGGGGTGGGCACTTGTGATTCAACAAATAATAGACTATGACATCATACCATTCCCTTGGGGAAACATCCTCAAGCTGATACTATTGTACTATAAGTTTAGGTCCTGCATCAGCTATTGTTCGAGAGAGTTCCTATACTCTTACTAGTTTCATGGGTTGAATCTCCATGTTGTATTGCTATAGCAGGGTAACCCACTTGGCTCTTCTTTCTCCTAGCTCATTTTGCATGAGCAACGTCTTCACTGCTGGGTCAAGGACAATAGCGAACACCTTATTGTGCAAGATGTATTGTCTAAACTTTTTAACTCCTCTGAGAAGATCATATGCTTTCTTTTCCACATTGTGGTATCTTAGTTCATCATCTTTCAGGGGAGTACTCATGAAGCTGATTGGGTTCTTGTTTCCCTTGTCATCCTTTTGGGTTAAAATGTTGGCACATGAGTGATCTGAAGCAAACAAATAGATGTAGAATGGCTTCAAATAATCTGGGCTGACTAACACTAGTGCCTCAACAATTGCTTTCTTGATTTCTTTGAAGGATTTCTTTTCTTCTAGAGTCCACTCAATCTTAGCCTATTGTTTTAACATGACGTTGAGCGGCTTGACAATTTCAACGAAGCTTGTGATGAATTTCTTGATGAAATTTATCTTTTTGAAGAAAGATTTCAGTTATTTCTTGTTGCCTGGTAGCTAAATCTTTAGCAGAGACCAGGTGTGCTCAAGATGTATAGAAATTCCTCATTCTAAAATAACATTCCCAAGTAACTTTCCTTTAGTGACCCCAAAGATGCACTTCTTTAGGTTAGGAGAGACTCCAAATTCTCGGTACCTTTGGAAGACTTTACATAGACCGGAGATATGATCACTTTGCGTCTTTGAAAACATGGTCAAATCATCCATGTAGATGATTATGCACTTTCCGATCAGATCTTTGAAGGCAATGTCCATCACATGCTGGAAAGTGGTGCCAACATTGATGAGCCCGAATGGAATTCTTCTATATGCAAAGGTCCCCCACTTGGTGGTGAATGTTGTTTTATGTTGATCTTCATACTGCACCATCACTTGACTATACCCAGAGTACCCATTGAGGATGGACATCATCTAAGACCCGTTAACAACCTACAATACCTCATCTAATGAAGGCACTAGGTAGTTATCCTTCTTTGAAGCTCTGTTCAAATTATGGAATTCCACACACAATCTAATTTCTCCATTCTTCTTTCTCACCAGGACCAAGTTAGCCACCCACGTGGAGTGCTTGACAGGAAAGATGATTCTAGCAGAAAGTAGTTTTTGCACTTCCTTGTAAATGATAGGCTTGACAAGGCATTGATGGAGTGTTATCTTTGCCAAAATGGTCGCACATCAGGCTTGAGGGGAATGGTATGTGTGATAATGGAGGTATCATAGGTCTTCAAATATTCATAGCTCCACGCTACCACATCGTGATACTTTTACAAATCATCAACGATTCCTTTCTTTTCTTTTGTAGTACACACCTTGCCAATAATACACTTTTTTGACTTCCTCAGTTGTTCCAAGGTTGTGGATGTCACACTGGTTATTTATGGCATCCTTCTTTGTTTGCTAATATTGATATGTGATTTGATCTAGGTCAAGTATGCATTCAAGCTGAACCATATCTCATGGACTAGTGTTCATTTTGAGGTTGATGACCCCTTCTATATCTAATTTAGCTTCCTCTGGATCAACTTCATCAATTATATGGGTTGCAAACACATCGTAACTAGTGATAAACTCCAAGATGTGTTTATCATCATTCAACACCTTGAAATGAGTGACATTGTCTAGGACAAATGGGGTTGAGGTCAACTCAACAGTGAATCTCTTAAGTCTAGACAAAGATAGGGGTTGCAACGTGTTGGTTGCTTGAGCCAAAGCATCAACAGTATGATTCTAAGAATGTGGGATCAACTATATGTTAAATGCATCTAGACTTTCTAAGAGATCCCAGAATCTATGCCTATAGTTTGCAAGCCTTCTGCCGTGGCATGAGTACAATTTCCTAACTTGTTTGACCACTAATTCTGAATCACCAAAAACTTGTAGCATTTTAACATTTTTCCTTAAAGCCATTAAAAGACCATGGACTAAAGCTTCATATTCTGGTACATTATTGGTACAATAAAATTGAAGCCTATGGGCAGAAAAGTAAGTCATACCCGTGGGGCTAATGAGTTCAAATCCCACCCCGGGTCGTTGTTTATACTTGGATCCATCAAAGTGTAGCATCTAGAACTTGGAAATATCTTTCACGCCAGGGCCAATGATGCATTCATTCCCTTTTGGTTGTGTTCTTGCATCCATAACCTCTAAAATAGGTATTGGTTTAGTTTGATTGGGGGCAGGATGCCCCGCTGGCATCTCCTTTTAAGGAGCAAACAATCCTTTGATATGTTCCACTTCTATTTGGCACAAGCAACATTCAAAATAGGAATGGGTACTGTTGTGAAATCTGCACCAACTTGGTAGCAAGAGGTCTTGGAAATCCATCCTCTCTCCCAAACTGAGTTGATCTTGTACACATTTTTCCATAAAATCTTGGAATTCATCCAACAGTCCTAAATTACTATCTTTATAAGGCTCTTCCTCTTCTAATTCCACTAACATTTCTATGCTCTAAGGCACATAGGAAAAGTTGGTTAGAGGATTTCAGTGCACTAGGAAGACCTTTGCATCTTGTTCTTCTTCTTGAGGCTTCAATTCTTCCTAATAAGTAAAGGGCCAATAATTTCAAAATTATGTTTTAGAAAACAACACCTCATTGACATTGTTGTACTCTCTGATCATGAACTTCATGTGTGCTCCTGATCTATTTGAATCTAGTTTGGTAGCTCTTTCCATGGAAGCCACATGTGAGAAAAGTTGGTTGCGGCATACCCATTGAAAGCACAGGTGAAGTCCCATCTTAAGATAATTCCATATGTGTCGGGAATGTCCGCAACTTGGATGTCAATAACCTGTTGCACCCTTAGATTTGTAGCAATCTGCATTGGGATATGGTTGATCTCCCCATCAATGTTAACCTCCATTTTGTCCAGCTAGGTCACTTTTTTTCTTGAAGGTGTGGGGGTATTCCCAAGGGCTTTACACACTGCCAAAGGCATGACACTGGCTAATGCTCTAGAGTTACTTAGACAATTGTGAAAATTCCTCCCAAATATCCAGATGGTGGTGAGGAAGGGTGGTGTTTCCAACTTCCCTTGGAATAGGCCCATAGGCGTGTCCACCCGAGCTACTTGAGCTTTGTTCTTATCACCAACTTTATCCTTAGTCTGCACAGAGGGCTGGTCCTTTGGGTTTTTCCTATTGTTTTGATCTAATTTCTTTGCAGGCTACCTGCCTATTGGCTGATTTTGAGGTGGACCGGTCTTCTTTCCATGAATTTTTTGAATAATGGGTTCACTTGCAGGGTCTTCAAAAGAGACTCTCTTGGTTGGTATTTCCTGTGTTTCCTTAGAGGAAGGATTCCCATTAATAACTCTAAAGAAGGCATGCCTAACTGTAGTAACCTTGAGTAACTCAAAGGCGAACAAGCTGATTTTGATCTTCTTGAACTCCTTGGCAACATATTCGCCCATTTGTTCAATTTCATTTTCAAAGGCTCTACCTATGGCTAAGCTATCAGGTTGGGCTTGTGTCTGGCTTGAATAATTTTGGGGTTGACCTTAAGGCTATTTTTGTGGCTAGTTTTGAGGCTGGTTTAATGGCCTATTCTTGTTGAGGTATTGAGTGGGCACATGAGGAAAACCAGGATTATTGTTGGCATTGGGGTTAGGAAGGGTGCTAAAATTATTGGGCAAAGTAGAAGTAGTAAAAGGTCCACCTACCTGTCTATTCCTAAGGTAGTAGGGAGTTGCTCTCTAGTGGAACATGTGAACCTCATCTACATATGGTTCTTCCTCATCTAATGGACTATTATCTAGTGAAGCAAAAAGCTGAGACAAGGTTTCTTTGCTACTTACCTCTTGAATTTCTTCCAATTTTGGTGGAGCATCCTCGCATTCTAAGACATTGTTCTCGCTTCATGGGAATGGAGCTAGATTGACCATGAGATAGGAGGAGTCATAGGACTCAGATGGGACTATATCATGACATTCGACATTGTGCACAACATTCTGAACTTCAACTTAGAGATTTTTGTGGATGTGAGGAACTCAAGGTAGTCCAACTCAGAGTGCCTATTTGTTTTGTGAATCTGACACCATCTAGATAGAGCTTCTTCAACAAGGTACACACCAGTAGTCATCTTTTCAGCATTAGCTAGTTGGTCAAGAAGAGTAGGAACACCTTCATTGTTGGGCCTAGTATTCCATGTCCTATTTTGTCTTTGGGTCTGTCTCTTAAAATTTTGATTAGAATTCTATTCTTTTTCATAACTTTGTCCTAAGGTAGGACCCACATCACGGTTGTCCATATTTTCCCTATTGAGGTTGGCTTGAATGCTCCACTGGGAAGCTTGCAACTAACTATTTTGATTTCTAAGGTTTTTCATCTTCGTGGAAATTTTCTTGATCATTTTGGTCAGCTCATCAAGCTGATCTTTCTTGATGTTACTTGGCTATGACACTTTATTTTGAAGGAAAATGGGTGGGGCAGTAGGCTAATTTTGTTATGCTAGAGGAAATTCTGGTCCCTACAGGTATAATGGTTTTTGAGGTTGCTAAGAGTACACCTACTGCTATTGGGGAGCCTAGGAATAGGTCTTCTATTGTTGAGGCTACAAGTAATGAGGCACTAGGGTCACCTAGCTCATCATCTATCCTAGATGTGGGACTATGGGCAATTGAGGCACCTGGTTCATAAGAGGTGTCTGATGAGCGAACGCTTAGTTGAGCTCTTGAACCTGCATTAGATGAACCACTGGGCCCAAGGAGGGCAGTGGACCAAATTTTTTATTCCCCAAGTCAATACTGGTAATAACTACCTCAATGTAAGCATCTACTAACTGAGTTGGAGCTGGTCGCATTCTTTTTCACTAATACAGTTGTGAGATTATCTAAAGTTGCATAGTAAACTAGCAAGGCAGCAACATCATTGAGCACATTAAGGCCTATAACCTTGTACAGGCTCAGTGAAATCGATCATTGAAGGAGCTGATCGACTCGTTGACTTCCCTACACACTAATGTGAATTGTCGATATAGCTCCAAAGGGCTGACTGGGATCTTGTACTTTTGCAAGAAGGCGTTCATCATCAAATCCCAAGATGTAATGGATCCTGTTGGCAAGTTAATATACCAATAGAAGACTTCTTCCCCCAATGAGTAAGGGAAGAGCCTACATGCCACATCTTCCTAATCTGTCTACATGTCTTTTAGTGTTGTTTGGAATATTTTGATGTGCTCCTTGGCTATCCTTTGCGGATCCTGAGAATTAAACTTTGTGCAAAATATTTCCAAATTTTTAGGCATGTCATGGTAGGCATTGAAGTGCAACGAAAAAGGATTATTCCTTAGCCAAGCCATGAGGGGAGGCAGATGTGGTATTTGATGTCGAACAATGATTTGGGGTTGCACAGGGGTAGTGGTAGTTGGGACTGCACATTGGACTTGGAGGGTAGGGGAGGGGGTAACACCCTAGCTGTGGGAAGCAAACGACAAGAAAGCTATGTGGTAGGCCTGAATGGAAGGGATGGAGGTGGGGAAACTCTGTTGGGTATGAGGTGAATGAAAGGAGAAAGGAGATAAAGGAAAAGGTGAAGTGGGTAGAATGGAGGAAGAAGAGGTTGTGTTCCCTCTCTTAGTCCTTCTAGCCCTTGTGGGAGGTTGTAATTCCTAAAATTCCCCTCTGTTAGGAGTAGACCTTAGAACTCTTCAACACCTCTCAAGGGGGAGTGAATCACCTTGATCTAGCTTAGCTCAGATGCCCTCCTTCTAGTGCTAGTTTTGTTGATGGGTGTTTCAGCACTTTCTCAATGCAGGCAATGCATATGCGCACTGCCTCTCATGAAAGGCAATCTCCAACAACAAGTTGTTGAAAATCACCCCAAGGACTCTCAGCTATCAAGTCATGACATGCATAGAATTTCTCAGTTTGGTTCAATGTGATTTTGCTGGTAATCATAGGGCAGACTTATGGAGTTAAGCTGGAGGGAAGGTGAATCTTAAAATGGAGTTCTTGAGATGAGGAAGTTGGTGTACAATTGTTTCATGTTCAAACAACAGCCTTAAAATCCAAATTTCCTTTAAATTTGGCTTTACAATGTGCAATGAACCTTAGTGTAGGCTATTTCTAAAAGAACGAAAAAAGAGCAGGGAAGAGAGAAGGTTCCTGGATCTGAAACTATCAATGAATAGTGATCATGGCGAACCCTGCTGCGAACAACTTTCCTAAAACAAAATTTCACTTAACCAGATTACCTCACAGTCTCATGAAATTTTTGTAAGCTTCTAAGGACTACAAATATTCAACCATTCATTCACCATAAGCATGAATAAAAGATAGAAGTTTAGAGAAAATTTTAGATTATGCCCATACTAACTTTACACAACTATTTATCATCAATAAACAACAAAAAGTATGGACAAGTTGCCAGCACACATCAGAAATCTTCAAATTAAGTGAACAACATCAACTAATCTACTAGAACAAGCTAAAACATACAGAATAACAAAGTAAATCTATTCAAATTAACTAACTATGGGACAAGAACCATGTAACATGCATTTGAAACTCAAGAATCCATCAAAAGCATGAAATTCTATTAAAATTTCAACATGTCATTACAACAACTCAACTCTCTCTTGAAAATGAGAGGAGACCCCCTATTTATAGTGTTCAAAAATAAAAATGAATGACCAAGATTGATTTGCATTGTTTGGCCAGGATTCAATACAAACTAGGGTTTCACCTACCCCCAAATATATTACAATTTAAAATTACATTCTTGTCTTTTCCCTATTTTGGCTTTTGTGCCAACACTATAGCTCTTTTGTCTTTTGTCAATTTCCCTTTTTTTGTAGCTACACTGTGAGGAATTCATCATCAATCACATGAATTCCTTCATTTCTCTTCATAGTGGCATACTCCACAAACTTTACTATCAATCCATGGAGCTTATCCCACTCCAATATATCATATTGGATTACTTGAAAATTGAGTCTCGATTTGTTTGTGACAACATCCTAGTCCTTGTAAAAATTTTGCACATTCTTAATCACCTGCTTAGACTGAGCAAAGGCTCAAGCTGCAAAACCCATGAAATCCGGTGTTAGTGCATCCACGGTGCCATTTTCAATCTTCTTTTGGAAGTAGGGTTTTATCTTCTCATAATCCAACTCAACTGCTGGCACATCAAAGTATGTCATCGAATTTATATATTCTTCACAAATAGCCTATACTTCCTTGATGAAATCTATTTCAATCTCCACTTCATGGAGCACTAGTTCTAATACCTCTTTTTTGTGGTCAAGGTCTAGCTTCCATGTCTCTACAAGCTAGTGGTCACCTTTTTTTCCAAAGCAAACTCCTTTTCCCAGAATCCATCAGGTACCTTGAGGATAGCCTCATGTTTGGGGTACATGATCCTCTATAGCTTAGGGAAGTCAGTGTAGAAATTCCTTATTCCCTCGAGCACTCATTGCAACTCCAAAAATTTGTTTGTTGTCCTCACTGCATGGTTGATACCCATGTTTCCATTGTAGACAACCTATATGAACCAATCCTCTGTGGCTTTCATCTAATTCTTTGTTTTCTTGAGCTAATCAATATGGTCCTTGGACAGTAGTTGTGGCGGCATTGAGGATGTGGTGGGAAGCTCTTCCACTAATGACCATTGTTGAATATAGGCTGTCAAATCATCCACTTGTCCTTTTATTTCCTCCTTTGAAATATTATCCTTGTGCATTTGATGTATAATGGTAGCGACAGACCCTTGGAGGTGATCAATTTTTTGCTCTTGTGTGGTGGTTCCTAGATCAAGGGTGGAAATGTTATAGCTTACCCCTTCTTCATTCACCACTGGGGTAGCTATTTGCATAGTCCTAGATCTGGATGCATCCATTGTCAGTTGAAATTTGACCTCAGGTATCTTTTCTTTCTTTGTGCTTATCTGGGCTTGGGTGAAGATGGCCTCAAACCTTGCCCTTGGATCCTTTGAGCTTGGAGTCTTATTTTCTAATTGTTTCCCTAGCCACTCAGGCATATGAAACTCCCCCTTTGGTGATTCATGACCACCTTCTTCCTCTTCATGGGTGTGTTGGATCTCGATTTATTTGTTTCTCGAAGCCTCTTTCTTAGTCTTTTCCCCTTCCTCATCAAAATCCTAGATGTACACAATCTCCTTCTATGGGGACTCAGAGGAAGTGTGCTCTTTGGAGCTGTCTTCCCCTTCAGTTTCCTTTTCTTATTCTTCTTCAAGCTCATGCTCCTTAGGTTGTTCCGTTTCTAGGTTCTTGTGAATTTTGGACTCTTCTTTGGGTTTATTTTCTTCTTTCATTTCCTCTTCTTGTTCTCCTAAGAGAGGCATTTCTTCATCATGCTTGGGGCTTCTATCATGCTCCCCAGGTGGAGGTTCAGTGTCTTCATTTTGTCACTTTATTCGTTTTCTTCCTCAGAAGGTGGTCCTTCCACTTCTTCTCCAACATTCTTTAATTTTTTAGCTAACTCTTCCTTGAGATATGCATCAAAGGTTTCCACAATATATTTGGATCCAACATCCTCTTCATCCCCCTCAGATGATTTTGTCTCTTCACCTTCACGCACCACCTCGTCAATTGGCAAGTGTTGGAACTTAGGATGCTCATCATAATCATCCACTTCCTCCTCGATCTCTTTTGTGGCTTCCTTTTCTTGTCACTCCAATTCTTCTAATATTTCCATTGTGGCTTTCATCTCTAGTGGTTCAGTTGGAGGAGTGGAGGTGGGAATATTAGCAAGAATATGTACTAAGGTAGCCTGAACAATTGGGTTCATAAATACTCCTAATAGCTCTATAGGAATGTTCTACATATTCTGGGAGAAGGCCTCTAGAAGTGAAAGTGTAGGCATTGTCATTGTTTCTATTGCCAAGGGAAGTGATGTTGTCAAAGACATGGAGGTGGAGGAAAGTGGAGAGGTGGTGGCAGAAGAAGAGTCGATGGTTACAAGCTACACGGTGGGTGGAGAAAAAGCAAGGTGGACTGAGATATCCACCTTAGGAGAAGTATCAACCATCACTTAAGAAGTAGGCAGAGGGGCAGTAGTGGTTGTAATGACAGCATCAGATGCAATAGGTGGAAATTGTGGTTACTCAGCCTCTAGTTCCTCTCCTTCATGGAGAGGGTCCTCCTGGATGGTAGAAATCTCTATGAAACTACCTAATTTATTAGTTTTCTTGGAAGGTTCTCCCTCTAACTCCTTTCTTGCATACACTTGAGGGTTGGGTTATTGCTCAACAACTTCTTTTCTCTTCCTTGACTTGGTGAAAAAAGAAATTTTGAAGTCTCCCCTGATGGGGTAGCAGTTTTCCCACTATCTGTTTCACTTGTAGGCTCCTCCTCAAGCCCATCATAGGTCAAAGTGACCCCTTGCTTCTTCAATTGGGAAATTTTCCCATCAATCCATTCTTTTGTTCTGGCCTCAGCGGGCTTGGTTAGAATATTGAGGTCATCAACCTCTTGCTTGTCCTAGTCAATCAGGGGTAGCGACAGATTGGCAACTGCATTGTACCAAGGATCCATTACTATATTTTCATCTTCTGCTACCTAATCCAGTATGGGGAACAAGTTGACCTTCTTTACACAATATTTTGTCATTCTCATTTAGTGCCTCATTCACAATTCATTAGCATCCTTCTAGTTAGCCCATAAATATTCAACACTATGTAAATGGGCATATTCAGCCGTGACCATCTTCTTCATCTTACCATAGGGTTCCATTCGCAATCGGGTGGTGTGGTACCTCAAGTGATACTCCATGAGCCCTTTGTCTAAATTGTTGGCACACTGGGATGTGTGGAGTTCATATAGCCCTTGGCCAAAGGAGAGGAGATAAATAATCCTAGCCTTATGCTTGCTGCTCAAGAGGGCATGTGCGTGCAGCAACTGTCAAGAGAGTTCTAACAATATTATCTAGTCATTGGGATATTGGGGAAAATTATGGTTTTTCTAAAAAGACATCAGCACAAATGTATGTAAACTTCAAAAACTGAATGAACACAATGGAAAATTGTTTCAGGAAAATGTTGGTACTATGGGAGATTCTTCTCTCGAAGTTACCCCTGAGCAATCTAATAATATGACCTATGAAAGCGTCATTGAATCTACAGTAGTCCCTCTAGAAGTTTTTGAATTACAATTGAGGGTACTTAACATAAACCTTTAGCTCCCTACCTAGTTCCTTGTCAAGTGCTTTGAATAATCCTCTACATTGCATTCGTTCATCTAATGAATAGAACAAGTAAGATGACATGTAAAATTGGGAGGTCTTCTTTACAACAATAAATTGCTTGTGGAAGCAATCACTGATTATCACTACCCAATATAACTTGGCTTCTCCATAAAGAATCTCTTCTTATGAAGTACAACATCCATTCTTGGAAGTAGGTAGCAGTTGGAAGGCCCATTACTCTACTTAGCAAGGTGGTGCGGGAGCACCAACCAAAATACAAGCATATCTTTGATGTTTTGTTTTTTTAATCTTTTTGTTTTGTTATGAAAGGTCTCAAACACCATTGATAATGTGTAAGGGGACATTTTTGAAGCTTAGGTTTAAATTTGGAATAAGTTAGGAAACCATGTGTGGTTGTTTCCTAAGGTTTTGGTGAAAATTTCAAAACACTATGTGTTTTCAAACACACATCTTTTCTTTACTTTTGAGCCTGAAACAGAAAACCTAACGGTTTTCTTGTGATGGAAAAGAAAACTCTTGACCATTTGGAGGGGTTTGAATGTTTTTGGATGGTGGCAAGTTTTTGGAGAATAAGAAAAAAATCAATTTTCAGCGTGCATTTTCTAGTTTGCCCAGTTTTCTTATTGTGTTCTGCAAGATAATGTATTGATTATTAGTCTTTAAATGTTCAGCATGTGTTGAGATTGTTTTAAAGCATTGTATTAGCATAGGAACTATCTTATATTCGTTGCAGAGTTTATATTTACTGTGTCTTTCCTTAGATTTTTGTTTTGACTGGTAAAAGATAAGAATAATGGAGTTTTAGCTGCATTGCCATTGTACTCAGCACGGGTTCATTGGAAATGAAGCTAGACTCCACTGTTGTACATAGAATAGGAGTAGGAATCTGCAAGAATTTAAAAGGCATGCAAAGAGTCTAATTCCTAGGTGAATAATCAATGCTCGGTTAGGATAAGACAAAGCTTTTGCACAGTCCCAACGCAGGGGTGATGCGATATCTTCAATGCGAGGTGAATAAAGATTGCAGGGTCTTTCCAAAGGTCTGATAGGAGGCTCAAATCATCAACATTTCTTTTGGTGGCTGGAGGATGAGGACAGTTCTATGAATGTTCAGGAAAAAGGCTTGAAAAGCCCTACAATTCCTTGAAATCAGCATCAGTCCTATGCATGGCCTGAGAGTTGAGTCTGAGTGCCTTCTTGTGTTACTGGTGTCCACCGAGCTAAAGGGTGAGATAAATTAAGACCCCAAGTTAAGAGACCAAATAGGATCATGGGTACAAGCGCTCCTAAAACCCTAGGGTTTTGAGGCAGCGATAGAGGA
This sequence comes from Sequoia sempervirens, assembly GCA_007258455.2. NCBI lineage: Eukaryota > Viridiplantae > Streptophyta > Pinopsida > Cupressales > Cupressaceae > Sequoia > Sequoia sempervirens. Next base: position 409,874,030 of record VDFB02270651.1, on the reverse strand, counting down.
AATAAGGGTTGTGCTAGGACAAGAACCCTTCCTAGACTTTTTGACAGTGATTCAACTAAACTAACTCACACCCTTGCAACAAGGTTGGGTAGAATGGAAGGTTGACTAGTCTTTAGAAGAATAAGGGCTAGTTGGTGCATGTGGAGAAAGAGCATCAAGTAATGCTTGGTAGTAGTAGATTTGCAATGATAGCAGGGTTGCTAAAGTAAACTGGGGGTGTCTCAAAAACAGACGACCTATAGGTTGTAGGGTGAATGAACTAGCACCTGAAGGAGTTCTTAAGACAAAGACTCAAGCTTTGAGATTGTGTTTTCTCAATCAACCCTGGTTCTATCAGATTGGTATCAGAGCAGGTTAAGATTTGGGAAAGCAGCTTATATGTCAGAGGAAGTTGAATCAAGTGAACTGCCCAAGATGGTGACAAATGCACAGTTAGCCAAGAAGGTTGAAGAGCAAGAAGAGGATAAAAAATCTCTGAAGGAAAGAATTGAGCAATTGGAGAAGGCATTGAACAATGCAAGGTTGGAAGGAATAGTGCCAAAGGAAGAAGAGGTTGCAGAGGAGGACAAAGTCCTTGAACCTGACCCAGTTCTTGAGGAGGAGCCTTTCTTGAAAGCATTAAAAGCCCTAAGTGGAAAAGGACTTGAGGGTGTACCACTATTCCATGGAAAGATGGATCCTGATTTGGTCTTGGACTGGATAGATGGAATGGAGAATCACTTCGAATGTGATGGAGTTACAGAAGCACAGAAGGTGAAGGTTGCAAAATCAAGGTTGAGAGGATCAGCTCTAACATGGTGGAAGTTTATTCAGACTGAAAGGGAGAAAGAAAGCAGCCTATATCAACCTAGAAAGGAATGGTTGCTAAAGTGAAAGAAGCCTATATGCCAGATGATTATGAAATTTAGCTCCACAAGAAGAGGCAGAGTTTAAGACAAAAAGACCATGATGTGAACACCTACACTGAAGAGTTCTAGAAGCTTTGCTTGAGATCAAATGTGGCAGAAGAGGAGAGCCTAAAAGTGGCTAGATACCTCAATGGTTTGAAGTGGAATATACAGGAAGAGATGGCTTTGCTCAGCCCCAAGATAGTCCACCAATGTTATTAGCTGGCTATTAAGATTGAAGAAAGGAGTAAAAGGAAGCATGATCAGTCCTCTAAGGACAGAGGAAGAGGTAGAGATCAAAGATGACAGCGTGGAGGTTACCAAGGAAGAGGTGGTGACCAAAGAAGCCAAGGTGAATCAAAGCTTACTGAGCATGGAGGTGAAACCTCATCAAGAGGAGGATTTAATAGAGGAAGAGGACCTCAAGGGGGTTGAAACAGAGGAAGAGGAGTAGGCAGAAGTAACTCCTAATTTTCCACCATGAAGTGCTATCACTGTAATCAGCTAGGTCATCCAGCTTACAGATGCCCAGAGAAAGCTTCATCTAGCAATGAGAAAAGAGTAGCTTATGCACAAGAGGACACCATGAGTGTAAAGACACTTGAGATTAGTCATATAGAGTCAGAAGTAGGTGAAAATTTGATGTTCAACAGGGTTTTGATCAGGCAACCAGTCAAGGAAGAACCCAAGCAAAGGAGAGCTTTGTTTAGAGCAAGGTGCAAGATATTGGGAAAGGTATGCAAGGTTATTGTAGATTCTAGTTCTACAGACAATATAATATCTGAGGAGGTAGTAAATAAGTTAAAATTGTAGAAGGTACCTCATACCAATCCTTACAAAGTCACATGGTTGAACAAAGGGCAGAGTGTCTTAGTGAATGAGCAGGTTACAGTGGAATTTTCAATAGGAGGCTACAAAGACAAGCTGATTTGTAATGTGCTACCCACGGATGCATGCCATCTTCTTCTTGGCAGGCCATGGCAGTATGATAGAGGTGTTGTATATCATGGAAAGGAGAACACCATAGAATTCAAGAAGGATGGAAAAATCTTCAAGCTGCAATCATTGACTTAGGATGATGAAGGGCAGTCCAAGGTTCCTAACATTATGTTGAGTAGTGGCAAGGAGTTCATCAAGGATCTACACCAAGGGAATGAAGGGTATGTGATCATGATGCAGCCCAAAGAAGAGGAAAAGGTTGAAAGGACAGTGTTACCAACAGTAGTCCAAAACTTGCTTGACAAATACAAGAGCATAGTGAGTGATGGAACACCATCAACTCTACCACCCAAGAGAGAAATAAGTCATCAAATTGAGTTTATACCTAGAGCCTCATTTCCTAACAAAGCAACATACAAGCTTACCCCTGAGAAGAACCAAGAGGTGGCAAGACAAGTGGAAGAATTGCTGAATCAAGGTCTAATCCAAAAGAGCATCAGCCCATGTGCAGTCCCAGTTGTTTTGGCAACAAAAAAAGGAGGTAAATGGAGACTTTGTACTGATTATAGAGCAATTAATAGGATCACCATTAGGTATAGATTCCCAAAACCTAGAATTGAAGATTTAATGGATTGCCTTGGAGGAGCACAATATTACACTAAGTTAGATCTTAAGAGCGGTTATCACCAAATCAGAATTAAGGAGGGTGATGAGTGGAAGACAACTTTTAAGACAAATGATGGTTTGTATGAGTGGAAGGTGATGCCATTTGGCCTCTCAAATGCCCCTAGCACATTCATGAGACTAATGAATGAGGTGCTTAAAGATTTCATAGGGATTTTTCTGGTAGTCTACTTGGATGACATACTAATTTTCAGTAAGACAACAGAAGAACATTTAAAGCATGTAGAGATGGTACTCAAAAGGTTGCAAGAAGAACAGTTGGCAATCAACCTTGAGAAGTGTGAGTTCTTCAAACAAGAGCTTGTGTATCTAGGCTTTGTGGTATCCCAAGGAACACTGAAGATGGATCCAAGTAAGGTGGAAGCCATCCTAAACTGGCCTACACCAACCACAACAACTGAGGTAAGAATTTTTCATGGTTTGGATCAGTTTTATAGGAAGTTTATAAGGAATTTTAGTGGTATATGTGCACCAGTGTTAGATACAATCAAGGGTGGTCAGAAAAAAAAAGTTGAAGTGGACTTTAGAAGCTGATAAATGGTTTGAAAAGTTGAAAAAAAAAGTGGCAACACAACCTATCCTGTTATTGTCTAGTTTTGATAAATTGTTTATAGTTGAGTGTGATGCAAGTGGAGTAGCAGTAGGAGGTGTCCTTAGTCAATAAGGTAGGCCTGTAGCCTTCTTCAGTGAAAAACTCAATGAATCCAAACAAAAATACTCCACCTATGATCTGGAACTTTATGCTTTAGTGCAGTCCCTTAGGAAATGGAGGCATTATTTGTTGCCTAAAGAGTTTGTGGTTTTCACAGATAACCAGGCACTCAATTACATCAACACCCAGGAGAAGTTAAGCAATAGACACTTAAAATGGATGGAGTACATTAAAGCTTTCACATTTACCATTAAGCATAAGAAGGGACAACAAAACAAAGTGGCAGATGCATTAAGCAGGAGGATGTTGAAAGTCCAAGAGATACAGCTGAAAAGCATTGGGTTGGAAAGTTTTAAAGATCTCTATGGTGAGGATGAAGATTTCTCAGAAGCCTACAAGGTATGTTCAAACTTTGCAAATCACTTTCATAGTCAATATGTTGAGTATACATTGCAAAATGGGTTGTTATTCAAGGGCAATCTGTTATGTGTCCCAAGAGGATCAATGAGGGAAAATCTAATCCAAGAGAAACACAATGGCAGTCTTAGTGGAAACTTTGGAATTAATAAAACTTTAGAGCTAGTACAAAGATTTTATTACTGGCCTAGGTTGGCAAGAGATGTTAAAAAGTATGTAGAACAGCGTGTTGTTTGCATGAGAGCCAAAGGGGGAGCTAGCAATGCTGGGTTGTATCAGCCCCTGCCTATTCCTAATAGACCATGGGAGTGTGTGAGCATGGATTTTGTGGTGGGTCTTCCCAAGACTAAAACTGGTTTTGACAGTGTTTTTGTAGTTGTGGACAGATTTAGTAAGATGAGTCACTTTATTCCTTGCAAGACTACACATGATGCAAGTTATATTTCCCATCTATTCTTCAGGAAAGTTGTAAGAATCCATGGATTTCAATTGAGCATTGTGTCAAACAGGGATGTGAAGTTCATGAGTAATTTTTGGAAAACATTTTGGAGCAGATTGGGAACAAATTTGTCATTTGGATCAGCATACCATCCTTAGACCATTGGTCAAACTGAGGTGGTTAACAGAGTGTTAGGTAACCTATTGAGGTGCTTGACAAAGGAATATGGGCATACCTGGGATATGGTGATTTCCCAAGCTGAATATGCATACAATGACAGTGTTAATCGAACTACAGGAAAAAGTCCATTTGAAGTTGTGTATGGGATGCATCCAAGAGGAATTTGTGAGCTCAGAGACCTTGGAACAATGGAAAATAGGAGTGGACATGCAGAAGACTTCACTCAGACCATGAAGGAGATTCATGAGCAGGTTAAGAAGACAATAACAGTAGCAACACAAAAATTGAAGGATAAAGTTGATGAATCAAGGAGAGATGTGCAGTTTGCAGTAGGTGATTATGTGATGGTTCACCTCAACAAATCCAGATTGCAAAAGGGGATGTCCACCAAGTTGCAAATGAAGAGAGTAGGACCATGTAAGGTGTTGGCCAAGTATGGCAAGAATGCTTACAAGGTGGAGTTACCATTAGATTTGGGCATATCTCTGGTGTTCAACGTTGCTGATTTGATCAAATACAAGGGGACAGTCAAGAAATCTTTAAAGACATAAGTAATGTACCCCTACCAAATCAAGAGCAGCTTGAGGCAGAGCAGATCTTAGAGTCCAGGGTGAAAAAGTCTACGAGGCACAAGAACTACATGGAACACCTTGTCAAGTGGAAAGGCAAACCTGAATCTGAGGCTACCTAGGTTGAAGAAGCAGATTTCAAGAAGCACAGAATTGATCTATCACTACTAACACCTCAAGTTCCTTGATCTTTGTGCTAAGAGGGGGAGAATGGTGCAGGAGCACCAACCAAAATACAAGCATATCTTTGATGTTTTATTTTTTTAATCATTTTGTTTTGTTATGAAAGGTCTCAAACACCATTGATAATGTGTAAGGGGACCTTTCTAAAGCTTAGGTTTAAATTTGGAATAAGTTAGGAAACCATGTGTGGTTGTTTCCTAAGGTTTTGGTGAAAATTGCAAAACACTGTGTGTTTTCAAACACACATCTTTTCTTTACTTTTGAGCCCGAAATAGAAAACCTAATAGTTTTCTTGTGATGGAAAAGCAAGCTCTCAACCATTTGGAGGGGGTTGAATGTTTTTGGACGGTGGCAGTTTTCTGGAGAATAAGAAAAAAATTAGTTTTTAGCGTGCATTTTCCAGTTTGCCTTGTTTTCTTATTGCATTCTGCAAGATAATGTATTGATTATTAGTCTTTAAATGTTCAACATGTGTTGAGGTTGTTTTAAAGCATTGTATTAGTGTAGGAACTATCTTATATTCATTGCAGAGTTTATATTTTCTATCTTTCCTTAGATTTTAGTTTTGACTGGTAAAAGATAAGAATAATGGAGTTTTAGCTGCATTGCCATTGTACTCAGCATAGGTTCATTGGAAATGAAGCTAGACTCCACTGCTGTACATAGAATAGGAGTAGGAATCTGCAGGAATTTAAAAGGCATGCAAAGAGTCTAATTCCTAGGTGAGCAATCAATGCCCGGTTAGGATAAGACAAAGCTTTTGCACAGTCCCAACACAGGGGTGATGAGATCTCTACAATGTGAGGTGAATAAAGATTGCAGGTTATTAGGAGGCTCAAGTCATCAACATTTCTTTTGGTGGCTGGAGGATGAGGACAGTTCTATGAATGTTCAGGAAAAGGCTTGAAAAGCCCTACAATTCCTTGAAATCAACATTCGTCTTGTGCATGGCCTGAGAGTTGAGTCTGAGTGCCTTCTTGTGTTACTAGTGTCCACCGAGCTGAAGAGTGAGATAACTTAAGACCCCGAGTTAAGAGACCAAATAGGCTCATGGCTACAAGCTCTCCTAAAACCCTAGGGTTTTGAGGCAGCGATAGAGGAAAGAGGGGTTGTGCTAGGACAAGAACCCTTCCTAGACTTTTTGACAGTGATTTTTAAGCCAACTAAACTAACTCACACCCCTGCAACAAGGTTGGGCAGAATGGAAGGTTGACTAGTCTTTAGAAGAATAAGGGCTAGTTGGTGCATGTGGAGAAAGAGCATCAAGTAATGCTTGGTAGCAGCAGATTTGCAATGATATCAAGGTTGCTAAAGTAGACCGGGGGTGTCTCAAAAATAGAGGACCTATAGGTTGTAGGGTGAATGAACTAGCACCTGAAGGAGTTCTTAAGACAAAGACTCAAGCTTTGAGATTGTGTTTTCTCAATCAACCCTGGTTCTATCACAAGGTTACCAAGTCATGGTAATCCTCATAAAAGTCATTATAGAAGAGATCTTGTGGAACCTTTGCAACACTTCCCCTCTTCTCTTTCAACCAGTATTGATTAATAAGTCTTTTCCACTTGAGGAGATCCTGGTCCCACATCGCCTTGCCATCATTCTTGGTTGGCACCTCCATCTCTCCAAAGGTAGGGATATGAAAAGTCCTTGTTATTGACTTGGGAGACATGTCGGCCAAAACATTCTCATCTCTGTCTACTATGGTTCTGGTCTCGTCTTGGTATGCCTCTCTGCAGGCCATAACAAGCTCATGGCTGATCAGGGTAGGAGGGAAACCTATAGCTTTAGCCAACCCATTGCTTCTGATATTTCTTGCACTCTCTATTATAGGGTTGATTCGGACCCTTTTCTTAAATTCATCAATGTCTACATGTCTAATATTTGTATATGTGATCTCTTTCCAGGCTGTGGTGACCTTGGAGTTAAGAGGTTCCCCCTGAAACTTGTATTTCATTTGGTCCTTATCTTCTTTTCCATGGGGTGATTTGGCTATTTTCTTTCCTTTTTCCTTCTTTATGGTTGCCTCCAAGGGTCTTGCACTTGGCTCCATAAATCATGTAGGTGAGAGAGAGGTAAGTACATTGAAACATAAAAAATATGGGAAAGTCAGCCAAATCCTACAAAATGACGTTAAATTAGATAATCCATCCTGTAAGAATCCCATCTTCCAGATTGGCATTAACATTTTGCAGGGAGGAGTTTGAGGAATTCGGGCCCAGGGGATTGGACTTCCCTAGGTGGATGGTTGTTTTGGAACAGCTATAGGAGGGACAAAAATTAGGGCACATCGGCCCATATATCCCAACCTGCCTTCAAATTTGGTCTATCTTTGGGGTCCACCAAGGAGGTTGCTCTATTTTTTCATGTGCGTCAAAGTCATTTTCATGATTAGGGGGCCTTAGGACCATCATTTGAGCAATCAAAAATAAGGATAAAATTTGCTATTTGGAGTTTGTCGTTGAGAATGGCTCTAGCAAGATGACGGCCAAAGGGCGGAGTTTCACCGGGTGCGACCCATGGCTCTGGAAGGTGGTAGCATCATTTGATTGTCGTTTATCTCATTTTGGGTCAAAAGGGGTGAACGAATGCTAGGTAATTTCCATTTGAAATGACAAAAGTCAAAAGGAGGCCCGATGGGGAAAATCCACAGAATTGGGTCCAAACAGAGATGGGACCTCCATGTTTACTTTTCTTATCATTTGAAACTTCAACAACCAAGGTGAGGTCGGGTCCTAGAGGGAGGAATTTCATTCATCAAAAGCCATAAGAGATGACAATCTTACTGCGGTGGCCACGGATGGAGGTTCGCTAGGAGGGACCCAAAAAGGTGTTGGGCACTTTGTCATTTAGAGGGAAAATGGAGTTAATCGGTGAAGTCAAGGGCAAGGCCCGAAGGATGGGAGGACATGATGTCTCAGCAGTTTATGATGGCAAACCCTGGACAGAACCTTGGGAGCAGTGACCCGCAAGAAGGGGCCCGAGATGGACTAAAGGGTTAGGCCAAGTTTTATGTTCATCTAGGTAATCAATGGGGTGGGGCCCAAACACTAGAAAGTCAGAGTCTGAAAGCCATTTGAAATGACAAATCTTGAGCAGTGCCTCAGAGGCGGAGTTCCGCGGGGTCGGACCCGAGCAGTTTTGATGATTATTCATTCTCATTTGTGAATTTTTCTATGTTTGGGGGGCAAATGAGGTGGGTTCTTCCATGTTGGTGGGCCCAAAGGGGTCATTCACGACTTTAAGTTTAACCTCATTTTCTAATGTTGGTGACGACAATAGGAAGTTGCGGGCCCGCAGAGCGTGAATGCTCTCACTGATGAACGACGATGGAGAGTCTGAGTTCTGCAAGAGGTGTATAGATCTAGTTTTAGGTTTTATTAAGATTTGAGCATATGGTTTCTGTGTGCCCTAGTCAGTTTTAATTAATTATCAAGTTTTCTTCCCTTAGACTTATCAATTTTACATAGAAATTGAAGAAAACTCTAAGCAAGGTGTGGGCGGAAAACCTACCTCACAAATCCAATGAAGGTGGATGACCAAGTAGCCTAGCGAAGATCCATAGCCAAAAATTCAGTGATACGAAGGTGATGGCATCACTGGAAGTTGGCTCTGACTCATTTTGAACAAAATGGGAAATGAAAATGATAGTTCAGAGTCTACTATTTATAGACATTCCCTCATTAAATGCGCCTCATAAATGTGAGTATGAAGGGTTGAAAGGTTTGTGAGCCATTATTTAAAAATGACGGTGAGAGCACCAGGACCCACCAGACTGGCAACATTTGGTTGATGGCCTTTTAGGATTTCGGTGATGAGGAGATGATGCCAAAGGTCTCAGGTCCTGATGATCGGAAGGACGTCAGATGATGTCTATTCAAAAGACAATAATAAGGGAAATGATGAACAACCCTACAAGTCCCAATGGGTGGAGAGCTATCGAAGGAAGGCCATTTGAGATGGACACGAGGCAATGGAAACCCAATGGGGGCGGCCTGAGAAGGCAGACCCGATGGGCTCCAAGGATGCCAACTTTGGAGAGCTAAGGAAAATAGCCAGTGGGATCCTGCAAAGACTTAAAACTTTGAAAAATTTGAGGAGGGGGGGAAAAATGGTTGATTCAGGATGACTTCCCTAAGGCTCACTGACCATTTTGAACACCAAACAAGGGGCATGTAAAATGAGGTGGAAACCAAAAGTGACCCAACAAGGTGAAGGAAAAAGAGGGTCCCCATTCCAAATGGGGTGTGTGTGCTGAAGGCATAACATGCCTCGGTGATTGTAGATCTTGATCACAAAGATAATGGCTTTGAATACTTGAATTTGATCACCAATGCTACATCATCACATTGTCTCAACAATATGCATGACTTTGACATGATGAAATGGATCCTAGATTGTTGCAATAAACTTTAATAATCTTCCATTGAATGCCTTAGAAATGCTCTTGAATGCTCTTGTAAAATTATCACTTAAATTCTCTATCCTAGGACACATTCCTTGTAAAATTAAGTGTTGTGTAATATTATTTACGAGTGTCAAGTTTTATCCCTCAAAAAATGTAATTAATTAGGTTTGAATTTGAATTAAAGGGGCTAGTTAAGGAAAAATTAACCTTAATTAATTAATAAATCCCTAGATTAGTGTGAAAGTGTAAAGATACACTTTACAACACCCTAAATAAGGCATCATTAATTCCATTATATTATTAATTATTCATTCCCAAATTAATTGTGAAAAGTGATACTTTTTTCTACACTACAATTACTTACCACATTTTCCTCCTTATTTCCATCATCATTCTTTCAAGACCAAAAATATTTCTTTAAATGATCCAGATTACCATAGTACCATCAATCCTTTGAAGGCTTGCAACACACAAACACACAATTCCACACTGCAAACACAATTGTCAATTCACAATTCCATCAGGATCTCTCCATTCAGCAAGTTCACACTATTTCCTTGTAGCATATCAATTCCACTAAATTAGGTATTACTCCACTCTCACACCCTTTCAATTCACAACAAAACACACATCAAGGATTCTAGAGCCTTTCAACATATCCAACAATCACCTATGCTTATTTTGCACCAAACTGCACAAATCGGGTTTTCTACACTTTTTAGGGCTCAAATTAGCCCACTTTTACAAAGGAACCACCTTCAAAACTTATCCAAATCTCTTGAAACCTTGGGTAAGCACTTAATACCTATCAAAATCTTAGATTCCATAATTATTTCATAGAAATTTAATCATTTATTAGCCAAACCATAAAACCCTCTCTATAGGCTTAGAAACCCTAGGGTATTGAAAGTAGAAATTCCCAACCTTTCTAGGACCTATCAATTATTCAAACCAGTCTAAAATCATTTTCACATGATAAACCCAACATAAAATAATTCTGCCCAACTCAAAAACTCAATTTGACCTATCAAAACCTCATTTTTCTTAAGGAAAACTCAACAATTCCTCATAGGGTTTCACACCCAATCCACCTCCATACCTCCCCTGCTCTAGTTCAACATTCTTCCACCAAAAAATTATTGTCTCAAATCCATCCCACCAAGTTACAAGCCTTACAGTAGGTGGGATGGAGTTAATACATGTTTGAAGCTTACAAACTTACAAGAAACCCTATTTCAGCCGGTTAGAGAAATCTGAAGATAAATTACACAAAACTTAATGGAAAAACCTCATAATGGATTCAAATGAGATGTGATAGAATATACTATGCTATTCCACCAATAAATGAATCAAAAATATGTTGTACGACATTTACAAATTGCTGCTATACTAGGAAATACAGAAAAATGGAGAAATTTTGAGTTTTATTGATCAAATTCTTCTTTCCAATCCAAGGATCAACTTCCATTTGAGTTTCTCAAGGAATTATATAGTGTTTCCCACCTAAAAAAAACCACTTCAACTTCCAAAACAAACATTTGAAAGAGGTGATTGTTGGTCTCCCTCTTTGATGCACTTTACAACTTTATATTATTCCAAACTAACTTAGCACTTTTAGCATATTTTGAAAACCTTACCACCTAGACTCCCAAAATTTACCACAAATGACTTAATACACCAACATATGGTCTTATAGACCTTATTGTATGCAAAATCCAACCAAAAATCTATAACCTAGACCTTATGACCTTAAATGGATTAACACCTTTAAATGGTGCTCCTGCACCAAATTAACCTCAATTAATTAATAAAGACCTAGATTAGTGTGAAAGTGTAAAGATATACTTTACAAAACCCTAAATAAGGCATCATTAATTCAATTATATTATTAATTATTCATTCCCAAATTAAGTGTGAAAAGGGATACTTTTTTCTACACTACAATTACTTACCACATTTTCCTCCTTATTTCCATCATTTTTGTCTCCATCATCATTCTTTCAAGACCAACAATATTTCTTTAAATGATCCAGATTCCCACAGTACCATCAATCCTTCTTTTCTTTGGATTGGGACCTCTTGTCCTTTGATTTTCCTTGTGACTTCCCAAAACCTCGAGAATTCTTTCCCCTCTCCTTTGTTATGCCCACAATTTATGTATTCAAAACCCTACCTAATGTGGATGTTCTACTTGAGGTTTTCCTATGAATTTCTTCACTCAAAATAATACCAAAAACATCATCAAACTTCAGTATTTTCAAACCAAAAATATAATTACTAACTACCATTGCTATGTTGTCCCAGCTTTTAGGCAAATAATATAGAATCAAAAGAGCTCTAACTTATTCATCAAGATTAACATTTATAGAAGTTAATTGACTAGTAATTGTGTTGTATTCATTTAAATGATTAGCAATTGAACCACCTTCTACCATTTTCATATTGAATAAATGATTCACAAGAAAGACCTTATTTGAAGCTAAAGGCTTTTCATATAATTTGACCAGGGTCTACGTCAACTCCGCAGTTGTCTTTTCTTTTGAAATATTAAAGGCCACTAATTGTGCTAGGAATAATTAGATATTGCCAAGTGCCTTTCTCTCTACAATATCCCAATCCTCATCAGACAATACTTATGGTTTCTTGAATTTCCCTTCAAATGGCTGCCATAAATCCTTGTAATAAAGGTAATCCTCCATCTACATCTTACATAATTGATAGTTCTTCCATTGAACTATTCTTCTTTGAATTTACCCTCATCTACCATTACTCCCACTCAATCATGAGACATTCCTATATAGGATAATTGAAAAAAACCCACTCTGATATTACTTGTTAGAGTTTGTAGGAAGACTACTACAAATTAAATGTAGAATTACTATGAATAAACATCAGATTTAATGCACAAAAAATTATGGATAGAAATGAGATGACACAAAGATCTAACATGGTTCACCCAATTCTAGGACACATCCACCAACAAAGAGTCCAATATATATTAATATTCCAGAAAATAAAATTTAAAAAAACTTGCAACATTTACTATAACTCACAATAACATTTTACTATATTTTTCACTATTATTTTTTACATAGCCTTTTCTATGTGTACCTATAGCTTCTCCTGCATTTTTCCAACCACTAATCTACAACTAAATACTCTCACCTTTACATCTAGTAGCAATGAAAACTTAAAACCATGTACCTAATAACCTTCCCATACATGTATAGTTGCTTGGAATCCAAAATGTGATTGCTGATTTTCCTTTGTGTAACCAACAACTCTATGGTTTTGGCACTTACATAATTATTTTCCAACTGTCTTAGTTGTATTTTAAATATTTATAACTGTTCATTTCTATCATTTTATTAACTATACTTCCAAGAAAGAAAGAACCTCCATTTGTACTTCTATCATCTGTAGAACTTTCCCAATTTGCATCTGTATAAGCACTTAAATAGAAATTAGTATCCCTAGGATACCGTAGACCAAATTCTAGAGTGCCTTTCAAGTATCTTAATATCCTTTTTACTACTACCACATGTGATTCTCTAGGTTCTTCTCAAAATATTTTTGTAAGACACACTGCATGCATGATATTCAGTCTAGTAGTAGTTAGATATACCACTCCATTGATCATTTAACTATAATTTCTCTAATCTATCTTAAGAGATTCATCATTTTTTCTCAACTTACAACTCGTAACCATGGGAGTACACAGTGATTTCGAGTCCTCCATTCCAAAATTATTTAACATTTCCTTGATATACTTTTATTGTGAGATAAATATACCTTTATTAGATTGACTGATTTATAGCCCAACAAAGAAATTCATGTCCCCAAACATAGAAATCTCAAACTCATTTTGCATCTCCTCTACAAACTTCTTACACATTGCTTCATTTCCTCCAAAGATTATGTCATCAAAATACACAACCAAAATCATAATTTGATCTTTCTCAACCTTGAAGTAAAGATTGCTATCTATGGTACCCTTTTTGAATCCCTGCTACAATAAGTATTTATCCAATCTGGCATACCAAGCTCTAAGAGCCTTTTGAGTCCATATAAATATTTCTTCAACCTACAGACCATATCAAAATCTTCTAATAACTAAAAACCTTTTAGTTGTTCAATGCACATCTCCTCTCTATTTCACCATTCAAGAATGTATAATTCACATCCATTTGATACACCTTGAAGTCTTTATATGATAAAAAATCCAAAAACATCCTAATGTCTTCCATTCTTGCCACCAAAGAAATTTTTTCTTGAAAATATATTCCTTCCACTTATGAGTAGGCATTACATACAAGACTAGACTTGTTCTTGATAACTTCTCCATTCTCATTCAACTTTTTCTTGGACACTAAAATTGTACTCCCTTCTTGGAGATAATACAATCCTTGGTCTAACTTGGACCTATCTTGGGTACCCTTGCATTAATCATCCTCTAAATCAACATTTATAGGCCCCTAGGACCTATTATTTTGGACCTTGAGGCTTATTCCACTCAAAAATCATATAAATCCCGACAAATAGCATTCAATTCAGAAAACCCACCTCAAAAACCTTAAGTGGGGACCATTCACCACCTTGGGTGAATGAGTCCCCTTTGGTGGGACTAAGTCACCTAGGGTGGCAACTTAGTCCCTTTTGGGGGATTTTTTAATTTTGAGAAGGAAATTCACTGGCCAATTCAAATTTTTGATGGATGTTGGCCTGTGAGGTCTAAATAATGATCAATTAGGTATGTATGCATATAAATATAAGTTTTTAGGTCATTTTTCACAACATCTAGTCATTTTAACAAACAAATTCCAAAGTCAAGTGTTGAATATCTTTCATAAGAAGATTCACAAGTCTATCTCCAACAAAGTTGAATCATTAGGGAAACATTCAAGGGTTTTTGCAAGTCTTTAAGCTCACTTTTTATCCAATATATTTCATTTCATAGGTTTGATCATGTCCTTTTCTATGGAGAATCATGAAGAATTCTAGGTTGGGGTGATGCAACTAGCCATCAAGCCAAGCCTAAAGACTTGTTTTCTAAATGATTCCATTTTCCATTTTCTCTATATCTCCATCATAAGGAAGGTTTGTATGTCATTAAGATTCATTTATAATGTGATTTAGGATCTCTTAAAGTGAGTCTTACATCATTCTAGTTTCATTTATGCATCTTATTCTTACATATTGGAATAGGGTTGCATCTTGCTTTAGATTTCCTAGTCTTAGATACACTGAGGGTTGGGGTTTTGCTACATATTTGATCATATATTTCAAGGTTTAAGTACCAAATAGGAGTTTGACCAAGAAAAAACCCCCATTAGAAACCAAATTATATTCTGTTCTGTAGGTATTTTCATAGAATCGGATCTGGGTTTGAGTTCGGGAATGAAGTTCAGGTGTTGGAGTTCAGATCTGTGATTTCAATTTTCAAAAAATTGAAAAAGGACTGTTATGCCATTAGTGGTTAATGAGTACCATTTAAGGTTTTTTTCATAATATTTTGTAGATTCTAGTACCCATTTCTCTAAAACTACTTTTTGGGCAGAAACCCTGATCTGGGACTAAGTCGCCCAGCTTGGCGTATGAGTTCTAGTTGGTTAGAAAATTAGATTTTCCAAAATTTCAAAGAAATTTACAACCTTTGCTCTAACCTATATCAAATGCCATGTTCACTCTTTCTGTTTGGCTTCTCTATCTTGTTTTACATTGCATTCAATCTATCTTTCTACATATCACAGTGTGTTTTCAAACACTTTGCATTAATAATCAATCTCATTTTATCAATTTTCCGCCTTAAGAACAATATCCTTTGAAAAATTTCAATCTCTTTTGCATTGGAATCTCAAGGATTTGTTCTTGAGTGCAAACTTTGTGAAATCAGATTCCTCTTACTTCATTCCCCTTTTAGGTGTGGATAAGGGAAGTTGTCCACTCCATTTCCATAGTACACATTTTGGTGAACCCGACTTAAGAAGCATCATATTTTTGATTTGGAGAACATTTACATCCTAGAATTAGCTTGCATTGCATTGTTTTGCATTCTAGTATTTTAACATTTGCATTAGTGGAAAGATCATTTAGCTTTTATTATTGCACTTAATTTCATTGAAAAATAGTGAAACTCTGCATTTTCACTTTACATCTACATTGTCCAACATAGAACACATAAGAATCAACAAGGAAACTCATAAAAATTTTAAAAATACCCCTAATAGGACTCATTCGCCATCGTGGGTGACTTAGTCCTAGTGCACATTTTGCATTACTGTTTTCAAAATCATGTATCTAGTTTTTAAGCTTCTGTCTATTTTCAGTTACTTTTTTTTTTAGTTTAGTTATTTTCTTTTACATTGAAATCATTAGATTTAGCATCATTTAATTTAATGGAAATTATGGATAGCATTATATTTTTACAAATTTCCTTTTCAACATTAGTTCTTAGTTCATTTAGATTAGATTCATCAGAAAATGAAAACAAACAACTAAAAACATCAAATAAAACAATAACAATGCTTCAGTTTAGAAAAACTATATCATCCAAACCTTTTAGTAGTGATGACTTGGATAAGTTAGATGAATCTCTACAAGGATTCCTCTCACTAAGTTCATCCACTAAGGTTTGTCATGAAAAACACAAACCAACTGACGATAACTTACCTCTCAAACCTTTTAGTCGTGATGACTTTGGCATGTTAGATGAAGCCCTTCAAGACTTCATCTCAGCAAATCCATCCACTAAGGTTTGTTGTGAGAAACCTAAAACAAAAGAAATCAATGTAATTAAACCTCAACTCATCCTTTACCCACCATCACATAAGTCTCAACCTCTACCTACACTTGGGTTTACCCTTTAAAATACCCAGCTAAGCATGATATTTTTTCCCATACATACAACACTAGAAATAATTTGCAACCACAACAACACACCCCAATACCCTTACCTTTTCCAAATTCCATATTTCCAAGTGCTCCTCATTTTCCTCCACATAGTGGGAAGGAGTAAAATCTTGTTGAACAACTTAAGAATACTCCTACAAAATATCCCTTTGGGATCTAATTCAAAATTCACCAAACTATCACACTATGCTTCAAACAACATTACAGCAAATAGTGGTTCCTCTTGGTATGAATGCAAATGATGTGGAAACTCTAATACAAGGAATGAATATAGTTAATGTAGACATTACCTTTCATTAACATGAGCTCCCTCCATTGGAGTTGAGAAAGAGAAATGATGCCTTTATGATAATAGCCCAATTCAATCGCATAGGTATCAAAAGGACCCTTGTTAATAATGGCTCAGCCTTTAATGTGTGGAGTGTGAAACTCTTAGATCTTGCATGTAGAAAAATTCAAAATCAAGTTTGACTCCTTATCAATAAGAGGATTTGACAATGTCAGCAAGCAACTGCTTGGTGTCATTACCTTACCTATTACAGTTAGAAAGGCTACTTTACAAACTCCTATTCATGTTATGCCTCATGACCTTTCATACAATATTATTTTGGGAAGACCTTGGATTCATGAGAAGCATGTAGTGCCTTCCACCCTTCATCGTATCATGAAATATGTTTATAACAACAAGGTTTACCAAGTTGAAATAGACCCCGAGCCTGAAAGTTTCTTACAACTTGAAAAAGGAATGACAAGTTCTCTCGACACATTGATTCCAACATCTAACATTGAACCTCTTGAAATTGACAAACAAGAAGAGGAACTAGTGTCCCAATTCTTTGGTGATGATTGGCGATCATTGGAGTTCACACCTTCCTTTATGGGAGAGTATATAATCACAAGAAAAGAGGATGAAAAAACAAAAATCATTGGTGATGTCTACTCAGAATTTGGAAGAACCTTCACAAGTATTCATCTCATCCCCTATGGAAGAAATCATAAGTTACACAACTAATTTTGATGAGATAGATTACCAACAACCTCATAACCCAAAATAAATGTGATGTAGAGTAGGGAGGATTTTTTCCAACAATCACAATTCAAACTATTTCAAACTATTCTTCAACCTTAAAAACCCTACCTTGGCCTTATTTCTCAGTTCCTTCATATTCTTCTTATAGCATATCAAACAATGTCTTTTTACCATATCCTACAAGAATAACTTCAAAACTACAAGAGGATTAGCATTTCAAATACCCATTTCCCTCTACTTTGACATATCAAATTTGGGCATACACTTGTTTTGGAACATCAATCCCTAAAATGGACTACTACGCTAGAAATAGCCACAATTAGCACTATTTTACAAAGCAACACCAAACCAAACTCTCTTCCAACCTCAAATTCCCATTGCAAGACCACAACTAGGTTACCTAAGGTCCAAATCAACAACTTTTCCAACTAAACCACCTACTAGTTCAACGAAACTCCAAACCCTTATTTAGGCTTATTTATGCTTGTTCTAGGAGGGTTTATTGGATCTATCAACTCCACACCTTAGTTCACCTTTCCAACACCTCAAACACATCATTTGGGGTCTACCCATGCTTTCTAGACCAACTTACACACTTTAACAATACTTTTACATAAACCTCTAACACGCAACCACCATTCTTGGCTCAAAACATGCATGGAAACAACTAGGGCATCACTCCAAATTCAACAAACGACCTTCCTTCACCCTACAAAACATACAAGCACAAAACCTATATCTAAAGGAGACATTCATCCAAGTTAGAACAAGTTTCACTGGGTGGAATGGAATATAACTCCATTTTGAGCAATCAAACCCTTAACTTCAGGGTTTCCCAGGGAGTTTCAGAAAAATGCTTATAAAATACTCTAAACTCTATGAAATCATCCCAAATAAAAAGAAAAATGTAGTTGATTTGCATACCCATCAAATTCCAAACATTACAAGTCAAGAGCAATGAGTACGGGTCTGTACAGAACCCTATAGTAGCAGATTTTCCAATAATTTATAGTGGATACAAAGTTTTATTGATTGTTTCAACTTCAATACACAACTCCAACCTTGCCCCGAGCCTTTCTGAGGAATATTTAAACCACACACACCAGAAACTAACAAACTCAACCGACTCAAACTTCCATTTGAACTTCATGACTGTTGGGCTTCCATGTTCTTTCATTTTTGCAATTTTTGAATATGACAACTGTTGCAAGATTTTTCAATATTAGCAAGATTGATCCCAAATGAATCTAATTACATTTAAAATGGTCTATTATGACCTTATTAGATGAAAAAATACTCAACACACCAAAAAACCAAACATAAGATCCTATTTACAGGAACTAACATGGTTCCCCTGTACCATACACCTAGATTGAAAAAGAACTCAAGTCCCTTGAGGAATGTGTTGTAGTAAATCATGCTTCATCTCATCACCTCTTTGATCTTTCAATGTCCTTCCATCTAGTGACCCTTTCCACTGAGTCGGGTATTGAAGATTTGAATCATTCTTTGCACTCTTGAACTTTTTGCCACCTAGACTTTGCACCAACTTTGTAAGCTGACTTGATGAATGTTCTATGACCTTCCCTTCATTTGTAAATGATGTTAAACCTACTTGGACACCTGCAAACATACCTTTTCCATATTTTTCTTGAAATTTCCTCTCCTTTACTTTTGTTGAATACTTGAACTTACACACATGTTCTTGATATTCACCTTGAATCATTCCACCTTTTTCATTTATCTCTTCTCTCAGATTCTTTGCCCATAAGACCTCTATTTTATTAGGTTTACAAACCTCAAATCTTCCAAATTTTGAATGACCATCAGCCTTTTGTGCAAACTATGCAAGCAAGGAATATAATACCTCTTTTACCTTCTTAGTAGCATACTCTTCAAACTCATCTTGAATCTTCAAGATCAATTCATCCTTGACCTTCTCTATATCTATTTTTGACACCAACTCATCATCTTTTCCTTCCAACATTGAATCATTTTCCAAACCTACTATCTTAGTATCTTCATTTATAGTGATCACTACAACCTCCATATTATTTTCTTCCTCAAGCTTTACAAACTCTTTCTTTTCTAACATTATCACCTTTGCTACCTTGCTTTTCTCCTTCACATATTCTAGTAATGGAGTCAAATTTAAAGTGTTTCCATCCTTTTCAATCTAATAGTATTTTTTCTACCATCATAAATTGCATGTCTATCAAACTGCCATGGTCTTCCTAGCAACAAGTGGCACACATCCATAGGAAACACATCAAAAGGAATTTTTGTCCTTCTTTCCACCTATGTTAAACTCAACCCAAGCTTGCTCATTCACCAAAACAGATTGATTCTCATTCAACCAAGACACTTTATAAGGTGTTTCATGAGGTATCCTTTCCAACTTTAGTTTATGAACCATTTATATGGACACCATGTTATCAGTACTCCCTAAATCTATTACAACCTTACATACCTTTCCATTATATTTGTAAGTTGTCCTGAATAGTTCTCTTCTTTGTGTTGATTCTTTCTCCTTGGATGCTTTGAGGAGTGTTCTTCTAACCATCAAGGATTCTCCAACCTCTGGAGCAGCAAGTTGATTAGGAGAGTTAACACTTTCACAATCATCCTCTTGCACCAACTAAACTCTCTTATCACCACCACTTGAAGTAGAAGCTTTTTTATCTAGAAAATTCCATGCTTGATTCCCGGACTAATTATAATGATAACACCTCCCTAAAAATGAGCTTGAACCTCTACCTTGTCCACTAAATCTTCCTCTAAAGACTCTGAATCCACCTCTTTGACCAGTAACTTGGTCTTTCCTTTTACTTGCATCTTCTTGGTCTTCGTAGGAATGTCTTGAACCCCTTCCTCTAGTAGTTTTTCCTCTGTCTCTTCCTTGTATTTCTTTATTTCTTTTTAGTTTCTCTTCTTCCCTAACAGCTAATTGAAAACATTCTTCAACCATCCTTGGAGTGGCTAAACTCAATTCATCCTAAATATGAAATCTTAAGTCATTCATGTACCTTACCATCTTCTCATTTTCATATTCAACATGATCAGACCTAATAATTAATTTTTGAAATTCTTTAGTGTAGGCCATGACATCCCTTTCCTTCTGCTTTAAGTTTTGTAGCTTCTTGAAAGTTTGTACTGCATGATAATTTGGCAAAAAATGACTCTTAATCTTTGACACCATCCTATCCCATGAACTAATTTTTGTTTTTCTCCTTTTCACTCTTTCCTCTTGCACATAGTTCCACCATGGTAAAGCAAGACCTTTCAACTTGGTTTTAGAAAACTTTACCTTCTGATCATCTATAACCTACTTGTATTCAAAGTAATTGTACATTGCATCAATCCAATCTAGTACTTCTACATCCAACTTTCCACTATACATTGGCACATCTATTTTCTCACCAGAAGCATCTCCTCTAACAACCTTGAGAATTTTCACCATCGTTCTTTCACCAGGGTCCAACTCATCATCACCTTGAACTCTTCTTGGAGGTTTTTCATCCTCATCCTCTTCCTCTTCCTCTTGGTCACTTTCCTCTTCAATGGCCTTTCCTCATCTTTGCTTTGTCTCTAATGCTGCAAATCTAGCTAAAAGATATTCTTGTGATTCCTTTAACAACCTTATTTCCCTACCAAGGGATCCACTTCCTTTAGGAGGCATCTTGTCCTTTCAACTCACCACTTTTCCTTCTTCAAATTACAACCTTTCCCCTTCAAAAGATCAAAAACCTATGCTATGATACCACTTGATGCAGAGCAAGGAGGATTTTCTCCAACAATCACAATTCAAACTATTTCAAACTATTCTTCAACCTTCAAAACCCTACCTTGGCCTTATTCTTCAGTTCCTTCATATTCTTCTTGTAGCATATCAAACAATGTCTTTTGACCATATCCTGCAAGAATAACTTCAAACCCATAAGAGGTTTAGCTTTTCAAATACCCATTCCCTCTACTTTGACATATCAAAATTGGGCATACAATTGTTTTGGAACATTAATCCCTAAAATGGACTACTATGCTATAAATGGCCACAATTAGCCCTATTTTACAAAGAAATACCAAACTAGACCCTCTTCTAACCTCAAATTCCCATTTCAAGACCACAACCAGGTTACCTAAGGTCCAAATCAGCAAATGTTTCCAACTAAACAACCTACTAGTTCATCAAAACTCCAAGCCCTTATTTAGGCTTATTTATGCTTATTCTAGGAGGGTTTTTTGGATCCATCAACTCCATGTATTAGTTAACCTTTCCAACACCTTAGAAACATCATTTGGGGTCTTCCCATGCTTTCTAGACCAACTCCCACACTTAAACAATACTTTTACATCAAACTCTAACACTTAATCACCATTCTTGGCTCAAAACATGCATGAAAACAACTAGGGTATCACTCCAAATTCAACAAATGGCCTTCCCTACCCCTTAAAAACATGCAAGAACAAAACCTACATATAAAGGAGCCATTCCACCAAGTGCAATGGCCTATAACTCCATTTTGAGCAATCAAACCCTTAACTTCAGGGTTTCCCAAGTAGTTTTAGAAAAAATGCTTATAAAGTGCTCTAAACTCTATGAAATCCAACCAAATAAAAACAAAAATGTAGTTGATTCACATCTCCATCAAATTACAAACATTACAAGTCAAGAGTAACTAGGACGGGTCTGTACAAAATCCTATAGCAATAGATTTACCAGTAATTTGCAATTGAAACATAGTTTTATTTATTATTTCAACTTCAATGCAAAGCTCCAACCTTTCCTTGAGCCTTTCTCAAGAATATTTAAACCACACACACTAAAAAATAACCAACTAAAACTTCCATTTGAACTTCATGACCGTTGGGCTTCCATGTTCTTACATTTTTGTAATTTTTGCATATGACAACTTTTGCAAGATTTTATAATATTACCAAGATTGATCCCAAATGACTCTAATTACATTTTAAATGGTCTATTATGACCTTATTATATGAAAAAAGACTCAACACACCAAAAAAACAAACATAAGACCCTATTTACAAGAACTGACATGGTGCCCTGCACTAAAATGGAACAACTTTATGGTAGAGGTTATGAACTTCTGAAACAATTGGGATACAATGGTAAAGGATGTGGAAATAATGAACAAGGAATTTGTGTTCCTATAAAACCTAACACGCAAGAGACAAAGACTATTTTAGGGTATTCTTTTTCTAAGACAACAAATTAAACAAGATACCATCATTAAACATCAACACTATCATGTGCAAACCTCAAACCAATCTTACTATCAAACATCCTGAATTAATTCACCTGACTTCCCCACCATCATGGGAGTATTTTGCAAGTGATGAAGCTTTAAAAAAAATGTTAGGAGTTTATGATGGAGTATCTTTTACTCCAAAGAAAAAGGTTACATGTGCTATGATCAGTACTAAACAAAAAGATGTGGTACGCAAAAGTAGTGTCACATGACACAACAATGGGCTACTATGACCCTGAATTTCCTAAGTCAAACATGCTTCCCTTGGGAGATACAATTGATATACT
Source organism: Sequoia sempervirens (assembly GCA_007258455.2). NCBI lineage: Eukaryota > Viridiplantae > Streptophyta > Pinopsida > Cupressales > Cupressaceae > Sequoia > Sequoia sempervirens. The sequence goes on along the minus strand of VDFB02270651.1, from coordinate 409,851,182 downwards.
GATGGATATAAATTATAAAGAAAAAGTCATTAAGATAGGGAAGTGTCTCGATGATGAAGAACAAGAAGACACTATAATCTTGCTCCATGACTTTCCCAAACTTTTTTCTTGGAAATACTCAGATATGCGAAGAATAGACCCAAAGATAGTCACACATAATATTGTCCTTATTGAAAATGATAAGCCTATTCGAAAAAATATATGAAATATGAATCCTAAAATAACATTTATTATAAAAGGAGAACTAGAAAACTCCTTGACGTAGGTTTCATTCGCCCTGTTGATTATTCTCCTTGGATCTCAAACATTGTCGCAGTTGCAAAACCTAACAATCGTATTATGATGTGTATGGATTTTCGTGACTTGAATAAATCCTCTTTAAAAGAAAAATTTTCCCTTCCTAATATTGACATGATAATGGATTCAATGATAGTACATTCTTTGTTGTCATTCATGGATGGATTCTATGGATATAATCAAATCTTCATCAACCCACAAGATCAATATACAACAACATTTACAACTGTTTCACAGACATTGTGTTGGGTTATGATTCCTTTTTGATTAAATAATGCAGGAACAACTTATCAACAAGCCATGAAATTGATAATTCATGATTATTGAACCGTAGATTTTTGGGTAGGGATTTATAGACTACTCTTGCACTCATAGGATGTTTCACCTAAAAGGACATAAATAAACCCCACTCAAAATTCTAGGTGGTTCACTCAAATTAGGAAATGTATGATGCAATTAGGGCTAAATGAGATGATCTAAATGCAACTATGGAGTGTAATTGACTGATTATGAATCCAAAACCTTAGAAGTATGCAAGTTAGAAAGCACAGTGATGTTTGCAAAAAGCTTAAAATGATTAATGAAAATGTAAATTAAACTAAAAAGAAAGTTAAATCTTAGAATGTGAGCATTGGAGAAGCTAAGGATGACTAGAAATCAATCTATAAATCTGAAAAATCTGATTTTGAGCTGACTGGGACTCATTCACCACCCTGGGAAAATCAGTCCTAGGTCAGGGTTTTTCTATACGAGAGCTATTTTTTGCTAACTAGGTGTTTGGATCTACATCTAACTCAAAATGGCAACTCAGGAGGGACTCATTTTCCATGCATGGAAAATCAATCCTCTTTCAAATTTCTATGATTTCAAATCTATATTCTACACCTTCACACCTATACAACACTTTCTAATGGAAACACGAAACGGGATCTTAAAAAATTCCTACAAAATAGCTTAAAATTGTTTGTCTAATATGGTTTTTTCCTTGTTCAAACCCCTAGTTGGGTAATTAAACCTTGAATGAATAAATTTTTCATAAAAAACCTAGCCTTAGATGTGTTAAAGACTAGGAAAGTCTGAAGTATGTCAAAAACCCTATCCTATTATGCAAGAATAAGAAATGAAAATCTGATTTGTGTGATGAAAAATCTCAACCCTAGAAATATCACAACACATAAAAAATGGAGATAAAATGATATGCAAATGAAATGTAAGTGAAATATAAACCTTAATCTGAAAATAAAGAAGAAATGGAAGATGGAATCACTTTGAAAACAAGTCTTTAGGTGTAATTTGATGGCTAGCTGCATATCCTCAACCTAGATTTCTCCATGATTCACCATAGGCATCCATCACCAACCCTTTTCAATGTTGAATCTTGATACAAAAAAAGTGAACTTCAAGACCTGTAAAAATCCTAGTTTTTTGTCCTAAAACTTTAACTTTGCTAATTAAACTTGTTGTACAAGACTTAAGTTTAGAAATTGCTTTTGTAAAATGATTAAAAGATGTGGAAAATGACTAAAAATGAGTATTTATAAGCAACAAAACCTAATTTTTCCATTTTTTAGACCTAAGAGGCCGAAATTCATCAAAAAATTAAGTTGAATTAACTAAATTCCTACTCACAATTGAAATTTCCCTCAAAAGGGACTCATTCACCACCCTTGGTGAATGGATCCCACAAGAGAAGACACATTCGCCCAAGGTGGCAAATGGATCCCACCAGTGGCTTTTGAAGGTGGGTGTTCAGGATATGAGTGAATTGAATGTTGTTCGTCAGGACTTAAGTGATTTCATAGGTAAAATGGGCCTCTAGATCAGAAATAATGTGTCTTAGGGTCCTATAAATATTGTTTTGAAGGATAAATGATGCAAGGGGACTCAAAAGTGGGTCCAATTAGGCGTGAAATTGTCTCTTTTCTCAAGAGGGTCCAATTTTCTATGGCACATTTAGCCCCCACTTTAGTGCGTATATGACTCTACGTGCATATGTAAGCTAAAGGACTCTAAATAGTGCACTTTATAAAAAGGATACTTGTTCAAAAGATGGGAGAACAAAGCCCCCAGTGTAGTTATCTACAGGACCACAACATTAGGAACCGCATCCTGCAAAAAAAAATCATTAATTGTCCAATAATCCTTTTATCTAGCTCCTAGGGATCTAATTTGAGGGTATATGTATGCCCCCCCTTGATTCTGCTTGCTTTATAGAGGTGGAATCAAGGTAGCAATCTAGCCACATTGAACAAGGAACATCATACTGTAGGGAATTTCCAAGTACCATGCCATGTAATGATAGATGATTGATGATTTCAAGTGCAGAATCATGATTCTAATGTATGAAAAGATGTCAAAATTAGATTTCCCTAGCTCTCGTTATGTTGTTTTAAAGAGAAGATGCTATATTAACTCTTAAGATAAAATATCCCTAAGTTAATGGATACGATTAAAGATGATGAAGATAGATTAAAAGAAGTAAAATAGAGTAAATTTTCACTTACTATTGCATTTTACCTTCTTGTAGCTTGAGAGTGATGAGTGAGACGAGAAGATGTTGAGTAGACAGGATTACACACCTTCACAACTATATGAGCTTCGTGAGCAGGTAGCACACAACGAGCTGTATTATGAGTTGAGTTGATTCCACAACTTTCATTGTGTTATTTTGCAATAATTTAATTATTTTTAATGCATGGATAGGTTAATTTAGGATATTGGTGAACCGTAGATTTTTGGTACCCTAATCCTTTCTAGCACTTCTATGGCCTTTCACCTAAAAGGAGAAAGAAGAGCCAAAATGTCTAGGTGGGTTCACTCAAATTAGGAAATGTATGATGTTATTTAGACTAAATGGAATGATCTAAGTGTAATTAAACTATGAAATTAAGATATAATGAATGCAAAACCTAAGAATAATGCAATGTTTGAAAACACAATGATGTTTGCAAAAAGCTTGAAATGATGAACAAAAATGTGAACTAAACTAAACAGAAGGCTAAATCTCTGAGAAAGTGCACTTGAGAAGCTGAAGAAGACTGAAAAGAAATTTGGAAATCTATCAAAACCTTATTGTGGGCTAACTGGGACTCATTCACCACCCTGGATGAATTAGTCCCAGGTCAGGGCTTTTCTGCACAGGAACTATTTTCTGCTAACTAGGTGTCTGGATCTACATCTAACTGTAAATGGCACCTTGGGAGGGACTCATTCACCATGCATAGTGAATCAATCCACTTTCAAATTTCTATGATTTCAAATCTTTGTTCTTCAACTTGACACTTGTACAACACTTTTTTATGGAAACCCAAATTGGGATCTCAGAAAATTCCTGTAAAATAGCTTAAAATTGTTTGTCTAATGGGGTGTTTTCCTTGGTCAAACCTCAAGTTGGTAATCAAACCTTGAATGAATAAAAATCTGTATAAAACCCTACCCTTAGATGTGTTAAAGACTAAGAAAATATGAAGTATGTCAAAAACCCTATTCTATTGTGCAAGAATAAAAAATGCAAATGTGACTTGAATGATGCAAGATCTCAACCCTAGAAATCTAACAACATAAAAAATGGAGATAAAATGACATGCCAGTGGAATGTAAATGAGATATAAACCTTAATTTGAAGATAGAGAAGCAATGGAAGACATAATCACTTTGAAAACAAGTCTTTAGGTGTCATTTGATGGCTAGTTGCATCTCCTCAACCTAGATTTTTCCATGATTCACCATAGGCATCCATCACCAACCCTTTGCAATGTTGAACTTTGATCCAAAAAATGAGCTTCAAGACCTACAAAAAACCCTAGTTTGCTACCCTAAAACTTCAACTTTACTAATAAAACTTGCTGTAGAAGACTTGACTTTAGATATTTCTTTTGTGAAATGACTAAAAGATGTGTAAAATGATTAAAAATGAGTATTTATAGGCAACAACACCTAAGTTTCCCATTATTTAGAACTAAGAGGCCGACATTCATCAAAAAATTAAGTTGAATTAATTGAATTTTCACTGAAACTTCAAATTTCCCTCGAAAGGGACTCATTTGCCACCCTTGGCAAATAGGTCCCACCATAAGGGACTCATTTTCCCAAGGTGGTGAATGGGACCCACTACTAATTTTTAAAGGTGGGTTTTCAGGATATGGAAGAATTGAATGTTGGTTGTCGGGATTTAAGTGATTTCTCAGGTAAAACAAGCCTCTAGATCAAAAATAATGGGTCTTAGGGGCCTATAAATGTTGTTTTGAAGGATAAATGATGCAAGGGGGCTCAAAAGTGGGTCTAATTACACGTGAAATTGTCTCTTTTCTCAAGAGGGTCTAATTTTCTATGGTGCATTTATCCCCCACTTTAGCATCCATATGACTCTACGTGCATATGTAAGCTAAAGGACTTTAAATAGTTCATTTTATAAAAATGATACTCATTCAAAAGATGGGAGAATGAAGCCCCCAATGTATTTCTCTGCAAAACCACAACATTATGAACCACATCCTACAACACACATTCATTAATTGTTCAAAAATCATTTTATCTAACTCCTAAGGATCCAATTCGAGGGTAGATGTATGCCCCCCCTTGATTTCACTTTCATTACATAGGTGGAATCAAGGTAGAAATCTAGCTACATTGAATAAGGAAAATCATATTTTAGGGCATTTCCAAGTACCATGCCACATAATGATAGATGAATGATGATGTTGGGGGAGGAATCATGACTCCAACACAACAAACAACGTCAAAAATGGATTTCCTAGGCTCCTGTTATGTTGATTTGAAGAAAAGATGCTTTATGAACTCTTAAGATAAAATACCCCTATGTTAATGTGTAAGAGTAAAAAGGATGAAAATAGATAAAAGAGAGGAAAGTAAAGTAATTTGTCACTTACTATTGTAATTTACCATCTTGTAGCTTGAGAGTGACGAGTGAGATGAGAAGATGTCAAGTAGATGAGATTATAGGCCTTCACGATTGGATACGCTTCAAGAGTAGGTGGTGTGCGATGATCTGTATTATGAGGTGAGTCAATTTTGCAATTTCTACTTTGTGATTTTTCGATAATTTAATGATTTTTAATGCATTTATAGGTTAATTTAGGATCTTGGAATTTTTTTTTCACAAAGTGTCCTCTTTTTTCGTAAAGTGTCCCTTTTGTTCGCAAAGTGTCTCGTTTCTTTGCAAAGTGTCCCTTTTCTTTGCAAAGTTTCCTCTTTCTTTGTGAATGTCCTAAAGGGGTTCTAATATGTCTAGGGCTATTAGAAAAGCATACTAGATCAGCTTTAGCACATTGCATGATGAAGCATGTATAAAAAATTGATGAGATTAGATGGATTTTAGAGCATTGTGTGATGATTTTGATAGGTTCCTGCCTGGTCGCGACAACGGCTAGGGGGAAGGCAACTTACTTTTCTGAGAGATCATGCTCTAGCACTATCAATAGTTGAGATAGAGCATTTGTAGACAATAGGTATCTATTGGGCATAGCTTATGCCACCTATGAGATACCATGACACGATGCTTATGGCCATGTGCGAACATTGGGATGTTGATACGTGTACCTTTCATATTCCTACCTGGGAGATGACCATCACTCTCAAGGATGTAGAATGCATTCCTTGAGTTCCTATTTGGGGGGATCAATCATTCCATGAGAAGAAGGTGGATATGTAGTATTTCCTTGGTGGACTAGTTCATGATGAGCAGGTTAGAGCACGGATCAAGCTTCCCATGCTTCTATATTCGTGAACTCCTATTGTTAGATGGATTATGATGCATACAGTGGCTCTTGTTTTGAATCCTGATGGATAGGTGGCACACTTAGAATGGAGGATTAGTACATTTGATTTGAGGGATGTATGAGGATAGGAAAATCTATGCATGGGATCACTACATCCTAGCACACTTATATTATGATCTTGGAAAATTAGTGTTTCAAGAGATAAAAAAATATGGTGCACTACATGCTTCTGCAGGTGTAGTGCCTCGAGCATATTAAATGCACCAAGCCTGTCGAATTCCCTTGTCGTATAGCTGCAAGATATCCATGAGAATTCGACTATCCTTTGCAACATTTGTGGTAGTACGGTGATTTACACTTTTGGAGGGTAAGGTTTGGCCAGCTGGAGGAAGATGAGATCTTATGGAGACCCTATCTGCTCACTCTATAGTGGCCAGATCCCATAGGATAGCTAACGAGGATACAGATGGACAACTTTCTAGCTGGAAGGCATGACAATGTTGTACGAACATTTTATTATGGGTGAGTCATGCAATAGTTTGGGTAGGTGCAGACACCATTGAGGGCATGCCCCTTCATTAGGAAATCAATGCATAGTGCCTGGAGACTAGGTGTACTATTTAGCTTACTATAGATCATGTTTGTGAGAGTGATTCTAATGTTTTAGATCACGATCAGTCACCAGTCACTGACACTGATGATGTTGGTAGCATAGATGAGCATGAGGAATGGTGGTCAGTGGCACAACTAGCTCCTTTTTTCCCCATGGATGTCTCTATAGGTGATGTAGGAGTAACACCAGATTAGGGAGATAAGCCAGAGGACAGAGCATAGGATGTGTCATACAGGCCATTAGATATATTTACTAATGTTATTGATGATGAGTATGATTCATAGGCTGATCCTAATTATGAGGACCAGGATGGATGAGAGGATGATGAGGAGGATGAGGATTACAAGGAGGAGCCACCCTTGAGTGAGGTGATGAGGTAGCGACTAAGGATTGATACAAGCATGGAGAGTCCTCACACACTTACAAGACCAGATCACATGCAGTAGCTACCGTAGACATCAGCACACAGAGTTAGAGAGAGGCTAGCACATCCTCCATGCCCCCCAAAGAGGACGAGGTTGATATTCCTCATGCACCTGGAGACATAGGTGATGATGTTTTTGATTTTACACATGTGCTTGATTATATTTATGTTTTGTATTTATATATATATATCATGATGATGTGTAATAATTTTTTACCTTGTCTATCTTGCAGGAGTGACAAGGACTAGAAAGAGTTCTATTGTCAGGCTTCCGTAGAGATAATGCCTACATCCATCAACGAGGAGGAGATAGATCCTGACTCCATGCCCCCACCAATTGTAGAAGAGGATCCAAAGCTGCTCAGACCTTTTGTGATGCTATGAGTAGTGTAGGAGAGTATGAGGAGATGACTTCGTCATGCTGAGAGTGCAACACAGTCATTGCAAACCTCAATAGAGGTTGAGAGACTACATGCAGAGCTAACACAGGTATGAGTAGAGAGGGATTAGATGGTAAATGAATGTCTTGTGGTTGTTGGTTGAGTACAGGGTCTGGAGTATACACTGAGACTTGGAAATTCATAGTCACAATAAAACACAACCATCTCACAATGTCTAGGGATTGGATCTCAAGTGCTAGAGCCTTAGGAGACTAGTTCTCACAAACCTTGGTGATATTGTATATGATGATGAGATGTATATAATAATTTTTTGATATATATATATATATATATATATATACATGCGTAATTGGTGTTGCTTTATCTATTGGTGGTTTGAATGTTAAATGCAATGTGATTAATTAAATGAATTATGGTTAAAATATTTAATTAATGTCTTCATGATTTAATAGGATTGATGTGATCTAATATAAAACATATTTCAGTTTTTCTATAGATACAAGATTGTCGATTAAATAATTATGTTAAATTAAATACACCTTTAAAGATCTCACTTAACATAACACAAGGGTGAATAGTATGAATCCTAAAGAAATTATAAAAATTAAATGAACTGAAATAATTACTTTAGTGTTCAAGACAAACAAAAGATTAGTTGTCAAGAATGAAGCAATGTGAAAGTTATTTAAAATGATATCAAATAGCTTTAAACAAAACTGCTTTAACAATCATATTGTTCAAAGAGGTTAGAGGTAGTACCGATGCAAATGTGGGGCACTAATAAGCTCCTTAAGGGGTGTTATGTAAATATACATTAAGATACAAGCACTAGACCCATAATTGGTATCATCTATGTAAGGTCCTAACCAATTAGGGCTGAATTTATCTTTTTCTTCATTGTCAACATTGGTATTGTGTTGTGTTGATGTTTTTTTCTGCACAGCAACAACTCAGAAAAAATATGAAATCCTATCTCTCTTGAAAGGTAAATCTCTATCAGCAAGCCTCAAGAGATAACCCAAAGGTCTCTAATGTTAGGTCTTGACAATGCATAAACAACTCAGTGATAAATGTGAAAATGTTGGTAATCACAATGGAACATTACTAAAAGCAAAATACTGAATCTCAATTTATCAGATCTAATGATATGATGATACTTCAATCCTAAATTTAACCCAATAATCACATAAATAAAAAAACATAAGGGTTTCAAAGAGGTTTCTAAACTTAATATTAAACCTAAGATTAACAATGCAAATGACCAACACTCGAAATGGACCAATCCCTCAAAACTAATTTCTACTTGACCCAGATGGATCTACAATCTTATAGAAACAATGCAATCTTCTAAGGTGTTAAGATTTTCCAATCATGAACATTCATTCAAACAAACCTATTACAATTGGAATGAACAAACCCTCACAATTAAACTAAGCACAATGAATATAAAGTCCAGGCTAACTTTGCAAAGAAACTAACAATCAGTTGGTTGCGAAAAGTATGGACCAGGGATTGTTGCAACACTTCAAATATCAAACCATAAACACCATTAAATCAAATCTAATTCTAAATATTGATTTTCCTCAAAGAAATTCTAAAGATAGAATAACAAGAACCATGCAAGATAAGAAGAACACAAGTATGGCACCAAATCACAATGTCATTACTTGCATCAAATTATCCACTATAGCAACAATTCCAGCTTTTTGTTACAATATTTACTTGAGAACAACTACTTGCTAACTCTTGCTCTACTTAAATTCGCTCTAACTATCTCTCTATTTGTCAATGTCTAAAACTTCTTAACCCTTACAAATGAGGAAAAATTCCATATTTATAGAACCCCCAAAACATGTCAGCCTAGATAGGATTTTACAATAATTACTAGGCACAACAAGTCAGCCAAGAGAAATTCAAAATGAGATAAAATATGCATTAAATGTATGAACTTCATCCAGGTTGGCCTAGGATTTCCAATGTAGCTCAGACCAATGCATGGAAAAAATTATAGTGAAGCACAAATATCAATGTAGCCAATCATTAACTACCTTCCCCTTTGTCTTTATTCTGATCGAGCATTTCATGAACTTTCAAAAGCACCCTATCCAAGTCACCAATAGGTGGTAAAGGCAAAACCCTAAGTCACCTCTCAATTGATGCAATTTCTTCCCTAGATTGTTTCACCGACTTATCCCACTCCACCTTATAAGTTAGGTACTTATCAATAACAACAATCTAGGTGGCTGCATCATCCAACTGGTGCTCAAAAATGGAATCATCATTAATTTGAGCATAAACACCATGCCACCACTTCCTCAACTGTTCTAAACTCAAATACTTAGGGGTAATCTTCCTTCTTCCTGTCATAATCTCAAAGAAGGAAATGGAGCCATTATACACACCAATTAGGGTATCATCAATCTACCTTCTCTACTTTTAAATCTTCTTCAAAACCTTATTTCTGATTTGTAGTGCTTCAAACCACTCCCAAGGTTCAGTAGCTCCGAAGGAAGGGAGAATTTTATGATTTACTAACTTATCCTTGGTGTACTCCATGATGGTTTTGGTTTTCTATAGCAGGGGATCTGTATCTTCTTTGTCCTAAGCCAACACCTCGTTCAACCAATCAACCACCCTCATAGCATCCTTCCCTATTGAAAAAATATCTTTAATGGCCTCATTTCCTTTGGTTTGCACCCCTTGTAGCCAATTTTTAGTAGCAAGATTGGAAGCCTTCATCTTTTCCAGCTTGATGATAGTCTCTTGAGGTAAACATTTTGTACTAGAGGCGGAGGGGTTAATAGATTGCAAGGGTTTCATTAGATCCTCCAAACATTTCCTAAGATTCTCATTTTCCTTTTTCAGCTCCTGCTTAGTCTTTATTTCCTTCCTCAATCTGCCCAAGATGACTGCACTAGAAACCTGATAATCTTCAATATCCTACTTAACAGAAGTGGTCCCCAAATTGAAAGTCTGCACATTATAGTCTTTTGTAGATACCTCATCTCTATTTGTATCCAAAGCAGGGGTTGCAATGTGGACAACTCTATTGCTCACCTCATCTCTCTCAATCTTTGAAATCACCCTAGCCTTCTTTTTACCTTTATCCTTTCCAATCTTGGCTAGGAGCTCATCCCAGTTCAGTGGAGTATCTTCCACAACAACTTGTTTTCTCTTTATCTCCCTATCCAACCACTCAGGAATAGTGGATTCCAATTGCTCTTTGCTTTGTTTCTCCTCCTGTTGACCTTTAGGTGCTTCCTCATTTAAACCCTGCTTCTCAAGAGTTTCGGTCTTTCTCTCCTTCTCTTCAACATGTTCCTCTTTATGCTCAGGCGATGGAATCCTTTCTACCTCTTCTTCTCTTGGAGGTGATTTACTCTTCGGTTCCAATAGGTGACTCTGCATATGCAACCAAGGGAGACTTCATTACTTTTTCAACTTTTGCTTCTGCACTATAAAGGTCACCCTCATGAAATTCCCCCCCTTCAGTATCTGGATGATCTTCAACTTTCTTAGATTCACTTGGTTCATTTTGAGCTTCATGGGTGGAAGGAACATCATCATGCTGCTCCTCATGAGAAATAACTGGAGGAAGGTCTATTTTAGGCACACTATCCTTGGGAGAAGGAGTCCTAGATGTCCTTGTGTACACTTGTGCCTTCTCTTCTGAGCTTTCTAAATTTACCATCAGTGGGGTAACTTCTTCTTCTCTTACCTTGGAGCTTTTCTTTTGTGACAGTATTATGACTCTTCTCCTTTTGGGCACAGGAACATCAACCTTAGGACCCTATTTTTCAGTTTCCTTCTAGTCATACTTCTTAGCCCTTGACCTTGAAAGGAGAATCCAGCTTTCCCTTGCCCTTAGGATCTTGCTCAGTTGATTCCTCAGAAGTGGAGTGAGGATCCAAATCTCCCATTAGCCCATAAGTGCATTGTACACCTTCATTCTCCAACTCCCATAGTTTATGCCTTAGCCACATCCTAGTGAACTTGGTGACTGGATCCATCAGCTATTTTAGTTCTTTCTTTTCTTACTCTAACCAATCCACATCATCAATTAGCCTGTCCTTCACTACCTCATAAGCATGACCCTGAATCAAGTCCCCATCATCCTCAAGCTGATCAGGCACTGCCTTCACATTATATAGTCAGACTGATTCAACTGGCAATCAAGAAAACTTCTTCTTCCTAACCTCATATTCATCACTGCACTTGGCCCAGTAGTTTTCCAAATCAACCTTATGGCTATATTCTCTAATGGCCTTCTTTTGGGCTTCACCTATGATGTCAAACCTTGATCTCTTGGAATGGAAAGATAAGCCAAGAGTACTCATATCCTCCTCTGAAGCTTGGGAAAAAATAATGGAAGGACATGCCTCTCCAGTGCCAATCCTTAAGGGGAAGTCTCCACCAAAACTAGTCTTATGCTTGTCCCTCTTAACAATGGCATCAAAGTCACATATCTACCGAGTGACTTCTAGAAGTATGATATGATTAGTGGGATACCTTGGAAATCTGTATGGAGCCCTTTGACAACCATCAATCTAGATGTATGAGAAGGTTGGGAATTCAATAAACCAAGCACCATATTTCTTGATTAACACCTGGGCTTGGTCAAAAATCCTTACATGCTCTGCTTCCTGAAGTAATTTGGTGATATGCATGGTGAATGCATCATTCACCCTACTATAACTCAAACTTCCCAAATGAAACTAAGGGTAGACCTCATAGATAATATCCTACCCAAAGGTGCCTCTGGTACTCAATCCCCTATATGGATGAAACCTTGCAAGAGCATAGACCAAGTATGAGGTCATTGTGAAGGTCTTTTTCTGTAACACATTGGACAACTGCCCAATGGTAGTCAGTCTTTTCCTACTCCATCCTCACAATCACATGGCACATCTAATTCTCAAAGATGCTAGCATTCTTCAATCCAACCATCCTACTAAGAAGAGTGATGGCATCATAATACTCCTTCTTGAATTTTGCCCTAAATAGTTGTTTAGCAAGCTTGGAATAATGAGACTTGGGCTTCTCTAGCCAGGAATTGATATGTTGTTGACATTTAAAAGTCTATTCATCATAGTACTCTTGAGCTTCCTTCATGTTGAGTGCCACCACATGAGATATATTCGGCATATCAAAAGTATGAGCAATAGAAACAGGGTTGAGATGGACCATAATCCTCCCTTGAGGACCAATTATTCTCTTTGTATCACTGTCATAGTGTCTAGCACACTCAAGGACAAACTCATAACACTACACCATGGAAGGGAAACTAGATACATGCGCCAACCCTGACTCTAACATCCTCTTAGCCACCAGAGGAAGGTCTTCCACTGCCATTCTGCCTTTGAACTCCTCATAGTCCCACAACCCAACATTGGTATCAGTTACATCTAACCAAAGAGAAGCAATCTTACTCTCTCAAATATTTCTCTTGATGTCCATCTTTATTCTTTCCACTTTGGATATGGAAGATCCCTCCATGTCACCCTTATCCTTCCTAGTTGTTACCTTACTTGACTTAGCCTACACTTGACAAAGGAAACATAATAAAAACCATAGGAAACCAATGTTAATTCATCAAGGGCATCATTAAAATGAGTCCCACATAAGCAATATGTCATTAAATTTCAAATGAAATGATCATATTAAACTTCGGGTTTCAGGGCCATCTGCGGAATCCAAGTCAGGAAGGAATTTTGGGGAATTTCGGGCCAGACGGATTCTAGCGGAATAATCATGAAAATACCTATTAGCAATTCAATCATATCATTATTAATCAAAAAATAGCATATGAGATCTCAAAATAGCATAAATAAATCATAAAATTCACCATCACCTATTAACACATCATGCTATTTCATATTCCTTCATATTTCATCAAATTTATGGAAAATCTGCTAGGGACAGATTTCCGTGAAGGAAAACACACTTTGCAAATTTGGAAAAAATAGGGAACCAAGGACTTCGTGAAATTTTGGAGTTGACGAAAATTTGTAGATAAGGTAAAACTCTGAAAGTATGCAGATTTTGGGAAATCAAAGGAGGTCAAGAAAATTTGCTAGAGCTTGAAAATCTGCCGGAGACAAAAAATCCCAGACCAAGGACGAAACTAGAACTACAACATCAAATCACAATTTCGCCTAGATTGATGGATTGATTATGAATTTTCAAGAACCTAGGCCAGAGACAAGTTTTGTATGGGTCCATAGATTTTCTTAGAATTCTAGGCCAATTGGGAAGCGAATTAGGGTTAAATGGTGATGCCCTAAGTCCAACCCTACAAATCCACCATTAACACATAGGCAAGCTCAGGATTCAATCATTTCAAGTGCTAATTCCTTACTTAGGGGGGAATCACAACTCTCAAGCAAGACTCCTCAAAAGGAAAAGAAACAAACAAGCTTGGAAATTAATTAGGAGACCATAAATCGGACAATATTATTCAACCCTAGTCATGAAGTGATCAAACATTCAAGAATTTGAACCCCAATAAAATCTATAACATAAAGGCATTATCCACAATCATCAATTAAAAGCAAGGCAATCGAATACATACCATTGTGAAGTGGAAATCGATCTCAGAAACAATAAATGCAAATTTAATGGCATCCACAAAGAATAGCGGCAAGAATGCACTAGAAATTGCCACTTAAATCAAACAATTCAAACTCAATGCCTAAAATCTAATCAAACACTCACAAGAATGCACTCCATAGCTCAAATGATGGCAAACAACAAGCATAATAGTGCAAAAGACCTCAAAAATTAGTTAAATACATCATTCAAAGCTCATGAAAATATTAATGCAGTCGACAAGACGGCCAAGAAAAAATTGGGAACCTAACGATAGGATGGAATTCGGAAAAATCCAGACCACACGGAATTCCACAAAGACTGAAAATCTCTAAACCACAGTGCTCAGCCAGAGTCTGAGCAGGATCTGAGAAATTCGGCTAGGGTGGAAAGTCTCAAACTTCTGTGAAAACCCGAACTTCACCCAGAGCTTAAGATTTTTAATGAATAACTTATGGAAATCACTTAGGAAATCAAAATAAACATTTAAGCATATGCCAAAATAAGACAAAACCTCAAAATGAAAGGGCCAAGACACCAAAACCAAAGCGAAAGAGCATCCCTACCTTCAGCGGGCTGTGTGTGCAAAAACTACACAACAAATGGCGACTCTACTGGGAAATGCTCCAGAGCATTTGATGATGAACAGAAATCGAGAACCCAGAATCTTTGGTTTCAATCTCACTAGCAAACAAACAAATGAAAATGCAAAGATTAAAGAGTCAGAACCAAAGGGTAGGCCGAACCTTCCATAAACTGAAAATCCAAGTGTGTGCATATGAGTTCATTTCCCTCCTTAAGCTATTGCAGGAACCAAGCTTAGTCAAAATAGGCTACGTAAATATTCCAACTTCAAAAGCAACCTGGATAGAGCCTCGTTGTTGATCAGGCATCTATAGCCCTGATGAGGTTATCGATGTGACTCTCCTGAACATAACGCTATTGCCAGCCAGGTGTCTATAGCCCCGATAGAGATATTCAGATACCCCTGATAAGTTGAATTCATTCTTTTGATTTTCAATATTTCACTTTTCATTCTTTTGATATTCTTTCTCTGTCACTTTTCATTTTAACCTATGAACACTGAAGTTCACACTTAGTGCTGAGAATCACAGTGGTGCTAAAGCAGAAATAAGATTTTTCACCTGACAAGACCTTACAAGGGACATACAGTAACATCAAGATTCTTAAGATATATGAGAGATATAAGATTTTAGAGTACTTCAAATTCAAATCAAAACTAGTGACCCATCTTCTATAAATCAAACATTGAGACTGTTGGCAATAGCAATGACTTCAACCATCCTTTCAAGACACAAGACTAAAGTCCACCAATAAAATACTTAGAACAGTCCTAGGCAATGATATATTTTCCATACAGGTGCAACACAACTTTGACTAATGCATAAGCCTAATTTTCCACACTTGGGTATCTCAGCTCTGCATCCTTCAATGGATCACTCATGAATGCTATGGGATGCTCGTTTCCTTGATCTGATTTTTGACTTAACATAGTAGCACAAGAGTGGTCAGATGCAAACAAATATATATAGAATGGTTTAGCATAGTCTAGACTCACCAAAACCGGAGCTTCAACAATAGCCCTTTTTATCTCTATAAATGCTTCCTTTGCTTCTATATTCTATTTCAAATTTGGCCTCCTGCTTCAACATTGCATTAAGTGGCTTGACTATTTCTGCGAACCCAGTGATGAACTTCCTCACAAAGTTTATCTTACCAAAGAATGATTTCATTTATTTCTTGCTAGCAGGTGGTGGGATCTTGAGTATGGCTTATATTCATTCTGGATCAATGGAAATTCCTTTCTTAGATAGAACATGCCCCAAAAATTTACCCTCTGTGACTCCAAAGATACATTTCTTTGGATTGAGGGATATCCCAAATTCTCTACATTTCTAAAAAACTTTGCACAAATCTGAGATATGATCACCTCTCTTCTTGGAAAAGACTATTAGATCATCCATATAAATGATTATGAACTTACCAATTATGTCTTTAAAGGTAATGTCCATGGCTCTTTGGAATGTGGCTCCAACATTAATCAAGCCAAAGGGCATCCTCCTGTAGGAAAAAGTGGCCCACTTGGTGGTGAAAGCAGTCTTGTGCCTATCCTCATACTGCACCATGACTTGGTTGTATCCTTAATAACCATCCAAGTAAGACATCATCTGAGATCCATTGACAATCTGGAGTACTTCATCTAGTGAGGGTACTAGATAATTATCTTTTTCTAAAGCTCTGTTTAGGTTCCTGAAATCTACACATAGCCTGATTTCACCATTTTTCTTTTGCACTGGAACTAGGTTTGTAACCCAAGTAGAGTGTCTGACTGGAAATATTATTCTTGCAGACAATAGTTTCTGCACTTCCTTCTATATTATGGGTTCGAGTAAAGCATTGATGGGCCTTTACCTCTATCTGAAAGGTTTTACTTCTAGATTGTGAGGGATAGTATGGGCTATGATTGATGTATCATAAGTATTTAAGCCTTCATAACTCCAGGATATCACATCTAGATATCTATGTAATGCATCGATGATACATTTCCTCTCTTCTGGAGTGCACACTTTACCAATAAAGACATTTTGACATCATCCTGAGTTCCCATATTATATTTGTCACACTGTCCACTAATGGAATCTTTCCTGGTATCCTATTCTTGATCTCTAACCTTGTCCAGATCAAAGATACTTTCAAATTGCACCATCCCTCTAGGAATTGTGTTGGTCTTCAAGTTAATTACCCCTTCCAAGTCCATCTCTACTTCTTGGAGTTCAGTTTCATCAATGATTTGAGAAGCAAAGACATTTGTACTAGTAATGAAATCTAAGATATGCTTGTCATATTCAAATACCTAGAAGTTGGTGACATTATCAGGTAGTAAGGGTACTGGGGTCAGCTCCACAGTAAACTTCTTTAGTCCAAAAAGAGATAGAGGTTGCAATGTACTAGCTACCTGGGCTAGGGATGTAGCTGTCTGGTTCTTACTTCATGGAATCAATTGAATGTTGAAGGAATCAAATCCTTCAATAAGATCCCATACTCTATGTCTATAGTTGGTCATTATTCTATCATGACAAGAGTATTGTCTCCTTACTTGCTTGACTACTAACTCAGAATCTCCAAAAACTTGCAAGATCTTAACCTTTTTCTTCAATGCCATTAATAATCCATGCACTAAAGCCTCATATTCTGCTACATTATTCGTACAGTGAAATTGAAGTCTATGAGTAGCAAAAAATGTCTTACCTCTTGGACTAATTATCTCAAAACCTACCCCACCTCCTTGCTTTGATTTGGACCCATCAAATCTCAAAGTCCAACAACCAACAACTGCAGACTTCCTTGCTGTATCACTTGCACTATTGCTGCTGGATGATTTTTCAAAAGGAATTACTTCTTTTCCTTTGGGATCCTTTTGGAC
Source organism: Sequoia sempervirens (assembly GCA_007258455.2). Classification (NCBI taxonomy): domain Eukaryota; kingdom Viridiplantae; phylum Streptophyta; class Pinopsida; order Cupressales; family Cupressaceae; genus Sequoia; species Sequoia sempervirens. Next base: position 409,833,676 of record VDFB02270651.1, on the reverse strand, counting down.
ATTCTGGATATCAATTTTGACTGCCAGAGTGGGGTTGATACATTTTTGTATTTGTTCCACTACAGCTTGGCATAAGCAATAGTCCAATTCTAAATGAGAGGCATAATGCACCCTACACCAATTGGACAAGAGTAATTTCCCAAAGTTCATTCCTCTTCCCAACTAAACTTGGTCTTTAAAGCACTTCTGAATGAACTCTTCAAAATTATCTAGCAAACCAAGCTGACTATATTGCAGATCATTATTATTTTCAACTAGTTTGACCAGGGCTTCAATACCACTAGATTCTTCTATAAGGTCAACAGGTGTTGTGTGGAACATAAGAACTTCCTCCACATCTAGCTTCTCAAGAGGAGTTGCGAGCATATAGTTACCCATACTTACTTTTGATACTAAAATTTTAGTAGAGGTTTTCTGATATTCCGTGATCATGTACTTCATTCTAGGTTCTCTTTCAATTCTAATCTAGTTCGGTACTCCCTTCCAGGGAAGCCACATATGGGAGTGATTAGTCTATACATATCCATTCAAAGCCCTGGTAAAGTCTCTTCCCAGGATTAGGCCATAAGCGTCAGGTATGTCAGCCACCTATATATTGATAACCTGCTAAATTCTAGGATCAGAAGCAATCTGCATATGCATCATATTTAACTCCCCTACAACATTGAATTCAGTCCTATCCAATTGTGTCACTTTCTTTTGTGAGTCAACAAGAGTAATACCCATAGTTGTATAGACACCAAAAGGCATGACATTGGTTGAAGCATCAGAATCCAACAAACAATTATGCAAATTCTTACCGAATATTTGAATAGAAATCAAGAATGGAGGTGTGTCTATTTTCCCTTGAAATAGAGTTAAGGGAGTATCTACTTGAGCAACCTGAGATTTTTCCTTATCTTTCCCAGTATCTGCAGGGGGAATATGGACTTGATTATGAGTCTAATTTTGTCTTCCTACTGATTGAGAACTAGATGCTCTATTGACACTTTTGCTAACTGATTTATCTTGTGACATGGAATTTGCATTATAAGATCCTAAGACTACATTCCTAATGGTTGGAACTCTTAGTAACTCAAATGCAAATAGGATAACCTTTAATTTTCTAAGTTCTTCAGCAACATATAGGGCCAATTGTTCCTAACTTAGATCAACAGGGGTCTCCTTTAGGTATTCCATCACCTTATCCTTGTTTGCATCAACAATTCTCCCTTTTGGCACATCAGCATGCCCTTGATCTTGAGACAAACATTGCCTGGACACTTGAGGTAGTGAGGGATTATTGCTAGCATTAGGGTCTAGAGGCATGTTGTAATTATTTGGTGGAAAGGAAGTAGTGAAGGGGCCTCCAGCCTGTGGACGCTTATGTGGCGATTCCCTCAAGTCATACTTCTTGACAGGTCTATGGAAGGTCTACACTTCTTCAACATAAGCCTCTTCTTCATCTCTAGGACCATTATCATTCACTAGGCTCTCATCAAATAACTATGTCATTTCATCCCCATTGCATACCTGGTCTACCCCTTCCTCCAACTGGTCAGATTCCTCTTTAGGTACATTCTCCTTACTTTGTGGAAAAGGAGCATGATTCAGTACCAACACTAGTGAATCATAAGGAGTAGATGGTACTATTTACTGACCGCTTGCATTGTTATCCACTTTGTACTGAAATATTGAAGCTGTCGTTTGGAACTCTTGACAATCTAATTCAGAATGTTGACTCATTTTATGGATCCTACACCATCCTGATAAAGCAGCCTTAGCTAGATATACATCGCTAGGAGGCTTTTCTTGATTAACTGGCTAATAGACAGACTAATTGATAGGTTGATCCAATGGGGTGGGGACTCCTCCATTGTTGGGCCCTGTGTTCCAAGTCTTGTTTTGTCCTGATGGCTGCCTCCTATCGAATCCTTTTCCACCACCTTGCCCTCTGTCAAAGTTTTGGCCTGAGGATTGCCCTTTATCATAGTTTTGTCTTCTATCATTATTATACCCTTTGTCATTATTCTATCCCTGATCATTGTTATACCCTCTTTCATTGTTGTAACCTCTATCCTGGTTATATCCTCTGTCGTTGTTGTATCCTCTTTCATGACGTTGCCCTCTATCAAAGTGTTGTCCTTGTGGATTTTCTCTGTTCTGATTGGACTGCATATTTCTCTGAGCAGCTTGCAACTAACTGTTCTGGTTCCTCAAGTAAGTCACCTCCATATTTAGCTTCTTTACTTGTTCAGACAAGTCATCTAGTCTCTCCTTGTCAAGATTATTGTATGGAGGTTGACTTGCATTATTCTGAGAATATCCTACTACAACATTGGCATTCAGTGATTGGTTTAAAACTTCAGAATTCTACAAGTATGAGGGATAGCTAGCCTGAGGCTGTATATGCAGAGGTTGATTCACATTTTGCTAAGGGTAACTAAATGTAGATGAAACTTTTCTCACAAGAGGTCTTGGGTGAGGGACCAGAGGCAACTGAAGTACTAGATTCATAACAGGAGTATGGTTGGCAAGAGCCTGGTTGAGAGTTGAAACTTGCCCAAGGTGAGAAATGGGTCCTAATGAGGGTATAGGCCCAAAAGGATGTTGCCTTAAAGTAGTGCTAACCTTCATAGCCTCTGCATATGCATCAAGTAGATTAGTAGGGGGGTTATTACTCCACTTCATAAAGGTAGCTTTCAGACTGTCAAGTCCCTCATAATAGACTTCTAAAGCAGTGGGCTCATCAGCACCATAGGAGGCCTGTAGTCTAGTATAGGCATGATGAAACCTATTTTTAAAAGATCCTATAGGCTCATTGACCTCCCTATTAACATTAGTGAACCGACGGTAAACCTCATTGGAACTAATGGTAATTTGAAACTTCTACAAAAATGCAATCTCTAGCTCAGTCCAATGTTGGATAGACCCAGCAGGTAAATGATTATACCAATAGAATTCATCCTCTCCCAATGAATAAGGAAAGAGTCTATAGGCTACATCCTCATGGTTTATCCCTCTATCCTTAAGGACATTTTGAAAGATCCTGATGTGTTCCTCAGTGGTTCTATTGGGATCATTGACATGGAATTTTGAACAAAGTGTTCAGGGTTTTTGGGTATGACATTATAGTTGGCAAAACTCAATGGAGATGGGTTATTAGCCAAGAAAGCCATTAGTAGATGTGGGGGTGGTAATGGTTGATTTATGACTGGCTGAGGTTGTGGAATGGGAATGTCCTCAGACTTAGATGATGATGAACCTAATGAAGATGGGGATGATGGAGATGACGGAGGTGGATGGGATGATGATGATTCTCCCCTTCTGTTGGTCCTTCTAGACCTAGTAGGGTTTGGTAATTCCTAAAATTTCTCCTCTCCTGGAGCAGATTTGGTTCTTCTTAATCTCTCAGGAGAGATAGCATTCAAAAATTGATCCAGCTTGCTTATTCAGGCCCTCCTTCTAGCGCCAACCTATTCATGATTTTTCTACACAACAACAACTCAAACAAAATATGAAATCCTATCTCTCTTGAAAGGTAAATCTCTATCAACAAGCCTCAAGAGATAACCCCAAGGTCTCTAATGTTAGGTCTTGACAATGCATAAACAACTCAGTGATAAATGTGAAAATGTTGGTAATCACAATGGGACCTTACTACAAGGAAAATATTGAATCTCAATTTATCAGATCTAACAATATGGTGATACTTCAATCATAAATTTAACCCAATAATCAAAGAAATAACAAAAGATAAAGGTTTCAAAGAGATTTCTAAACTTAATATTAAACCTAAGATTAACAGTGCAAATGACCAACACTCGAAATGGACCAATCCCTCAAAACTAATTTCTACTTGACCAAGATGGATTTGCAATCTTATAGAAATAGTGCAATCTTCTAAGGTGTTAAGATTTTCAAATCATGAACATTCATTCAAACAATCCTATTGAAATTGGCATGAACAAACCCTCACAATTGAACTAAGCACAATGAATATAAAGTACAGGCTAACCTTGCAAAGCAACTAACAATCAGTTGGTTGCAAAAAGTATGGACCAGGGATTGCTGCAACACTTCAAATATCAAACCATAAACACCATTAAATCAAATCTAATTCTAAATATTGATTTTCCTCAAAGAAATTCTAAAGATAGAATAACAAGAACCATGCAAGATAAGAAGAACACAAGTATGGCAACAAATCACAATGTCATTACTTGCATCAAATTATCCA